>OZ018317.1:231801018-232456435 GCA_963969495.1 Ceratothoa steindachneri
GAATGAGGTCAATCTTTGCGGTCTTGCCCGTTGTTTAGCATTACACCACTCTCTGAACGGTCATCCGTCTGCCGTTGATTCGTTTGGCTATGTTTGACTTGTTGTGGCGCGCGCGCACAAGACAGCAGAAATATTGATTATTTTCACTTCAATCTCGACGCTCCTGGAAAAATTTGTAAAGACGTTTTGATGACACATGATAGAAAAATATTTCTTTAAGTTTATTTGGCGGAACTTTTCTATCACACAGGTAAACCTCTCGAAAGATTAAAAGAACGAGTTTATGTGAACTTTTGCAAAATACGAGGCAATGTCTCTCGATCAAGTTCTGCATCGTCTTTAAACCCTTAATAAATTATCTTCTAACCTTGAGAGGTGACGATATGTCAATTTTTATGACAATACATCTACCAAATTATCTCGTAAAAATAATTTTTTAATCCAAGATTTAATTCATTTAGTAATTTTTGTCTGTCCATCTATGGTCTTTGTAGTTTTTAAGCTTGTGTACCTAAGAAAACATTGGTTCGCTTGATTTTTCAATGCTTAGTTTGCTTTTTTGTTTCTTCTTTGTGTTTGTCTGTTTTTTCTTTACCTAGGTAGTAGCTCATTCTCTAGTGGTGTTTCAATATTAACTACGTATTATGCGCCTCTTGTGCAGTAATGAAATTTGGTTTGATCATAATTTCTACGCTTACGTGAGGCAATGATTTGTTTGTTTATTTTTTTATTCGCTTTGATTCCTAGGAAATATCATCGCACTTCTCTTCCATCACTAGGGTTACACGAGGATTAAATGTAAACCTATGTGTATAGATTCCTAACAAGCCTTAGCTATTTCTTTTCTTATTTCCAAATATTTCTCAGCGACAAAATCCACAACACTTGTCTTTTGCCTCCAAACCATTATCTTTTTCTGATCACGTTCATATGAAGCTCGAATCTTTACCTGGCGACTTCTTCACTACTTAAAGACTCGAAAAAGTACAACTTATCGTTCAATGTTACTTCACGCAGACTCACTCCTCTAAATTAGGATAGAATAAATAGAAAAACACTAATCAAAACAAAACTTGCCTCTTTGACACTGTTCCACGTTTAGCACAATGACAAATTTATCTGCCTGTTATTTTCGAAAATTGTTGATGTTTAACGTTAACAAACGCTAAATACTTCTATGATCTTATCTCATCTGAGAAGCTTGACATTTTTTGCTTGACAAAATATACACGCATCATCGTCGCCTTATGCTTTACTATTCATAGACTAATCAAATATGAACTCTCCATAAATATTTAATAATTGTAGTTTTAAAACCTTTATTGCAGTACTATGTTACCAACATTCCAACTGACGAATGTAGAGAGAAAAAAATAGTTACAGTTGGCCTCACTGTTCCCAAACAACATATTAAAAGACATGGCAGAATGTAGATATGTATGTTTTTAATTAGCTAAGCATTTTAAATTTTGTGTCAATGTTACAAATAACATAACTCCATTAGTTTAGCTTTTTTTTCCTGTATTATTATTGTTTTGAAATTCTATGTCGGTTTTACGGACAATTAGCACAATATACACGAATTATCGCCAAAAATTATACTTTTAGAGAAGGCCGTTTTGTATTGTAAAGCTAACTTACTCAGGCATATTTAGAATTATAAATATATAATAGTTAATGAATTATGTAGTAAAACTAATTTAGGGAGAATATATATATATATATATATATATATATATATATATATATATATATATATATATATATATATATATATATATATATATTATATATATATATATATTTATATATATATATATATATATATATATATATATATATATATATATATATATATATATATATATATATATATATATATATATATTTATAAATATATATATATATCTATATATATATATATATAGGGATGGCCAAGAAGCGGAAAGAAAATCACAAAATTAAAATTTTAGGGAGCAAGACTAACGTAACCTAATGTAGCAGTTGCTCCCAAAATTTTGTCTTTACTTTCCGCTTTTTATGTGAATCAGGATTTTCTGGCCTGCCCGATAAATAGTTTATCATAGCGTAATAATATATTATTTTTTACTAAAAAGACATAGACGAAGGGGCCGATACTTGGATGGGTCTCCCTATTGATGATCTATTTGATGGACACAGTGACCATCCAGATGAAAAAGCAGTACGTTCATCTATTCGAATGAAGCGATTATTAGTGGAAGCTCCTGCAGGGATCAATCATCCAGGTAGAATTGGTAGTGTTGAAGAGTGAGAAAATCAATTCTATAGTAAAAAAAACACATCAAAAAAGAAATGCAAAGAAAATAGTCAAAGTGGTTGCAACAACAAGTGAGTATAGATACAGATTTTACTACAACAGTAGATTTATCTCAAGAAGGTAGAGCTTGCTCTAATCCTATTCATTTTTTTAACCTCTTCTTCACTAAAGTTTTATATACTTGATTGTTAAACAAACTAATTTATATGCTCTTCAAAATAATAAAATTCTGGATATGAACAATTCTGAAAAATCGGAATTTTGTGGGGGGGCTATTATTGGCATATCACAGCCATCTTTTAAATAAAAGAAATTTTTGGTCATCAGAAGACAATGTACCAAAGATATTATCAAATACCATCAGGAGAGACAGGTTAAAATTATTCTAAAGAATAAACATTTAGTGGCCAACACAACAAATTCCACAAAAACATCGTGTACGATCAATATGCAAACTAAATTTTTAGAGCATGGTGGATTGGAGGAGTATATGTCCATAGATGAAAGTTTGATACCCTACAATGGTAAACATTATTCAAAGCAATTTATCA
Source organism: Ceratothoa steindachneri (assembly GCA_963969495.1). Lineage (NCBI taxonomy): Eukaryota > Metazoa > Arthropoda > Malacostraca > Isopoda > Cymothoidae > Ceratothoa > Ceratothoa steindachneri. The sequence continues at coordinate 231,803,869 of OZ018317.1, forward strand.
GAGGTAAACTCTTCAGATTTGCGTTCTTCCTATGGCCAAATTGTTCGAAGCATGGGTAAATGCATTCTTTCGAATTGTATACAGGAAAATGTACGATATCAACACAACCAGGTTCAAATGTATTGGTTGTTGGGGGAAATGTTGTGATGGATCTGGTTGCAAAGACTAGCGTACATCATAAAAGGGGCTATCAAGTATTTTATTATAATTATTTTGCTAGGTTGTTTTTGTGGATGAGCTAACTAAGATTGAGATATGTGCATCAGGTAATTGTATAGAAAACAGAACAGGAAGATGTGCCTTGAAATCCAAAGCAGAAATGAACATATCACCAAGAGAAACCACTGATTTCCACTCTTCTGATAATTTGCTCGTTGTCAATTGGAAAGATAATTACGATTTAAGATTGGTGTTTAATTTTGAAACCTACACAATGAGTTCAACCCAGCGTTGAGATAAAGTTCGAAAGAAATATATAAATGTCCGAAACCACAGAACATAAACAATTAATTATAACAAATATATGGGGTATGTAGATGAGCTTGACCAAAACGTTGGCACATATCGTATTAGAATGAGACGAAATAAGTGGTTTTGGCCTATTTTTCCATATATTATATCCTTTTAAGTTAGCAATGCTTGTATATTAATGAACGAAGTTGGAAATAGAGTAAGTTTATATCAGTTCTTTGAAAATACATAAATCACTCTTTGGAAAACTCTGGAGTGCAAAGCGTTCGAGGCAAAAGAGTTTTGAATAATGTGAAAGATTTGTATCCATATTTTAGCATCAGGCATTGGATCGTATACATTCCAAAAGAAAGTCATTGTAAAGAATACTCAGGAAAAGGTAATTTTTAATTCTAGAAATGCGACATTGGCTTACATCCCAAATGTAATAAAAGATATCATTTTCAATAAACTAAAATAATATGATATATACGGAAGAAACAGAAATAATACTGGTTTTAGAATGTTCGGAATTTTAAAGTAAATAAAAATCGGTTTTCTTATATATCAATTTACATTTTATGAGTATTCGTATTTTTAATCACATCTTTTTCTGACTGTTCAATTGTTCTGAGTTCATTATGCGTTTTTTTTCCGTATCCCCATTTTTCTGTATGGTTTTCATCGTTTCGAGTTATTTTTCATAATTTTAAGTCATTACTTTTTCGTATTTTTTTAAATTTTCTTACAAACCGCAAAATTTTCTCAGATTGTTTTCAGATGCGGTCAAATTTTCCCAATTAAATCCTCTCCTTTTCCTTTATTTATAGTTCATTTATAGGAAAATTGAACGCCAATTTTTCAAAGTTATATATTTTTTTAGTTATTTGTTTTCTTCTATCAGAATATGTTTTCTATTTTCCCTTTTGATCTTACTTCTTGATTTATCTGTTAACTTTAATTTTTATATTCGTACATTTGCAAAACTGTAACTTTCACTTGGATATTTATGCGACCAAACTGAGTATGACTTTATATTCTTTGGCTCTTCAGACAGTTTATTTTTTCAGTTCAATTAATATCATTAATTCATCTTGAGATATTTTGGGAAATAACACTGGTCAACAGTTAATATGGTTAACATATGCGATTTTGCTCACACAACTAATTTCATATTACTGGATTTGAATCTGTTATTTGTTTTCTTCTATCAGAATAGGTTTTCTAAAAAAAAAAATCAATAGGTACAAATATCCAATATTCCGTCAATTGTGCCATGCAATAGACATGTAACCCAAATCAAACCAGCTAGTCTCTTATGTGACTGTGCCTACAGGACTAATTTCACATTGTTGAGTATGATTTAGATGTTTTAAGCTACTATTAGATCCATTTCTTAAACAAAAAGAAAAAATATTACATACGATTACATTAATTGTCTCACACAAGAAAACGATATTAAACACGTCACAGATAAGCTCATAAGAATTGTCTTAGAAAGCAAAAGTTCAAATCCTTTATAATTGACAAGATATGAAATTCTAAAGGTGCTTCTGAACTTTGCCCTTTCTTTTATACAGTTCGCTCTCTTTTCGTTGCAGCGTCCATCAAAACTCGTCTAACATATTAAAACTAAATTATCCTTGATATCTTATCTCCGTTATGCCGATGTCTTGATGAAATCTTGCACCGTGTTCATCACTAATGTCTCCAATGTTATCTGGGAAAAAATCACTATTTTTGTAACGATTTTGTTGTAGTTGTCAGCACAATAGTTTCTAAGGAAAAGATTGGACACATTGAGAAATGATTGCCCTGAGTTTTTCTCTAGTAGGTTCGAGGCCTTGTGTGAATTCACAATCATGCACTAGTATGTGAATTTGTGGTTCATTCAAGACACCTGCTTTCAATTTGGGTTCGGAAACCACACAACCGAGTTAAGGACATAAGTATCAAACCATAGCACCAGATTGATCTACAGCCTTGATGAAATTTTTAGCTAAACCGAGCTTTAGATTCAGTGGTGCCAAAAATATCTTTTCTGGATATACATGAGGATTGTAAACGCAGTTGCCCTTTCCAAGTGCATATTTTGGTCTTGTCGTCAGTTTGTTTATCACATAGTGGTCTGCATTAGCTCTGCTGTCCTGCAAACACAAAAAAACACATGTGCTTTGTATAGCCACTATGAAACCCAAGAGGTAAACAGGTGATTTTGAGATCCTCACATAGCTTCCACTGGTGTTTCTTGTACTCTATAGCGGCTAAAAAAAATCTTCATTGTTTCATAGCTCTCGGCCAACTTTGCTGCATATGCTATTGGAACAGATGGAAATCGATTGCAATTGTGGAAAAGAGCAGCTTTTAGAGAGTCTTTTCCAAAGTAGATAAATAGCCTCGAGACTTGCAGATTTGGTGCATGAGAGATACTGCGTCCTCAACCTTTAAAAGGGTGTCTGCTATCAGAGTGTCAGCTCTCAGTCAGAGAGAGAGAGAGAGAGAGTATCACGATGACAAAAGGGCTTAAGCAGTCGCTCACGGACGAAAGAACCTTCACCTTGCGTCTTTCGGGAAACTTCAGGGACAATAACGGAGCGAGACGAGACAAACTGGAGCCCGCAACGTAAATCAACGAGGTGGGGCTAATCTCTTGCTCGCCGCGCCTGTGAGACGGAGCGGGATCCGCTTCCGATGGCAAACAACATCCCTTCCGGGTAAGTCATACATATTTCCCAGCAAGGGAACGAGCAAAGCAGTATTAAAGCAGGAGTTATGCAAAACTAACACAGTATTCAAGCACTAATCGATAGGATTCGTTGGAATAAGCGACTCTCCGGCACCCTAAGGGATCTCAGGCAAGTTATTCAGAACTACTGCAGTCAATGACGTAAGGATCATTCTAGAATAACGTACTTCGCTCCAGCCCTACAAGGATACTTCCTCAAACAACCACTCTAGCCCCCCACTCTTAGAAAATCGTAAGTTTATTACATTTTTCTCTATCACCGTCGAAGCGGCGTGACGCTTTCCGACTACGAAGCTTCACCTCATCTGCTCATCCCCTTTTCTTTCGGGTAAATATTGTGCTACTCACGTCTCATAATTGTAAAGCTTATTTTGTTCCCCTTGTTTAAATCCCAGACCACACAAAAAGCCATTGAACTATTTGACTAAGTCGGCTAACAGTAGAAAACACACCTAGGGAGGGCAAGCAAATGTCAGTAAATCCTACCTGACCTGGGTAACGAGCTGTAGTGATACGCACTCTAGCTTCCAGTAGGTTACGCTGAAGTAGTCTGGATCACAGAACTTCTGCCTTTTCTTTGGACAGGTCTAGGTCCCTTATTTAGTCGAGCCTCCACTGGAGGAAGTGAAGTAAACTCATCTTTTTTCTATGCTGATCATAATTTCGTTGTTTTTTATATTTTTGTTTTTTGGCTTTTATTTTAGATTTGGCTATTAAGGTTCACTTGTATTTTATCAGCCCTGCCCGCTTGGGAGAGGCTAAATTGGGCGATTTCAATTATAAAATTTAGGAAAAAGTTAAGGAAAAATCAAACTTGCAAATATGACAAATGAAGGCTACTAAACCAATTGTATAGAATCTTCACACTTTGCAATTTAGTTCATCATTAATCAACATATTTAGAACAAACCTATGGCGAAATCAAATGCACACATATATTGGGTCAGGTATTACGCATATGGCTCAAAGCCTTTTTTCAATAGAAGCTGGGATTTAACTCTCTTTATGGAATATGGTATAAGAGTAACTATAACTGGGACGTTTGTGATGAAACTGGTGAATAAAGGATAAATAACTACGAAATGATTATGCCAGTAACAGATAAAAAATCTCTTGGAGCGCTTAGAAAAAAATAATTAATATGCACTAAATGGAGTAAATCTACCAGAACTTCTATAAAGTAGAGTTAGACACACTAGTGGGGAAACTATAATAAGAAGAAGTTAAATTTACTTTTCACAGATCTCGAATAGTACATCAGTGACAACTTTTAAAATAAATAAAAACTCTTACTAATGGAATGAAAGCTACACGATTTCTTAAACTACCATCGAAAGTTCCAGTACGTAAATCCAAGGAGGTGTATGTAAATCAGTTAGATTGTTAGTACTCGTAAGTGAACGAACCAAATTTTGATTCTATTAAGTAGTGTTTGAAAACAAATATGGCTCGGTATACGTCATGGATTTGAACAAGAATATAGCGTAAAAGAAAAACAGAAAAGGTAGACTAGTGCTTAAGTTTCATCAATTTGGTTAATGTGTTTTATTTATATATAATCATTTATTTATATTTGGTCATGTATTTTCTTCATGAAAATAAGTTATTCAATTACTAATTTCTTCTTAGTTTTCAGCTCACAAGAGGGATAGAGGGAAACGTGGTAATTTGAAACAATGAGAACGCTGTTACTTCCAGGGTTTGGAGCCTTCTTATCAAAAGAAGATATATAATAAAAGTTATTCAGCTCAAGAAATCACATGGCAATACAAATCTTTTAGGAAATTTAATTTTTCTATAGTTTGTTACTTTTCCTAAGGTCGGAGAGCTACTCACACCGTCTTCCCCATATGTTTTGCTTCCTCTTCCTTCAGGTAGCCACCCACTGACGCATTAGCAGCCCGGCAGCGACCCCAGACGCACTCCTGCGCGCCCCCTCTGTTACCTACCGGGCACATTCGTGCCCTTCTATTACATCCTTTTTGTCCAATCACAAGGCAGCTAGGTCTAGACCCACAATGCATATGCTCCGTGTCTTGTTAATCATATTCGACCTCATATTTTAAAAGCGGGCTCTGATGGAGGGTCCGATCTCAATTTTAACGCCTATTTACCAACGTTTTGTGTTATCGCGAGTCTACTGTGCCATTTTTTGTTTGGCAGAGGGAAAAAATTCGCTCTGAAATATCTAACTCTTTATTTTCTCTGTCAAAAGTTTTCTAGACCCCAGGATCGATTTCACTATTATTTTAATGCGGTTGCCACGCTATATCCGCCACCAGAATCATTGTAAGGTAAGGAAACGAAACTTTTGTTTAGCTATTTTCGTAAAAGAAAGTTATGGGCTCACAGCTGTGTAGTTAAGGGACGCGTTAGAAAAACTAGAGCCCTAACGACATGTAGCAATTGCCTTTGAGTTCTAATCATATGTTAGACATTTAAAGTAGGAATATTACGAGGTTTTTAAAAATTGCGGCGCATGTACAGGGAACAAAGCCCATAATTAAGTTTCGGATTATGGGAACGAAGCCATCATTATAAAATTACTTTAAAAATGGTAATTTGGGGGTAAAATATCCTAAAGTATGTGGCACTATCGTCTTCTCAATTTACCCAAAACGAGAATCATGTTGCCCTTAGGGATATCAAAACACCGTGTGAAAGGGAGAATTAGGGAAGCGGAACTTCCAAATTGTGACACACATTGACAAACCATCATCTTTATGATTTACCTCATTGTTATTTGAGTCCTAGAAAACAAATAACAAATAATCTGTAATTTTCTTTATATTTCCGTAGTGCACAGAGGAAATGTATTCCAGAATATCTGGAGCAGGGGCTTGCACACTGAAATATCTTCTTAGTATTGGTTTATCTAACTTATTTATCATCGAAGTCATATAACTAAGTCATATAACTATTATAAATGTTCTACAAACCAGTATCAATATAAAAGTATTCATAAAAAACACTCGTGAAATAAACTACTAAATGAGTAACTTAATATACCTTTTGTTCCGGGTGAAAAATTTGTAACCAGTCCAAATTGTCCCAAATTTGTCAAGACAGATATAAGCGTCTCTTGTTTCTCAATTCGTTGCAATATTATTGCATGGAGAAGACATTAATGCTCCATATTAAGCGGAGAGCCAAAATGTTAGCCTCCCAACGGCTATGTATAATAAATTTGATTTTTTTATGTGTGCTACATCATATTAAGTATATAATAAGAATACTTATATCAATTGTGAGTTGTTAGTGATAGGGTTAATTAGATGAGAGTATTTGAAACAATATAGTTCTGGGGAAAATATGAACAAGAAAGAACACAGAAACAAAATATTGATATTATTTGTGTTCGAAAAATCAGGTTCAACCTTAAATGTTGTGTTTCTTGAATTCAACAGTAGTTCAGGAGCAAACTCTTAAATAGTAATTAATTTGCAACTATTTATCTTAATAAGTACATTAGTTTTGCTTGTACGCCCCATTTGATGCTTTTAATAAATTTTGGATGTTTGCTCTCATTGCCTCATTATGTAAAATAGTTCTTTATATCTCATTTTGAATTGGCCATTCTACATAACTTGTCAAGTTCCTCTTACGATGCGCTTACAGCAGAAGATGGAGAAGAATCTTGGAAAATTTTAATGTTCTGAATCATTTTCAGTCCATTGGTTTTTTAAATGAAATGTGAAATTGTAACAAAATTGTTATGGTGTAAGAAATATTCCTTTTCGAATCATTAAAATGAGCAAAGTTATTTATTTTAAATAACTTACAATTTGCACCAAATATAATGTTATATCCAAAGTTGATTAATTTTTTATTCATTAATAAAGGGCTTAATTTGTAAGACATGGTTAAATGAGTGTAATTAATTAACCGCTACGCTATAAATAACCTGCAGTGAAAATGTAAGAACGGAGCAATACAATGTGTCTTTAAATACAAAGATGAACGTTTCTAATCACTATTTCTTGTAAGTTTTCGTGCATTTGGTAAGCTTGATTAATGTATTTAAGTTCTTGGTCATTTTTTTTCTATCGGTAATGCGAAAAAATTTCCCACCTAGATATACTCGTAAATCACTTCATTTTATGTTTACATATTTATGCGAAGTGCGTGTCTAGTGCTTCATAGGGGCCATCACGCAGCTAATGACAAATGATAGAAATAAACAACAGAAATTCCTGGTAAAAATTGTGTACATGTCAAATATTTTGCCATTCTAATGATAAATATTCTCTGTTGTTTCTTATTATCCGATATTTCAATCTATTACAACTAAGATGAGCTGAAATTTCTAATTTTGTGTAAAAAGAGTTTGTAAATATATTATCCTGGAGGCTAGAGCTGCATCCCTGAGCAGATTGGTAATTCTTTTTTTAATCTTTAAATTTATTACTACCACATACTTCAACTTCCCTACTTTGTTAATCATTTATCTGTTCCCCGTTAGCCCGCAAGGGTGTGCCATTACAGAATGTTAAACCTTTCAACCCGAATATTATCAAAAGAGCTTTTCTACGTAGGATAAATTATTTTGAGATATTTCCATTTTTAGTCGGGTGCTAGTCTAGTCGCAGGCGAGTCTATATCTCACTATGTCGGGCGGTCGGTCACAGTTTTTTTTTGGGGGGGGGTGATAACATTTCAACTATTCCGAGGATTCTAACGAAATTTGAAAACCTTATGCTGTTTTACATTTTCTCTCAGATGAATAATTGGCAATGTCATCCCAAGTTAAGACCGAGAATTATTTTGTTTTGGTAATAACATCATAACTATTAGGTGAATTCAAAGAAATTTGGAACACTTAACTTGTGTTACATTCTCTTTCGAATGATAAAATTTCCAACGTCCTGCAAAATATATTCCGGGAATTTTTGAAAGTTCTTAAATCAGAATAAATAAGAGCACGCGACTTTTAGTCTGCATACCTTGTTTAATTTATCGTTTCTTTCTTCATGGACATCCATCTTTTCATCTATTTTTGGGGACGACGACTGAATCTTTGGGCCCTTTACTTTCTACCATTTGCTCCTGTACCGTGGGGCCTGTCGGAGCAGATTGGTTTACCTCTTCATGTTGACTCTGGTAGGGGTAGGTGTATTTTAAAATATCTGCATTACGATATTTTTCTTATTATACTGACTTAATTCTTCTTTTCATATTCTAGTCCTTTTTGCACCTGAATTCAGGGCGACCTGCAGCTATATTATCCACATACGTTTACTCTCTTTCAATCCACCCCTTTCTTTACAGAAAGGGGTGATGTCAATGCCAGTGCGCTTCAAATTCTAGTGTTCCCCTCTGCTTTTCAAATGTATATTTTATAGTCGAATTCAGGCCAAAAATCTTATCTCATGCAGAGACGATAAATTATGAGCTTGAAAAATCAATGAGCTGAATGGTCAACGAATTTCGAGTGAGATTCCGTGTGCCAGTAAAAAATTTCTCCACCTAATATATATTTTCGAAGGTATGTTTGTGTGTATGAATGTATGTATGTATATATTTATGACCGCTATAGGCCACTTAGAACGAACTTTAAGAACAAGAAAGATCACATTTGGTGGTAACTTGACGCGGTGAGTAACCTAGGCTACTCAGATTTAGCATAAGTTACATCATCTGGTTGTTAGGTTAGGTTCGAATTTATATCCGTTCTAGGATTTTTTGACAAGTAATCGCCGCGTTGTGTTGCAATTAAAACATAAAACATTGCCCGTGAAAAAATTAAGGTTTGCCAGACTAATTTTGTCACTGCAATGTTTGAAAAACGCGATAATACCTATTATCAGCATGATCGAGACTCGAAACATTTAGATATTTAGTTAAAAATCGCGCCCATCTATGGCTGCTAAGCCGTACTCAAGTTTGCATGCCAGCTAGCTTACCATCACTCCCACACACCTGCTAGCTTGCCTTGCCGCACTAATGTAATGCGAAAAGCGTTCTTTGCTAGGCTTTCATGATACACTACTCCATTAATCAGAATTAAAGTAACCTTATATTTAAGGCATAACAACTTTTAGTTGGGTAATTTAACTCAAGCTGAGAATTTAATTTGCTAGTTCTAAATAAAATGGTAAAATATCTCTTGAATTAGGCCTATTTTTATCAACGCTTTTAGGCAAGTGTATATATCTTTGGAGTTTGCAAACAAATACTATGACTTGAATGCTTAAGAAGTAACATAATAAACTACAACCAGCAATTTAAGACCAAATGCGAAAAAAAGTTTGTTATAAAGAGAAATATTTGGAGCGATCAACACCTACCCACTTCACGTATGTTTCGCTTTCGTTTCAGGCCGATATTTATTTAAAGTAGTTGGTTCACAATAAATGTTCAAATTTTTAGGCAGTTGTTCAGGGATGTCAGTGGGTTCGTTAACCATCAGTTTTCCCCCTATTCTCATTACAAATAATTCAAATCCATCTATCTCTTAACGTTCTTTTGTTTTAAGTGACATTCTAAACCCTTCATTTAAATAGCTATTCAACCATCAATTTCCCTATTTCAGCTACTACCAGATGCAAGGGTTATTTTCATACTTCAGCTTTTAATGTTACGCTTTTGGCTGAATTTATACCTTCTGAAATATATATTTGGACTCCTCTATATATGAACGTTTAGAAACATTCTAAACATCATTTACTCTGATCGGAAGAAAAATGCAGTTTTAAGGACTATTTAATGTATTTTCTTTAGATGAGAGGTTTTGATTTGACTGGGTTCCACCATCAGCTCAAAACCTATGATAAAAACGTTTCACCTATATACCACCTGTTAACTTAACAAAAAGAAAGAGATAAAAGTATATAAATTATAGGCATTTGGAAAAGTCTAAGAATCTTTTATCTTGTACATATATAAATATACAAATGCACACATAGACAAACATGCTTAAGGTAGTCCATCGCGTCTGATGACAACGTCCTATCTACTCCGGTCCATGTCTTCTCCAGTGACTGTACAGGCCGATCCTGGAGGGGCATCGCCTGGGAGAAGGTTGGAGTGGTAGCTTTTGCTGTCTACCACGCTGGCGCCTCCTCTAAATTTGAATGGTTAACCATACATTTCTTCAGCGTTTTCTTGATTTTATCTTTAAATCTGAGCTTAAGACTACCCACTGCCCACCTTCCAGCATGGAGCAGACAATACAGCACTCTACGGGAAAGTCTTCATTCAGGCATACGTATGACGTGACCCAGCCATCACAGCTGGAGTTTGACAATAATTGCCTTCATTCTGGTTCTTGTCAGGGTCCACCCAAGTAAACATTCGTATGAAAAAAAATTTAAACTGTTTACACAAAATTTTCGGGGAATCTTTATCATTTTAAGCTTGAATTTACCTCCTTTTGCAAATACAATTTACCCGAGAAATAATCATAACACGAAAATTTAGCAGTAATTCGGAAATAAAATAAAATGAAAAGAGAGGTGGGAGACAAAGAACAGCTCTTACGAGCCTTCCTCACCCCCTTTAGCCCTCAATGGAGTGGCCAAGGAGGAAGGGGGGGAGGCTGGGTACTCCTTTATAGACCCCTATACTCACATTGTCTAGAGCCAAAGTAGGCTCCAAGCACTATGAGTACGGCGGTTAGGAGTGAGGATAGGGAATATTTAGAAATAGGGCTTAAATTTACAATAAAGAGACTAGGGAAGGATTTTAAATATTGAAATTAGTTGGCGAGTGTATAATTGCTAAAACATATAAAACTAGCTGACTAAAAAGCACAAAACGCAGTGTTGGTGCTTTGGGGTCGGCCTGGAGAACGTAACCCGCTCGTTGGCAAGGTTTGTGATTTTGTATATCATGTTTTTTTCCATTTTTGCTTCAATTATTCATTTAAAATTTGTTTTAAAACAGTTTTATATAATCATTAGATTAATAAATCGGTACCTGTGAGGCCAATATTTGATTAATAGCCAAAATATTGAAAGATTTTCTTTCTCAAAGAGGATGGCCCTGATTGAGCTACCCTTTAATCTCCTCAAATTTATATTTTCCAATATAACTTTCTTTTACTTTTCAAAAACTTCGTTATATATATATATATATATATATATATATATATATATATATATATATATATACTTTACATTTTCCTCTCTTAGCGCCCTACCAATTCTATACTTCCAGTTTTGCCTCTTGACAGACGTAAATCTCCGATTTTATCCTCTCTACAAACTATCTCTTGTCAGCCTATCCCATCCTATTCAAAGAAATTCTTAAGGAAGGATGAGCAATAAGTTTTTCGAATTGGTAGGGAAAAACAGAGGAAGGTGGATGGCTGTTTGTTAGGGTGTTAGGACAAGTTATGATAAGTCAACTCCTACACCTGCACGCTCCTGCCTCACCAATTTAAGAAGCAGTAGCTTATCGCAAATCGTCAGTCACAAATTTTTCAACAATGGAAAAGGTTGAGCCCCACGCAGTGATAAAATTTTTGACCAAGGAAGGCAAGAATGCAAAAGGGATTCATGAACGCATGGTTGCAGTGTACACCGACACCACCCCTTCCTATGCAACCATTGCTCGCTGGAATAGGGAGTTCCGCCATGGTCGTGAGTCCCTTGAAGTTGACCCCGTCCAGGACACCCGTCAGACGTGACCAACAAAGACAATGTGGCCCGTGTGGAGAGGATGATCCTCGAAAATCGACGGGTGAAGGTCGAAGAAATCGAGCGACAACTTGGAATATCACAAGGAAGTGTTATCAACATCATCCACGACAATTTGGCCATGACCAAGTTCTCTGCCCGTTGGGTCCCTAAAAACCTCACGCCACATGATTGACTTCATCGTCGTCAAAGTACACAAGGCCAGAGTTACACAAGCTGCCCTGCGCGAATGCGGATTCGAGGAGCTCAACTATCCACCTTACAGTCCAGTTCTTACCCCTAGTGACTACATTTTATTCCGCCCGTTCACGGCCGCACTGCGTGGAGGTCAGTTTGGGGACGTTAAAGATGTCCAGCTTGCCATCCAGGAGTGGATTAAACAGCAGTCAGGAGATTTCTGGTTGTCGGGAATTCGAAGCCTGAGGGACAAGTGGCGCAAGTGCATTGAAGTCGAGGGTAGTTATATTGAAAAATAATAAAACATTTTTCCTCATTTTTCCTTTCCTTATATACGAATTTCAAAACTTATTAACCGCCCCTCGTATCCTTTTCTATTTTCCCGGACACAACACGCACGCCAGTGCCGATTGCTCACGGTTCAAGGCAGTGCGGCAAAGGAATAGTTCTTCAGAATGGAAAAGCAAAGTTTAAATCGACCATAGTGATCTCCGTGTTAATCCCAATTACATTAATTTCAAAGGAAGATGGTTCATATGCGCCAGTCTATGACTTCCTTCTCTTAAACAGAATCACTAGGGCTAGTGCTTATTTACTTCTGTTCTTCTCGAATTTTGCGATTCAAATTTCTGGTCCAGACGTATTTTTCAAACTCTATCAAGTGTGGAAAAGCTTGTGTAATTACGCCGCCTGGTGGCCAAGTCTCTGTAAATGACAGAAAATTGGAGTTCGTGCACAAAACGTTTGTGCATTATCTTAACGAAGTTATGAGGGTCTTTTCCATTCGTTTTCTTTTCCATAGACCGTATGTTCTTCTAAGTAACGCTTCAGTTTCGGGGCGGACGGTAGGTGGCGCTTTTTATAGGCTACAATTTTGGGCTACAATATATGTCTTATGACCTCAGACGGTAGCGTCAGATATGAACAATTACGGCGTTATATTTTTTTGGTATATGAGTATATACTGTGGGCGCTGCGCCCTCCAGACCCACCATCAATTGATTGAAACTCAGAATCATCACAGGGTGTTCCCCCCGCAGTGATATATCTCCCACGAGCAGTCCCCTTGAATTTACTGTTATTTCCCCCCCAACAGCTTTTTACTGGCAGAAAAACCTAACCTAATGACAAACAATACTTACTTTTATAGGTTTCTTGATTAGTTTATGCGCCTCTAAATAATCTAAAAGTTTTTCATGGTCATGAAAAATAAACCCGAATTCGAATAACGACGAAGAAGCACAACTAGAGCACGAAAAAGCCATAAGGAAACAGAAAATGCTAAGTGGTTCTTATTTATAGCTACCACGTTGCCAGTAAGAAGCTGTTATCGTTCACTGCGAAACAAAAAATACGAAAAAAACAACAATAAAAGACATTAAGAAACCTTACCTAACTTAGAAAAAATTATAAACGAGGAGAGGCGCAGATATTTATTAAATAATACAGACTAAAGTTACAAATCCCCAAAACAAGGAAAATAATATAACGACGTGATTGTTCACATCTGAAGCTACCGTCTGACGTCATAAGAGATATATTGTAGCCCAAAATTATAGCCGACTAACAGCGCCAGCTACCGTGTGCCCCAAATCTGAAGTATTACCATCTTCTACTCTCCAGAAAAGGAATCAGATCTTGTATAACTAAAGAAAATATTCGATCCTATGGTTTAAAGTGGGTCCCATACAAATCGCAATTAGGATTACATAGACTGACTCGAATTTCTGGTTTACACACTACCTGAGAAAGTTGCAACCATACGTAATTTCCCTAGGTCTATTAAATTTTTAAATGAATCTTGTAAAAAATGCGGCATATCTTTTCGCCCCACTAAATTACTTTATGAATTGTGATTAATTTCATTTAGATCATTGCAAAATTCGGCAAAACAAGGTAACTTAAACCTGTTTCTTTTCTCTATTTTAATATATCTTGCGCATTACTCGACAACAGATTTCAAAGATTTTTTGATTTATATATTTTGATAAATAGAGTCAAACCATATTTACTAAATACATTACTATTTCTCGATATTTTAATATTAGGGGCATTTTAACGTCACTAATTGGAATAAGCTTTTTTCAACGGCTTTCTACTGCTGACATGGGCAAAATACTACTATTAGTTAGCCTTTCATCGTGAAACGCTGATTTTTTTCATTGCACTTTGCCTCTTTAATGAGTGTCTTTGCTTTTCTACCCATGATTATATAGTCTGGAGTGTTTGTTGAGAGGGTGTTTTGGTGTGTAACCTAAATGCCCTAATTCTAGTTTGAATTGCTTTTTTGATATTGCTTGTAAAGCTAGTTTGGCCATGACTTTGATTTGCCTTTGATCGTTCTATATGGTACTGATTTATTTTGCTCATATATCATTTTGTTCGGTCTAAGAACTGCAACCCTTGCTTTGGCTAGTAGGTTGGCCTTCATAAAATCAATGTGTCCTTCCCTCTATATTATTTGGGTTATAACACTATAATTTTGTGCAGAACACAATTTGAACATGATGAAAAGAATTCAACAAGAATTTTTCCTAAAAGTTTTAAATTTCATCAAAATACGCACTAAATTTTGGGACATCCGGTCTTTTAAAATGGATTTTCAGTTAAAGTGAAGCGTACGGAAACATATTTTAATGTAAATTTAACAAGTTTAACCTACAACTACGCTGGAAACATGACAGGCAAATAACTATTATACCTGCATATATATGCATGCATAGAAATAATTCCACCCTTTAGAGTATGATTGATTTTTCGACGAGAAAATGATTAGGATAAATATTTTTCCTCTCACTATAAAATGTTTTAGGGAGAACTATTTGAATAAAAATACACAACAATCTTCAATGTTCATCCCTAATGGCGTATATCAAAATATGCGTTATTCCAAGAAAAATCCACTGGTATTAATTAAATTTGTTCAGCAGCATTTAATTCTTCGATATGGTGGACTCACATAAGAAAATTGTTATTGAAAAACTTAATATAGTGTAACATCAGAACAACTACGCCGTATTTTTAGTATTAAAAACAATACTAATTGTGTTTTTATGCATTGCAGTTGTCATATATGGTTTCGGTTTGGCGCGGTTAGTTCATATTTTTTCAAGATAATCCACCTTGCTTGGTTCAAAATGAAATTAAAATAAGTCTACCTTGCCTTCTCTTGATGTGAAAAGAAACCATGATTTCAAACATTGGCAACACTGATATCAACATAATGCTGGGCTTTCGAATTAGAATGCTACTAGGTGATCAAAAATAGTGGGGTTATGGCGGGACAACCTACCACAATAAAAGGTGGGTATGGGGTTGAAGGCCCTATTTTGAAATAATTAGCTTAGTTTTCCAAAACAATTCCATAGAATACCATTATTTTGATAGCAGGGTTGTCAATGTTTGAAATCAGGAATTCTTTATACATCGAGAAGGCAAGGTTGATGTTTTTAAGATCCCTTTGAACCAATCTGTGGGAAGACTGGAGCATCTTAAAAATATGTACTTTCTGCACTAAACCAAAACCTTATATGACGACTACAATGAGTATCGATCAAGAAATACCACTCAATTCGTACTTTTTTATACGGAAAAATTAGCCATAGGTTTTCTGAACTTTCACCAAGAATATTTTCACTAAAATTATACTAAAGAATATAATAAACAAACATTTAATTTAACCCTTTTTATTAATTTACTATTTTTTCCTAGCAATGTTTACATAGAGAAAACGGTAAAAGCATTTAAAAACTTTGAGTCTGTTTTGGGGTATTCTTGGGTATAAATATTTGTTTTCATTTGCTTCGCATCTCATTGAGCATAATGGTTTGTATGAAAGATGAAGTAACGTATTATTAAACGAAAAGGATGAAATAAAAAGTAAAGAAATGAATTTAGAGAAAAAGATGTGGATTAACTAATGACGATGGTGTCTGCTATATGTATAAATGAGGAATGAGTCCAATGACAGTTGGGAAGCATTATCGAAAATGAATATTCTGGTCTGTGATGAAATAGGAGCTCTAATAGTAGATGGTGTGATGGTTTTAGATAACAGATATGGTGATTGTAAATGAAAGTTCACTTCCGCCACTAGAAGACGCAAAGCTACCCTATAGCCTTATTCTACCTTAAATCCACAAGAAAATTACTGTTTTCGGCAACGTAAAAACCGCAATAGCAAGCTGATTTTTTACCTTTCGGAGCGATGGCTTCACTTTTGTTTAATTCTGGAAATCACCAGACAATTATAAGCAGTTACGATCCCATAGTACTTATCCAATAAAATATCTGATATCTAAATTATTTTCGGTCATCTTTATCAAGTGAAGACAAATTGGGAAATTTTATGGTCCATCAATTGTGGAAATTTTTCACAATGCCTGCCTATTTCCACTTTCCATTTCTTATAACTTTCTTCCATTATGACCTGAAGTTTTCTTTGTTCACGTATCCACTTTAAAAATGATGCTTGCCTTTTCCAATGCATTTCAGGCTAGAGTGATTCTGAGTTGCATTTCTTGATCGTTACTCAATGACAGTGTAATCAGTTGAGCAAACTTAATATGTTTGAATACCGGTTTAATTTGCATAGGGTCAACTTTAATGACTATCATGTTTACCTAAGGTTGGTCTGTCAAGACGTGTGTTTTTCAAATAATTCTTTTTAGGCCGACTCTTTTGATTTCAAATCAGTTGATGAAGCATTGTTTGAACCTCTTCTTGGTTATATCAGAATTTTTTTACGGAATTAAACCAGTAAACAGGAAAAATAACGATGGAAGATCATTAGTTGAAAAAGGAATAGATGAAGGAACGATGCGCAACAAATAGTATTCCACGTCAAGTTGCCTGGGGGCTGAAGATGAATGTTCCTTATCAACAATTTCATCTCGGTTGAGAAATATTTTTGTGATAGAATGCGACCATTTTAAGGATCCTTCTAGTAAGTATAAAGAATTATAACTCTGCATTAGCCTTCACTATTGAGCTTGTCAAATTTAGTGCGGGAAAATAAGAGTCTTTTACAGCGACGAAGAGTAAAAACTTTGTTGCAATTCAGTGGGAGCATAATGTTAGGCGTCATACTGGTTAGAGATTGAATATAACATCCAAGAAAAAAAGGATATATTTGTAAGCTGCAGCGTTATAGGGTGGGACAAGTTTTCATGCGCTGTAGTTTATAAAACTCATTCGGTTATAAGGCAAGAAAAACGTTACTGTATAAAATAATATGGCTTAAGAACGTGTGAAGCCCCATCTTCAAATATGAACAACAAGTGGGCTTCTTTTCGAAGAGGAAAACGCTCCAAGACACACAGAAACATGGCAAAACAATTCTCTCATGCTGGAAGTATCGACGTGATTAACTTGCCTGGTCAGAGCCCTGATTTAAACACATTCAAAAAACCTTGGATGATACTTACTGAGAAAGTTTCTCGAAAAGCAAAATATCTTGAAATTCTCTTCCAAGGATTGGAAGAATAATGAAATAATATCAAGCCCAAACAATGAGACAAATTGTGAAAGTCAAATGGCCGAAAATGTGCTCTTCTGGTAAATAAATTGTGACTGAATACTTGAGAATATTATTTTTTTGCTGCCTACAACGATTTCTTATTATGGCTACATTTACATATATTTATCTCTCCCTAGTTTTAGATGCATTTTTTCATCAAATATACATTGCTTTTCTCAAAGCTTTTTATGCGTTTGCTATGAAATGAAACTTGAACAGTATTAGAATCATATTTAAACGTATTTTCTGTTCAGATGGTACTGGACATAGGTTGGGTAGTGAATTATTCTATTTTCAGGAAAAAATGCGTAAATATTAGGATGGATTATTTTTATTTTACCAATTAGGCTACACTTAGCAAGGTGAAAGTGATAGGAAATCAGAGAAAAGAATCCACTACTTTTCTTTTAACAATATTTAGTTCAAAATATTAGTTTAATATATCTGAATGTTATTACTGTCGTATTTTGTCGTAGTTAAATAACTGGATGCTTTCCTTCTCTCGACTGATGCTTATATCATTGAGTATTATTATTTGTGGCTCTTCGGTAATGCGTGCATTTTAAAGCGCATTTATTTTGTTGTCTAATCAGGCAACGTTGTGGTATATTAATTTTAATCTTCTGCGTGATATCTCCAATTAATTTATTTAGTTCTCTTAACTCTCTTTAGTTTGCTAGGTTCTGGTGTAACTTCGTTAGCGAGAGGCCTTCAGGTGTCTTTATTTTGCCATTCCTTTTCTCTTGAATTGGTCTTGAGTCAGTCTGTGGCAGGATTCTTCAGTTACAGCTATCCAGATGTCTCTCTCTCTGGAGATGGAGTTTCATATTCCGACTTGTGATGTCCTTCCTTAAACTATACGATTGTGTCGATGATAATTTTTAAGAAAAATGTTTGCTTCTAGCTTTTTCCTTTATAGTACCACTATCCTTATCTTGCTTTTATGTTTCTTGTATGTGACCTTCATTCCTTTTGTTTATGTCTTTCGTTGTGTGGATCTCAATTTCTTCCGTTTCTTTAGGAAAGTTTCGCTTAATTTCCTTTCATGCTTCTAGAGAAAGACTAAATTTTACTTCTATCAGGTATGAAAATTAGGTTCTTGGGGAACCACATCTCATTTAGCTCGATTTTAACATTCCGTTATATTGCTTAGTGTATGCACTACGGGTTGCATTTGTTAGTACACTGGCGTGAAGGAAGCAGGCAAGAATATTTAGAGCTTTCTCTCCTTTAAATTCTATCAGCTCATTGGGCGTTGAGAATTATTTTCGCTGTTAAGTTGGCTATCATCATGTAGTTATCTTCTCACTTTTATTTCTTCTACCTTTAGTTTTTTCTTGTCAAAAAGCTTCACTTTGGTTTAGCAAATCGTGGTTAAGGTTATGTGTGACCATTTTAAAGTAGAAAACTGTTTGAAGTTCATAGTGCATTGCCGTTAGGTATGCTGCTCAATTACGCATTCTGAAAAATGGGTACTCCTATTGGGAGGCTGCTTCGTGTAATATGTCCTTCGAACTCATAGCAGTTGAAGCAAGTCAGTAACTGTTAAAGTCCTCTTTCTTTAATAATCAGTTGTTATCTTTATAATATAAGCCAATATTTATTTTAAAATTGCCTTGTATTTTATGTCGGTTCATTAAATATCACCATAAATACATGTGAAGAATCAAGGTCTCTTTCCTAATTTTGAATTTCACTACTTCTTTCACCTTAACCCAGGACTGTGTTTGATCTATATGTTCTTTAAGTTCTGATGTATTTAGTTCAACGCTCTATGGATATCGAGCTGTTGGCATTAAACTGACCTTTGTTATTCTATATTCTGGTATTATCCCCTTGCTCTATCCTTCTTAGAGCTTTGGCTATCTTTTCCGAAAGTAGAGCGGAGGTCCCTTTTTGTGGCGCATATAGCGATCTAACTCGTCATGTAATCCAAAGCTTGATTAGGATAATTACCAAATTCCCGAAATTTTTCGCAAAACCCTACTTTTGGGGGGGAGGAGAGGGATGTAGCCCTGAAGACGCGCAGAGGGACCCTCTTAAAATTTGTTTTTGTTTTATCTTCATTTGTCCTTTGTTCAAGTTGAAATTGTCTGAGATACGGTTATCTTCTGTGATAATTATGAAGTTCTTGCGCCGTCCGCACCGTAAAAAATGAATTACCGGTATGATAGGTATCCACGGTGCTTCACTCTCGAGGAATGAATAATGGTTGGCTTATTGACAAGGATGCCTCCTCGAGGGTTTTGAATATCTGAATTGATTCCAACATAGGCAGCAATGAATTTATGTCCCTATATGTTCCAGAGCGAGCCATCAGAGTATTTTTCCCTAAAAGTAACAAGGTGTTTGCCCTTGGCACCTTAAAACTGGTACCAACTGTAAGCTAATCTTTAAATCTGCCTCCAACACCCACCTTAATTTTGTTTCTAGTTATGTACCAGACATAGCTGAGGAGAGGAAATGAATGGTTGCATCAGGTTGCTGTAGTATGTGGCATTAAGGTGGAAGGGGCAGAACGGAGAATAGGGCAATTTCAGCTCTTTTCTATTTGATTTGTTAAGTATTTCTTTTATTAAAAAGAAATACTGTCGAAAATGCTGCAAAAAGTGGAGATTTAAGGCTCATATCCGTCCAAGTAGAAGTATTAAAGTATAATTTCTTTACTGAAGGAGGCGTTGAGTCATACTATTTATATAGGTCCCAGTCGCAAAACTTTCTAGAACCTTGTGCAAATCTAAAATATGAGAGGTTCTATGCACAAATAGATATTTTCTGATTGAGTTGAATTTGACTAAAAGCAGTTTTAAATGGATTGGAATCACATAGGAGACAATGAGATGAAAAATAATTCATTTTAAAAAATCGAATATAAATTTGGGCCACCGTAGCAGAGAGCTTTAAGGTAGCATGGCTCAAAACTTCCCCAGAGGTTCTCTGTATCCCTGGTGAATAAATTTCATGTTGATTAATTCTAGTCACTAGGCTAGAGTGGGCATGGATGAGAGTGGGTATCCATTTCATAACTAAAGGGACTTCAGTGTATAATAAAGTAAGTTGTGAAGGGAATTTGTAAGAACTCATTGGTTTAAAATATGTTGAATGATTCTAAAATAAGTATTTTGAAATAGACAGCTAAAAATTTAAGCGTGACTCCCATAGAAAATTTAGGGAGAAGTGAAAAACGTGCTTCACCACAAGAATCTAATGGCAAGGGTTCAGTCTATGTAGTGGTGAAGGAAATGGGGTAAAAACCTTTGTAAGACTGCTGCAAGCTTGTTCAAAACTAAGACATAATTTTAAAGCTGTAATTGCTATAAACTTTATGCAATATGTTTTGTATATTTAAAATAGTTTTGTGCATCATTTTATAATGAACTAAAATATATTCTTCGGTTTCAGGTACACTTTAGGTTAAATCTTTATTTTACTGTTTAGAAACAATTTAAAAGCTATTACGACTGATGTGTGTTTAAACATTCGTTCAAAACTATACTAAAGGGGCACCTCCCAAACATGGTCTTACGCACACTTTTTGTGATATATCCTTTATTGATTCATTCACTAATCAACATTTCTTTGAGAAAATGACAGAATCAACGCCTGTGAACACAACTAGATTGTAATGGGAGCTCCAGCAAAGAATATATTGCCTCAAACATTATTACAAGACAGGACTGAGTAGACAATTTTGAGAACTATGGGACAGTGGAGAACCTTAATAGAGCCAGTAACAACAGTGAAAGCCATTCATGGTGTCCCAGGAAGCGTAGAGAGAAGGGGTGGAGAGCGTGAGAGAGTCAATTCAGCAGAATCTAAAACGCTCTGTGCGCCAGCGAAGACAGTCTCTCGGTATATGCCGTCAGACTTGCGGGTGAGTGCTAGTAATGGGTATAAAGGCCGACCTATACAGAATACAGAAGCAGCAGGGCCTTAGAGCCTCAGACAAAGAGCAGAGAAAGGCTAGGTTAGTCAAGATACTGGAGAAGATTCAGCTGACCCTAACTTTCCTTAACCTCCTTTGGACCTCAGATGAAGCTCACTTCCATCTTGAAGAAAAGGTAAACTCAAAAACAATATCTTCTGGGGGCCCTTTATGTCAAATGAGGTAGCTAACAAACCTTACACTCCACTAAGTGCACAGTATGGACTGCAATCTCAGCCAGATGCATCATTGGACCATTCTTCTTCGAGGAAACTGGCGCGAGAGAGACAGTAACCAAGGAGAAGTATGTTGAGTTCCTCAAAACCTTTAGGTAGGAGCTGCAAACCTTGTTCCCGTCGGATATGGGGAAGCTCTGGTTCCCGTAAGATGGAGAAAGCTCTCACACCTCGCTCGAGATTGTCTGATATAGAACTTTTGGTGGCCGTATGATCAGTCTTAAGACTGATTTTGAGTTAGCACCTCACAGCCCAGAATTTAGGCGCCCTCAGATTCCTTTTTCTGGGGCTAACATAAAGACAGAGTGTACGCACGGAGATCAGAGCCATTATTCGGTCGGTTTGTAAGGACGTCATGGACAACTTGGTGCTGCGCCTCTAGAAATGCACAGAGTTAAATGGAGGGTATCTCGAACAGGTCCTCTAGAATACAGAAGAAAAGTCCATAGACCCTCATGAATTGTGTCGTAGTATAGGAAGGACAGAGTGATGGAAGAAGTTGGTACTTAGGGGTTGTTTACGTACGACAAAAAAAAAGAAGACTCCTTGACTAACGTTTTACCTCTTCAAGAGTGCTATATATTATTTGATTATTATTATCTAGGGTCTTGAATTATTTAAACTTATAAGGTTCCCTGTGCCAAAGTAGGGATACGAGGAGACAATCCAAAAAATTGTTAAAAGAAACTAAAACTTTAATTAAAACACAAAAACAAAATAAAAATGAACCACAGAAATAACATGAATTTAAATACACATTAATGACCAATAAGTTTTAAGTAAGGATTTTTAACTTGACCTACTTGACGTTATAGTGATGGTTAAACCACCACTCAATTCAATATAAAAATATACCCACTGTCTCTACTGGAGTTTAAATACCTTGGTGGTTACGGTGACGCGTTTGAGTCTGACCTTGAACTCAATGAGCCCAGACACCTCAGGAATCCGGTGGGTTCTTTGAGGCATGCCTCAGCTAGGTGGTTGACGGCGGACGGAATAACTTGAGAGTCACGCTAATTGGGGGTCTTCTTCAAGGGCGAGGACTATCACGGTGCTTTAGGATGCACAAGGATAGGCGGGGTCTTTCTGACGAGAGTAAGTTGAACTTGGTTCTTAAACCAAGTTAACTTAGAGTTCGGTGTGACCACCGGGTAAAGGGCTTGAGGAGGAGCCTTTTCTTCCTTGTTTTGTAAGTCCTTAAGGGCTTGACTATCACGGTGTTTTGTGCTTCACCAGGCTAAGGGGGGGGGGTTCTTGAAAGCGCGAGGAGATTACTCTGGGGGGGAGGGCTCTTCCTCAAGAGAGAGGACTATCCCTGTGCTTTAAGATGAACCAGGATATGAAGGGTCTCTCTGACGAGAGTAAGTTGAACTTGGTTCTTAAACTAAGTTAACTTAGATTTCATTGTGAACACCGGGTAACGGGCTCGAGGAGGACCTTTTTCTTCTTCGTTTCGGAATTCTTCAAGGGCGAGGAGTGAAATCGGGAGGGGGTCTTCTTCAAGGGCGAGGACTGTACTCAGGGGAGGGTTCTTCTTCAAGGGCGAAGACAGTGGAATGGGGGGTTCTCTGACTAGAATAATTTAAACTTGCACAAGTTCACTTAAAGTTTGTTTTGATAACAAGGGACTAGTTCGAGGATGAGCTGCTTTGTAGTCCCTTCTCTTCGTAGCCTGGCCTCTCTTGCAGGGGACTTCATAGCCTTGTTGACTCACGGATTCTATCTCGTTTTTCCCAAGTGTTTGGTGTTTATACCTCGTCACCCCACTGGGGTAGTGGTCGGAGGGGGGAGGGGAGGTCACGCTTGTTGACTGGCCGCAGGAGAGTTCTTACTACAACGGGTTTTCTCAGCAAGTCCTACCTCTGGTCCAGATGTCCCTTCGAGCTTGAGAGAAACGCGTCTCCAATTTCGTACTTGAGGTGAAATTGAATACACACTCATAGGGGAGATCTTGCAGTTTAGACCGTTCTGCTTCTATAGGGACGAAAGGCTAGGGGCTGTGTTTACGAGATTGACCCAAAGTCCCTGGCCCGGATGTTTTAAGGTCAACCTCCCGTGTCTCAACTAGGAGAGAAGGGAGAGGGTCGATTTCCTTACAAATTCATATGATGTTTTTAAACACAATAAACTAGTTATGACCAAATTTTGCTTCAATCTTCGCAGAAAATTAAGAAATTAGGCCTTTCGAAATTTGGGTCATGTTTTATTGGGGCTGCTCCTATATAATTTACAAAAATAACGCATAGCTTATACAAAGCGGCCCACCTTTAGAACCTTAATCTCTAAAAGAATATAAGCTTTTACATTAATTTGCGAAAATATATGAATTAGGTTTTATTTTTCCCTTATTCCTTTGACATACCGAAACATTTCAAAATACTGAAAATAAGTGACAGCAAATACTTCAAATCAATAAAGAGTGTTATCACTAAATGTTTATATGTATATGTATAGAAAAATATATTTGACTTAGGTGACTTCAAGCAATGAAAGAAGCAATTTAGGTTTATGCGCCTCTCATATTTGTACTTTAGACGAACATTTATTGCAATTTGCTCCTTCGTAAGAGTACAATCTTATTAAGCCTCTCAAGAGTTTTCTACATAGAAGTAGACTGAAGATTCATCCTGAGTGAGCTTGTAGGACATTATTTCTAGGTTTGTGAATACCGTGGAATTTGCTTCAGGCTAACAAAATAGAGGTTTGTTGTAACTAGATGCCAATGCTGTTAAAAGTGGTTCAAATTAAATGAGAAAATGAAAGAAAACTGCAAAATAAACGAGATATTCTTTCATCAGACGAGGCAGAGGAGATGGAAAGAGAGAGGGAGAACAATGGTAGAGCATGGAGCGAGTATTAACTTTAGGGACACAGCTCGTACGAGAAAGAAAAGACGAACTTGGGGTCCTAGTATAGTGGTTTACTATGGGCAAAACTAAGGAAGAAAGAAGTGTAGGATCGTGAATGAAAAGGATCACTTATTTGTAAGCAGTAGCAAAGCAAAGGAAATCAAAGGTATGTACGAACTTGTGTAGGTACAAAAAGGAATCTGTCCTCAAATTTTCAAACCTATGTCGAAGTCTTGATGCTTGATCCATTAAACAAAATACCTGCCATACCACACCATGTGGATACAATAACACCACCTTCTATTTGAATGAAGTTCGAAATTATTGCTGTTTGAGCGTTACTTGCTCTCGAGTTGCATTATTGTTGTCGACCTCATCCTGATTGCACTCGTTTTTTCATCTCTCTTTCATTCGGATTGAAAATTTTGACGGTTCTCACAATTTCCATTGATTCTCGATTAATCAAATAAAATTTATCCTTGTCGGAAGAGGTGAAGAATTATGTACTTCCCAGTATTTATAAGTAAAGAAAAAGGAAACGTGTAAAAATAATTGTTTTTGCGCCTCACTTATCCCCTTATCCCATTAGAAAAATACAACCTTTATTCCATTATCGATGTGCCAAACGCCTATTAATTTTCAAATGGGCAGAATGTAAGCTCGTAGAAAAACAAAAATGGTCACTACTTAATGCCTTGATTGCAAGAAGGAACCATTTATGTGTTTTGAATGTTTTGGGGTCCAACATAGGAAATAAATAAACTAGGAAAGAAAGACTGTTTCGCTCTTTACATGTTGGTCCCCAAAATGTATGGATTTTCTTATGACAAGTATATTCAATAATTTCGAGTAATTATAAGTCTACCCATGTTTTCTTATAAATTACACATCTGTCTTTATTACTCGAACCATCCGCAATGCTGCATTAGGTTATCAGGGTCATTACCATTCCAGGCATCTTCTAAAATCTGTCTACCCGTATCTTACTTTACTTCATCACAAGCGTTAGCATTTTGTAATATATTTGAGGGCCCGGTCAAATGCCTGCACACACCATGAACAATAGCGCATATTTCGAATATACTCGTACCTATAACACATCCATTAAATTTTAAGTGGATTGCCGCCTTATATCCAAGCAGGTGTCACAACTGACGTTAAACCTTTTATATCTTAACTATAAACTATGACATTATTATCCATATTTCTTGTTTAAGTGAGAAGGCCAGTCTTCCATTTTTTTATATTTACCCATGCAAGCAAAGATTTAAGGCTGTGACAATTACACTGTCGTAGTTCTTTAGGATATTCGTCAGACAAATTAATGAAAAGATCTGATTCTGTCTCCTAGACTATTCGAATCAGAGTAGCATGTATAGCCTTTTACACATGGTACTTGGAAAGTATTTCTGGCCTGAATGGAAATTATTAGGGAAGTCTTTTAACTAGGTTGATTTGAACTCTCTGAAGGGTCATGGGGGATTTGGTTCATCGCTTCTCGGTAACTCTCACCATTCCTTTTTCTAGGACTATCCCATCCACCCTTTGTGCATGCAAAAAGGATTTCGTATCTCAATAGATGAAGTCTTTTAACACCTGGAGGCGTAAGTGACTTGAGGTGTCTTTATCGATGGTTAGCGATTAATGGGACGCATCAGTTTTGCTCCCGTAACCGCTAATATCCCCTAACAGTGGGCAAAATCATCGCCTCCTGTACCTCGTTAAGGTACATTATTGTGCCAATTGGTGAGAAAGATAGAAGCAGAAAAGCACTCCCCGCCCGCTATTGTCTCAATGGAGCTCGGATACCGCTCCTTCTGACGTTTCTGATAAACAATATGTTTTAAAAGTCCCCAAGAGAGATATCCAAATTCTGGGAGGCATTAAACACTTAAAAGACACTCTTGAGATGGAGATGGTTCTCGGTTTCCTCTGCCCCAGATGATAGGGTATTCCGTCGGATGAGAACCTTAGTTCAGTGTTAGATGACACCGAACCTTGCCTCTGCCCTCATGCAAAATCCCACTGATGCCTAACGGGCACCCGAAAACGCACAAAGAAAGGAGAGACCTCCTACTCTGTTTTGTTACCCATTGTCAGCAAAGACCTATTCATTGGAGAATGACTTAGCTGATGTTGACACTTTCGACCTAGTGTGGGCCACTAGGTCGAAAGTGCTAAAAATGGGTTCGCTTCTCGCCGTTCTCCCTCAAAAAGAACAGAAAAGTCAAAAACTAAGAAAAAGATTACTAGTTGTTCCTCTCCCTCTGCAAGGTTATAGAGAAGGACAAGTCACCTGGGGCTCGGCAAGCAAAGAGACAAAGACCGATACATTTGGCCCCGGGGCACCTACTAGCGGGAAAACCAGAAGAATAATAATACTAAAGTTGTTAATGTGGTGTGTTAGGCTAGATAACTTCGTTGCCCTTCATTTAGAGACTATTTGTCGTGTTGATCCCACTGGCAGCATGTTTTACAAAGGCTACATGCTCACGCCTGTGGCCATGCGTTATTGCGTTGGTGTATCTTCCGCAGAATTGCTACTACTCTCAATGGACTACAGCGACTCAAAAGAGGCTGGATGCTGGGTAATCAATTATCCAGCGTATCAGTTTTGGCTCTGATGTTTTGTAGGCCTATGAGGCCTCCGTTTGTTCAAGTGTTGAACAAAAGGAAATGTTTTTGAAATGTTTATTCGGTAATAGGCTTACTTTGTGTTCCTAAGAGATTTGTAGGTTTCACATAAAAAATAACTTCGGGGTTGGTTCCCGTGTTTTGCTGATAATCTTTATCAACAAGGGATATTTCTTATTAGTCTCTTGAGTTAAATTGTTAATAATTAATTACATTATAGACTATAAATCGAAAACAAAAGAAGAGATGCTTAAGTAAATTGTCGAAAAGAGAGTAAGGAATTATGTGTAGAGAGAGTTAGCCTGAGCTGGTCAGACAAAACTGACCTATACATTCAGCTCTCTAAACCTGCTGAAGGTACGCTATTCTAGGCTGCTCCACCCGCGACCTCGTCCACGCAAGCGTTTCGTGGTTGAACACCTCCTCCAGAACAACTTCACTATAAGATTCCGAGATAAGATAATAAATGGTAACAACCTGAATAATACCCCAAAATGAATCAGGTATCTTAGTGCAATTCACACAGTAGATTACGGTAGTGTTGTCCCCCTCTAAACCTAGATAGGTTAAGCTAACATTACTTCCTATTCCTCAGAGCTATATAATTCAAAAGTGTGCAACGATCTTAATTTGTCATGTCACACTCTACGCGGAATTTCCTTATGACATTTTTTAAGAATATTATTTAATGAAATATAAAATAGGACGTTATAGTTGTATTTCAAGTATTACTGACGAAATATTTTGACATGATTTAATTCAAAACAGGGTTGTTAATTAGATGACCTAGATGTTCATTTTCTCTGCTTACATAGCATCATATATTTATTTTACTTTATTTTTATAGTTATATTAATTTTTCGAAGATTTTTAAAACATATATATATATATATAACTTCTATGGTCTAAAAAAATGTTAGGAGATGTACAAAAATACAAAGTATACTTCAATTGCATATTAAACTAAACCAAACCATAGGTACAAGTGATTGAGGAAAAAAATTCTTCCCAAAAATGTATTGTGTATTTACAGGATCACTTTTAAATCATAGTGTAGTTTTGCACAGTGTAAACAAATTGAGAATTAAAAAGTAGAATTAAGCAGCTTATATGCTGATTAAGCAGTGGACAGCTTACACTGTATTTTTCAACTATCAGATTAGGTTAACTCATAATCTCATTTGGTTTAACGTGAAAGCATTAATTTTCTTGCTAACTGGATTTGAAAGAAGTTTATTTATGTCGGTCATCATAAAATTCACCAAAGAAATCAATTTTACTTTAGCAAAGTTACATATATTTAGACGAATTAAATGTTAATTCAAACAACTAACTTCAAGAATAAACTTTATCGAACTAGTATTTTAAAAGGAACGCATGTGAAGGTTTTTATTAAGGCGGTTTGCGTGTGATCATATTTTTTATAATCATCTTGCATTTATCTTTCCCTTGATTATTCTTCCTTTTTAATAAATAAACTTGTTTCTGTCCTACTGACTTTGTTATATCTCAAAGTAATTTATTCGCTAATATTTTTAAAAACGGATCTAGTTTCGAGGCATTTTATTTCTTTGGGCGCATAAAGGTCAAAGTGGAGTCGATAGCACGACTAACTCTAAATAATGGAACCCTCCGTTAATTCGCCCTATCAGACTCCATCCGTAGAATTACAACATTGAAGTTTGCTTAACTTCATTTAAACTGAGGAAGAGTTTTCAATTGCCTGGGGTAAGTTCCATCTAATAACTTTCCTCCGATTCCACTCAACACCACGTATCTGCCAGGGAGATCGTGCCTTCAAACAAATTTCACCTTTATACCTTCTGTGATTTTGTCTTCTCGGGGCATTCATGTATATAGGTGGATAGTTAAGGATTTATTTGTTCCATCTTCGGTTGTTTCATTCAGCAACGTGTCTTCTCCATTAGGACTTTATTGGTTTTCTTTTTATTAACGATGCAACGCTTGTTTTTGTTTTATCAGAAGTGATTTTATATGATCCTTGCAGGTTAATCCTAAAATTTATCATTCTGTTTCTCCATCATGACGTGACTTACTGGTTGCTCTATTTGTTCATGGTCCAACTTTCACTTTTATGTGTTGATTAGCAAGAAGCAATGATCAAATATTTTGTGTTTTAAAGATAAAGTAAGCTTTGATAACACTCGCAAGTCTATTTTTTTCTTCTTTTAATATCACTTTTCTTGACCCCGTTAGAGTTCCAAGCTTTCCAATTTTTTCTTGTAACTAATCAAAAATTTAACTCCTAAATATAATCGCTCCAACATTTTTAAAACTATTTAGGATTAGTTAATAGTTGCAGTGCAACAATAACTCTGTACTGATTGGAAGAAAATAATCCTTTATCATCAGAAAAGCAAACGTGATTTAAATATATTTCATTCAATTTTATTGCCTTTTGTTTCGACGCAAAGTGCTGCATACCTCTTCAATTACTCCGGGAAAGAGATTTTGGAGATGAAATTCCAATGTCTTAGGGTTTTCCTCTTTTAGTTTTAACAAATTTTAGCATAAATGACAAGGATGCATTGCTATACATACATGTAGGTCTATTTCCACTAAGAGTCGGTGATAATTTTTGAAATAGCTGCAGACGTTCTACTAAAATTACAAGGTTGTGTGGTTAGCAGACTCGCCTGCAATGGTAATGAAGTGGACTTTCATCATGCCCTTCTCACCAAAATGACGGTAGAAAGTGTAACAAGGTTGAACTTGCAGCAGCAGCAGCAACATTTGTTATTGTTGGCCGTTCAGTTCTAAACGTCCGCAGTTCAATTTTATGGTAAATATCTTCTATAACATTTCACGCCCTCTACTTCCTTTACTTTACAAACTTATTCTTTATAATTTTCAATCTGAGATACTTTCTCTAAACTCCCTTGCACCACCCATGATTTCCATCCTCGAATAGCCGTTGAGCCATCACACAGTACCCGTGAGTTATATTTCCTATCAGGCCATCCTTGAGCACCCTGTACCTTTTTCCTGAAATTCCATTAATCCTTCATAGAATACTGATTAAACGATTCATACCACTAATTGGCTTCTCCAGTAAGACCAATTGACAACTTCTCTAACAGCATATGAGATCTCCGTAATACTATTTGAGGCCTACCGACATTGACGTGATGAAGCTGTAGCAAGTTCCGTCTGATCTGTGCTACCGAATAATGAGTCCAGTATGAACTAATAAATCTATACTTAACATCATTGAGCCATTACGTAACTCCATTGCAGCCACCTACACATTGACGTGGCGTATCTTCAGCATGTTTTAACTTGAAAATAATACTAATTGGGCGTTTATGTAACACCGTGGATGAATACAAACACTTTTTGGCCAACCCAAAAAGAAAAAAGAACAGCTTTACCCTGTTGCTTTCGTCCATAACACATAAGGCAATCAGGTAAAATATGGTGAAAGTTATGATGCTGCCCAGATAGATCTACTAACAATGACAAGGCACATTCTAGCATATTTAATCTGGAACAAACACCAATTCAGCTCTCATAATAATCTTGTTCAATCCTCCCCTAAAACCCTCTAGGTCCTCCATAAAATCCCTCCGCATTTCATATGGTAATTAGCACCTGATTTAGTGTGGTACTTACCTGAAGTAACATTGAGTCCTCCTTGGATTAAATCTCATTTTGCTTGAGAGCGTGAGCCGTTCGGGAGCGATGCATGTAGCGTGTCCACCCCTTGAGGAATAGTTGAAATAGGTCCTTCATGAAAATCTTTGACCTTTTCTTCAACATCCATCTTGCATTCCAGAAACAAAAATTGAGCCCTCGTAACAGCAAGTTTCATCTGTATCGACGCATCGATTGAAGCAATATTATAATAACTTTTGGTATTTAGGTGTGTGCCATCTAGGAGCCCTTGCGTTACGTGGTACAGATCTGGATTGTTTAATTTGTATATCTATATCCAATGAACTGTTATATAACACACAGGTTTTCCAATAACACCTCATAAAGCATCCAAAACGTCAAAGCAAATTAGAGGAGAAGTAATCTTAGTAAAAAGTTTGTAATTGGGAACTAATTTGAAGATTACTCATTTAATTCGAATTTATATTTACCGTTTGTTAGGTAACCTTCTATCTATCTCATATTTTCCCCTTAGAGTTGGTAGCTGAGTTTGGTTTTTCCACTTTTGGCCAAAAGTTTGCTACAAAGTTTAACTCATAATTTCTAATGTATTATATCCACTTCCTTAATGGTTTCACTAGTGCCTCATCATAGGTGTTTTATTTCGAGGGGCAGAACTTTGTTTATATAACACATAGCGGCCTGATTTTTCATGTCAGATGTTTTAAATTATATTATATTAAAATTTCGCTTTACATTAAATTCTGCAGGTTGTTTTTATTCAAAAACACAATTTAATTTTATGCACTTTTCACCTTTTAATGCATTTTTTTTGGGGGGGATCTCGTCTTAGAGACAGCAATCTATTGACACCAGAATGAAGATATTACAGGTACAGAATTAGAGAATAAAGATTACGGACGTCCTTATTACTTCTTGAAAATTCATCTTTGGTGTCCTGCACGGAGATTAAGGTTTCGATCGAAATTGGTACATGTTATTTTTTAGCCCTATAGCCTTTATGGGAATCGTGGTTAAATACATATCTATTCATCTATAGATATTTGTATATGGATAGTTTTGTTCTTTAGTATCTCATGCAGTAACTAGATGGAATTTAGCTCTTTCATATGCGAAATTCTTCTGACAATCTAAATTTGAGTTTTACAAGCGTTTATCATAGACATACGAGTATATTCACAAGTTTCTCTAGAAAGTTTTCTGATAAATTCGGGAGAAGGAGAGGAAAGAAAGAATATAAAAAGTATATATATGAACAAGAGTATTCACCTCCATTAATTTCCCCAAAAAATAAATAGAGGGAACGATGAGGAACATAAAGTTTTTATCTTTGTTCCTAAAAGACAAAACTTAAAATAACTAATAGATATGAAGACAACTTTCACGAAAAAATAAATCTTGGCGTGTTGTGAAAATATTTCTCCTGATAAATCCCCAAATTCATCTTTTGTGAAAAGATCCGGGTATAAGATGTCAAACTTAATGAAATATTGACAGTTTAGTTTAATTTTACGCAGATTCTTTATGAATTTAATATAGAAGTGTTTATTCATCTTCGCACGCCAATTTCAATCATATTACTACAAATTGTTTGCAACTCTGTTCAGAATATCACATTGTTAGGTAACTGCCTACAACTTTTCCATCAGTTTTACGTGATTGAATAAATGTTTCTGCATAAATATGCGCAATTTCGAAATTCAGTTATTGTTTTATTAAAGTTGGTAGATTTTTATTCTTACACTATTTTTAAATAAACTTGTCCATCATGCTCCTACTACCAAGGGAACAGTCACTATAACAATTCATAAATAAAATATCACATATCTATAAAAAAAATGAACAATAAAAATATAGCAGTAATAATTTAACAATAAGCTAATAATAAATTTAAAAGAACCCTTTAAAACAAAAAAAATTATCACATAATAAAAATTATAGGCAGTTTATAGTATCGCTGGGTAGACATATGTCTGTTAAGGTCACATGTAGGCCACAATAAATTATAAACAAACTCATATAGTGAGGGAGAGATTATCCTACTCTAACATATTGTATCAAATCACCCTCAGGTGTGGTGGAGCGAAAGCACAACACAAGTGACATGCGTTATATACACCACTTTTGATTTTATCTAGAGATACACCGATATGAAACTACCCCGACCATGATATTGAACCAATCTATGGAATCCAATTTGAGCCACCGAAACCAATTTACATAAAGGTTCAGGGGTTCACATTCTGCTTGTATCCTTGATATGGAAAGGATGAACTCTGACGAGGAAAAGCAGGATAAGTCATGGGGTGTCGCTAGTCTAATTAAAAAGGCAATGATTTTTTCACTTTATATGGCGTGATGCCACTGCATGTTTTACCACTTTCTTTACTGTGACCATATAAGAGTTTTACGTGCTAGCATTGTTTAAACACAGTTGGCTACATCGACTTTATAGATAAATTTTTATAGTTTTCTGTAGTATAATTTACAAATCCCGAAAAGTGAATTCTAGTTAACAATAAATTTTGAAAGATGAACATAGACAATATGAGAAAATTTAGATCCATAATGATCGTAAGAGTGAGCCAACCTATCGTTTTTATAAATATTTAAATATCTTATGCATAAGGTCATACCACAAACACTTCCTGAAATAAAAACAAAAGTTTTGACAAATTATTCTTGAATAATCGTAAAATGTATTAATTTATTAGATGTTGTTCCCCTTTATTTTTGTACCTTTCAAATGACCTATCTCTTGCCTTAAATAGAAACCTTCTGTTTCTTATCCCATCATGTGCTCATTCTGGTCATATTTCTCTTTCTCTTGTATATATATTTATTAAACTGGAAGTGCAGTCCAACTATCCTACCAGAGTTATGAGCAGACTTTGTTATTTTCCAGAAGAAACTAGAACAGCCTATGAAATCGAATTCGGAGTATTTGCATCGACTTTCTTCATGTCTGCGAACCTAGGTAGATTATAAGATGATTTTGTTTTCTAATGTTTCACTCGAATTATGAGAACGGAGGGTTAGAGGAAGAAATACTTCATGACGAATTTGCCTGAGATGTTCATATTCTAATAAATTCTAAGGCTTCTTGAAAAACGATGATACACCTTACTACGAAACAAGGAATGGTAAGATTAATTTTTGGAGAATAAGCAATTAACATCTCTTAGTTAATCTAACTTTCGATTTATCAGAAAACTACCTTTGATAAAAGTTAATGTACTTACCTAAATGTTAACCATATTATGTTAACCATAAGTTTTTAGATAAAGAAATACTAGATGCACACCTGGATGTAAATATATTGCCTCGCGAAAGAAAGGCACTTATGAAGTAAGTTGCTTTGGTTATGTTTTAGCTTATATTACTCAGCATGATTCTAAATGGGGTATATTTAAACCCAAGGAGGCTTCACGTCTATTGTTGCCTCTAGTGTTGTTACCAATGGCGAAGGTAAAAGTACTATATATTATATGATGTCACCCCATGTTTTTTGTCGTAGAAAAGGCTCTCGACGATATACTATATATCTATTCTTTATGGGGATTATTCTATTTTCGAGTGCGTGGTTTAATCAGATGGCCGAGTATGCCTCTATCTTAATAAATAGGCTTGAAGAGCGCTTATTTATCTTCAAAACACTTAAGAAATGCAACGGAGCTCAAGGATAAATAAAAAGCTAAGCATTAATAAAATAGAATTTTATTAATTAATGAAACAAAACAACACATGGAAAATATTTACGTGACTGGGGAATAAAATGGGAGATTGACAGGAAATGAAAAAGGTCATGGGATAACTTTGACTAAGAAGTGGATTAAGATTTGGAAGGATTTAAATGACAAAACAAACAAGAAGGGAAAAGGGTCGGCTAAATCCATGTTAAAGCACGGAGTTACGTTAGCACAAAGTTAAATAGTTAAATAAAATTCGTAGTGTACGTATTTATAAGGTCGTCGTGTAGATGAAGGTAGGTGATTTGAATGAGTAGCTTCAGATAGACTGGCGAATTCCTTACCAGGAGGAGGGGTTTTTAGAGGGGTTGTCCATAACGAGGGGGGAAAGACAAACTTCGAGGAGTATGAGCGAATTGGGGTTCGGAAGTACAAGCGATCCTTGAGATAGGATGATGGAGATGTTCTGGGTGAATAAATGAGGTTATTGGGGTGACCAAGCGTTTTCTTGGAGAACGTAAAAGGGGTAATTAAATTACCACTGACATGATATCAGGGGAGCGAGAACTGTTTTTTGTAGAACGGGTTCGAAGAACAATGACTGTTCTAAAGTTGTTCTCTTCTTAACAATTGAACAAAAAGGGGGGACCCTTTTGATTTTGCGTCTCGAGGGGCACAAACCTTGGCACTCAAGGATATTGTTCTATTCTGTACAGAAAGGGGTTCTCGGTGTAGAGAGTTCATAGGTGCACAAGGGAGACCGGACCGGCGTGATGCCTGACGAAGGTAATCTCGATCTCTAAAGGGTGAATTAAATTACCACTGACGTCATATCAGGGTAGCGAGAACTGCTTCTTATCAAACGGGCTCGAAGAACAATGACTGCTCTGAAGTTGTTCTCTTCGGAACAATTGAAAAACAGAGGGGGCCCTGTTAACTTGGCGTCTCAAGGGGCAATAACCTAGGCACTCATGGATATTGTCCTCTTCTGGACAATGAGCAGGTTCTTGGGGTAGAGAGTTCATAGGCGCACAAGGGAAAAGGGATCAGCGTGATGCCTGACAAAGGTAATATCGATCTCAAAAGGGTAGATTAACTTACCACTGGCACGATATCAGGCGAGCGAGAACCTTTTCTTGTCGAACGGGCTCGAAGAACAATGATTGATTTAAAGTTGTTCTCTTTTGAATAATTGAACAACAGGGGGGCACTGTTGACTTGGCCTTTCGAGGGACACGAACCTTGGCACTCAAGGATATTGTCGTCTTCTGGACAATAAGGGGGTTTTCTAGGTAGAGGGTTCCTAGGTTCACAAGGGAGCCTTGATCTGCGTGATACCTGACGAAGGTAATCTCGATCTGATTCAAACGCGAAATTCTATCGCATAAATAGCCGAAGCCAGCCCCTCGGGGTAGGGGACAATTGGGGACTCCTATGGAATGTCCCGGTATCGCTTAGAACAATCTTATCTTCCTATAAGCCTAATTGAATTTGCCCAGAACGACGCCTGCAGGCAAACGGTGGATTGAACCTCCTTGATTAAACTTTTAGCGGTCGAAGATAATCGGGAAATGTTGGGCGATAAGGACGCCATGCAACTCTCTTCTCGCAGGATGCACGTGGGAAGCATGAGTTTCAATATGTGATGGAATTGAGGCGCGGCCGTCTTAAGTAATTCTATCACACCCCTCCCTTCCGGGGGTACTTGTCACTTCAAAAGGAGAGAGAAGGGACAA
Source organism: Ceratothoa steindachneri (assembly GCA_963969495.1). NCBI lineage: Eukaryota > Metazoa > Arthropoda > Malacostraca > Isopoda > Cymothoidae > Ceratothoa > Ceratothoa steindachneri. The sequence continues at coordinate 231,840,107 of OZ018317.1, forward strand.
CCACACAGCTCCGTTTTGCGGAACTCACATTCTTGCATCGACCGACCTTCTATGCACCCAGCTACCATGTACATCAATACCTATGATTAATTTGATCCTTTGACTATAAGGGAAACTAACCCTTAATACAATCTTAGCTATAAAAGAGACATGCGGAAACAATAGAATAATGTAAAATTCATACAGGGCGTAATAATGACATGAAATAAAAAAAATGCGAAAATTGCTAATTTCGAGCGTTTACCAAGAGCTTAATACCAAAATAAAAATACATATGGACAAAAGAATTCATGCGTAGATTAATGGGTACAATTGTACGAACATAAGAAAAAAATTGACATTGAGCCATGAAATTCTGACATTTACATTCAACTAAACTTATTATATTACATTAGAATCCAATTAAGTCGTACAAGACGGTATAGAATTGGCCTACCTAAATATGGGCACTGACCTATTCCAAATTGGTTTCTCGACCTAGATAACCAATGACCAAAACAAAAACCAAAAAAAACACAAGAACAAATTATTATACCACTTCCTTGAGCTACTCCAGCTTCTTAAGTTTTCCAAAGGGGATAGTAATCGTTAAAAAAAAGGGAATTAATATACTTATTCTTATAACGTATAACACTATGCTTCACTTGATTGAGACCAGTGTTTGCAAAGATATAAGTTACACCTTACACACTTGACACCAAATTTAAATAGAATATATATATATATAGATATATCTATGTGTGTGTGTCGTAGAAAAGGCTCCCGACGATATACTATATATCTATTCTTTGTGGGGATTATTCTATATTCGAGTGCGGGGCTTAATCAGATGACCGTGTATGCCTCTACATTAATAAATAGGTCTGGAGAGGGCTTATTTATCTTCCATGTACTTAAAAAGTGCAACGGAGCCCAAGGATAAATAATATAGCAAGCATTATTAAAATAAAATTTTATTAATTGTTCTAACAAAACAACCGATGAAAAATATTTTCATGACTGGGGATTAAAATAAGAGATACACAAGAAATGAAAAAGGTCATGGGATAAATTTGACTAAACGGTGGATTAAGATTTAGAGGGATTTAAATGACAAAACAAACAAAAAGGGAAAGGGGTCGGCTAAATCCGTGTTAAAGCACGGAGTTACGTTAGGACAAAGTTAAATAGTTAAATGCAAGTCGTAGCTAACGTATTTATAAGGTCGTCGTGCAGATGAAGGCGATTTAAAGGAGTGGCTTCGGTCTGACTGGCGATTTACTTTCCACGAGGAGAGGTTTTTAGGGGGGTTGCCCTTAACGAGGGGAAAAGGACAGATTTGAGGAGTATGAGCGAAGTGGGGCTCGGAAGTACGAGCGATCCTTGAGATAGGATATCGGAGATGTTCTGGATGAACATTTCAGGTTTTGGGGGTTCCCTAAGCGTTCTCTTGAAGAACGTTAAAACTGGGGAATTAAATTACCACTGATGTGATATCAGAGGAGTGAGACCCGTTTCTTGTCGAACGGGCTTTAAGAATAATGACTGTTCTAAAGTGTTCTCTTCTGAACAATTGAACAAAGGAGGGGCACTGTTGACTTGGCGTCTCTAGGGGCACGAACTTTGGCACTCAAGGATATTGTCCTCTTCTGGACAATAAGGGGGGTTCTCGGGGTAGAGAGTTCATAGGTGCACAAGGGAAACCGGACCGGCGTGATGCCAGAGGAAGGTAATCTCAATCTCAAAAGGGTGAATTAACTTACCACTGGCGTGATATCAGGGGAGCGAGAACCGTTTCTTGTCGAACGGGCTCGAAGAACAATGATTGATTTAAAGTTGTTCTCTTCTGAATAATTGAACAACAGGGGGGCACTGTTGACTTGGCCTTTCGAGGGGCACGAACCTTGGCACTTAAGGATATTGTCTTCTTCTGGACAATAAGGGGGTTCTTTGGGTAGAGGGTTCCTAGGTTCACAAGGGAGCCTTGATCTGCGTGATACCTGACGAAGGTAATCTCGATCTGATTCAAACGCGAAATTCTATCGCATAAATAGCCGAAGCCAGCCCCTCGGGGTAGGGGACAATTGGGGACTCCTATGGAATGTCCCGGTATCGCTTAGAACAATCTTATCTTCCTATAAGCCTAATTGAATTTGCCCAGAACGACGCCTGCAGGCAAACGGTGGATTGAACCTCCTTGATTAAACTCGGAGCGGGCAAAGATAATCGCGAAATGTTGGGCGATAAGGACGCCATGCTACTCTGTTCTCGCAGGATGCACGTGGGAAGCATGAGTTTCAATATGTGATAGAAGTGAGGCACGGCCACCTTAGGCAATTCTATCACATTGTCTTTCCTCCTATAATTTTTCGTTATCAAAACCTTTATGCAAAGGCACTTCTCAGACAAATTTTGATGTCAATACACTATCTAGTGTCCCGTTGAAGATAACTTCATAAAAAGGGAATAATAGTGAAGTAAACTATAATTGCCACCCTATTGTTTTTCGTTGGACCCATTTACTTGTTTTTCCTGACGTTCAAATTCCTTGGCTATAATCTTAAAATATATAGTGATACTTTACTCCCGTTCGTTCTCAAATGTTTACTCCTATGCATGTAGCAATCACCTGTCTCAACATTGCTAATCTATCGTTCTACAAGGGCAAGATAAAGATGTATTGTTATAAAAGTTTAGTTTCTATACATATTTCTTATATTTGTTTAATTGACTTTTTTATTTAGTCATTACTCTGTTTCTAATTCTAGGCATTCTTAAGTTATCTACCTTAATCTTCTCTGGTTAATTTTAGTTTTAAAATATTAAAAAAATTTAAACCTCTTGCTTTTTGTTAGGCGTGTCATTAAATATTATGTAACATCGGAGTTCTATATTTAAATCTAGTTTTTTCACTAATCTCCTTTTTTTCCCTCGAACTATTTTAAACTTTTATGTCATCACTGGAACAATAATCTTTTTATGTTTCTTTTTCGTTTCAGTTAGTATGTTGTAACTGAAAATTAGAGATGCTTCATATAGGGATATAGATTTGGCTCAATTAACTAGGCAGGCTAAGAAATTTATATTGCAGGGTAAAGGACATACCATAAATAATTATACTATTTTTATATTGTAGTCCTAGATTATAGTAGTGCAGTTCTTTTATGATGTCGAACTCATTAAAAATTAATGGCAGCAGCTTAGGTTAAATGTCCGTTTTTTCCTCTCATTTGTTGGAAGAAATGTCATCAAATTTCTTATTGTAATCCTAGATTATAGTAGTGCAGTTCGTAGCAGTACTTGAATTAACTCTCTTCTTTTATGATGTCGAACTCATTAAAAATTAATGGCAGCAGCTTAGGTTAAATGTTCGTTTTTCCCTATCATTTGATGGAAGAAATGTAATCAAATTTAATATAAACTTGAAATTTACACTTTTCTAATTTGCTTCCATGATAAGGCACTTATTCTTGCGAGTTATTAGTGATAACAGCGAATAACTAATTTTTCTTATGATTAGATGGCTAATAAAACAATTGAATGAAACCTTTTATGTTCCTTACCCTATGGAATAATATTTAGGTTAGTTGATACCTCTATTCCATAGCTATTTCTTTTCTTTAGGATAATATCGTATAAGGTCATCGCTTTTTAGTCAAGATATTATGTCTCGCTTAATGGGATAGAGAGAGTACATACCCCTAATTACAGCACAACCATCAACAATGAACTATTTCTGTTTGATCCCCTAGAATTATTTTGAGAGCTCGATTGATAGTACTTTAATATTTTTAAAATGTATTGCCCAATGATTAAATTCATTCTGCACAAAATCTATATATAGGTATATTAAAAATCCTTTTATGTATTGTTTTAAATTAATTATATTCTGTTAAATATATTTATTTTAACCAACTAGGAGAGCAAGTAATGCTCATTAATATCAAGAGGGGACCAGTACCTCAGAAAAAATAAATTCGCTACAAATTTAGCGTATTTATCTACATAAACTTTAAATAAACAATCTTATAATATTCTTTAATTAATATAAATGAAATTGTATTATTTTAATAGTTTCTATTTTAGTATATATTTTTAAGGTATTGTGAGTAAGCCTAAAAGAAATGCGTCCTCTCATAGATTTATGCTTAATTGGTTATTAGGTTATAGTTTCTTATGAGCCAATGGATGCGGCTTAAATTTCCAAATGGTTGTAGGATCTTCTCATAAAAACTAAACCTTGCACATAATCTCAATATAACCTACATGACAATAAGTTTGTGTTGTCATAATTGCACCACATTTTGAGTAAAAATGTAAAGAAAAAGAGAATTCTGAAAAAAATATCATCTCTCCTGCAACTTTTACACGATATTGCATCATTTGGCACAGACATTCAGTGTCCTATATTCTTTTAGCGATTTTATTTATTATCTTGCAAATATCAATATAAAAATCAACATGAAATTCCTAATACACATACACCCAAGTATTCGCTCACATAAACCTTTGATAAATCGGTGCGTGGGGACGGGGTCTTCCATTCCGTTCACTCTAAATGGCTTGCCTATGGAAGTTAAAGATTAAACTCCTCCTGAGTGAACAGAGACTCATTTAACCAAATTTGAGTTACACTAAATAACAGAAGAAAGTTTATTTGCGTATCTATTTAATTCTAGAGTCAAGTTTTCAATAATAAGAAGAATAGTTTCGAAAATACTGCATAAAAAATAGATAGAGAGTTTTATTATGTAATAAAGCTAAAAATTAAATATATTTTTTAGCTCATCGTCTATGGTATTATGATAAGCATTGCGGCTAAACTTAAAAGTTAAATTGAGAATGTCGCACTAGAGAGAACTATTCTTAGGTCTATCATGCATAAAATTTGAACATAGATACTAAGTCCACTTTATCTTCGCTACCAACTATACAGACTTTAGTCTTATGTACCATAAAATACATCGTTAATTTTCTCGTATAGCGATACTCGCTGGCGTGCAGAAATCCTTTTGGCGGAAAAAGGTTAAATCTGACGTACCAATCAATGAATTATGCTTTATAAATTCCGGGACCATTATCGAAATCCCCAACGATAAAATAATTCTGCTCATGGCCGGAAATCGATCTAATGGGAAGTCTAGCAGTTATCCTTCCCTTCCATCAAGACCCTAGATACGAATATTTACACAACGAATGTTAAAGATGGTGATAATCGACATATTCCTTGCCTATCAATAGATGCGAATTAGTTGCGCTCACCTAGTTAGTTAAAATTAACTATTAAAGCATATAGGCTTCTCCCAAGCAAATTTTCTACCCACGTTATGCCATGCAAAAGTGAACCGAAATGATTTTATATTGTGTAAATATGATTTGGTTTAGAAAATCATTACTTATAAATGTAAAATATTCTTTAAGTTTACATTAATAATGGTAAGGCTATAGTAATCTTAGTGATGCTACGCAAAAATATGTTCCTTTGAGGAAAATCAGTCGAGAAGAGCTGATTCCGGAGATGCAGTTTATAACCCCATATGATCCAAGTTATTGTTTAGAAATAACCGCTATTGGGCAACTGGTATAAAGGCGCTTGAAGGAAATATTTCACAAATTATTGTTTAGATAATGTTTCCTAGCTACATATTTATTATCTAATTTCACGCAGCTATTGAACGAAACATTGTGCATAAAGTAATTAAGCTCTATGAAATCTAATGTCGCTGAGGAACGCCAATGAGTCATATAGGGATAAGAATACTATTTCAAATCAAGTTAACAATACGATTAACTTATCATTTTGCCATTTGTATTAAATTGATTTTGCATATAATTTTTTTTTTTTTTAAATTCCTTCTAACATCTTCAATATTTTGACGCTTTGTAGTGTATTAATGGACAGGAATTAGTTTGTTTAAATTTAGATTGGTTTTCTCCGTTTTCTTGTTGTGAACATTGTTAAAAAATTGCGGATTTATTTGGACACTGCAAATTATGAAAACCTAGCCTAAAATAATCTTGGAAGTCTGTAATGATTTTAGTCTCCATCCATCTTGTGACCAAGAATAATCAGTATTATTTTGTTAATGGAATGGGAGAAGATTTTAATTTTTATGTACTAAAAGTTACTCAGAAAAATTCTCAATAAAAATATGCAACTATTGGTTACAATCATTTTCATTATTTTTCTGCTGTTCAAACGTTACTAGTTAACCTCACTAATATCACTGTAGATCCAAAATTACTTTAGGAAACTTTACCATTGATTTTATAAACAATGTTACTACAATGAAAAACTTACCAATTCTTTTACAATTATATTGATTGAAATACGATAGATTTTTCGTGGGCATATTCTATAAGGAGAAACATAGTTATACTTGATCATCCATTATTATTTTGATTATTACTTTTCTTATTAATCTATATACTTACTTTATTGTGAGCGTACACTAGTTACTAAGCTTCAATTTAACTGAGGTCTTGGAGCTAAAACCCAATTGGCTCTACTCACTATCACTCAGTATAATTCATTTTGTGAAATAATCGTACTAATCTTAGAAAATTAAACTTATCGATTGTTAAGTTTCGTTGCAAAAGTGTATTCTCTCCTCCTCTTTATGAAAAGTGACCTGTTGACATGTTCAAACACCGTTGTCCATAAGGCATTTTTGAGCAAAGAGAAAGAAAGTTGGGAAAAGTTTAGACACCTAACAAGAATGAGCTATACTTTGCCTGGAAATGAATAAATCCACGAAATGACAAGTTGAATTCCCTCACGCAGGTTTGGTTTTTTGAGAGTGCAAGAAATCTAAACAACTACATTGAAACTACCATGGGGACACAAATGCACAAATTTACAATCTCTGACGTTTCCGTGCGCGACTTTCCACCTCCATTGTTTAACTCCTGGTTTCCCTAATCTAGCTACGTTTCTGTTTGGAGAGTTACAAGGCGTAACAAGGAGTTACAAGGTGTAACAGGTAAAAGTTACACTGGTGTTAGCATTGCCTAAAAACCAATTGATAGTTTTGACCATCCTAAGAGACACTGACAATTTAACATAACGCTCGCACCCACTATTTTAAAGAAATTAACCTCATCCATAGCTCAAATTTCTAACTATTGGGTAGATCACAAAGCTAACTTGTCTTCCCCTAGGAATCTTCATAGGACTGTATGGACAATATTTCTGCAGGTGCAAGCTCAGAATATTTCCGGGAATCTATTGTATGGCATCCTCCTCCCCACATTCAGGGTGCATTTGAGATTATGACTTAAAGTCCCCATGAATATTTCGTTAATGTTGGTACAGGAGCTCCTAGCTGTGCCTTATGTTACAAAGCAGCGTTTCGTACTTCTTCGTGAGCAGAGAGAGGCAGCACTGTCATCCATATAATAAGATCTGTTACACTGCTCATGAAGTTTAGTGAATCTTGAGAAATCAAGACATCGCTCCAAGGGAGATGGACATCCATTTCATCGCACAACTTTGTTCGTCTCTTGAATGGATTATGCCGGTGCCACTGGATATTCGATGAGTAGGCACAAAGCTGTGTTCCTGGCTTCAAAGAGTATGGAAACTCGGAAGGGGTCAAGAATTAAAGGCGTCTTATCCCTGTATGCCAAAAGCCACTGCCCCATGTTATCGACCCCATCTCCAGAAGATGACACTTAAGATCTAAAGGATTAGTGGTTTTGTTCATTCATGACAGGGCCGATGATCTGAAACAGAATGTGAGCTATAATCTTTTTCAAACTTTTACGGTTTCTACAATTCGCACCTGTGGTGACAGCCTATACACGATCCGGCTAGGATTGATACGAGATTTTATGCGGAGGATTTAACTCTATAATATTAATTGTCCAATCACAGATGTAAATGCTACTTTACTCTCTTTATCTATTTCAAAAAGTACCTCAGGTCAAATATACTAAACTATGTACACAAGAACGTAAACAAATACAACTGTTGTCAAAGTGCGCTGTTATTTCCTCTTTTTTCTCAACCAGACTATTACAGACTGTTCGGCCTTTATCTTTCAAATTATTAGGTATAGTTAGGCGTACAGACTCTCGGAAAAGAACATGATACAACAAAACAATTCTATTTATGCCTCTCCAATTAATTTATTCGTCGTGTCACGTGTAATTTCCAGGAAATGAACTGGGCCACAATTAAAGGCAAGTATCACATACCCAATCACACTAATTTTTGTTCCAGTTTGAAAATTGTAAGGTGTTTCTGTTGTCGATGTATGGAATGTTTTTCACATGCCAATCGGTATGTCATACATTGTAAAATTAGCATGATGAAGCCTTCAGGCCTTTTCCTCAACTACCTTCTACTTTCTCAATTTACCTCCAAATCTTTAACACAGCATAAGTCAGCTTCTAGGTGAGCTGAAATTAGATTTCGCATATATTGATGATCTACTCACCTCAGGCTAAAACGATACTTAACATTTAAAAAATTTGTATCAACCATTTACATTATTTATTACATTATTTTATAACCATCGCTACAAAGTGTATTTTGACAGAAGCTTCTTTGAATTGTTAGGATATAAAGTCAACTTCCTACATCAAACACATTGTAATATTTACATAAATTCCTTGGATTAGTCAACTTGGGAGAAGGGTAATTAAAAATCTCCTATAAGGTTCATCCTCTACCATGAATTAAATACTCGAAAATAGGTCGCCCTAATTCTACATTCATGGAAGAATCAAATAAAAGATTCTATTAATGCCATCAAATATGGCATTATAAATGTCGTTGTTTTATTTAATTCAAAGCGAGAGCTTCCACTATGTCTAGTTACGGGTTGATCCAGCAAGGATATTTGCTCATTTTTGCAACAATATTTCTTAGGAAGAATGTAATATCTTAGTGTAAGGATAGCCTACTACGTGCTTTACGACCACTTTGTAACTTACATAGTAACTCCTGGGAAAGGCGCTTCGATAGCTTGATACCTATGTTACGCCATAGCGACTGGATCGCGGTTCGACGACCTGAAACTCGGTTGAATTTCGTCACGTAGGCTTACATTTGTGAAGGGTATAAATAGGGACTCCTTGACTCTACTAAGTAGAGCCGATCAGGTTTCATACAGCGATGAACTGCTAATATCTACAGACCACTGCCAGCACCTGCCGCTGTACCGATTGCATGTTTCCGATTTACTCGTCTCTCTCGCTCTCACCGGCAAGTCGGAATACGCTTAGGCTCATACGACTCTCCCCGTTCCCAGGACAACCGCCATCCGGAAATTGATCAAAACTTCCGTGACAGGTATTTGGAATATTTCTTTTCATCTTACCCCACATTCTTAGGTTCTCGTTATCGAGACCTACACACAACTATTTATAAGGACGTAAGACTTCGAGGTATATTCCGTTCCTTGACCGATTTTTCTGGAGTAGTAGTGCTTGAGCGTGCATTCACTGTATGTGGCCCGGATTTTAAGGCTTTTTGATTGCCTCTGTTTACATGGCTGTGCTATTGCCCGTGTTTATTTTGCATACATTGGACACTTTGAAGGTGTGTTATTTATTGCTTTTGAGGTTTAATGATTGCCTCTGTTTACGCGGCTGCGCTTTTGTCCGTATCTTGTTGCGTACTAGTTACGTTTGACGCTTTTCATTGTATGTCATTTATTTAACTTGTTTCATTTACTTTTTTTTAAGAGTTAACTTTCTAGGTATTTATTTATTTAACTTTGCCTGTGAATTTATTTAGCTCTGGTTGTTTATTTTATTTGCTTGCTGAGTTAACTTTACATTTATTTTAAAATATAAGGTATATTGGGTTATAGTCATTTTTATAATTTTTCATTTTAGATCTGTGTATTTAGTCCTATTCAGTTAAGGTCTCGTCTATTAAAGAACTCAAGAAACAAGCTGTGGACTTGGGTCAAAAAGGGAACGAGATCGGTCAGTATGTTCTGCAACATCAAACGTTTGAACGAGAAGGGCGTGAGAAGGAACGCCAAAACAAGCTCCAGCTTGCTGAACTTCAAGCTATGTAGGAGGAAGAAGAGAGAAGGGTCCAGTTAGCCTAGAATCAAGCTAAGAAGGAGTATGTTGAAGCAGAGTAGGAGATTAAGTTGGCGCGTATCTCTGCATCCAAGCACTTTACTTCTGCTCAGTTTAATGATCCGAGGAGTCGTCTTAAACTCCCTCTATTGCAGGATGTGGAAGATATTAACTCCTACCTCAACCGCTTCGAAAGAGTTGCTGAGTTACTCAAAATAAACCCAGCGAGCTATGCATTGGAGCTAGAAACTTTACTTACCGGTAAGGCTGCTGAACTGTACACCTCTCTGGCGGCTGATGTCACCAAGAACTACGACATTTTAAAGAAAGCCTTACTCACAGGATTTAACAAGACTCCCGATGGTTACCGTGTCGAGTTCAAAAGCACCCAGGTTTTAACGGGAGAAACGTTCTGACAGTTTTCCTTCCATCTGACCTGATTGTTCCAGGCGTGGTTGCAAGCTTTTGGAATAGATAACACATTTGAGGAGTTGAAGGAGTTTATGAACCTTAATCAGTACTTGTCTTCCCTCAATCCAGATTTACGTGCTTTCATCAAGGAACAGTGACTCCGGCTCACCCTAAGCTTCCCCGAACTTCCAGTACCAGTTCTACAAAGTGCGCTCGATTATGCAAGCGGTCTCCAAAAGTAATGACAGTAGCACCTAACTATGCTAACAGCCAGAAGAACCCTTCATCATCTGTGACGTGCCATGGGTGTGGAGAGGTTGGGCACATTTGACCTCGTTGCCCAAGGGGTCCCCGCACCTTCAAGGATGGCACGTCCGCTGGGCAGCCATATAAGGTGGTATTTTTCCTGTCCGACCGAAGTGTCCCACATTTCCAAGCTTCTAGTACCATCAACGGGGCTTGGATATCTACCATCATTAGAGACATAAGTTGCTCATTTGTGGTTCTTTTGGAAGATGTGTTACCCGATGCTGATGTCTCTGACTGCAGAAAAGTCTTCAATGCCGACTAGTGTGGCAGGTGGATGCATTTCCACTTGTGTCTTGCTACCTTCGATTCCCCTATTATGAAAGCTGGACAGACTTTATAAGAGCTCCAATCAAATTTGCCACTTTCTTAGTTGGTAATATTCCGGGAGTTAGGAATCCTAATGTCCCTAAATGATTGTCTTCCTCGACTGATAACAAGTTTTTTCTCCTCCCCTTCCTCCCTGGACTCTGCCATTCAACGTCTGGCATGGAATACTTTGCCCCTACCAACGACCAACTTTACTTCGCCGAGAGTTTCTTATGCTTACGGCATCAACACTTCTCTGAAACCAAAACCCCAACAAGTATGTGCAGTTCAGACCAGAGTGGTTGAAGTGAAGCGCATTTAACCCCTAGCTCTGCCTGCTGTCCAGCTCTTCTCCGTGACGCCTGAAGACTTCAGTCACATTTAGAACTCTTGTGAAAGGCTCTCTGCCACTAGAGCTAAAGCCACCTCGGAAGAAATTGACCAAGTGAGGAACAGATCTAGTTACCAATTCGCTATGGTTGACAGCCTCCTCAACAGGAAATGTTTGACCTCGATCGTCCCGACAAGGTAGGCAAGTCATCCCTGGTTGCTCCCTGTGATTTTTGCCCTATTATGCTCTCTGTTGCTCATGAGAGTCCCTTGGCTGGCCATTTTTCAAATAGAAAGAATGAAATAAAGTTCGCAGAACAGTTTTATTGGCCTGGCATGGGAACCGATATCAGAGCCTTGTGCCGTTCCTGCGACAAGTGCAACGCTTTTTAACGAAAGAACGGCTACGTCTAGTCTACCTAAAACCCATCCCCATCATCAATGAACCATTTGCGGGAATTACCATCTACTTAGTTGGACCACTTTCTTCAGTATCTTTCGTCGGAAATAGGTACATCCTCACTCACCCTCATTGATTTTGCCGCGGGTTTTCCAAAGGTTGTACCCCTAAAGGACATATACTCCATATCCATCGCTGAAGCATTGCTGACAACTTTTCCGGAGTTGGGATTCCTTGAGAAATACTGTCGGACCGTTGGCCCAATTACGTCTAACTTGATGAACGAACTTCATAAGCTGCTAGGTGTGAAACCGATCTTCACCACTCATTTCCACCCTATTAGGATTGGTAGGATCGATATGCTACATGCACCTCTGAAGGCTATGCTCCGTACGTTATGTAACGAAAAGCCTCGTGAGTGGAATAATTATCTCATTCCAACCTTGTTTGTCTTCAGAAAAATTCCGAGCGACAGGACTGGATTTTTGGCCTTTGAACTACTGTATAGTCTTTCAATCAGAGGTCTACTCTCTGTTCTGAGAGATCCGTGGGAAGATCGCACCTTCCAGGAAGAGAAAAGGACCAGCATCTAGTACATCATCGAGTATTTCCAGATTGCTACTCAACATACTAACATTAGCAGTTCCAGGTACAAGACTTATTTTGATCTCAAGTGACAAGACCGTCAATTCAAGCCAGGTGATGAAGTGCTGCTACTCCTACCTAGTGATACCAGTAAACTGTTCGTTGCCTTTAATGGATCCTATATGGTACTGTAGAGGCGTGGTAAGGTTAACTCTCTCATTGAGGTATATAGGGGACCCAGGCTTTATCACGATAATCTGTTAAAAATGTATTACCAGAGGGCCCACAGGCAGAAGGTGGAGGTGCTGGACGAAACTTCTACCTTTGAAGATCTTACTACTCCTGGAGAAGAGAAAATGACTGTCGTTTAGGAAGGAGAAACTAATTGTCTGCAGCTGCCTTTGACACCAGATGGTATGCTCAACCCTCCTTAAACTGACAGCCCTGAGGTTGATACACTAAACTGGGACCATCACTCCCGGCTCCAAAATCTTATGAATAGGTAGCAAGCAGGATGTTCTCTCCAATGAACCGGATGTACCTCCACCCTTCTCCATGACATTACTTTAACTACTACCGACAGGGTACTGGCCAAGAGATATCAAGTGACTATTCACTCTAATCCTGTCTTAGATAAGGAGCTCAAGACCCTTTTCCAGCAAGGGATTATCAGCAAGCCTCCGCCTCTCATTGTTCACCCGTCGTCATGGTGAGGAAGACTGATTGTTCCTACAGAATGGCCATTGACTATGGCAAACTTAATTCTGCCACCGTTTACCATGCCGATCCTACTTGCAGCATGGAGGAAGACCTTCAAAAGTTTTCTGGCACAAAGTTCTTCAGTGAAATAGACCTCCGCAAGGCTTACTAACAGGTACCATTTTCCGATAAGGCAAAGGGCTTGACTGCGTTTCCTACTAATCTAAGTTTGATGGAGTTCTGCCGTATGCCTTTCGGATTTGGTACTGCTTGCGCCACCGACATCCGCTTGATGAGACTTGTGTTAGCTGGCCTACCTAACGTATGCTTCTACTTTGAAAACATCTTCGTGTTCTCTGTGTGCTGGGACGAACATCTTGAATCTCTCAACCACGTCTTCAAAGGACTACTGGATCACCACCTGACCGTCAAGCCATCCAAGTGTCGGTTTGGGGTTAGCTCCATTCAATACCTCGGCTTCTTTTTGGAACGAACATCCTTACGACTCCAGCATAGCAAGATTAAGGCTATAACAAGCATACATCCACACACGAGTAAGAAACTGCTAAGATAATTCCTTGCTTTAGTCTCCTTTTAAAAGATATTTATTTCGCGAACCTCCAACTATGCGTGGCCTCTTATCCGATCTGCTAAGGAAGTCTAGCCAGGAAAATCTACCCTGTAACGAAGAACTCTTGGAGCGCTTCTGCCATCTGAAAGCAGCCATATCCTCAGAACTTGTCTTACATTTGCCGGATACCAATGTGGTCTTCACCTTGAGGACTGATGCTACTCTTCAGAGACTGGGAGCTGTTCTCCTACAGTATGGAGAGAAATGTCTATATCCTGTCGCCTATGCCATTATGCAACTCCTTGACCGCAGAGAGCGACCATAAGGCTCCCAGTATTAAAAGAAGGAGGAAACTTCGGGTCTTATCTTACTCACATCGAAAATATCTTCGAAGTGAATCATTGGGACATCGAGACGGACGGCATAAAACAATTATTGCCCCTGCTGAGTTTACTATTAGGGATATTTACATCTTTCTCCCTTTGGAGGCAACGATTGATTACTCTTCGTCAAAAATCGAACTGCTCGTCGCCTATAATATGATCCCGGACTTCTACCGAGTTAAATTTAGGCATTGTCGCATTCCACCAAACCAGACGGTCCGTCAGTTTTGTTACTCGCTGCCTCGTTACTTTAGTCTTTGGATTAAGGCATGTAAATCGCCTCATGAAAACGACGCTCTGGTTGATTTTGTCCTCAATGACCAATTTCTTGTGTCGCTTCCTTTGGAATTCAGGTGCTTCGTGAAAGATCGGTAGTGCCATACTCTCAGGGAATGCATTGAGAAGGCAAACTTCTACGCGGCTAGCCACAACTGCTATCCGAAATTGTTCCTAACAGTGGAAACAAGTTCGAAAAGGTGACTGTGCCCGCTAAACACAAACACCTTTTCTCGGCGGACAACCCTGATGTCAAGCCCTTTGCTCTCAAGCTCCTTCCTTCGTCGTTCCCCAGGATCACCATCGTTTGTTTTTCCTGTGGAGTTGAATGTCCAATAGGAACCAATTGTCCTGACAACTCGCAGTTTAACGCACTTCTTCACACCAGGTGCACCAATCAGTGCCACTTATGAGCTCCCACCGTCGCAAGATAAGGCTCCCTCTTTTTTAAACCTGCCGAGTACAGCTTGCCACGGGGTAAACTCCCTCCCGTGGCGTCGGATTACGATAAGTTTGCCGTATTGTATGATAACTTGGGTCGCTAATAAATTCCCAATTTTTAATCATCATATTAAGTGCGCATATTTTACTGGTTGGGCTGAAGTCGTTGCAGCTTCCATCAAGTTTTGTGCGGTCCTAACGAAATTTAAAACGCATCATGTTGTTTTACATTCTCATTTGAATGATATAATTGCCAAAGTCCTCCCAAGTTTAGCCTGGGAATTATTCTGCAATAACATCATATCTTTCCGGCCGATTCTAACGAAATTCAAATCTCACATGTTGTTGTATACTCTCTTTCGAAAGATATAATTGCCAAAGTCCTCGCAAGGTTAGCCTGAAAATTATTTGGCAGCAACCTCATAGCTAATCGGCCGATTCTAAATAGATTTGAAATACTTACCTTTTTTACATTATCGTTTGAATGATATAGTTACCTAGGTCCTCACAAAGTTAATTCTGGAATTATTGAAAGTTTTGAAAGCTGTAAGTTCATAAATCAGAGTAAGTGAGACCACGCGACTCTTGGTGAACAGACCTTGTTTCTTTTAATGAAAGAGGAAAAGTTATACTTTAGTCTAATATATTTATGTATTATTTATAACATTTTCTTCTTTTTGTGGATCGGTTTTTTATTTTGTGTGAATCTAAGGAGGTACTAAGGAAATATCCATATACATAAGTTTTTTACTTTTTATTAACCGAACTTGCTCTCTCGGGGTATATTTTTCACTTAACTTTCTCCCAACTGCTCCACTCTCTATAAAAGCAGCTTTCTCAATGTCTCCTTTTATGCCTTTCTTTTTGTATTTTGTTAACGTCTCTTCCTCAACGTCACTGACTATCTCTCTTATCTACTATGTCTAACTGTTTAACTGTTTACATATTTATTGCCACATTTAAATTTAAGATTTTACCAATTTCCTCTCATCTTTATAAACTTCATACTAATTTTTCAGTTTTGATTCTTTTCCCCAAAATGAGGAGAAACAAATTTATAGAAAAAGAGTCAAGACTAATTTCTTGGCTGAGAATAGCATCGAATTTAAGGGAGCTTGGCCCGGGAATTCGCCAGATTTGATTTTTTTTTTTTTTTTTTTTTTTAAGAGCTCATCTGGCGACTGCCTACTTGGGCATTAGTCGCCGTATTAAAACTGGCCTAGTTCTAGGCTACTTTAAAATAAAATTAACGAGAGAAAAAAAACAACACCCCAAAAGGGAGAAAGGAAGCAAGCTGGTGCGTCGGGGAGAGGTCCCCCCGGCGCAGGAGCGTGCAACTAAAGGAAAAAAACAACAACAAAAAAACAAAAAACAAATGCGAAAAAACAACAAAACAAAACAAACCTTGCTTAAATAATAGGGAGAAGGCCGGCCTCCCCCAAGTAGTCAACAAGTCCACAAGTCAATGTGCACGAATCTGTCCAGAGCACAAGGGACAGGCGGTAGCGACCCCGCCCATCCCGGTACTGGGACAGGTATCGTGCGCGAAGATCACCCAGACTGGGACATTCGACAAGAATGTGCCGAACAGTCTGGGGGACGACGCAGTCGTTGCAATAGGGCGCAGGCGAGCGCTCCATCAGATAGCGATGCGTCACACGAGTGTGTCCGATTCGGAGACGACAGAAAGCAACCTGAAGCCGCCGCGGCATTGGGGGATAGGTCCATGGGAACAGTCGCGGCGCAATGGCACGCAACTTTAAGTTCCCTTCGACCGTCTCCCATCTTCTTTGCCAAGCAGTCCGAAGAGCTGCCCGTATTCCTGCCATGTAGTCGGTGTGAGGAAGAACGAAACGCTGGTCCGGTCGCAGAGTCCTCGGGGACTCTTTGGTGCCCTCATCGGCGCGCTCATTCCCCGCAATTCCTACATGTCCAGGAACCCAGCAGAAGATAATCTCGACATCTGCCCGGCTCGCCAAAACCGTGGCGTCACGGATATCGCGAACCAGGGGATGCGGAGATTCCAATGCCCCGAGAGCACTCAGGGCGCTTTGTGAGTCGCTATAGATTACAATCCGGTCTCCGAACCGGGCACGTCGCGTAATCTCCCGTACCGAGTGGTGTATTGCCACCAGCTCGGCCGTGAAGACAGACGCAGCGCCTGGTAGTGCCCCGCTGACTTCAAACAGACGGGATACGGCGTGGAAGCCGACCCCCTCTTGGGACTTGGAGCCATCCGTATACACTGGCACGGTACCAGCGTGACACGATGTGTGCTCCATAAAGGTCGAACGCAATACTCCCGGCGCAGTACAAGCTGTGGGAGCAGAGGCGTGGCGACAAATAGCCAAATGTGGTACCCTCCAGGGTGGCGTCCTTGGCAGAACCAGGGGCGCCACCGGCCCGAGAGCTATATCTACCTCTCGAAGGAGTTTCTTGGCCTTAAACCCAAAGGGCTTAGGGTATGACTGGCGTCTCTCGGCGGCATAGGCACCATCGAGATCAGCTGCGGATGCAGTGAGAGTTGTTGGCGACTGAGGGAGGCGCCGGGCTCGCGCTTACAGGCGAGTGATGCACTGCACGCGGCGCAGAGTGAGTGGCATCTCCCCAGCATCGACCAACAGGCTCTCAATGGGGGAAGTGCGGAAGGCACCGGTTGCAAAGCGAAGGCCGGTGTGGTGGATCGAATCCACCTTCCGCAATAAATGCTCGGCTGCGGATGCATAAAACTCGCATCCGTAGTCGAGCTTCGAGCGAACAAAGGATCGATAAAAAAGTAAGGCGGTAGCCCTATCAGCGCCCCAAGCGCTGAACGTCACGGAACGGAGAATGTCCATGGCGCGGGTACAAGAGACCCTAAGGCTGCGAATATGAGCCTCCCAGGTGAGGCGTCGGTCGAATACAAGACCAAGGAAACGGTGCGACTCAACCACATCCAGGCGCACCACATTAAGAAACAAATCTGGGTCGGGGTGAAGCCGTGGATGGCGGCAGAAGTGCACCACCTTAGTCTCGTGCGCTTCAGGATAGCAAGAGACGCGGTTCAATGCCTGTTGGAGTCGAAGCTCCAGAGTTGGCATCTGGGCCGCGCCAAAAGAGATCGAAAGGTCGTCCACGTAGAGCGTAGCGAGAACATCTTCCGGCAGCACCGAGGTGATCCGTTGATGCTCAGTGCAAAGAGTGTGACACTGAGGACACTTCCATGCGGGACACCCTCTTCCTGCTCCTTTGGGCCGGAGAGGACTCCCCCCACCCGTACGTGGAATCGACGATCTCGCAAAAATTCAGATATAAACATTGGGAGGCGTCCCCTCGCCCCCATCGTGTGGAGAGTCTCCATGATACCGTATCGCCATGCGGTATCATAGGCCTTCTCCAGATCAAAAAACACCGTGGCGTAGTGCTGTCTACGAAGGAAAGCCTCGCAGACGGCATTTTCCAGTCGGAGCAGAGCATCCGACGTGGAGTGGAATTTACGGAAGCCGCACTGTGCAGAAGACAGATGGCCTCCGCTGTCCAGGAAATAGGCTAATCTAACATTTACCAATTTCTCCATCAAATTGCACACGCAAGAGGTTAGAGAGATTTGGCGGAAACCGGTCGGAGTAGAGTGATCTCTCCCCGGCTTGCGAAAGGCGAGCACAGTAGCGATTCGCCAGGAGTCTGGGAGAAGACCTTCCACCCAGATCCTGTTGAACAAATCTAATAGAAAGGCCATGCCTCGCTCACCCAGGTGTCGAAGCATGGCGTACGGGACATCGTCCGGACCATGGGCAGTATCCGCGCCGAAGCGAGAGCGGAACGCAACTCATTCACAGTAAACTTGTCGTTGAAGGGTTCTCTGCCTCTGGAGGTAAAGTCCAGCCGGCGGCCTTCCGCGACATCACGACGTGAATTGAATGCTGGCGGAGCAGCATCACGACTAGAGAATGCGAAAAAAGCGGTCGCTAAGGATTCCGCCACGGATGCGGGGTCCGAGATTGTGGTCCCATTCTCCTGGAGAACGGGAGGGGGGTCCTGCGAGAACTTGCCCCGAATCCTTTTGACTCGCTTCCACACCTCAGCTAAAGGGGTCTTCCCGTTAAGTGAAGACACGTATGCCCGCCAAGAAGAGCGGCGGGCGTGCTTCGAAATATACCGGAACCTAGCCCTAGTCCGACGAAATTCAGCGACAGTGAAATCGTTCGGGCGGCGCTTATAGCGCATATAGGCATAACGCTTCTGTTTGAGGGCCGTCTCACACTCGGCCAACCACCATGGGAGTGGTCTGCGTGCAAAACGGCCAGACGTCCTAGGAATAGTAGTCAGGCCCACGGCGATGAGGTTGCCGGAGAAGAACTCAATGGCCTCATCTACCGACCTAAACTCCTCGACTGAGATAGAGAATTCAGTCATTTCCTAAAATGCAGGCCACAGCGCCCGCGCCAAGCACCACCGAGGTGGTCTCTCAGGCGGCAGTTGCCCTGAAAATGATATTTGAATGGGAAAGTGATTACTACCATGGAGGTCATCGACCACGGCCCAATCAAAATCAGGCTGTGCATCCGAAGAGCACAAAGATAGGTCAAGGCAAGAAAATGAAGCGGTTCTCGGACAGTGATGCGTAAACTCATCCACGTTTAGGACACCCATCTCAAGCTCTTCGATCAGATCGGCAAGGACTTGTCCCCTGGAATTTATGGAGTAATCTCCCCAGAGGGGATGCCTGCCGTTCAGATCTCCAA
Organism: Ceratothoa steindachneri; assembly: GCA_963969495.1. Classification (NCBI taxonomy): domain Eukaryota; kingdom Metazoa; phylum Arthropoda; class Malacostraca; order Isopoda; family Cymothoidae; genus Ceratothoa; species Ceratothoa steindachneri. The sequence continues at coordinate 231,859,562 of OZ018317.1, forward strand.
GCAAGAGATAGGGCCTCGGCAACCGTGCCACGACGCGGCGGAAGTCCCCCGAGTCGAAGTCAGCTGACGGTGGAATGTACGCAGAAATAATAGTATACCTCCTATCCAGGTGCAGCTGCACAGCCACTGCCTGAAAGGAGGTATCTAAAGTGAAAGGAAGAACGGAGACATCATGCCGGGTGTAAACCGCGCATCCCCCAGCCCGGCCATCCCGCGGTGGTGGGGTCGCAAGACCCTTATACCCCGGGAGGGCAGGCAGGGGGCACGCCCTTAGCATGGTCTCCTGCAAAAAAATAGCTAACGGGGAACGGGACGAGGCCAGCCTCCGCAGCTCCTCCCAGTTGGCCCGGAGTCCACGGCAATTCCATTGAAGGAATAAGCCCTCCAGGCCTAGCTCGGAGGAGACGCGGGGGCTCTCCTCGAATTGAAGACCCTCACGGGAATGGCCGTACGCTTCCCGGGGGCAAAACCCCGGGCACTGTTGGCCGGACAAAGCGCTGTCGCCTTTGAGGAATTATTGGGGGAGGATGGGCTCGCCATGCGAGTCTTTTCCTCCCTCCGCCTCGAAACCTTAGGCGGGCGCTGCGGCTTCGGAGGCGTGGGGGCCTCTTTTCGAGGAACCACCGTCTCCGAGCGACTCGCTCCACCTCGGGGCGTGGGCGAAGGAGCCGAAGCTCCTTTGTTGCTGTCCTCCTTTCGGGGGACAGCTTTAGAAACCCCTGAAGATGGCCTAGCGACCATCTTCAGGGGTGTTGCCTCCTGTGAGTCTAACGAATCGGTGGAGGCGCGTGGCCGTTTCGCCTTGCGGGAAACGGTCACGCTTGGGGAAGAGGGGGGAGCCCTGGTTTTAGCCGGGGCTGGGTATGAACCCTTTTTCCTGCCAGCTTTACCAGGGGAGCGCCCGGGTTGGGTAGAGCCCGCAGAAGGGCTCCGAATGGGCGCGGAAACAACCGTGCTCGTTGGCCTGGATGGGCCAGGAGCAGAGGGTGCCTTTCGAACTACTGAGGCATATGACGTCCCAGGCAGAGTTATGCGCGCCAGGACCAAGTCCTTAGGCTCGTGGAATGAGAGTCTTTCCTGGGCCGGAACGGTCAGGATTTCTTTCTCCAGGAGATCTGCACCACATTGCTTCGAAGAAGCAGGGTGCGTCTCTCCGCAATTGACACACTTGGCCACACACGATTTGGACTTATCGTGTGCGACCTTGGAGCAATTTACACAGACTTCGGGTGACCCTGACTTTGCACGTCTACATGAGCGATTCGTATGGCCGAAGCGGTGACAGTAATAGCACCGCCGCGGCAGTGGCACGAATGCCTTCACGCGGTAGCGGTACCAACCGGCACGCACCGACTCAGGGAGCTTGTCACAGTCGAACGTGACGAAGAGTGTAGTGGTGGGTCTCGAAGCCCCTCCCTGTTTTCTCATCACACGTTCGACCTTGACTGCCCCATGGTCGGCCAGCTCTAGGGTGATGTCCTCAATGGAGTAGTCAACGAGTTCCCTCGCATAAACTACTCCTTTCACAAAGTTCATGGTAGAGTGCGGCGTCACACTCACCGGGGTGCCATGAAGTGTCCGAAGAGCACTTATCTTGGCCGCCTCGGCGGGATTCGCCGCATTCGCCAGCAGGCTGCCGTCCGAGAAACGGGTCACCTTCGGCTCTCTACCAATTGCACTAGCTAATCCTCTCCTCTGATGGATCATGTTGCCCTTGGACAACATGGTGCCATCAGTGGAGCGAATAACGAGGAAGCGTTTGAAGCCAGCGTGCTCAAAAACGCCAGGTAACCTCTGAATGAGGGGCCCCGATGTCATCGAGGCTCCGCTCTGTGCACTCTTGGTGTTAGTCTTGGTCAGGGGCTCCGCACACGAGGGGGTAGAGGGGCCGGATGTGCCGATCTTGGCTTGGTCGCCTACCAAAGTGGTAGCAGACCCATCCGTCCCCGCAGCCCCCGCGAATGGAGAGGAGCCCCGAGTCTTTTTCGTCTTTTTAGTCTTCTTTGTCTTTTTCTTTTTTGGAAAGGAGGGCGGGGAATAAACCCGCTTTTTACCTCCGCCGGCAGAAGCCCCTAGGCCTGATGGACCGGCCTCAGCCAGGTCCCTCTCCGAAATGGAGAAGGTCCTGGTTGTCGTAGGGGCACCTGTCGGAGGAGATCCCTCCCCTCCTTTTACTGCCTCGGAGCCCTCAGCCATTTGAGGAGGACCTTGCATAGGGGCGGATTCGGGTTCGGCGCTTGGCGCCGAGCTTGAATTCCCCCCCATGGAAGGCCCTACTTTCTGAGGCTGGGTCTCCTCAAGGACCATGTTTATCACAGGAGGGGCCTCCAGTTGGCCATCCCCTCCCAGGACATCGCAGGTCCCCTTGGCAGTGTCGCTAGTCTTGTGTGGGGAGGCACAGACCTTGACCCTAGCAAGGTTTAAAATTCTTGCCAGCAGGTCTTTTGAGGGAAGTGACCGAAGGGGCCTGGCTTCCCTCTCCCCCCTAAGGGGGTTTGCCCTACCGAGCCGCTTTGATGGGGAGCGGCTGGCTAAGGGCTGCCTGCTGGCTTTCTTGGCAGTCCCCTTGGAAAGAAAAGAAGGGACTGCCACTGGGAAAAGGGAGGTGCCCAAAAGCACCTCCAGAGAAGGGGGTGAGGGGGAGTCCCCTGCACCCGTCGGCGAAGGAGAGGAGTAAGCCTCCTCTCCGGTTAGAGAAATATGGAGGGTCCCCTGTGCAAGCACGGGGGGGGGGACCTCCATTTTTTTGCTGGAGCTGCCCGAGGGCGGCTCCGTCGATGGAACAGGGGAAGTTGAGGGTTGGGTTTTTTTTTTGTTATTTTCATCATTGGGCATGGTGACCCTTTTTTAAACACGGGATGCAATCGCGCACACCTCTCGCTGTAGCCCGCACTGCAAGAGGTGCTTACAAGCCCGGCAGAGCCAGGCGCCGCCATTTGGGACCACCCCTCCCGCCTGGTGGCCTGGCAGTCCATCGGCATGGCGGCTCCACCTTAGACGCGGCGTAAAAAATATAGATTGTGAAGAGGAGAGGAAAAGGGATGTGTGGAAGGTATGGGTGGGGATGAAGCAGGTTGTTAAAACCAGCCACCCCATACCGAAGCTTAGGGGTTAGGGAACTTTGTCCCCCACCCCCTCAGCCCCGATGCGGGACGGTTGGCTGAAAGGAAGGTCAGCATCTACCCTGTGAAATTAGAGGCTGACCAGAGAAAGTTGTGGGAGAGGTTGTGTGAAAAGAGAGGAAACATGTGTTTTGAAGGAAGGAAGAGAGGCTAAGCTGGGGCCGGACGGAGCGCTGTCGCCAGATTTTAACTCAAAAGATAATTTATGGATATAATTAACCTAGCCGAATCTAACCATTAGATTGAAATTCCTGAATAGAAAAGAAGAATGGTAAATAAAACTAGAAAATATAAAGATCTTTTTGTTTCTATCCTGAGGGATAATTACTTTTCGCTTCTCAGGCTACCTTTCTAACTTGGCTTACATTTTAGAATTCCGAAAAAAGAATCCAAATGACTTAATTTAAACCAAAACGAATTTGAGATAGAAATGAAGAAGAGGCATTGGTTAAAAGAGTTATTGATACAATTCTAGTTGTCATAGTTAGAGAAGCTCTTCAAAACCTAACCTACATTGCGAATGACTTAGAAAGCTTCAGATTGGGCTTGATGAAGCAACACAAGAAAAAAATATAAATATATTATATAATTAATTACAAATGAAAAGTTTAGACATTGTTATCCTTTTTCATTTCAAAATGTAATCATCGAAATGGAATTGTGCCATCTACATACACCACCCGAGGATTCAAAATGACCTCGTATATATTTTTTAATAGCGCCTAAAATATACTTCTTTTGACATATCAACGTTATATAGGCAGAATTGGAAAAATTAATACATTATAGATAGAATTTTAATGAAACACTACATAAATCATTTGTATAATTGCCTAGTAGACATAAAGCATGTAAATAAATAACAAAATGGAATTAACTGAATTTGAAATGATATAAACACGAAGGAACAGTAGATAAATAACTAATTTACCTTGTTAGGTCGTTATTACACATATAGTACTTAGTTTGTTTAGTTACTTGTTACAAGTGGGAGAATGGAATCCCTTGATCACTTTGCTTGAGATTTGCTACAAACACCTTTCTCTCATTTGCACTAAGTTTGAGATGTTTTTCTTTGCAACTTCCTACTTGTCGTTGTTTTCTTTTCCTATATTCATTTAACATTTTATTTTAACACTACTGTTGTCTATAGCATTGCTATTCCCCTTAGATTGTCATAGCTATTCAGATAATTTTAAGACGAAATTGCAAATGGGAAGACTCTGTTCTGTGATCTCTCTGTATAGAACTACTGTATTGATCGCAACTAGATCCAAAATATTGTAAAATTCTTATACTGTCAATCAAGGCGAAGGAGAATTTGTTCCATAATTTTGACTCATTTGATCTACTACACCAATACCATATTTGGCAAAATTAGAAACTTTCCCATTTTGGGGAATTTTCTTTCGATCATCCATAATTGCTACAGATTATGAATGCAAGTCAGTAGTAACACATTTTTTGTAGGCCTCCCTTAATAAATCGTAAGGGTGAATTGATTACACTGGTCTGCATGAATTTTTTTATTGACTGTATGACATTTTTTAAAAAAAAATATATATGTGAAAAATAGTGATTTTCTTTGTTTTTTATTCATCTCTATCAAATCACGCTGTTGAGTTATACGGAGACATTACTCTTCTCTTTTTGTATAGCATAAGTAAATATTTATATATTATAATATATATATATATATAATATATGTTTAGATTATATAATATTTCTAGATATATATTATAGATATATTTCTAATATTGCTATGATATTTGTAAAAAAATTTTAGATTATGAATACTCGTATATCTAGAGGCTATATAAATTCAGCAGGCATATTTTGCTATGCGTGCGGGCAATTCACCCCTTCAGATTCCTGGAGCAATATTAATCCTTTGTTGAAGTGTTGTTATTTAGCTTACTTTTCTTGCAGATTAGGAGACCAAGACAAGCCATTTCCCACCTACAAAGCTTGCAAGAGTGGCATCAGTAAGCTCCCAATATGGTCAGTTGGTATGGCGACAGCAGAAGAATCATCATGATAACTGCTACTTTTGTATGACTAAAGTAGCTAGGTTCAACAAGAAGACAAAAGATCGCATAATATACCCAAAAATTCCTTGTGCAATAAGCCCTGTTCCACACTCAGATGATACACCTGTGCCTGTGCCACCTGAGATATGGGAAGTATCATCAGAGTGTGATACTAGTAATACTAATCAGATTGAAGTAGACTATGAACCACCAACAAATGACAATCCAAATCTCTTCAAGCAAGCTGAGCTCAACGACCTGGTGCAAGACCTTAACCTTCCAAAGGAAAGTGCACAGTTACTTGGTTCTAGACTAAAGAAATACAGGTTACTAGCTTCTGGAACAACATTTGCTTGGTATCGTCATCGTGAAGCGGAATTCATTAGGTTTTTTAAGAAAGATGATTCGTTAGTTTTCCTTTCCAATATTTCTGGCCTTACCGAATACATGCCGATGCCGTACAAAGCAGATGAATGGAGGCTCTTCATTGTTTCTTCTAACAGAAGTTTAAAGGGTGTTCTTCTCTACACTGCATCACAGCTGCATATGTGCCAATTGGTCATAGTATACAAATGTCCAAAACCTACGAAAATTTGAAAACACTCATAACTGCAATCAAGTACTATCAGCACAATTTTCTCATTTATGGTGAGTTAAAAGTTATTGCTCTTCTACTAGGTACTCAAGGGGGATACGCTAAGTATCCCTGTTTTCAAAGGTAACGCTGACAACAAGCACTAGTAAAAAAGGACTGGCTATCAAGAACCAGCTTTTTACCCGGAAATCACAACATGATAGCTATGCTACTAGTTGACACAAAGAAAATTCTGCTACCACCAATCCACATCAAATTAAGGTTATGAAAAATTTTGTAAAGGCATGGAACAAGAATGGAGCTGCTTTTAAGTAACTGGAGTCAAAGTTTCCTTGTGTAAGTGAAGGCAAGCTAAAGGCAGGAATATTTTTTGGCCTTCAGATCGGGGAATTGATGAGGATCATTATTTTGACGAAGCCTTAGAATGTGTTAAGATGAATTCCTGGTTTTTCTTCAAGCAGATTGTCCATAACTTCTTGGGAAACACCCGTTTCCCAGAATATGAAAATACCATCCAAGATCTGATTTTAAGTTCCAGCAACTTGGGTCAAGAATGAGTGCGAAGATGCACTTTTTGCACTCACATCTTGACTATTTTCCCACAAATCGTAGAAACTACAGTGAAGAACAATGAGAGCGTTTCCATCAGGATATTTGCACCATGAAAACTCGATTTTAGGGCAAAGGAAAGTCAGCATGATGGCGGATAGTGCTGCTTATTAAAACGTGATGGTCCCGATGCACAGCACAAGCTGAACTCAGAGCTGTACACCTTCCTTAGAATTGATATGTAGGCTAAACATAAGAGCATGTTATTTTTTTACATTCATTTGTTTTGATGTTGATAATTTCGATTGATTTCATGATAACTGTGATTTTTTTCATGTCGATTTGGTATACATATGTTCTTAAAACTAAAATTATCTGTTTTTCATGATTATTTATTCATTGTTGTCGTAGAATGGACTCTCGACGATATACCATGTATAACTATTCGTTGAGGGAACTTATTTAATTATCTTAGAGTGCGTGAATGTCTGGCTGGCTGATATTATGTATCTTCGATATGCTTAAGAAGTGGAACTGAGCTCAAGGATAATAATATTGCTATCATTAATAAAATAGAGTTTTATTAATAATAACTATCAACAACACACAAAACGGAAAATATTGACATAAACAGAGAATGGAAAGGGTCGTGGGGACTCGAGCTAATCCGAGGATTAAAAGATTTAAAAAGGTAAAACAAATATAAAGTTAAAGGGAGGTGATGGTTCGCTAAACCATTTAAAGCACAGGATAGAGTGACAAAAGGGTTAAATACTCAAAGGTAACGTTCAGCTGACGTAATTATACTTGTTGTGCAGAGGAAGGCGTCATAAAGAAATTTTCAGTCCGCTGGCGAGTTCCAGCTGAAGGGGGGGAGAATAAAATACTCCTGACGTAGCGACATGGGAATGAGAACCGTTTCTCGACGAACGGCTTGAAGAACAAGGGCTGTTCTACGTTGTTCTCTTCTGAACAACAGGGGGGGAGTGAGAGCCCTATCTTGTCTACGGGCTCAGAAACAATGGCTGTTCTAATGTTCTTCTCTTCTGAACAACAAGGGGGAATGGTGAGAACCAATTCTTAGAGAACGGGCTCAAAAAGAACAATGGCTGTTCTACGTTGTTCTCTTCTGAACAACAAAAACGGGGGGGGGGGGGTGAGACCTATTTCTTGTCATCGGGCTCGAACGAACATGGCTGTTCTAACGTTGTTCTCTTTTTAAACAACAGCGGAAGGGTAAGAACCGTTTCTTGGCGAATGGGCTCAAACGAACAATGGCTGTTCTACGTTGTTTTCTTCTGAACAACAGGGGGGGGATAACCGTTTCTTGTCAACGGGCTCAAGGACAAAGGCTGTCCTAATGTTGTTCTCTTCTGAACAACAAGGGGAAAACCTTGTGAACTCGGCGTCACGAAGGCTCGAACCTTGGCACTCAAGGGATATTGTTCTTCTTCTGCACAAGTGATGGTGAATCTCGAGGTCAAGGTCCCTTGGCGCACAAGGTTAGAGAGGGTCGTAGGGATGTTTTGTGACGAAAATCTGGATCCATAATTTGATCTTAGTGGTAAAGTTTCCATCTAAATAGTCGAGACACTCCCTTGGCGTGGGGGACAATGGAGTGGGAGCTTCGAGGGAATGCACAGCCTAGCCTGAGAACAAGCCTCATCTGCCCATAAGCCTATCTCATTCTAGCGTGATCGGCGGATGGAGCAAACGGGGGGGGGAGGATAAACCTCCTTGTTTAAACATTAACTCAGGTGGCTGCGATAAGGCACCCAGCTTCAAGCGAATATGCACGTGGGGAGCATCGTGGTTTTAAATAACATGTGATAGTGGTTGAAATTAACGCGGCCTCAACCCGTTCTATCACACCCCTCCATTCAGGGGAAAGTTGTCACTTAGAAAAAAAGATAGAAGGGACAACGATAGAGCTCCGTTGTGGGGAACTCGTTTTCTTGTACCAACCGTACCTTCCTGCACCTAACTAATATTACCTCAATACATATCATTATTTTGATATTTTGATTACAGGGAAAAATAACCTTTAATACAACTTAATAAAAAAAAAGGGGCATGGAACAATGAAATGATATAAAATTAGTACATACGGGACAAAATAATTTATGCGTAAATTAATGGGTACAAATATATATACATACAAAAAAAAATAGACATTGAGCGTTACAAAATTCAGACATATACATTAACTAATTATATTACAAGAGAATCTAATTTAAGTCGTACAAGACGGTATATACCTACATGGAGATACTAATCCTATGAATACAATTACTCTACGCTATTCGGTCAGCGACCTGGCTATCGGAACCTTTTATATAATTTATTTTAAATTGATACTCTTGCAAGAGTAAATTCCAGCGCATGATTCGGCCGTTAGAGTGTCGCACATTCCTATAGGCTTACGGACGGTGGTCTGTTCCTATCTGAAATTCTTTTCCTATCAAGTACATTTTGAATTTGTCTTTAACCCAGATAATTGATAGAGCTTCCTTTTCTATAGTGGCATATTTTTTTTCGCGTGGAAATAATTGACGACTAGCATATGCAACTGGATGACTCGTTCAGTCATCCTCGTATTGAAAAAGTACACCTCCAATGCCCTCGTTGCTCACATCGGTCTTAATCCCAAAGGTTTTTTCCGGGTTGGAGAACTTTAAGATGGGGGCAGAAATGAACTTACTCTTGAGCTGATTAAAATGGGAAACAGCGACATCATTCCAACGTAAATGATCGGGGAAATTCTTTTTTTGAAGGGGATGAGGGGGGCCGAAATTGCAACGAAATTCGGAACAAATCGCTGATAGTGAGAAGCTGATCCTAGGAACGATCTTAATTGCTTCTTTATAATGGGGAGGGACATGTCGGCGATTGCCTTAATCTTGTTCTCTTGGGGACCTAACTTGCTTTGTCCTATTTTGAAACCCAAGTATTTTATGGTTTCGTGGGCAAAATGGCATTTGCTGGGGCCAATGGTGAGGCCTATTTTCGCGCAGTCGCTCGAAAAGAGCTAATAGGGTGGTTAAATGGTGACTCCATTCAAATAGTTCTTGTATCTGACTCTTTTGATGTGGTGTCAGCTGCGCGTTAATATCCAGGTCAGAGGGTTCAAAAGACTGGCCTGGTAGAGAAGGAGGAGGGTAATCGGCATCAGGTGTGGTGCACACTATCTGTATTACATTAAGGGACTCCGCGGGGTAATCTTCTTCAAGCGCCGATGTTTCGTCCAGTGCTACGAAGGTATCTCTATGGGCGCGTTGGTTTTTTTTTTTTCTTTAGGTCCACGGACAGTCTCCGTGTCCTTGTCTTGGGCCTTATCACCTAAGCGTGTTAGTGATTCACACTCTTTTTGTGCCGTCCTAAAGTCCTGTTTAAGGTTCTCCGAGAAATCGGACGGTATCGGGGTTCTAATTGGGACGGGCTCCTGGGCTTCTCCCTTAGTTCGGTCTCGAGGAAGAGCGGCCTGAGACACAGGGTCGGAACTTACTTGGGGGCTCTGTCCTATAAGTACGGAACAGAATTGTATGGGTGCTGAAATGACTTCAGCCCAGCCATCATAATATTGACACTGCAGGTAACATCTAACGACAGGGAATTGGTTCGCCCGCCCAAGGTAGTCATGTACCACCGCAAATTTTTCATGGTTAGGGTCCACTGGGGGAAGGAGTTCGTCGGACACGATGAAACACGTACATTCTCTGTCCCTGACGAGAGTCGACACTCTGCAGCCGTTCACGCTGCCCTCCTCAATTTTCAAAGTTTCCGATGAACTTTTATCAAAAATAAAATTTTTATTGGTGGCATGACGGAGGGGGAGAAGTTTCTGCTTGGGTCTACACTACCGGAAGAGCCGGGGTGGCATTAATCTGGTTAACTTGGTGGGCTGGTCCATTTTTAAGCCTAGAGTTTTGGGGGCAATTCCAGCTCATGTGGTTTTCTACACCACAGGTGAAGCATATGATTAGTCGCTTCGGGAAGAGAGATGGAGGAGAAATCTTAACGGGAGGTTTGGAGTCCCGTTGTTGGTTTTGGGGAAAGAAGTTTTGGGGTTTTACGGGGCTCGGAAACTTCGTCGACTTTCCTGTGAAGGGGCGCGAATCCTTCCTTCTTTCCTTGTAGGGGGATTGGTGAGAAGTTCGATTCTCCTTTGGGTATAAATTATTGCTGGCGGCATAGACTTCCGCTTCTTCGGTACATTCTTCAAAGGTCTGGCACCGACGATCCCTGACGAACGCGCTGATCTCCGTCGGGAGAGACGCCAAAAATTGATTTTGCAACAGGAAGTCTGTTAAGGACTCGTAGTTCGGATCAACCTTTGAGGATTCTAACCAAAATTAAAAATTCCTCTGAAGAATGTATCCTAATTGACGGAACGTCTGTCCGGGCTTAATACGACCTCCTCGAAATTCTTGGCGGTAGAAATCGGCAGTCATATTATGAGCAGCCAATAACTCAGCTTTTAAGGTGCTGTAGTTAATTGTACACTCAGATGGTAAAGATATAAAAATTTCGCGCAATTTACAATTTAACAAGGGAAGTAATCTGACTACACCTTCAGCCTCCAGATCTCTGTTATTGATTTCGAGGATCTTTTCGAAGTGGGATAAAAATGCTCCAAAATCCTCTCCATCCTTGAAATTGGGGAGCTTTAGTGAGAGATTGGGGGGGCTTCGGAACGAAAACTGGCCGACTCTATCTCTACTTCAACACGAGCTAATTCAATCTGATGGTGAAGTTCAGCTTGTCTTTTCCGTTCCTCTCTTTCTCTTTCTTTTAGTTGGATTTCTCTTTCTCTTTCTTCTCTTTCTCTAAACTTCTCTTTTTCCGTTCTTTGCTCCTCTTGAACGTACTCAATTAGTTCTTTTCCGGAGAGTCCCAAGGATTCTCCTTGCGCTTTAAAGATTTCGAAATGAGTCATCTTTGCAATTGGGGGCACAATAGTCAACCAAATAAAATTCCTTGCAATAAGAATTATTCCTCTATAGAATTAGCCTACCTAAATATGGGCACTAACCTATTCGTACTTGGTTTCTCGATCTAAATAACCACTGACTAAAATCACAAAAAAATTATAAACAAATTATTATAACAGTTCCTTGAGCTACTCTAGCTTCTTAAGTTTCAAAAAAGGGGAAAGCAATCGTTAAAACAAAAGGAAACTACTATACTCTATTATTATAACGAATACCACTATGCTTTACTCGACTGAGACCAGTGTTTGCAAAGATATAGCGTTGAACCTTACACACTTGATACCAAATTTAAATAGTATATATATATATATATATATATATATATATATGTATGTCGTAGAATGGACTCTCGACGATATACCATATATAACTATTCGTTAAGGGAACTTATTTAATTATCTTAGAGTGCGTGAATGTCTGGCTGGCCGATATTATGTATCTTCGATATGCTTAAGAAGTGAAACTGAGTTCAAGGATAATAATATTGCTATCATTAATAAAATAGAGTTTTATTAATAATAACTATCAACAACACGCAAAACGTAAAATATTGACATAAACAGAGAATGGAAAGGGTCGTGGGGACTCGAGCTAATCCGAGGATTAAAAGATTTAAAAAGGTAAAACAAATATAAAGTTGAAGGGAGGTGATGGTTCGCTAAACCATTTAAAGCACAGGATAGAATTGACAAAAGGGGTTAAATACTTAAAGGTAACGTTCGGCTTACGTAATTTATACTTGTTGTGCAGAGGAAGGCGTCGTAGAGGAATTTCCAGCCGAAGGGGGGGAGAATAAAATACTCCTGACGTGGTGTCTTGGGAATGAAAACCGTTTCTCGAAGAACCACTTAAAGAACAATGGCTGTTGTACGTTGTTCTCTTCTCAACAACAGGAGTGGTGAGAACCGTCTCTTTTCTACAGGCTCAAGAACAATGTCTGTTCTAATGTTGTTCTCTTTTGAACAACAAGGGGAAATGGTGAGAACCGTTTCTTGGCGAACAGGCTCAAAAGAACAATGACTTTTTTACGTTGTTCTCTTCTGAACAACAAAGAGGGGGGGGGGGAGAACCGTTTCTTGGCGAACGGGCTTAAACGAACAATGGCTGTTCTACGTTGTTCTCTTCTGAACAACAGGGGGGGGAAGGTAAGAACCGTTTCTTTTCAACGGGCTCAAGAACAATGGCTGTCCTAAGGTTGTTCTCTTCTGAACAACAAGGAGAAAACCTTGTGGACTTGGCGTCACGAAGGCTCGAACCTTGGCACTCAAGGGATATTGTCCTTCTTCTGGACAAGTGATGGTGAATCTCGAGGTCGAGGTCCCTTGGAGCACAAGGTGAGAGAGGGCCGTAGTTATGTTTCGTGACGAAAATCTGGATCTCCAATCTGATCTTAGTGGTAAAGTTTCCATCTATAGTAGTCGAGACACTCCCTTGGCGTGGGGGACAATGAAGTGGGAGCTCTGAAGGAATGCACCGTCGAGCCTGAGAACGAGCCTTATCTGCTCATAAGCCTAACTCAATCTGGCGTGATCGGCGGATTGGGCAAACGGGGATGGGGGGATGATAAACCTCCTTGTTTTATCAATGACTCAGGTGGCTGCGATAGGGCGCCCAGCTTCAAGCGAAGATGCACGGGGGGGGGCATCGTGGTTTTAAATAACATGTGATAGTGGTTGAAATTAACGCGGCCTCAACCCGTTCTATCACAATTGTAAATAAATAACAATTTATTAAAAATGAACATTCATTGTTATCATTAATTTTTATTTTATTTAAAATCCTTACGTGATAGAAAAAAATCGTTTAGATATTTAAAATCTTCAACCCAAGAATAGGTAAGATTACACCCATGAATAAAAATAAAAATTAAAAAATGCAGACCAGTGTTATTGTTCATTATCACAATATTGTACCGATTTTCATGAATATTTAAATTGTTTTGCGGAAGTATTTAAGAATCAAATTCTTTGATCAGAAATATCCCACTGATTGTCCTCTAGCAGGACGCACTCGTAGAAATATATTGCTTATAGTTGCATGAACTTTTTCCAATGATTTACAGTATTCCAAAAGTCACACTGCAATTGTCTAGGAGCTTCCAGTTTGAGTAGAAATTCAGTGGTAAATATTTCAATCATTAGTATTCAATCTAAAAGCGCACAATTCATTGCTTTTAATAATTAATCGCTTTGAAATTGAGGTTGACTCTGTTGCTTCTGTAGGAATAGTTTTTAGATCCAATTCATCTTGTGTCATTTACATATATTTTAGTTTAATAATTTCCCACCCTGTATCCTCTTTTCCGTTAAAAGAGGACAATACCAATGTATTCGAATCATACTCTTTCCTTCAGTATGGTCACTACTCGCATTCGTTTCACGTCCTCTTGTATGTGTAGTAATTAACATGAAAAGGATTTTGTCAAAATAAAAGTTTAATTCAATATTTTTTAGTTATATAATAAAGGTACTCTTATAAAATACATGACAAAACACTTTTTCAGAAATGAATGAGAGTAAGCACATGGAAAATTTGTTGAGCAGATTGATGCCCTATGGACTCCGACCTGCTACACATGGAGGATACAACTTTATATAAAATTATTAGCTAGGCACCATACTAAACTTAATTTGCTAGATGAAAGCTGAATATGCAATAACATATACCTGAAAATTACCTGTAATTACCAACTATAGGTAAATAACCTTTTATCTATAAACATAAAATACAGTAGTATATATATATATAGTCAAGTCATGGCTTCGCTAGTCTCCCTCTACGGGGCGAGCTTGTGCTTTGCATCGCTCGCTAACCTCCCATTTGCCTACTTGTTCTTTCTAATCGATTACACTAGCGAATAGACATTTTGTTACAGAACAGAAAATAGGTGATTCTAGATCAATTTTCATATCATGTCTAGCTTTTCTATACTTTGAATTTTCCTTTTCAAGCCATTTCACACTTTTGTTCAATATTGTACCAATATGCAACTTTTAATATATTTAATATATATACTTAATATATATAATAATATATATTAATAAATAATATATATATTTAATATATATTACAAATATTAATATATATAAATAAGACTATATTGAAGCTCAAATATCACTGAATTCTAATTACTGATATTTATTCAGATTTTCAGAATAATAACTAGTTATTTGTGATAACTAATCTGCGTTTGATAACTTGTGACTGGTAAAGAAGATAACACGTTTATCTAAATCTTGCCCTGATAAGCACCTTATGGTACGGATCTCACATTGTTTATCGATTGCTTGCTCAGATCAGTATTTGAAATCTGGCCATGGCTTCGAGTTCTAGAGGCGGATGTGTAAACAGCCCCACATATTTTGTTATGTTTGTGGACAATTCACACCAGTGGCAAAACGGAGAAAAATAGAAACAGCAGTTACGATGAAGCAAGCCTACACATAGTATTTTGGATGCAAAGTAGGGGACCAGGATAAAGATTGGCCCCCTCATATTTGCTGCACGCAGTGTAAGACAATGTTGACAGCTTGGTTAAATGGGAAGAGGAAGGCAATTTCATTTGCTGTTCCCATGATATGGTGTGAGACCTCAACTCACTTTGATGATTGTTATTTCTGCATAACAAAGAAAAACAAATCTAAAATTATTTATCCAAATTGCTCATCAGCGTTGAAACCGGCACCACATGATGAATCTACTCCACTACCGAAGCCACCTACTACAATTAGTGAATATTTTAGTTTAGATGATTAGTTTACATTGATTTCTGGAGAAATTGAAGAAGATCAAAGATATCTTCCAAATGATCAAGGTACAGAACTAAATTTATTTTGCCAACAAAGTTTAAACGACTTGGTACGAGATTTAATTCTGAGTAAAGAAATCTTCTGTTTCCAGTTGTCAGGGTATCTTTCTTTCGAGTGCGTCACCAGAAGTTATCAAAGTTTTATTTACAAGAAAATACTTTATGTTACTGCAACAAAATTAATAGCTTGATGAGGAATTCGGCTGTGACTATGATCCTAATGAGTGTAGACTTTTCATTGACTCTATTAAGCTCAGTCTTAAAGCTGTTCTGCTGCACAATGGAAATGAAAAAGCTCCGATTCCTGTAGCCCACGCTACATGTATTCAAGAAACATATTCATTATTGCAACTATTGCTGAAACTTATTGAGTACAAAGAGCATAACTGGAGCATCTGTTGTGATTGGAAGGTTGTATCACTTCTTCTTAGATTACAGTTGAGATACACAAAGTACATGAGCTTTTTATGTCTAAGAGATAGCAGAGATGATAAAAATCACTATAAAAAGCGAGAATGGCCAGACAGAAAAGATCCATAAAAATTTCATCTTCAACTTATTCACATTAAATTAGGGTTAATGAAAAATTTTGTAAAGGGTTTGCATCAAAGAAGTGGATGCTTTCAATATTTTAAAAACAAATTCAAAGGATCATTAGCTGATGCAAAATTAAAAGCTGGAATTTTCATGGACCGAAAATTCGCAGAGTTGTTTCTGATGATTTCTTAACTTTGTGTCTCAAGAAAAATGAACACAAAGCATGGACATCCTTTGTGGAAATCACTAAAAACTTTCTCAGCAATTTTAAACCTCCAAATTACCGAGAAATAGTAAACGATATGCTGGAAGCCTATGAAAAGATGGGATGTATAATGTCACTTAAAATTAATTTTCTGCATTCTTATCTTGATTTTTATCCTGAAAATGTGGGAGCGGTTTGTGATGAACACGGTGAACGTTTTCACAATCAAATTTTGGTTATGGAGATGAAGTGCCAAGAAAAATTTAATCCAAATATGATGGGGGATTAAGGCTGGTCTTACAAACACAAACTTTGATGTCTGACAAAAGAAAAACGAGAAGGCTACTGCAAAGGTTCTTTAAACTTTAACTGCATAACAAACTTAGTCAATACAATAAAATCTTCATAATTGGGAGAGGGGGGGAAGGGGTAACTTTGCCAAAGATGCAGACTGTCGGTCCTAAGCCAGAATAATATTGATTAGACTTATTGAAAAGAGGCTGCACGTCTATGAAAGAATAAGTGTTTTATTTGTGTTCAGTGGCTAATTTTGTATAGTTCTGACAAATCCCAAAACTTAAAATTTTATTAAAAATTAAAAAAATACAAAAAAAATAGATTTTTTTACACAAATTCTAGACGTGATAGAGAATTTTGGTTTTCAAATTCGGATTCAGCGCCCTCGAACTAATTAGAAACTTATTCACGTGTCTGTAACAAAAAGAAGTTAAAATTTGTTGCCTAGCGTTAAGATCCAGACCTTCAAAGTTGCCTCATCTCCCTTTTCCTCGACCTCTATTTCATTATCTACAGCTCCCACTACCACAGTCCCTCACCTATCTCCATTTCTTCCCCCTTGCATAAATCTCCCTATCTTCCCTAATCTCTAAGATATATACTTTGCCCTCTCTCTCTCCATTTACACCTCCCCCATTATTCCCCCATCAACCGGTTCTTTCTTTTCCCCTTCATATCTACCTTCGTTTTGAACATCTCCCTTTTTCTCCCTCTCAAACACTCTACCCATAGGAGAGAAGAGGGTGAGGAGTAGAGAAGATAGTTAGATAGAGTTATAAGAGTGGGGAGATGGGGAAACGGAAGGGAGTAGAGGAGGAAGAGAGGTAAATTGGGGGAGAGAAGGGAGATGACGAGAGAGAAGGAGAATATAGAGAGGGGGAGAAAGGGGCAGAGAGCGGGGAAGAGTGAGATAGAAGGAAGGATTGAGAGAGGGATAAAAGTCAGGGTGGAAGAGAGATAGAGAGAGAGAAAGAGAAAGAGAGAGACAGACAGAGACAGTGGGCGGGAGAAGAGGAGAGGGAGGAGTAGATGTAAGGTGTGAAAGGGGAAGGTGGGAGAGGGGGGAGGGGAGAGGGCGAGAGAGAGAGAGCGGGGAGGGAGGAGGAGAGGTAGAAGGGGCGAAGAGGGAGAGCGGAGGAGATATAGAGTTGGGGAGAGGGCGAGAGAGAGAGAGCGGGGAGGGAGGAGGAGAGGTAGAAGGGGCGAAGAGGGAGAGCGGAGGAGATATAGAGTTGGTGAGAGGGAGGATGAAAAATATATGAATCTAAAAATATAGGGTTACGATAATATATATATATATATATATATATATATATATATATATATATATATATATATATATATATATATATATATATATATATATATATGGTGACAGCAAAGAATATCCTCTCTTTTATAATGCTGTAATTTGCTAGCCATTGAAATTTGAAGGTAGAAATAAGCATCCTTACAAACTACAATATTTGAAATTTTATTTGCTTGCTTTTTAATATTCTTAATTTGCACGTCCAGACTCTATGCCCTTATCAATACGATTAGCAAAATTTTCTATGGCATTTTGCAAAATATTTATATTGAAAGATGTAATGATTTCTATAAATTCACTCTTTAGTTATGCGATATTATAAGGTACAGCTTCAAATTGTCTTTCTTTTACAAAGCGTAATAGACAGTAGTCTAAAGCTGAGCAGTCAGGGGACCTGGCCTGCCAGATGGATTTGTCCCATGCGAGATTAGTCGTTGAGGAATTCGAGCCTTCAACCATGTTATGGTGATTCATGCAGTATGAGCTGTAGAACCATCTTGCTGAAACCATTCCTCATAATATGTAAGATTAGCGAAATGTTTTTGAGCATGTCACGATATCTGGCAACATTAATTGACTGAGCTTGCAAAGTGTCATGGTCCTCAAAGAAATTGGGCATTTCAATCTTATTTCCACTTAGCACACAGCACGCTGTTCTATTTGGGGAATGTAAAGGTTTTTTAAACTGATTATTCTGCTTAGTTATTGACAACTTCCTATAATTCTGTTTATCTGGCATTAAGGTAAACGAAACATTTAATATGGAAAATTATGTTATTCAATACTAATTGATTATACACTGGTCAACAAATTTTAACTTTTCTCTGCTGACTTAAGTTTGTGACCTGTTCTTGGGAAATTCGGGGTGACTGAGTTTAAAAATGGCAATTGTTTTCTTCTATTAAAATAAAATTTTTCATTTATGGACTGGTGCTTATAGGTCCCAATATTAGTAGCAGGCTCTATTACGAACAAATGAACTGAAGTGGAGGCGTTTGATATTCTTTTTATTATATTTTATCTATGTATTTAGACTTCTGTTTATGCACATCTAGATATATATTGTGTATAATATAATTTTGTGTTTTGTTCCGATTTGTTTTATTGAATAACATTCAGTATTACGACTTCATTACGCAAGAAATGTTTGAAATCCCTTGAATTGTTTTGCTATATGTATATGTGGTTGTTTTACTTCACCAACTCAGAGAATGAACATTAGTATCTTTGTGAACAGGGCACACTTGGCTTACTTTAGGATTAAATTAGGTGATCAGATGAACCGTGGGCCTTGCATAATGTTTGTTAACCTTGTGTCGAAAATTTACCCCAATGGACAAAGAGCACAAGGAAACAACAAGGATTTGGTATTCCTATAGTGTAGCGGGAGCCAAAAAAACATATAAACGATTGCTACTTTTGTTTTACAAGAATTCTGTTTATAACAAGAAAACGCCACATAAAAAAAGTTTCCCAACTCTTGATTCAGCAATTCGTCCAGTGCTTTATTCAAATGAAATTCCAGTACCTGTATTCAAGGAACTTCCTTAACTGGACGAGGTAACTAATATGCGTGAATCTAAAAGCAATGAACTTAGCAGTGACCCAGAACCAAGAATTTGGAAACTTCAACCAATTAGAGCTGAACGATGTACGGGGGTGGTCAATAATTCTTTTCAATTCGGATATAAGGGAACGAGATATGAGGAAAACTGTTTTATTATTTTTCAATGTAACTACCCTCGACTTCAATGCACTTGCGCCACTTGTCCCTGAGGCTTCGAATTCCCGATAACTAGAAATCTCCCGACTGCTGTTCAATCCACTCATAAACGACAAGCTGGACATCTTCATCGTCCCAAAACTGGCGTTCACGCAGTGCAGCCTTGAGCTGGCGGACTCAAAAGTAGTCGCTAGGGGCCAGATCTGGAGTGTAGGGGGGATATTGAGCTTTTTCAATTCGCACTCGCGCAGGGCAGCTTGTGCAACTCTAGCCTTGTGGACTTTGACGACGCCGAAGTCAATCATGGGGGTTGAGGTTTCTACGGACGCAACGGGCAGAGACCTTGGTCATAGCCAAATTGTTGTGGATGATGTTCATGACACTTCCATGTGATATTCCAAATTGTAGCTCAATTTCTTCGACCTTCACCCGTCGATTTTCGAGGATTATCCTCTCCAAACGGGCAACATTGTCCTCGTTGGTAACGACTGACGGGCGTCCTGGACGCAAGTCCTCTTCAAGAGACTAACGACCATGGCGGAACTCCCTATTCCAGCAAGCAATGGTTGCATAGGAAAGGGCGGTGTCGGTGTACACTGCAACTATGCCTTCATGGATCTCTTTTGCATTCTTGCCTTCCTTGGTCAAAAATTAGAACACTGCGCGGTGCTCAACCTTCTCCATTGTTGAAAGATTTGTGACTGACGATCTGCAATCAGCCCCTGCTTCTTAAATAGACGAGGCAGGAGCGTGAAGCTGCAGGTCCTGACTTTTTATAAATTGTCGTAACACCCCCACAAACAGGCATCCCCCTTCCTCTGTTTTGCCCTACCTATTCGCAAAACTTATTGAACACCCCTCGTAGTTAGAGACCTAGGCTTGACAAAAGAGTTAGCAGAAGTGTTATCTTCTAGATTTAAAGAGATCAATTTGTTGTAGGAAAAAACAAATGTAACTTTTTATCGGAACGGCAAGAGAGATCTCTTGGCATTCTTTAACCTGAAAAAGGATTTTGTTTACCTTTGTGACTTAGCAGGACTGTTAAACTCGAGGGGTGTTTCACAGTATGATCCATGTGAATGGAGAGTATTTATAGATAGTTTACCGAAGAGTCTAAACTGTGTGTTGCGTCATAATGGAAAGTTGTTCAGTGCGATTCCTATTCGCCTCTTGTGCATTCTAAAGAGAAGCATGAGCAGAGATCTGTATTTGCTCTACTCAAATATGATGAACACAAATGGATCATATGTGTTGCCCTGAAAATGGTCAATATTTTACTTGGCCAAAAAGGAGGCTATACAAAATATATGTGTTTCCTCTGCTTATAGGACAGCCGAGCCAAAGACAAATATTGGGAATAGAAACTCTGCCCAGATAAAGAAAGTTTGACCTTTGGGGAGAAGAATATTATACATTAACTACATGTTGATTGAGAGAAAATCATCTCACCATCCCTTCATATTAAACTAGGGCTTATGAAACAATTTGTAAATGCTTTTAACTTGGAGGGTGACTGTTTCAAATTCATATGTACAATATTTCATGGCTTAATTTATGATAAACAAAGGCTGGAGTTTTTGATGGGCCACAAATCAGAAAGTTAAAGGAAAATGAAAACTTCTCGAATTCGATGAATTGACATAGAAAAGGAGCGTAGGATTCATTTGTAATTTTTGTTAAAGGATATCTTTAAAACAAAAAGGCTGCTAACTACAAGGATTTGGCATATATCTTACTTGATAGCTTCCATCGTTTAGACTGCAACATGAGCAGAATGGTTCATTTCCTCAAGAGCAATCTTGATGAATTACATGTAAATCATGGCAACGTGAGTGATGAAAACGGAAAGCCTATTCATCAAGATTATGGAGGAGAGATTTCAAGGCCGATGGAACACAAGCATGATGACAGACTATGTGATAGAACGAGTTCAGAGCTGCATTCATTTCAACTTCTATCACATTTTATTTAAAACCATGAGGCTACCCACGTGCATCTTCGATTCTAGGCTTGGAGTCTTATCAACAGTTACCGGACGCCAATGTTTAAACAAGGAGGTTATCGTCCCCCCCGTTCGCCCCCATACGCCGACCTCGCCAGATCGAGTTAGGCTTATGGGCAGATAAGGCATTGTTCCCCGGCTCGGCTGTGCGTTCCCTCGAAGCTTCCACCCCATTCTCCCCCACGCCAAGGAGATGTCCTGGCTATTTATATGGAAACTTTACCACTAAGATCAGATTGGAGATCCAGATTTTCGTCGCGAAACATCACCACGACCCTCTCTCCCTTTGTGCGCCAAGGGACCTCGACCTCGAGATTCACCATCACTTGTCCAGAAGGAGGACAATATTCCTTGAGTGCCAAAGGTTCGAGCCTTTAGTGACGCCAAGTCCCCAAGGCATCCCCCCCTGTTGTTCAAGGAGAACAGCATTACAACAGCCATTGTTCGTTTTGAGCCCTTCGCCAAGAAACGGTTCTCATCCCCCCCCTGTTGTTTAAGGAGAACAGCATTAGAACAGCCATTGTTCGTTTTGAGCCCTTCGCCAAGAAATGGTTCTCATCCCCCCCCCTTGTTGTTCAAGGAGAACAGCATTAGAACAGCCATTGTTCGTTTTGAGCCCTTCGCCAAGAAACGGTTCTCATCCCCCCCTGTTGTTCAAGGAGAACAACATTAGAACAGCCATTGTTCGTTTTGAGCCCTTCGCCAAGAAACGGTTCTCACCCCCCCTGTTGTTCAAAGGAGAACAACATTAGAACAGCCATTGTTCTTGAGCCCGTAGACAAGAGACGGTTCTCATCCCCCCCTTTGTTCAGAAGAGAACAACCTAGAACAGCCATTGCTCGGCAAGCCGTTCGTCGAGTAACGGTTCTCCTTTCCAAGACGCCACGTCAGGATCCTTTTATCCCCCCCCTTCGTCTGGAACTCGCCAGCGGACCGAATATTCCTTCAAGTACCTTCCACTGCACCCTAATGAAGTAACGTAAGCCAAGCGTCACCTTTTGAGTATTGATCCCTTATTTGTCAATTCTATCCTGTGCTTTAAATGGTTTATCAAACCATCCCATCTCTTTAACTCCATATTTGTTTTACCTTTTTTGATCCCTTAAATCCTTGGATTAGCCCGAGTCTCCACGACCCTTTCCATTCTGTTTTTCAATATTTTCCGTTTTTGTGTTTGCTGATAGTTATTATTAATAAAACTCTATTTTATTAATGATAGCAATATTATTATCCTTGAGCTCAGTTCCACTTCTTAAGCATTTTGAAGATACATAATATCGGCCGCCAGACAGTAAAAACGCACTCTAGAGATAATAAAGGAAGTTCCCTCAACGAATAGTGATATATGGTATATCGTCGGGAGTCATTCTACGACAGACTACTGTTGGAGTATTCAACGAGACTGTGTAGACATCAAAAACTCTAGACACTCTCGCAAGCAAAAGTTTCTTCCATGAATGTATAGGTATGTGTACGATTGCTTGTGTTTTCTCCATTATATTAGAGAAATAATCTGTATGCATTTAGTAATAAGTGATGTTATCCTATAATGCATTTATCCTTTCCGATTCTGTTGACATTTTAAGTTATGTTTTGAAGCTAAAACACTTATTAAACTCTCTTTACCGAGTAAATGCATGCATTACGTTGTAAAATTGGAATATGCTGTAGAATGAACACCTGATGTATTACAAAAAAATGGATGATATATTTGATATCAGCACTTATTAGTAAAAACAATCACAAAACAAAAGTCAGCAAAAGGTGTGTTGATCAGTGTTATCATCGCACATTTCTTTTACCATTAAGCGAAATGGTAACATTTGCTTCTTATTCTGCATTCAGATTTCTTGAGTACAGACTTTTGTATGGCTTTAAATTAAGAATTTTTGAGAATAGTTCGTACCGTTCTCTTCATAAAAGTCGCTCAGCAGCCAATTTTCTCACTGACATGGTTTAATCAGAATCAATAACAGTTGTTACCTCGTCAATATTCCTTTCCCTCTTCACACTTTTCCTACGAGCAGAATTAGCTTTATTCAATTTACCATTCGAGCTGTATGCATTTCACTTACCTTAATTTCAATAGATTAGGTTTTTGTCTAATCGTATACCATATCTTGCTTGAAAATGACGAAATGATTTAATTATGGAGCCATGGCAAATCATTAATTCTACAACAAATCGGCTCTGTTCAAAAATAAATTAGGCTATTTTTGAGAGCCTAAAACAGAGCTGTTTTATATCTTCATAGATAGACTATCCACGGCGAGGATAGGGTACCTAAGCTAGCTAATAAAATTTCAAATATTGGTCTTTGTTATTATATTATTTTCATAGGTGGGCGCAATAACCGATAAATTGATAATGGATAAATCCAAAAGTAGAATCGATTTATTATTTAGCAGCAAGGGGCGAGACAGTGAGGCTCTTTCACGCCTCATCACCGGTGGAAGAGAGGCTTGGGACGAGTTAGCAGGATGGGAAATATTTGTCCAACGTGCTCAGTCGTCGAAAATTAAAGAATGTTCGAACAGGAAATTACGTCGTGCATGGCGCGATACTATAGCACGTAGTCTACGATACATTGGGAGGGGGGTCACAGAGGTTGTTCTTTTAAAATGTACACACTAACTAAGGCATGTACTTACTTTAAGAATGGTATATTATAAAAATACCCCCCAAAACAGTCAAAAAATGAAAAAAATTCCATAATTTGGTGAAAATTCAGCCACCAAAACCCTTTAAATAGAATTCGCTCAAGCTTTTGCACGGCCTACAAGGATGTCAGGTTCTCCCCTCAGGGACTCTCCATGACTCTGACGATACACAAATTGTATTGATGAAAGTGGGGAAAACGCCCTATTTTTTAGTGCACCATAAATGACTAATTGTTGAATATAATGTGTTTTTCTGTTATGAAACCCCTTGAAACCACCTGGAAATGACTACTAAGATACAATACAGACTATGAAGACTTATGACAGGTTACACCAAGCATCTCAATTGGTGTCTATCACTTGCAACCTCCTGTCACTGATATGGAAACTTTTCATTATTTTCCACTATTTATTGGTATGAGATTGCAGTGGCTAATAAAATGAAGCTAATTGTTTTAGTTATATAAATCTACAAATTTACACATGCCCACATGAAAAAAAATATTTTATGTTTATTACCTAGCGCAGCCTTAGACGCAATCACAGCAGTCGGGGAAATAGTCGCTCAGGCAGACAGTTTGGCGGCAGCTGTGACACCTGAAGCGTGTCTTATTGTCTACCTTTGACTGACACTTGCTGCACCGTACCATTGGCAACCCTCATCTCAGTTGCTGACGGTCCAGCGCCTGCAGCCGTGCAAAACTGGAGGTTTAGGGAGCACACCCGTCTGGCGACCAGCTTTACCTGTCGATGCTATGTTGGGGTGTTGAGTCATTCCTCAGCTTATGGCCTGATAAGTTGCAGGGCTAATTCGTGCATGTACCTCCATTTCTGCATGGTGCTGTCTCCTACCATGGCAGTATTGCTCTGGTAAATGATCCACTAATTTATGATACTCGCATTCAGCATTTCAAAGAACACACACAATTGCTACCTAGTTCTCTTTCTGCAGCAGTAATAAGTTGCACACATCTGGCCAAACGTGTTGATCCTACCTTTTGTTTCATTATAAAAGTCAATGATCTGAGCCTTCCTACTGACCTTATCCACTCATGTCTGTGTGTACATACTTGACAGCAGGAGCACATTCCTCTTGCTTGTCTATTTCCTAGAGATATATGAAACGAGTGTCATATCTTTCGTAAACATGAATGCTGAGCTGCCAGGTGTGCAAGTGTCATACTGCCACATTACCTTAGGGATATCTGCCTTGTTCGCCCTCACTCTCGCCACCACTGTCAACCCTTTACTGAGCATGTGCTGTATAAGGGGCACATACGTATATCAGTTGTCAGTGGTGATGTTTCATATGGTTTGGTGTAGAGGCATTTGAGGTCTTTGGTGAACATGTGTCCGAGTTGCAGATCATGTCTTGGTGTTGTGCCCTGTTGGCCTAGGTAGGGAATAGCTTGAAACATGTACTTACTTACCACATCGTTCATCATAACAATTTTTATCACATATTTTACTAGCTTATTTTGGAAATACATCCTAAAGGAGCACTTACCCTTAAAAGCCAGCAATCTACTGTGAAGTTTTCGTAGGGTGTGTAGCTGTCTCACAGCAGGTCATAAACCGGTTCCACATAGCCATGACAGGGAAGAATATGTCAATGGCACGCCTCTGCCCCCGTGTGACTATTTAGTCAAACCTGAGGCAGTACAGCAGAAACCAAAACCACACCTCAGACATTGCTCTAATGTAGAAAGGAGACCCTGCCACATGGCACCAAAACGCCTTAGTATCCAAGTGGTTATCTTTTCTGTAACCACAGAATATAAGGACAACTACCAGAGCACGTAGCTCTGCTGTTGTTGTTTGCTGTACATTCATTGGCTGTCTCCTGTATCTGCTGGTAACAACATCAATCTGCTTGTTGGTGAACTCCACAATCAGATTCACCATGGCATCAGTCACAAATAGAGGAAAACACTCTTCAGGTGGTATGGTGCTGCAGCGGACTATGTCCTTGTAGGCCATACATAGCAAGAGCGACTTTTGATTGTTGCAGAGTCAAAAGTCACTAGCAACTCCCCATCGTCTGCACGTCGTCGACGTTGTCTCTGTCGAGCAGCAGAATCAGCAGGGGTGGCAGCAGGAGCAGCAGCAGCAAGGGTGGAGGAAGGAACAACAGCAACATCAGCAGCGATGGCAGCAGAATAAGGGTCGGCAGCGTCATCAGAGTCTGGTGAAACCGCAGGGTACTCTACAAGAACAGCAACAGAGTTGCAGGTTATAACAGCAGTAGGCTTATCAGCTGTGATAGCATGGGTAGGAGGCGAGCGGGTAGGGGAGAGACGCCTAGGCCTCTTTGTCTTCCCACCACCCACCTTTGTTTGCTTGCGTCGGCGAGGAACACCTTCACCAGATACACTTTTTCGAACTTTCAGCTATTTCCTGTTGCTCCAGAAAATATTCTTTATCATTTTCACTGTCATAAAGTACAACAGTTTTAACATAATCATAATCGTCGTCACTATCTGGAGTAAAGTAAATTTCACCAATCTCCAGCCCACTCAGAATTTGTCCTTTCGCCATTTTAGTCACTTGTTTGCAAAATTAAAGACCCGAAATAAGACTTACATTCCTGAAAAAAGAGAAAGTTACCACTACACCATCACTATAACTTGTCTTCATATGCTATTACCAGTAAACTCGGGTAAAGGTTTCTCAGTATTTTTTTGACTATAATTAGCACTTAACTAGGGTAAGCGGTACCCAAACAAGGGTCTAGCGGGAAATTTAAGCAGAAAAGTGGACCGATGGGGGCTGACTCTATGAGATCGTTCGCTAGTCTGAAGCTACACAGACTCCCAGCATCCTGCCTTGTAAGGGAGGAGGATAAATGCATAGGACGTGCCTAATATGCCGAGGAAAGCGCAGAGATGATCAAGTAGGACGGTATGGTTAATAGTATCGAAGGCGGAGGAGAGGTCGAGTAGAACGAGGATGGAGGCACAACCCCTGTCCGCGTTTTTCGTAAGCAATCGGACACATTGAGAGGGCGGTTTCTGTGGAGTGACCTGACTTGAAACCAGATTGATAGGTTTTATCAATGTTACAGGCCACCATGTGACTGTTGATGCGTGAAGCAACCACTCTCTCCAGAACCTTAGAGAGGAAAGGAAATTGCGAAATTGGGCGATAATTGGAAAGGTGAGTGGGGTTCAGTTGAGCCTTTTTAAGAATCGGACGGATGTGGGCACGTTTGAAGGAAGATGGAACAAGACCAGTTGCAAGTGAAGTGTTAAACCGATGAAGAAGCGTTGGGGAGATAGCAGGCAGAATTTTACATAACAGTTTAGGCGGAAAAATGTCATTTAAGGAGCCTGATTTCTTAGAACGCGAGAGCAGGGTTGTAAGGTTCAACGCGGTCACAACGGGAAAAACGATAAGTGGCTGAGGCGGCAAGTCAGGGAGAATGGCAGGAGCCAGGACAGAAGACTGAGGGAGGGAGGCGCGGAGGTTAGTGACCTTATCTGCAAAGAAATTCGAGAGAGTAGCCGGGCTAATAGGTGGGGAGAGCTGGGCTGGGGAAGTAAGACGGGAGAGCAGGCGGAAGGCGGTACGGAGATCATTTCTACTATCAGTAAGCAGATTTCGTGAGTAGGCTTCACGAGAAGATTTTAATTTCGCCAGGTAGGAAGCTGTGGCAAGTTGGAACGCCAGCAAGAAAGGGGTCGTGTCTTGCCCACGGGTACGAGCCTTTCTGAAGACTCCTTCATGGCCACGCATGGACTGCCTAGCACGGAGGAGTTCTATAGAGTACCAAGGAGCACGGAGACAACAGGAGTTCGAAGGGGTGACAAGGGAAGAGTGGGCATCAATACAAGTGAGAAAGAGTTGTTACAAAGAAAAGAGAATCTGGTCAGGAGTGGCAGAACCATCAATGGGAGGAAGTTTGGAGGCCACATCATTAGATAGAGAGGAATATCAATTAAGGCTAGTGGACGGAAAGGCTTAGGATTATGAGACAGCTGGGGAGGTATATGGAATGGAATAGAGAAGTTGAAGTTGATAAGGAAGTGATCGGATATAGCATTGAACAAATTTACAGTCGTCAGGTTGGAAATAAGATAGTCAGAGATTACAAGGTCTAAAATGTTACTATTAAAAGCCTTTGAGTCAGTAAACACTGATTTAGTTCTAAATGCTTTTATACTCAAATAAGGTAGCAACAAATCCTATATTAACGTAGAAGTGAGGTATGGCTGGAGGCAAATTACCCGAACTCAATACAAACTTTTTTTAAATTTCAGGGTGTTTATATATGTAAAATCTCAGCAGATTTAAAGGATATTTTTTGTTTAGCTTGCCTTGGCTTAGCTGATCGGATAATTTACTTGAAATCCAAAGAAATTTCGGTCAAAATAAAGCAAATTATCAAAAGCGGCAGTCGCTTTTAATCAATAGTATCATAAAAGTTGGAGAAATTTGTAACGCCTCTAAAATTTTATGTAACTTAATAAGAAGGAAAAACGAGCCAGAATCGGAAGACCAAGATTTGACAAATACAAGGAAAGGATAAAATATTTTTAAATAAGGAAGAACAAGAACTTATAGAATAGTTCGGAAAGAGCCAAAACAAACGTTCTGGGAAAAATTTCAACATCCAAAGAGTATTTTTATGGGAAAAAGTAAAAATTTTTACCTCAAAATGTATAACATATATTAGTTTAAAAAGTAAAATTATATGCGGATATTGTCAGATAGAGAGAGAAAGAGAAAGCAATGGCGTGCAGATAAAGAGAAAAAGAGTATCTCACGGACGAAGTACATTCCATCTGAAGCTTTCGGTAAACTTCCGGAGCGATATCGAAGTCAGATTGGGGCCGGGAAACCATTTAGTGATATGGCGCAAGCACCACCAACGCCATGTCTTTGGAGACAGAGACGGAATAGATTCCGTTGGCAAACAAAAAAGAACTTCCAGCGAGCATTCCCCGAGCATTTGGGACGCGAGCTGTATCTACGCCGCTTTCACGCAAGCACGATTAACGCAATGGTCCCAAAGTACCCACCTATCATCTTGAGAGGTCATTGGAATCATCCTAGGACGATGCGCAATTCTTGAACGACAACCGGCACCCTTCTCTGAAAAGAATACTCCCCTGAGAGACTACTCGAGGTTTCTTCCAGAAAATCGCAAGCCATTACATTTTCTTATAATCGTCAAGAGGCGTGGCGTTCTCCGACCGCAAGGCTCACTTTGTAGTCTCCTCCCGATCCATTTCGGGTAATTATTGTGCCTCGTACGGTTCAGCAATAACATTATTTGTAAATTCATTTCAATTTTCATTTGCTAAACGATTAACGTAAAAGTGTATAATGCTTGTTAATCTCATTTGTGTTTTGTATAGTATCATAGTTTATTTTGTTTCACTTGTTTATATCCTATAACCACCGGAAGCCTTTGGAAATAGTGTCCAAGTATGCCAATATTAGCTTTCGCACTCGTCTTTAATCCTCACGTACTTAAAAGGAAGACAGTCTTTATATTTGTTTGTCGCCTCCTTTCTCCATGTTGAGGGAGGGTAGCCAAGGTCAAGAAGGACTATCTAATCATACGACAGATATGTTGAAACGTTCTCAATCTTGAGAAAAATATGGTAAATATATTTTTCGTTAAGTTTATCTTATTTTTAAAGTAGCTAATATATTTATGTAATTTATGCATGTCAAGATATAAAAATTTTACTACATCCTCCTAACATTTTGAAGTATGAGTAGAGATAAGAAGTCCTTTGAAGCAATTTTCATAAACTGAATCTTGATCTTTGATCATTATTTATAAAATTTGTATAGACCTCCCTTGAGATGTCTATCCATTAAACGTCCATAATTAATGAGCTTTTCTCATGCAATTTCAATGTTCACATACTCTTGAAGAGGCAAAATAATCTGGACAGATAAATTACACTGAGAAACATGTATTTGGTGTAGTGACAAAAGTACATTTTCCTACCTAATTCGACCATACAAAATTTAATTCTGAAATCAGATTCTCTTTAAATGCTCCAGATTTTTCGTAATAACAATAATTGATATTATACAATAATTTTCCTTTTATCACGCCCATCATCATACCTAAAGTAATTTTTTATCATCCTTTTGCGTTATTTATTGTAAAGCAGGTTTTATTGCACAAACATTTTCATTCCATATGAGAAGAAACTTAAATTAAACATTAGGATTACAAATACTGCAATCAAATAGATGCTAATTTAATAATGACCGTACATCAGGCTGGAAGACCTCTTCTTGATTTCAATTGGGCATAAATTTGCATTTGTAACTGTTTGTTTTGTAATCTTCTGTGGCTGATCTATTCTAATCGTCCAGCAGTAGTCTGCCATCATATGACTATCCCAATGATCTTAGTAGCGCTTTTCCATCGTCATCAAATCCTGATGGAAGCGTTCCCCTTGTTCGTCGCTTACGTCTCCAGATACTCTGGGAATCGGTCTAGGTGACTATTTAGGAAATTCAGCTTCACACTCGTATTGCATCCCAGATCACGATAGGCTAAAAGCATATTAGTAACTAGATCCTCGTAGTAATGCGTCTTTTGTTTCACAAGAAGATACGAACAACGGCAGAAAATGAGAGCCAGGCTGCCTTCTCATTTTTATTCATGGTGTTCACGAATCTAGAATTCCTCAGAAGTCTTCGGATTTGGGAACCATCAAATAATCCTGCTTTTATTTTTTACTATGACAAAGCAGGAAACGCCGATACTATGTACTCAAAACAATCATTGTCAATGCTTAACACCTTGAAATACTGCTACAGCAACCCCTGTTTGAGATGAAGTGAAGAGAAAACGATCTTCTCTCGACTTATGATTGGCTCATTAACAATGCTTGGCATTCCTGTTTCCAAAGTTTCCCGAACTGGCAATCTTTTGAGGACCAGTGTTTGTCATGGGCTTGACTGTGACACATACATATATAGCATGGATGCTTTGTATATTCCCCTCTGCTGGCCAAGGAGGAAGTTGACCATCCAATTGTGTTTATGGTACTTAAGTAAATCCATGACCATTCTTATGTCATCGTTAGATTCTCGCAGATGGATAGAGTGACGAGAGGAACTGCGCTAAACTCATTGCCATTATGCAAAAGAACACACTTGAGGCTACGCTTGTAGCTATCCAAAAACAGTTTTAACTCAGCAGGGCTATAGGTGCCAAGTCCCAACTCGGTAAACAGACCAGGAACATCGTGGCAGTATACAAATTGTTTGTCCTCAGAGTAATACTTAAAAATGTACTCTTCCTTGTTCGGTAATATAATACCCGTACCAAAATGTCAATCATATGTCTTCCACTCAACCTTGAGGCTAAAAGTTCTACAGCTTTCGTGGAGATCACCAAATCACCTATCAAGTCATTCAAATCCTCTTGAATGAAACAGTGAGGAGCTAATGACTGTTAAGCATTTATTAATGAATCTGCATACTCTGAATCCATTACGTGGACGTCGATATCAGGTACATCAAGTACCCTCTCTCTGTGTTCGGAGGGCAGTTGTCGGTGAAACTAGAAAATATAAATTACAGAATAACTCTAGGATCTAGGTAAAATTGGATTATAGATTTGAAATCAGCATGAAAAAGCGAATTAAAATTGGCAGATAAATCTAAGTCACCAGAAAATGTGATTAAAATTGTAATCCACAGACTCGTAAACAGTAGTTCGACATTGGCAAACCTAAAGGCCAGCAGTTAAAAGAGTGCGATTCTTGAGGGCTCGGTTTGTTTGAATTCATACGCCTTTTGCAACAGGACTGGGGAGAGCGTGGCTCGATTATAATAGTGAAAAATGGAGTTGGTTCAGCGTAAGTCGCGAAGTGATTATTTATTACGTAAACTAAGACAACGATAGTGTCGTCGATATTGAGCCATCGCTTTTTTACATTCAAATCAGCTGTTAAACTTTAAAATTAGGATTATTACGAGTTTTTTTTTTTAAAGTTGCGGGTGAGAGTGACAGTGCGACCCCCAGAATTAATTGGGGAATATGAGGACCGAAACCTCCATTTAGAAAGTAACTAAATAATGTCCCTTTTTGGCCGAAATAGCCTAAAGTATCGTCTTTATTATTTCAATAAAGTGCAGATCTGATCGCATTAATAATATACCAGAAATAGCGTCTCCTAAACTAAAATATTACACAAACGTATATACGAATAATATATTCAGAAATATTAAGTACATAAAACAGTACTGATGATATTTTTCTGCAATTTAGTCATTCTTTACGAATTCGTTTTCGCGCGGAAAGCAGTTATTTTTAAGATAGCATCGTTGCAAATAGAGTCGTACTCAGAGTACCAAGATCTTAAAAATATATGCTTTCCGCGCCTAACCGAAGCCGTAAATGATGATTAGAATGCCTAAACACAGCATTAGTACTGTTTTTACTACCAAAAATACGGCGCGGTACTTCTGAAGTTTCCCTGTATCTTTAATCAATTATTACTTCAAATAAGGGGCAATGCTCGGTGGCGCATTAAACATGCAGAAAGGGACGAAATCATCAGGGTTGAGCAAAGTTATGGCATTTATAAGGTGCAAGGGTTAAATTAAACACCAGTTAAATGATCAATTTCCTTTTAATATAGGCAGATTCTATATGATTGAATACAGTTTTCCCACATATTACAATACCATTTAGTTTTTTCTCTAGAGGTTTGCACGCCTCTAGTCAAGAAAGTATTGGCGTTATACTCATAATGCCCTGTATATGACAAACTAACCAACTAAATTAAGTTGAATTGAGATGTAATGCAATATTTTCGGGAGTAAATAAGTTAAACACAAACATTTTGTTGTCCAACTCTCACATATTTTTTTTATCTTAGTGTCACTTAAAGTAACATGAAACAAAGTACTTTCGCCTAATTTATATCTCTCAAATGAAACTTCAAAAAAAGCGACTGAAAAAATTCATAAAACATATAAGAAGCATCTCCTCTTCTTTAGAAGAGGAGATGAAAGTCTAACACATATTTATCTTCTTAAGAGGAATCTATCCTTCGAAGGCGAGGCACAAAGGGAAACTGTTGTACATCATTAACTTCGCTGGAACAATGAACGTAAGCTAATCATTCATTTCCACAAAAAGTTTTTAAAATCGGAAACAGAAAAACGCTAGATAATTTTTTACTGCAGGAACTGACAGATGAACACTAAAATCGTCGCCAACAGATTTGTTTAACATTGTTTCAAGAAACTGGAATTATTCATTTCTTAAGCGGATAGTTTTTTGTGATTAACAATGCATTCTTTATAACAACACTTGGCTGCATAGTTTGTTGATTAGCAAGAGCAACCAAAACATATCCTATAGCACGCGTTCCATCAAATAAATTGAGAGGTGTTTTCTCAGTGGTATGGATAAGAAGATTTAGGAATGTTGAAGGATATGAAAGCAATTTTTTCACAGTTCAATAGTGTCATTAAATTTCTCTCTGACATTGGATCTCTGAGGAAAAAATAACCTGACAACGTCCAAGTATGTATTCTTCAGTCGCTGAAGATGCTCCTAGTGTAGGTCCGAAACGTCCGGCCAATAAATGATTAGTGTAATAACCTAGGTCTTCATATTCCTGGTATACATATACATACACATACGTACATACGCACACACATACACACATACGCACGCACATACATACATACTTACATACTCATACACACATACACACACACACATACATACATACGCACACACACATACATACACACACACATACGCACACATACATACGCACACACATACATACACACACACACAGGCACACACATACATACACACGCACACACATACATACACAAGCACACACATACATACACACGCACATACATACACACGCACACACATACACACGTACACACATACATACACACACATACATATACACGCACACATATACATATACACGCACACGCACATACATACACACGCACACACATACACACGTACACACATACATATACACGCACACATTTACATATACACGCACACATATACATATACACGCACACATATACATATACACGCACACATATACATATACACGCACACATATACATATACACGCACACAAAAACATATACACGCACACATATACATATACACGCACACATATACATACACACATACACACATACACACATATATATACATACATACACATATACATACACATATACATACACATATACATACACTTATACATACACTTATACATACACATATACATACACATATACATACACATACACATACACATACACATATACATATACTTATACATATACATATATATATATATACACATACACATACACATACACATATACATATACATATACATATACATATACATATATACATATACACATATACATATACATATACATATACATATACATATACATTAGTATATATTTGGAAGTGTACAAATATATCCTAAATCAGCTAAAAATATATATAACGATCCGACCCCCATCTTACTTAGGCCTAATGGGGAACAGCAAATATGCAGTGTGCGACATTAGCTGTATGTAATATTTCTAAAAAAAAATATTTGTTGAGGCATTTTTGTTCCCATGTGAGATTCACTGGTTATCACCAGGGACTCTCACATGGGAACAAACATTACTCTACAAATGGCAGCAGTGGACAAAGTTCAAAGCTCACACTATGCACCCCTATTTGGGGCAAGTTTTAAGCAGCCAGCTGAAAAGTTCGAAAACGAAAAGCAACCGTCGCCATTGGCTCAATTTAACCACACAATTAATAATACCCCTTAGATGATACTAATTAAGATTCCTTTTTTAATCACATGTGCTGTATTAGAAATTTTCTATAGCTTTTTATTATCCTGCTCGTTTGCTATATCAACATAAATCTTGATTCGTGTAATTAACTACTTATTTCTCACCATTGTTTCCTCACTTTAAACCAAAATTATTCTTCACATTTGATATCTTGATAGCCTCGTCATTTTTTTCTGCGTTCTCCCCCAATGCAGCTCCATATTGGGCATTTTTTCAGCAGCCAACTAAAAATTTAAAAAACGAAAAATATATGGTAAATTTTAAGAAAGCTTACGGCAATCAACCACGAAACAAGACTCGAAAAGTAAATCTCTATTTGAGAGACCCATTTGTATATATAGTGCTTTCATTTTGACAATGAGGCTATTAAGTTTTCGAGGAATAGGGCTACATCGCTTCATTAATCCAATTTCAAAATCTCAGAATGAATTTGAAATTTCATATATTGTTTGTGAGGCCTTTTAGATAAGCCGAGACTATAATACAAATAGGATTTGTTCTTTTGCAATACTTATTTGCGGTAATTCTTCAACGATATTAATAAATTTAATAACGTATCGGATGCGATAGCACGATACCTTTATTCTGTAAGTGAAGTATAAAAATTTTTGGGAATATTACCACTCCTTTTGGAATCCAAGTTTAATTTCTCAAAAGAGAAAATCTAGAATTATTTCGCCAAATTGTTTAAAAAACTGATATAAAAAAAATCGGCCAGTAACTGCAAAGTGCAAATTACTCAATAATTTCTATCAGGCGAAAATTCATTGTCATTCTGTTTTGAATTAATTTTACTATTTTAATCTTCCTCCGAGTAAACTGGAAATTCATTTTAATTGGTCCCAATTTTTTGTCTTTTATTCAAGTACCCTAAAATTCTAATTATCCTTTTAGGCTGTGAATAGGCAATAATTACAGATTTAAAAGTTTAATCAATCACATCGATTGCTTTGATTACGAGAATCTCAGTAAATCAATTAGGTTTACAAGGACTTAGCGATTAATAAAAAAATATTATATTGGTAGATGATGCCACTCAAAGACCCTTCCCCCCCCCCCCCCGCAAATATCATGAATTGCACTCAGAAGATTTTAAATTTCGCTTTTTTAATGACGATGCCTGTTAAATCCAACAGGAGGTTTTCACTTAGCTCCGATATAAGGAGAGAATAATAGATAAATATTGGTGACTTTTGAAAATTAGATCGAGAATGACCAGTATTTTTACAGAAAACCATGTCGGCCCTTGACAATAGAACGCCCAGAAGGTTCATTTTGACCATTTTACAAATTTAAAACGCCTCACATGGTAAATTTTTCCTTCCAACTTGCGTCGCTCTTTGACTTTTATATATTTTAAAAGCCCATTTAATACGTATAGATATTTGAAAAATTCACATAGTGTTATATGAATTATACACGTTTTTATATGCGATGCCCATAGGATCAGTTTGACCCTTCTTGGAACATCTAAATTTACAGTATTTATGTTTCCTTATGTATGATGGAATCAGATGTAAAATTTATTTTTTCTGTTATCTTGTAGCGGCATGTTTCAACGTGATAGGACATGCAGCACAAAGGGTGGATATATATGTACATAGTTGTTGTTCAGCTCAGTTTCTTTCGGAATCCATACAAATTAGAGGTCATGAGTTTGTATCTGCTTAGTGGCAGTTTATTTGGTAAAAAACAAAATTATCGTTCTTCATAATGTTACGACGTTCTAAACTTTGTTACAGTGAACATTTTTCTAAACTTACTAGGGGTGATTATAATGAATCAGAAGGTAGAGAATTGTGTCCTGATGACTAAAGTGATGAAGATTTCATTCTCGAATCTTCAACCATATCCGATAGGGAACAGAAATCTTCAATTGATTTATGTCACTCAAGCAACAGTGAAGGTAAATACATGTTGATATGAATATATTCCGTTGTAGAGGAATGAATATAACGGGGACAAGCAGACGCTAGCTTGTTTATACAGCCTCAACCATTATGCTCCACATGGGCTAAGACTCCTCCCTCCCTTTCCCCGCCGCCCCAATACGCTTCGGGGTTGCTCAGAAGAAAGGAGTTCGGTCAGCAGATTTCGTAATTTAAGAGACTGTTGGTGTAGTCCGTCGATATGAAAAGGAGGGTGTGAGAGCCTTTAGAATAAAATCTTGCTGCCTAAGGCTTCGTCCGCAGAAAATCTATGAACATGCACACTGTCCCCTGAGATTGCTTATGTCTATTTTCGCCTAATAGCCGAAATCTCACCTTACCCGTGCGTAAACTTGAAGGAGTGAAGTGGAAAGCGTTGAAAATATATGCCCTAGGAGAGGGGCTTAACTTTAGGCAAGTGAGGGTTCGATTCTCCTAAACTCCATCGAGAGAAGAAGACGATTCTCTGAGTTAAACAGGGAATCAAGAAGATCGTTGGAACCAAGCGTGACTTACCCTCCCGAGGCTGTTCCTTTGGTCGCTTAGAAGAGCAGACCAGTGGTATCGAGACAAACTCTCCTACCATTCTCGTCCAGAGAAAATCCGGTATCTGAGTTTGCTAAAAACGCAGAAGTACCGCTCACCATTGAGGAAGACCAAAAGGAATTTCCCTACGAGAAGATATTCACATCTTGGTTAAGTTTCATCGTCGAGAAGCCATAATCGGTCACACAGGGATTGGGATAACTTCCATTCATCCAAGATCCCCTCACTTTCATCTTTAACTCGAGAGGAGCCTCGCTACGTGCCTCCACCACACAGTGAGAAGCATCAGCTGTTTCCCAACCCTCACCGCCAAGGCGAGGACGTCCGAAGACCACTCACCGAGGAGGCTCACCTTCAAGGTCACCCAACTGTCGGCACACTTTGAGTTAAAGGTAAAATGAATATAAAAATTATTTTCCATTCCATGTGAAAGTGTATTCGTTACAAAAACATTTCAATCTGGTAGTCGTAACACAACTATTTCAATTTCGAATTGCTTAAGAACTATCCTTAATTTAGTTAACATCACGTGTATTAGAAGTGATTTTTGCGTCACCTATCTCGTAGTACTCAGTTTTAGTCTTAATTTTTATTAGATTTTGTTACTATAAAATTAGTGTACTTAAAGATTTACTATTTAATTATTATATGTAATCAAAAGTATATTTTTTGTCGGAGTTGTTTAATTTGATCGTCAAACTCTGCAAATGGCAATAGATATATCATAATACTAAACCTCCTTGGTTAAAGAATCAAATTAGAGCACTCTTAGAGAAAAGTGGAACGGATTAATTCATGTACGAATCATGAAACTTACAAACGTACACGGCCGTAAGCCACGACTACACCATATATATATTATATATATATATATATATATATATATATATATATATATATATATATATATATATATATATATATATATATACCGTATATATATTAGTAAGCCTCCATTAATTTACCACTTTCTTCTTTGGATTCCAAAAACCCACGCTAATCCTATAAAAAATTGGTATAAGAAATAATATTCATACATATGCATCTATTTATATTACAAATACACTCGACTAATATATACCTATGTGTATACTTTCAGAAAGCAGTCTGAATGTTGGAAAATAGAAAGGAAAAATCAAGGTGATGCAACGGTAAAATGATTACGTACTCATTCAGGTGACTAAGAATCAGAAAAAAATCCACAAATAGCTCGGTCTGGGACCGTGTGGGAATGTGCCAGCCGCGATAATTTTACACAAGGTAGGCGTCCTCACTACAATGACAGAAAGAAATACTAGGCTCAACACCACATGCCAAAAGGAACATCGATGGTGATAGTGTTGCATCGGCTTTGGAAGCTCTTTATTGATGATTTTATGCTCCCTCACATAAAGAAATGTACCGAAGAGGAAGCTGAACGAGTACTAAAAAAACAAAACATGACCTCTCTCACTTTCTGAACTACATGCCTTTATTGCAATTTTATATGCACGCGGAGTAAGCAGTTCACGAAATATCGATCTTTACTCTCTATGGTGCGAACCCTTGGGCCTTCATTTTGCCGACAAACCATGGCTCGTAATCGCTTTTGTCGAATTATGAGATTTCTTAGATTTGATTATAAGTCAACAAGTTCACAACGCTTGCAACGAATAGATTTTCCCTTTTTTCTGAAACATGGAATAAATTCATGAAAAAATGTTCCATGTGTTATAAGCCATCATCCAATATAACCGTCGATGAGCAACTTTTCCAAAGCAAAGGTAGGTGCTCATTTACATAGTTCATGTCACCAAAGCCAGACAAATATGGGCAAATTTGTAGCTTGCTGTTAACAGTGAATTGAAGTATATGCTAAATGGCTTCCCTTATTTAGGCCAGGATGAATTTCGTCCCCAAAGCATATTTCTTTCGGAGTACGTCGTATTAAAACTCATAGAGCCATATCTAGATACTAGAAGAAATTTAAAAACTGATAATTTCTTTACATCCTTAAATTTAGTCAGGATGCTTTAGGAAAAGGGTACTTGTCTTGTTGGAACAAAGAACTGGGCGAGAAGAGAAATTTCAGTTTCAGTGAAGAACATCAGCCAGCCCCTATATGACACATCAGTTCTAAAAAGCGGTGATATATCTAATACACTATATCAGGGGAAAAAAAATTAAAATGTTCTTCTAATGAGTAGTATCCATACGAGTGTAAGAATTGAGACCAATTAGAAGAAAACACTTGAAAACAGTGTCTTATTACAATATGACTAAATGTGGAGTAGTCGTTTTAGATCAAATCACAAGAAAATACTCAGTCAAGGCATCGATAAGGCGGTGGCCAATCCACACTTTTTACAACGCTCATGATATGGCATGTATCAATGCTGTAATCACAAATCAAGCTGTTACTAGCCAAAGGAATTCACTGAAGAAGTTTATACAAAAGCTGACGGAAGAACTAAGTGAGGATTATGTAAAACATAACTGATCTACAAAGCAACTGTCAGATTATAGAGATGAAACTGATTCAGAGTAATTAGAAACAGCCGGTAATTTTGCCGCAAGTGTGAAGTTCATCAACATTGTAAGCAGAATAAGATTGAATTAAGGTACACAAAATGCAAAAAGGTCACCACATGAGAGAGAAGGGGTTCAATCAACTCACCGAAACAAATAAACACTGGAACCTGAGAACCCAAATTTACGAACTGGAGAACGACTTACGTGCTACCCAGCGAAAATGAGCGAGAAAATAGAATAGGTAGACCTTGAAACACCGAAACTAGAACATGACCTTTTAACACTTTTTACGTATTTTGTGATACATAGAGTCCCAACTACAAAACATTGGCCAGAACTCTACATGGTAACATGAAACTTTATATAGCATGCTCTAACAAGGTTGAGAAAGGGAATAACTACGCGCTCTCAGGGATCAAAGTGAACCTAGCAGTGATCTCTTTTGACCACTTGGTCTATTTATGTTGGGCAGATTTTCACGCAAAAACTTTACTACTTTTTATTAAATCTTAATAATAATAATATGTGCGAACATTAATAAAAATAACCGTTTGCGAACATTAATAATAATGATAGCACACATGTTAATACAATATGTACAATCCGAGAAATGAATGCGTTCGTAAATGGGTCCAGAGTCCACACAGGTGTCTGAGATGGGTCCATGTTTAGCTCTTTTTCCATCACTGTGGTTTCAAATTACTATTTTCAGGCCTAATTTTTATATGAAATAAGTTATTTAAGGCGATTTGCCGTGTAATATTTAATTCCATCCTATTACTTCGTCTGTTTTATTAATCCTTCTTTGTTTTTCGTCTGATAAACAATTGTTCATTCTTTGACCCTCCTCTTTCCCTCACCCATAAATAAACATGATCCCTTCAGATTAAGAAAAAAAGCGTTCTCATTTTCTCTTATTATTCGTTTCAGACCAAATCTCCATATACATCTGGCCTCGCTTATCGCAATCTTTTTCGCAATATCTCAACAACTGTTTGCTGGATTTTCGAAATTTGTCTCAAAATATTTGAATAGTTTCTTTTTTTTCTGTGGATGAAGGAGAATATCGAATTTTATAAACATTTAAGATAGTTTCCTAAAGAATTTAGATCGGCGTTAAATTTGTTTATAAAATTATTTCTATAGATGTTGCAAAACAAAATTATTTAAAAATTGCTGAAGGAATTGTAAAAAGAATCTGCTATTGCTGTTTTAGTTAAATTAGGGAGAAATATTTGGGTAATAAATAATAATAAGCATTTTTTATATATATCATTAATACAAATATAAATCATATTAAAGTTGAATTTGGGATTAATAACTCACAAAATATATTGTATTAGGTTGAGGAATAAGTTCTTGCGTTTTTTTTAATGTTGTGTTGATTTAAGTTTTGTTGACGTGATTTGTGCACATATTAAGAAACAATAATAAATAATGAGAGCAAAATTTGCAAAGGTTAGGCTACGTCTCTAAATAGCATAGAATATTAGGCTTTTGCTTAGGCTACGTCTTGAAGTTGAGTAATAAGTCATTGCGGTTTATTTAAAAGTTGTGTCAATTTAATTTTTGTTCTGCACCCTTAAAATTGAATGTCAAGTTGAAAGAAAGGCGCATTTTCAACACTTGTTGTTATTCATTTTCAATCGAGACGGGAACAATGTAAATGCAGCCAATTATCGTGTAATCAGAAAACTCTGGTGAATCATCTTCTTTCGATGGGAAAAGTTAAAAGAATTCGGTGAATGGGTTCCGAACGCTTTGAATGAAACCTACAAACTTCAACGCGACACGGTTGCCGCAGTTTGCTTGCTCGTCACAAGGCTACTCATGGATATAAGGACAGATTCCTTCACCGCATCATTACTGGCGACGAAAAGTGGTCTGTTTATGTCAACATGAACTATCGAAAACAATGGCTTAGCCCCAATAAAAAACCACTTCCGCGATTGAAGCAAGGATTTCATCTACGAAAGACGATGCCGTGTGTGTGGTGGGTTCGTGAAGATATCATTCTTTATGAGCTTCTTGCGAACAACGGGATTGTCAATGCAGAAATCTACGTTCAACAAATGTATCGACTCGCCGAAGCTATTCGAGAAAAGCGACCTCATCGACGTTATGGAGTCCTTCTTCAATACGACAATGCTCGTCCTCACATTGCCAATATAAGAAAAGGCGCCACTCAAACGCCTAATTGGGAAATCCTGCCGCATCCTCCATATTCGCCAGACTTGGCTACATCGGATTTCCATCTGTTCCGATAGCTCTCCAAAAATTTGCGCGGCGTTTCTTTCAATACTGATGTGGAATTAAGAGCCTGGTTAGAAAAATTCTTCGAGTCAAAATACAGAGATTTTTATTGCAGAGGCATCGAAAAACTAGTTGAACGGTGGGAAGAAGTCGTAAATAACAACGGAGAATACATTATTGATTAAATTGCACATTTTTATCAATTAAAAATGGAGTTTTTCGAAAATTGTTAATGGTAGTGAATAAATTTTATAAAACCGCAAGAACTTATTCCTCAACCCTATAATTTAATTTGTTTCAAATATATTTATTTCATTCAACTAAGTTTTAAATGATATATCAGAAATATCGTGGCTCTGGATAATATACTGGGAGAAAATTCACTGTTAGGTAATTTAACTACAGTTTTCTATCGCACCTTATTTAATATCACTTTCTTACTATCCACTAAATTTGGCCTTTTTTTATCTTAGCTATTATATTCTATGCAATATAATTGCACGCAACTGCAGTATTTACAAACAGCCAATTTATTTCACAAGAATACTATTAAACGGTTTTGAAATTGCATTCTTTTTCACGACGTTCTTTTCTACTCAGGAATAGAACTTTATCCTTACCTTAAACACAAAACTTAAGGCTCTCTCAATGTTCCAATATCTCTCTTCTTTACTCTCTCTTTTTACTCTTTTTCTCATAACTCTCCCCCCTCCACAACCTTGCCCATAGTTTCCCCTCTCCTCAATAATGAATGCAAATAATTTACTTTACCACTTAATTCCTCTTGTTATTCGAAATCGCTTCAAAAATTTATCTTAGCATAATCACTGCTCCAATTTTTGCCTCATTTCACCTTAGTCATCCATTATTCCTAGCCCTTTAGGCAAAATAAAGCCACGCCCAATATGCTGCCAGTTAATACGCAACTCTCGTCCTTTTAATCTAAGAAAATATAATAAGTTCGCCTTTCTCTCTTTTTTGCAAGAAAGTACGGGTAAGAGAACACCAGAAAGAAAAATATTGCCCCGCCTAAGGCATGTTACCCTGATATTTCCCCCACAATCTCATATCCGGTTGACTGAAGCGGAACCTCAAATTATTTAGATTAGAGAACCATTTTACATATTAAGTCATAATTTAAAGTGTTTGTATCTGGCGCATCTCAGAGTTTGCCGATATATAACTGGGTTTTGGGGAGACGTTTAGATAGGGTTAAGGAAAAGAGCGGGGTTCTTTGTAATTCAACAATGCTCTATTAGTACCTGCCACTAAGGGCATAAGTGGGAAAAAACATTTAGCCTAATACTTAGTCTTTATTAAAAAATGCCTATAGCAAATAACTATTCGGTAGAGCGCGTAAAAATTGACAAGGCTACCAAGAATTTAAAGGTGAAAAATAATTTAGGTTTAAAGTGAGAAGACAATGGTATGAAATTTGTCGTTAATTAAGCTAATTAAGGTTCATGTTGATATGTCAAACGAACAAAATAATAAAGATATAGAAGAGTTCTAATACGGCACATATGTGATTAAAAAGGAATTATAATTAGCATTATCTTAGGTGTATTATCAACTGTTTGGTTAAATGGAGCAAATGGCGACGGACACAACACCTGAGGTCGCAAGTGACCTTGTTAACACGATCAGAAAACACGTTGAGTCTTAATTCCTATTGCTCTATCATGATATTGCCAAAACCTTCCAGTGTTGTGGCTAGGTACGTATGTGGACTTTCAGGTTGCGTTTTTTCGGCACCAATTCCATCAGTCAGGAAAAGTGTCTGACGTGGCGATAGTGGAGAAATGTGGCACTCATCATTCGTTTGAGCCACTTCCTCACCTAAATGACGAAGCCACGGGTAGAAGAGTTCTACGAGACACAGAATCAATCACTTCTGTCATACCCGTACTATACTTTTATCATCAGCAAAGGTTGAACGGGATTCCAACCTTACTGGTTAACTGATTAAGAAGAGGCGAGTAAAGTTCATTGTGGTGTGAGACACGTTTTTGAGATGAGAAATTTTCTTTTGACTACCTTGGCTTCAGGATTTAATTAGATACCAATTAATCAGTGCCATATTCTCATTGTTGAAGGTGGTTTTATAGTTTGAGGCTAATAAATGCATAAAGTTGAAATGACTGAAACACAACAATTTTGAAACAAGAAGTAGAGAGGCATTGTCACATGGACCTTTAAAAGTTCTGCCTTGAAAACAAATAATAGCACTAGTCTCTGAGTCCTTCGATTCATATTTTTAACTATACGTTTGTTCCTTGAAGCTGTCTAAGCAGCGTCTGTTGAAATCTAGACCTTTATGGAGATAGTTTCTTTACTTAGCAACTAGTGTTAAGACATTTTAAAAGTCTATCATCATCTGGATACTACGTTAAGTAACCCCATTCAACGCTATCAGGTTTTTAACATAATTCCTCGTTTTTCTGTAGTGCCTGATCTGTAGTAGCCAATATGTGACTATCTTATAAGCCACATGGATCCATTAATCAGTGTGTCTAGTTGGAAATGTAGTTCTCAGGAAAAGAGATTAGCTGTGACACTTATTGAATAGCGTGTTTCATGGTATTAAACTTTCTTGTTTACAGTTTCACGTATGTGGGCAGCAATGTCATGTAATGTGGTATTCACTGTACTGGTAAACAGGGCAAATAGCAAGACTTTCTGGGTAAGATTCCATTTTTAGTTCCTATTTATAAATATATACTGCAACAGCAAGATTGGATTCAGTTTTTTTATTTTTTGGCATCTACAATTCCTAGTTTAGACATTGATCATTCTCTGAACTTTGTTAAGCCAACATTGCCATTATTCATAGAGAACTTTA
Organism: Ceratothoa steindachneri; assembly: GCA_963969495.1. NCBI lineage: Eukaryota > Metazoa > Arthropoda > Malacostraca > Isopoda > Cymothoidae > Ceratothoa > Ceratothoa steindachneri. The sequence goes on from OZ018317.1 coordinate 231,904,318, forward strand.
TAAGAGAGCAAGGAAGGTGTTGAATTTTTTCCGCTATGATTGAGTGTGTTCGTCGTAATCAAGTTAATCTGCAAACATAATCTTTTTAATAGTATAGAGGTTTCTAGCCATTTAACTGGCCTGAATAATGGCGGCTGGTCTAATTCACTGAATATAGCAAAGAGGCATTCCCCAAAGAATAATAACTGTCAGGTCAGCCCTTTCCTTGTAGTCATCTTCTATCTCATTTCAACTCGTATCAGCATCCTAATAAATGTTTATTAACATCAATAGCCCTCTAAAATACACGTGGGATAGTTGAACAATTCAAAAATTACGATTTTCAACATTTAAACTGAATGTTATAAGTTAATATGAACAAGATTTGAACTTTTATTTTCTTCACTATAAATTACTTTGATCAGCAGCACTTTGTTTATTTTATAATCTACGAAGTGAATGTGGTAGACTCTCGGAGGCCAATTTCGCCTGATTAATATAAAACAGCAAATAAGGCTCTTAAAATAAGAAGAACCACAAAATATGGAAGAAGCCAATTCTATCAAGATTACCTTCAATAAGATCGTAAAATTACGGTCTATAAAAGGAAAAACGAAATTTTACAATTCAGCCAAGCAAAACTACATTGTACATTCCGTTGGGATATTTTACAAAAGTGGCCATAATCGAGCTATGTTTTTTTTATTTCTTGGGTATGCTTTCTATTAACGAAATAACCATAAGGGTGATGCTTCTTCTTGGGGAAGGAAAAAACCATTTGCCAAAATTATGTGTAAGTGATGCTAACATGCAAAATATTAACCCCTATAATAGGATAAATAGTGAGAGTGTAAATTTCGTATTTGGGGGGACAACTGAGACCAGGTGTGAAATTGATCCGAGTTGTTGTTGAGAGAATGGCATCTTTCAGTTAATAATAATAATAAAAAGACGCTTTATGTCTTTTAACGCAGGATTCGCCGACTAAAACGAGTAAATTGGAATTTTTGTGCATACGTATTTCTTTCCTCTCAATTGATTTCGGTTTTCCGTTCGCGTCAAAGTGGCAGTCAAATTATTATTTTAAAGTATTGATAAAATTGAAGAAAAAGGAAATTATAATCAAGCTCTTAGCAATTCTGTCAAATTCATGTATATGGAACAATTAAATGATACAATAAAATCACCAGAATTATTAGATTTGGTTTCCAGTAGTAAACAGGAAAACTAAATTCCAGGTACTTTTGTCTTTATTTATATGAGCTCCTTTCAAGGAATAGTATTTTAGTCGATGTATTTCATATGTGCACAAGTGAGTGAATCTGGTAACAGGAGAATGTAGAAGAGTGTATATTATTTTATACCAGGGTAGTACGGACCCGGCAGAGCAGAAATAGGGAAAGAAGGTTGCTTATATCATTGCCCTTCAATCAGTCAATATCAATTGTTTTTAGATATTATTAGTAAATACAATTTGATATGTCTTATGTTTATTTGGATTAGCGAGTTAGAACTGTTTTCTCAAGTTAAAATAAATAAATAACTGATTCGTTTCAACAATATTCAAGATTATAAATAAGAAGCAATCTTGTGCATTAGTACCAGAAACTCTTGGATTATATTTTTAAAGAAATTAGGTGAAAATATCTTTTCATTTGTAAATGTATTTGTAAATGCTCTTTCTTTCGTGGTGGAGTTTGGTAGGACAGAAATATAGATTAATCAGGATAAATTTAACTTTGAGCGACGGTTTTATCATATGTGGTTAAGTGAACAAATCTGGCAGGTTAGAAATAGAATTAATTTAGCTGTGATGAGCATGTCAGAATATTTGCTAAGGTTAACAAACTAAAAGAAATGCGTTGTGTGTTGTCAATCTAGAGTAAACAGAAACTTTGTTTACACTTTCCATACATTTCAGTTGATACATGGGGTTTTTATTTATTTGTAACAAAGTCAAATCATTATTTTCTCTCCAGAGCTAGAGGAAAGTTTCAGGAAACTGTGTTCCATCAAGAGGGTAAAAATGATGGACATTTTATTTTTATATAAAACTGGCAAAATGATCTTACATTTAAATATTTACAATTTTTATACTATTCATCCCATCCACTGAAAATATATAATATATTCCACGTATTAAACTAAAAAATTAGTAATGTACATCCATACTGCACGTCACTTATAATCTATTGTGCCGTATATAGGACTCTCATCCATTTAACTACGTATCCCAAATTAAAGCACACTGCCGAGGGTAATCACTTAGTTTTAAGTTAAATATATTCCTCAGTTTTACAATCTTAGTTAGATATGTAATTATTTACCTTTAATTTGGCTGAGTAATAGTCACCAAGCATTGCGTTGAAGGTCTAAGTTCTCCCGTAATTATATATCATAATTGTTTTTTATGTTCGATAGTCTCTACACTATAGTTAACTTGGAAATTAAATTTTAATTTGACTATACTTATTAGATTCCTTAAATTTCTGAAAGATAATTAAGAATGAAAGAAAAAAATAACCCTGGGTAAACATAACACTTTTTTAGTTGCAATCTTTTCAGCCTATGACCATTTATTAATAGTGTTTTTACGTTCACCGAGCCATATTTAAATCAATCACGAATCTGAAACTGATATGCATAATAGTTCGCTCAAGTCTCAAATAACCTATAGTCTTTTGTGTGATACTAAATCAAATACCTTACTAAGGTTCAGTTAAATTTATACAAAATAAATCTACAGTCACAAATGTGGCAAAATGCATAAATTGTAACAGACCTGTAAAACATGATCCAGCCATTTAGAAAACCATGCTGATAATACATTATATATTTATATATATATATATATATATATATATATATATATATATATGTATATTTGTTGCGGTTAATGTAGTTGTATTAGTAAACAACTGATCTATTTCAGGTCCAGGAATTGCTGCTCCTCAGCTACATCTTCCTTGGCGGGAAAATCATGTGGCCCACGTTTCGATGTCCCGGCACCGCTCATCACGCCAGGGGCATGGCCAAGTCCTTGTACTTCCTAAAGCTTATCCTCTTACAATCACTAATCCACATGACAGCCAAGGCCCTTCTCTCAAAGTGGCTATTCTCCTCGCTGCTTTATGTGCGAGACGGGAATGAGGCCCCTCAACCCGCCGAGTCTCCTCTTAACGACCTAAAATTGGCCGAACTGGCCTTCTTCGACCAGCACGTCTCACTGGAAGTGAAGCCAAGAATGGCGACCTTGTTCTAGGAACCGTAAATGGGTGTCCCCCAGCGACGCTTGCCCCCTTTCGAAGATAGGTCCATTGCCGTCTGTTAGTTCATCACTCGTCGCTCTGACACCAACTTTGATTTGCTGATGGAGGACGGGAAGACGATAGCACGGGAGAGGTTCTTCCTCCAAGACTCCAGCCGTTGGAAGGAGGAGGAAACCTTCATCAAGCTGTCGTCACGGTCTGTGAACTTGGGCGCCGTGAATGATGCTGCGGAGCCAGCTATTACTCTGATGGATCAATGAAACTCCACCCTCACAAAGGAGGAAGAGCAGAAGCAGCTTTGCCTCAGGGTGGTGTCAGAGAACAGACACCGACTGCCTGGAACCAAGACAAGGGCTGCGCTGTCGTTAAAAAAGTAAATGTGAACCCATTCATGTTATTTGTTATTGTGTTTCTGAAGGCAGACAAAGAGTGCATTTCCTTTTTTTTCAATTTTCCTTACTACGTAGGAATAATATTTCGTTTCTTATTCACCCTGAGATCAACGTCTGTAGAGGGGTTACTAGTAGACAACATAAAGGCCTGGGCGTTAACATTAAATAAAGGACTATCAAAGTCAAATTTTGTGAGTTGTTGTTAATTAAGAGAGGGCCAAAAAGAAGTTGGTGGAGCAATAGTTTTCTAAAGTTCCCTTTATATATATACATATATTAGTGTAAATGGTAGCAGACCTTCTTATATTTAGATTTTGTCAAAGATCATAGTACAGTATATTTCGCCTTTATTAATTTTCTTTGGAAACTTTCAGAATAAGTAAAGACGGATCAGAGGACATATTTATTCCTTATCACTTAAAGGTCATTCCAAGGGAAGAGGCCACTCCCGTGTAAGCGGAATTTTAAAAAAGTTTAAAGTTCGATTCCATAGTTCGATTCGAACTATATATGTACGTCATCTATAAAGGAGAAGCCAAATATAAGGTGACCTTATTTTTCATTTATTAAACTTCACAACTTTTGGAAGACAACATCATACCACCTAACATAAAAAGAGCTCATATAGAAGGAATGGGATTAAAACGGTAATTCTATCCAGAAAATGTTTCGAAACGTATTTGCCAAAATGTACTTTAAATTCTAATCTCAGTAAGACTTTTTGCCCTAGATATAACTGTTGTTAAATGAGCGATAAAAGGCGTATGAATTATATCATGATCAGTCAAACTTTTTAACGAACGGAAGTAACAAACCTGACAGTAAGTACATACTATCTTTTTCGAATCAAGGTTAAAGGTGAAGCCAGGTTGAAAAATGTTGTTGACTAATAGCTTCTTTTAAATTCCTAACAAATTCTTCCTTTGCGTCCTTTTTTTGCATGTAGTAAGAGAAGCAGCTGAAATAAACAGAAAGAAACCGTTTTTTACAATATATTATGGGATTGCGTTTCTCTCTTACCCATTTTAATTGAAACGCGGGATGAGTAACATAATATTGACGTTCAAACATAATGATTAATTTATTAGAGTACTTTATCTCCAATATCGGGAATGAGTCAAATGTGTTGGACATACTACATCCATAAGATTGAGCGAATTAAGTCTATTATTTCATAAGGAGGTAAGAGTGTGACCTGTTTTAAGGAAAGGAGAAATATTTACTCTGATAGAAGGGAATCACCTTACCTCATAATTTCTGTTGCTGATAAGCAACGAAAGGACGTTTAAATCTCTTCCTGCAATGAGGTATTTAGATATGGGACAGCCGCTATAGACCAGAATTTGAATTCTCATAGTGGACTCCCAGCCAGAAGGAAGGAGGAACGAACCTGTAGATACGGATGTGGAAAATTTTGGCCCAATCACCGAGAGCTGAGTGAAAAATAATGAGATTTGGGGAGAAATTAACTTCGATATTGTTTTTATTTTCTAGCAAACATTTACAGATTCATTAATGGGTTCGGAGGTACTTATAAACTTTGAACTGTAGATCAAGACAATTTGCATCTTTCGCTCTTGTGTGATATATTCATTAAAATCTGAAAGTTCAATTAATTATTCCGAAATATACAACGAATAATAAGTGATGATTTGTATATTCTTATATCAATAGTGGTTTGTATAAATTAAGGTCATTAAATGGTATGAAATTATAGAATAAAGCTTCATACAAATTATTCAAATATATATTTACCGGAAATAGAAGGACGAGTTCAAGGCTTTGTTACATTTTTGTAGTAAGTTGGAATTGATTACGAAAAAGTAACAATATAGTTTGTAAATCATTTTAACCATCCATCTTACATAATGATAGGCACCAGGTTAAATAAATGTAGTATCAAACTATGACTAAAAATTCTAGCACTTAACTTTAGTAATCTTGAGGCTGCTGTTTCTGAATTTGGTTCTTAAATAAGCCGTAATGACAAATGAGTTTATACTTGGATTCATTGTTACGAATATATTTATGTTAAGCTTAATCCAAGCTTGTTTGAATCTTTTGAAAATGAGGTATTTTACCCCAAGATAAAGGTCTAAAAAAGAAACTCAAATATATTTTGCTCTAGAATTTCAACAATGAGATAAGGCCAAAAACAATTAAGTAAGGTTTAGAATTTTTATTTTAATCAGAGAACTAAACCCTATTACGTAAACTCCTATTCCTGGCTATCATTTCAATCTCACGGCTATAACTTTATTCGTCCCATTGTATGTATTCATTCAGGGTCCTGACTTATGCATTAGATATAGCTTCGCCAGTTCATGTTGTCTATTAGTTAATGATCCCAGGAGAGCAATCATGTTAACTGATTTTTTTAAGATACCACTTGTTTCTTTCCAAATTTTCTAAGAGATATGAGAATATTGTGTGGTTCAAAGATAATTTGGAAGAGATTTGTCCAAAAAGACGAAGTATCTTCATTAAAATCTAAACAGCAGTGTGCTCCATCGTTCAGGACGGGTCTAAACCTAAGCATAAGTTACTAATCAGTGGTGTGTCATAGGGGCATTTCTGTTTTACAAGTTTAGTGATGTTAGAAGAACTAGCACTTTCATAAACTTTCTTGTTTTCTCCTTCTCTGTATTTCTATCAACAGAACAAATATCTATAGATTGTGTTACCTGTTAACATTTGTCCTTAAGTCGTGCTCGAGATTCTAATTCAGCGTTGGATCAAATTAGTCTTGGCAATTCCTATTCAGATTGGTTTCTATCGGCACCCATGATGTACTACGACTTTCTGAATCCTTCTCTAGTTAAAGAAGCCCAATTCCTTTTGGATTTTCCCTGAGATTAAGTGTAACTTGATGTGCAATGTCCAAAAACACAATTAAATTCCTGTAAAAACCCTTTTTAACGAGACGCGGCGCAAGAGAGACTCTTCCATCACAGCAAATTGAGTAGATTTGCCACATTAGACGCTTTAGTTGTCTTTATCATTCCGAAGCACAAAAAGGTAAGGGTATTATTCCTTCACCCCCAAAAAAGGACTATTATTTTTTAATCGTCTTAAAATAATTAATCTTTATATAAATTAGTTAAGGGCATGTACATATTTAATATTCTCTAACGTGCATTGTTTGAAAATCCCCTTATTTTTAAGGACTCTAGCACCTAAGTCATTCTAAATTCGAAGCTACCACTTTTAGTCTCGTGGTAGTCCAGTCATTGGATTCAATATCTCACTATGCAGCTCCATTAGTCAGTCGGTCTACGTTTGGTTTTGGCTTTTAAAAAATAACATTGTAGTTATTTGGCAGATTCTAACGAAATTTGAAACCCTTATGTTTGTTTTAAATTCTCTTTAAAATGATATAATTAACAAGGTCCTATCCAGGTTAGCACGGATATTATTTTGGTTTATCTCCATTAGAATAAAAACAGTTTGTATATATAATTGTTAAAATCGCATAAGCTTGCGCTGAAGCTTTTAAACATTTTATAATACTTTCTTTTCAGAAGGAATAAGGTGGGAAAAAATGCTGGCAAGTGGCATATCTTTATTAGCCGAGACGACTTCCAACCTTTTGAAAGGCAACTTCTGGGTAAACAATGAAATTTTCAACAAAAATGGGTTATATATATGCATTATTATATTATTATAAGAATATGTTTTAGGACCAATCAGAAGTGACAAAAATTATAAAGCTAGAATGGTGTCTTGATCAGAAAAGAAAAATTATTTTATCTTGACATAGAAAGATTTGTTTTCAATCAATCAAGATTTGAAAAAATTTAAGGATTGAAGAATGCTTTAATCGGTGAATTGCAAGTGTCTACAAAAGTTAAATGATCATCAAAGGAGGCAAGGTAAACGGAGGGGGGGATATGATGCAATGCGTCTGGTATTGAGACCTTGCGTGTGGGCAAACTGGTTTCTAGCTGGAGCTGGATGCTAATTTGTGGGTTTCGTTTCTATATAGTGAGGGTCTCAGCGATTCGCAGTCGTCGTCGATCATTCTCTTGCAGAATGATGGTTGTCATTCTATTTAACATTTCACGGGTGGAGGTCCTCCGATGCTTGACAGTGTGGCGTTTTATGTCTCCGTCTTGGAAATGCCCTTTTAGTCGCCGAGTAGGGTTGTGAAGTTACCCCAATGTACGAGGAAGTGCGATACTTACACTTCCCCACGTTACATATAATTTATTACTTCTTTTGATTTAGCTCCATTTTGAGCTGTATCAATCTCCTCCTTGTTTTTTTCGGCATTGTGTTACCCATCCCCAAGGATAAAAAAAAGTAGACCCTCTTTGACGCCTTCGATTTGTGGGGGAATTTTCTCCTCTATGCCGATTACTTCAATTCAGCCGTTGCCTTCTCCGATAATAGTTTGCCGAAGTATTTATCATTTTTTCATAGAGCTATGTACAAGTTTGAAAAGTCAAAGAGCTGCACAAGTACTATTCAAATTTCCCCACATATGATCCTGAAGATATGTGTTCTATGAGTTTTTGTGCGTCCTTACAGACGCCAAAAGCGACCCGTTTAGTGGAGTTCATCTGCCTATCAGCTGATCTTCTTATTCTAGTTTTCCTCATTGACGAAAAAGAAAAAGAGAGGCTAAAGGTACATAAAGAGTGCTGCTATGTCCGATTATCTATCCGATTTATTCAGCTAGCGAGTCAGTCGCCCTACCTGCCTACCTAACACATAGCCTTAGCTGTCTTTGCACCCAAGTACTCGATACTGCCGCTCACACGGGTCTAACCAGTCCCGTCCTAAGCTTCAACGTGCACTGAGTTAGCCACCCGGTTCAAATAAGGCTTCTGCTCGAGAAGCTTCATATGAACACTTTTTATCAACGATCAACGAAATTCCATGATAAGAAAATCGTGTATTATTGTAAGAGAGGTTCTAGGTAGAAAATAGTGTTTTATAGGCGAAGAGTTTTGTGCCTGTACGTCTGGCAATTTCATTAAGCGAGCATCTTCTTTTCTCTCGTATTTTTTATTGCTTCCTAAAAAAGCAATTTAGCCTTTTTTCTTTGTCTTTTGGCATCTTTATACATATATATTTTCTTGCAATTTCTCTTTTTTTACATTTTGTCTTGCATTATTTGTCCACTTCGGATATTTTGTTTCTAAATTTATTTGTTGCTGTTTTTCAGATATGTTTTTCTTATTTTGTCTTATCTATTTGTCCACTATGGATCTTTCTTTAGTTATATATATATATATATATATATATATATATATATATATATATATATATGCATGTAGTCATATGTGTAAATTTTTATTGGATGTACAGTTTATTGCATTTTTTTTTTATGGTATATGTTTATCGGTATATTAGTTGGGCATCCTCATGTGTACGCAGTTGCCTGCTATGGAATGCTCCTAGGTACGGTCTATGTTTTAGGTTCAAGATTTTGTAGACTTATGCCCTAAAAAATCCTCTCTGGTATGTATGCGTAAATTTTCCCCCATATTACTTTGGCCCTGTTATGTAGTCTCGTTCAGAGGTTCAATTTCTGCAAGGTTTTGCAGATTTCTAGATGTGATAAGTCGCAGTGGGTCACATTAGAGATGCGTCGTAGTGCCTGGTTCTGCATGACTTGTGGCCTTTATTTAGGTTTTATTTACCAGATAAAGGGGAATGGCAGGGTATAACAAAATCAGTCTAACGTCCGGATCAATTTCACGAATGATGTTGTAATTGTACTTCTTGACTTCCGATCCATTCACATTGAAGATTTTAATTTTCGCCTGTTCTTCTCGGGTGGGCGACAATAGTCTCCTAGATCTTATTCTCTTAAACTGGTCGTGGAAAAGATTAAAGGGCGAGTGGGAAAATATTTCTATGAGGCTGTTCTTTAGTGCTGTGATTACATCTTCCTCCTCTGCATCAAAATCTTATTCCCATTTGTCCTTGCTTCTGATCATGCCTTCCATTATTTCCTGCACTTTGGTTAGTCTCAGTAGTGAAGCCGATGGTGAGGCATATATTGGCATATTAAGGTGCTCGAACAGCTAAATCTGTTCCTTGATGCCGAAGTTGGTTGCTCGCTGTCTGCTTCTGGTATATGTAGATCTTCTGATGGGGGGAAGGTCAGGAAAACACATTGGTTCCATCTCATATTGTGTTAACATTTTATACAGTTCGGTTGCGTAGCTCCCCATTAGGCCAAATTGAAAGAGTGAGCATAGATCACGCACATTACTAGGTCTAGTTTCATTTATAGGTCCAACTGGAGTACTTTTTGTCCTCTACATGAAATTTTGCTGATTTTGTATAGTTGGTGTTTGCCTTTGCGTTTTTATCTTTCTGGATGTTTCGTTTTTTTCGTTTATTCATTTTTTCTTGATGGGACATGACATCAAAAGTGTTCGGCGAGGCCCATTGCAGTTAAGGCATTTCTTATGTGCCCCGTTCGTGCCCTTTATCCCAATATGCCCGGTGCCAACTCATTCAGAGCATAATTTAAGTTTAAACATGCATTCCTTTGTTGTGTGAGGTTCCACGGCATAGCATGATAAGCATACTTGAACAGAGACAAACCTTTTTGTGCAGAACATTATGAGAACTTCTTCTGACGCTTTAGTCACCATCTCAGTCGTTTGTAAAATTGGCCTTAAATAGGTGTACTTACTCTCCTCCATCTCGGATTTTGATTTTATTTATTTAATTTACTTAGCCAAGATTTGTTTTGCTTCAATTCCTTTCTTTATCTTATCTGCACTAGGTTAGCCATTCTTGGGCTCTAAACGCCAATATATTATTGATTTTGCTGCGGAGAGATCCGTTGGTGCGATGGGGAGTAGGTTAAATTCACCAACTTTTGTGCGCAACTTCTCGCTTCGTAGCTAGGCCACATCCTGGTTGCTTTCCTAAATTGCAAAGTAGCCATAATACTGGTATACAAGTCGACACAATGCAAACGACCGTAGTAGAGAAAATTGCCTCGAAGACTTTCTCCTGTATGGCTCGTTTTACAAAATAGGTATGCCTGTGGAACCAAAATTGCAGGATTAAATAAGCACAGAGAGGAGCTCCACAAATGGACGCTTGTTGGATATATCACTTCCGGAAAATTGATATGTGTGTAAATTAAGGAAATAATATGCCATGTATAATAAAAAAGAACCTAAGAAAATTAGAAAAAATAAAATATATGTTAAATTGTACAAATAAATGTGAGGCAAGCGGGCGGTAGAGTCACACGGAAACACAGGAACATGCACAGCTATGAAAGGTAACCACCTGAACAAATACGAGGATCGTGCACAAACAAATATAAGCGTGTTAGGAATATTTATCTCTAGTTAAACAAATATAGACTTTAACCAGAGAAATTTCACAAAGATCTTTACCAAGCGATTCCCTATAATAGAGCTAGTAAATTAATGTGAAATATGTAGGCACAAGAGGTAAACATAGCTGTCGAAAAATCCGAGTCCCAAGAAGTGTGCTAACCATCAAATGCCTCTGAACCCGGTGAACATCAAAGACTGCGGCGATAACGCCGTTTGGATTATGACAGTAAGTAAAGCTTCCATTCGTCCTCCGTAATGCAAGTTGCACATTAGAACGAAACATGGACGACCTGTTTCGGGGATTAGAGTTTGTTTATGTATACATAGACGACATTTTATATTTTCGGACAAAATAGACCACCACTTGAGGTATTTGGATCAAGTCTTTAAAATCATGGTCGGAAACGGTCTGAGCATATCCCTGAAGAAATGCGAACTGGCAAAGCAAGAGATTGATTTTTAAGGCATCACATTTTAGTGGAAGGAATTTGCCCACCAGCCAAGAAAATGAAGGAAATTGGAGACATGCTCGTACCAAAGGACTAACATAAACTACGACGATACTTGGGCATATTGGGATACTATCGAAGGATGATTCCTGTGATAGAACGAGTTGAATCTGTGTTAAATTCAACTCCTATCCCATATTAGTTAAAACCTCGAGGAGGCCCACGTGCATCTTCGATTCGAGGCTTGGAGTCTTATCAACAGCTACCGGACGCCAATGTTTAAACAAGGAAGTTATCGTCCCCCCGTTCGCCCCCATACGCCGACCTCGCCAGATCGAGTTAGGCTTATGAACAGATAAGGCATTTTTCTCCGGCCCAGCTGTGCGTTCCCTCCAAGCTTTCACTCCATTCTCCCCCACGCCAAGGAGATGTCCTGGCTATTTATATGGACTCTTTACCACTAAGATCAGATTGGAGATCCAGATTTTCGTCGCGAAACATCACCACGACCCTCTCTCCCTTTGTGCGCCAAGGGACCTCGGCCTCGAGATTCACCATCACTTGTCCAGGAGGACAATATTCCTTGAGTGCCAAAGGTTCAAGCCTTTAGTGACGTCAAGTCCCCAAGGCATTCCCCCCTGCTGTTCAAGGAGAACAGCATTAGAACAGCCATTGTTCGTTTTGAGCCCTTCGCCAAGAAACGGTTCTCATCCCCCCCCTGTTGTTCAAGGAGAACAACATTAGAACAGCCATTGTTCGTTTTGAGCCCTTCGCCAAGAAACGGTTCTCATCCCCCGCTGTTGTTCAAGGGAGAACAACATTAGAACAGCCATTGTTCGTTTTGAGCCCTTCGCCAAGAAACGGTTCTTCCCCCCCCCTGTTGTTTAAGGGAGAACAACATTAGAACAGCCATTGTTCGTTTTGAGCCCTTCGCCAAGAAACGGTTCTCACCCCCCCCCTGTTGTTCAAAGGAGAACAACATTAGAACAACCATTGTTCTTGAGCCTGTAGACAAGAGACGGTTCTCATCCTCCCTTTGTTCAGAAGAGAACAACCTAGAACAGCCATTGTTCTTCCAGCTGTTCGTCGAGAAACGGTTCTCCTTTCCAAGACGCCACGTCAGGATCATCTTATCCCCCCCCCCCTTTGGCTGGAACTCGCCAGCGGACCGAATATTCCTTCAAGTACCTTCCACTGCACCCTAATGAAGTTACGTAAGCCAAGCGTCACCTTTTGAGTATTGATCCCTTACTTGTCAATTCTATCCTGTGCTTTAAATGGTTTATCGAACCATCCCATCTCTTTAACTCGATATTTGTTTTACCCTTTTTGATCCCTTAAATCCTTGGATTAGCCCGAGTCTCCACGACCCTTTCCATTCTGTTTGTCAATATTTTCCGTTTTGTGTATTGTTTATAGTTATTATTAATAAAACTCTATTTTATTAATGATAGCAATATTATTATCCTTGAGCTCAGTTCCACTTCTTAAGCATTTTGAAGATACATAATATCGGCCGCCAGACAGTAAAACGCACTCTAAAGATAATTAAGGAAGTTCCCTCAACGAATAGTGTAATATATGGTATCGTCGGGAGTCATTCTACGACAATTCCTAATTTGGCCGCAATTACATGCCCGTTGACCAAGATTGCCCTCCTGCAGTCTAAGACTCGTGTGCTCGAATGCAACGATGAGGCACGAGGAGCATTTGAGAATACTAAATCGGCCTTAATCAACTCCGTAAAACTCTGTGACCTGCTACTCAATGATTCGGTATACCGTCTGGTGAAGAATTGCCTGCAATCGGCGGCAGGTCCTGCCTTGCACCAAATGGTAAACGGATTATCACGTCAGGAGACATTCTTTTCGAGCAAGTTAAACCAAAAACAGAAAAGCATACCCCACCGATGACAGAAAGCTCCTAGCGGCGTATCTTGCTGTTATACACTTCAGGAACAGGATTGATGGTCAGCATGTTACTTTGTGCACTGACCACAAGCCATTAGTATCGGTTTTTTTGTCGCCCTTATGTGCAAAAACGGAGACGTAGCAACGCCATTGGACAGCTATTTTGGACAAATCAGCGGTATCACCTGAGTGCGTAGTCAGGAAAATGTAGTAGCTGACTGCCCTTCGAGGAACGTCAATTAGGTCCAAATTGACTCATTTGACCTCCGAGCTTTGGCGGAAGCGCAGGGTGATGACAAAGAAACAAAGGAATTTCGCTCGCGATTAAAATCTTTCTATTTTCCCGGGGAAGCTTAACTATGGTGTGTAGTAACATCAAGATACCCAGCACCGTTTGTCCCTATGGCGTGAAGAAGGACTATCTTTAATCAGTTACATAACCTGTCACACCCTGGAGTCGAGAGATCACTTCGTCTTATCAAAGCTTGATATTTCTGACATAATATGGACAAGGATACTCGCTTCTGGACAAGGGTGTGCCTCACACGTCAATCTTCCAGCATCAGTCGCCGAATGAAATCCCGGACCCTGCTAATTGATATTCTATCTTCAAAGTTCTAATTTGTATACTAACATAGTTGGACAATTCTAACCTTCGCACAATTGGTGTTTACTATCATTCATCGACTCAGCTACGAGATGGATCGAAGCGCTACCAACCTTGGACATAAGTGCCGCAACGGTCGCGGTGGATTTCTTAGATTATTTCCAAGCTATTCAAGGAAATATCTATCCCTCATTGGTTTTCATCATCTCCTCACGAATCTCCACTAACAGCATGTTTGAAAGTGCGCACAGGACTTTGAACTGTTCCATAATGGCCCTTTGGCAAGGCTGGCTGATGGCACTTCCAATTATCCTTTTTGGCATTCGCTCAAAGGTTAGTGGCCTTTCAAGGCAGGCTAGGGAACTATACTTTTGTGCCCGAGATAATTAGTTTTCTCATCGTTATCGTCATGGAAGTCATTTGTAATTTATTAAAGAATTAGCCTCAAGTATGGCACAAGTCTATTTCACACAGACATCCCTAGGGCAATTGCACTCGTTGCCCAAACTTTCCGTACTCTAAGCTTTTTGCGAGGCAACTCCGCGTTCGTAAACCACTGGAAGCGCGCTATGCTGGCCCTTTCCCTGTGATCAAACACGACCACAAGGTTTACAAACTAATATTCCCTGAGGGCAAGAGGGACACTGTTTCAGTGCCAGACTAAAAACAACGAGGCTTCCTCTCTCGTATTGTGATAATGTGCCAAGTGGTCAGCAACGCCCGAGTACTCAGGCAAAGAACGGAGAAAGACCGGTTGCACCTTACCCCAGGGAGTGCTTAGGACAGAAGAAAATGGTGACAAAGAAAGACGACGAGACACCTCTGATGAAACTGGAGAGAATAATGGCAAGCCACACGTCTTCACAGGCTACGGGAGATGAGTCAGGTTTGCTCGAAACCGGTCGTTCATATATTTTTTAATTCTATTGTAGTCATTATATTGCAGCGCTGTGTTATAATAAAAGAGAAAGAGGCCTAAATATAAACGCGCCTGATTACTCTATAGCTTTCTTGCGTGACGAAATTATGTATATATATGTACTGTATCATAACTATAGCTTTGTATAGTAGTAGAAAAGAGAATTAGACCCAATTTTATGATAAAAATATATATTGTGCATCATATTGCAGAAGATGGCATTATGAATATGCCCATTTTGTTTTGTGCAAATGTATGTGCTTAAGAATACAAATGCCCTGTATGAGTGTTGAAAATGCTGTTGACAATAGGTCTGCCTGAAGTACGTATTTATTATGTATCTAAACTATGTATTCATAATAAGTTATTTTTCAGTAACTCCATTACTGACAACGAAGTGCTGTTGGGCTCATTTTATAAATTAAATAGGCTTGAGGCTCCCAAATTGTAGGATTTAATAGGTCCAGCAAGGAACTCCAAAACTAGGCGTTTGGTGGATTCATCAAATCTACCGCCTATTATTAAGGATAAAATATTAGGGAAAATAATATTGAGAAATTCGAGGACCGCGCACAGTCAAATATACTCGTGATGGAAATATATATCTTCATCTAAACAAATATACGCTGAGACCATATTCCCTCTACATCTTGGGGCAGCGCCCTTTAACCGAGAGCGGGATTGTCTTCGCTGAGGTTGTCCATGACTGCCCTCAAGGGAGTTGTCTTTCTTCGAAGGCTATAAGGTTTCCTATTCAAAGAGTGTCTTTGATTCTCTTTTCTCAGTTCTCCTGCTCTGCCCAACCTAGTGTCTAACAGGGCCCACCAGCGTGTCCTAACCACTTTGCCCTCTACCGAGGCCCCCTTATTAGCGCCCCCCTATGAGGCTTTCATTCGGGGTTGGACACGTTAGAAATCGGTGGTCTCTACAGGCCTTCACTGGCAGAGAAGTTATTCAAACATGAGATATGCTACTGTGGCTGGTGGAGGTTCCGTGGGCTGGCGAGCGCGACTCTTCGAATAATGCGAGTGATGTCAACCATTAGCGGTATTGCTCAGTGGAGTACTTTCCTCGACTCCCTTAAATCGTGAAAGACGGAGCTTATATTGGTAGGACTTCCTGAATTCTCTTGATAGAGGTAAAGCAACTCTATGCAAGTGACGCACACTCTGGTTTTCATTTACTATTTGTTTACGTTTTTATTTCACTGGGCCAAACATGGATTAATCCTTAAAATGTCTCCAACTTTGATTGGTTAAAACAATCATTCGTATGTCAAAATAAAATGATTTTTTTCTTTCTTGATCTAAACATTATTCTAGCTTGAGTACCTAGTACCACTGCGTTGAAATCCTGGTCTTTCTTCATCCAGCAACAACCTAAAAATCTGCAAATGAGGGAAAGTTTGGGGAAAAATTCCCCAAATACGCCTCCGAAATTTACGAAAGAGAGGTACCTATTTTTAAACTATTCACCATCATACTAATTTTATCTTTCTTTAGTAGCGGCCCCACTGAAGGAGAGGACTGCTTTACGCCCTGCCCTCCTTGCGTGAACTGCCGTTGGATGTCTGAGGGATTTGCCATTCATGTTTCCTCCCAACTATGCTGGGCAATAGCACGGCCATAATTGTAGGCATTGGAGGAAGCTGGTTTGAGGAGCAACCCACAGTCGATAACAATGTCAGAAACAATTCCAGATAAGGGACGGACTGCTACCTCCGCTGATCATCACAGCGGGGGCCCCTGCCTGGAACATAGAGAGACACACAACCGGAGAGGCGGCGTTTTCAATAGGTCCTCCATACAATCACACCCCTGAGAGGATCTCACCCGGATTCATATCATCCATTATCATCATTCACCAAAAGGAAAATTCCATTTTGATCCAGGAGGTGGTTGAACGACGGGGGGGGAGCTATTCTCCCCAAAAGTAGCTCAAAAATATTTTTTTCCAAATAAATAGTAGAAACACATAAATACTAGTGAGTTCCTAATAGAATAAAAGGCCAAAATAACAGTAAAGGGTGCCACTAAAGTGTATAAGCGGCCAGGAAAAATTGAACAAGGGCACTGCCTACAAGACTCTTTTTCGGCAAGCTTAGTGTCGCAGTCTTAGGCTGATAGACACGCCTGCAAGTTACCTCGCGCTATGCGAACATGAAAAAAGACGTGGAAGTGCTTACAAAGGAGGAAGGGATTAAAATCCTCGAAAATATAGGGTCTTTCAATAAAGTTGCTCGATTTTTAAATGTAAAAAAAAAACAAGTTGCGTGTGATATAGACACTCAATTTATTTTATATTTTATGGCATTAAGTGAGGAATATAACATCTTTCAAATGTCCGCCACGGCTTCGCTTGGTGAAGCGTATTCTGGAGGCCCAATTTTCGATGACTTTGTCGCATAAATCTGGCTGAATTTGCTGGATGATGTTCGTTATGTTGACTTTGATGACATCAACTGTTTGCGAATTATTTGCATACACCTGCGATTTAAGGTAGCCATAAAGAAAGTAGTCTAATGGCGTTAAATCGCATTATCTCATTAGCTAGTTGAGGTCGCCACCGTGCGAGATGACCCTGTCCTGAAATCGCTCGTGCAAAATGTCGTGGCGTGCGCAGTGTGGCACGTAGCGCCGTCCTGTGGGAACCACATTTCGTCAGTATTTATATAATCCACTTAAAGACCACAAGAAGTTGCTTATCATCGATTTGTAGGTCACGCCGTTGACGGTTATGGCAATCCCATCTTCGAACTCAAAAGAATACGGACCGATGATTCCGTTAGAGGAAAATCCGCACTAAACAGTGACTTGGTTGGGATGCATTGGTGCTGGTGTATCTCATGTGGATTGTTTTCGTCCCAAATCCGACAATTTTGCTTGTTCACAAATACATTCATCGAAAAATGAGCTTCGTCACTAAAGATGATTTTTTGCGCGGAACCTTTTTCGAACGGAGCACTGAATTTGATAATAACATTTGATGATTTGCACAAGGTTTTTAACGATATAACCTTCCATTCTGACTTGCCAAGCACAACTGAACAGTTCGGAGAGAGGCTGCCAAATGTCGCTTTAACAACATGGCCACTATCGCCCGAAAAAGCTCGAGCGTCCTTGTTGAAAGACCCTTTATAAATATTAAACCAACCACGCATCCTCAAATTAAAGCGCACAGGAGTGTGGTGTGCAAAAGGCTGGACCGATAAATCGGCCATTACATCAAAGAAGAGATTAAGGAGGAAATCTAGAATAACCAGAAATAAGGGAGAGTGGCAGGGGTTATAAAATTTAAGAATAAACGAACACAAAAATGGCGACAAAGTCGAAGGAGAGAGGGTGACTTCTCTTCAACGCAAACATAAGTGGTGAGCAGATTGAACGGGAAGAGTTCATCCCCGTGCAGATCTCCTTCAGATGCTACCACTTGGAGCACCATACCACAAAAGAGTGCAAGGAGCAGGAACCAACCTATTCCAGATCCACTCAAAAAGGACACGGGTGACGCGATTTGCCAGCCAAAAAAAGTGTCCAAACTGCGGACAGAGTCATGGTGCAATGACGATGTCCTGCCCTAGAGAAAAGGAGATCCTAAAAAGAAAGGCGGGAGAGAAGAAGCCAGAAGGAGTTAGATGGCAAACACCTCTACGCCCAAGCAGCAAAAGCCACCCCCTCAGGAAATGATTTGAACATCCCAGCGCCAAGGACATACATTAAGGTAAGCAAGGAGGATAAAAACTCAACCAAAATCCTCACTTGCATTCTTTATGCCTATGTTCGCAAATTAACGAACTCCAGCTGCTTCGCCAAAGAGCTAAACAACATGTTCAAACACAATGGCTGGCAAAGATGTGGTTCCTGGCGAACGCACCTTCAGAGAAAGTCCCCCAGATGCTATTCAGCATAGAGGAAGAAGCACCAGCGACCGTTTTCCCAATAAACGTAGGTGGAAATCATAAAAAGAACAAGAACCCGGAGGAAAAATCAGCCCTTTATAGGTCCCCAAACAAGGAACCCAGAATTGATGCGAGGAAGAAAAGGGAGGAGAGCGCAAAAAGAACAGCCAGAAGGATCAATCAGGCCGAAGGAAACATCTTGTGCTCAGCTTCGTCATCTGAGCTCAGCAAGAGAGCTCCCAGCCTCCTAAGATCGATGAGAGAGCGAGGAGCAAGAACAGAAGGAAGAACAAGGATTACGATGAGATGAAATCAATATCAAATTCTTTAGAAATGCCGAAACCTTTCGAGAAGACCCCAAGGTAGGGTAAGTCATCGAAGGAGTAAAAACGGGCTTGTAAAATGGTCTTATGACTCACCAGACCAAGAAGCGCTAATAGACAAAATAGAACTATATACGAACTCCTGCCTCGCCGTAAGCGAGGCGGAATTCAACACAATTTGGAACGGAAAAACACACGCAACAAAAACCACTAAAAGAACAAACACACACATAAGCACATAAGAACCAGACAACACAAACATAGAAAACAATAATAATACAGTAAGAATTCTCAAGTTAATGTCAATGGATAGGAAGGGAAACACATTCCTTATTTCGTAAAGTGGATCGTGCCCTAATCCTCATCACTGAACACGGCATTAACATAAACAGCATAAAGATACCAAACTACACAGAAATAAACAAAAACCATACACAGGAACGATACGATAGCGCTGCCATCGCGATTAGGAACAACATTACATACAGAACACTCCCAAACCTAGATGAATCATTTGTGTCTGTAGTAATACCTGCCCTGGTTAGAAACCTGACCATAGCGGTTGCCTATCAACCTCCACACGTAAATACTTGCCGATCCCTAACTTTTTCAACCTCTTGGGGCGCGGGAAACTAGCATTGCTTACCGATGATTTAAATGCCAGATGCAGTTCATCAGGATACGGAAGCATCGATCAAAGGGAAAGAAACCTGGAACTGCTACTCGAAAGAGACAGACTCCAGTGGGCCGGGCCAGATTTTCTGACCTTCTTAACACAATGTTCGACAACAAAACCAGACATTGTGTTGACAAGCAAAAACTTCCACTTCAACATCGCCAATGAGCCCGGACAAGTGGTACCGAGCGACCATATCCCGACTCTCATCGCAATCTCACTTGCTCCACTACCCAAGCACGTTCCACTTAGGAAAAGTTACGCTAAAGCTAACTGGGAGCTATATAGATAGATACTCAGTACACATTATCCAACTTACATGGGAGACGCTAATCTTAAAGAAATTGATGAGAAAATAAAGAAGATCTACAAGCCGACGAGAAATGCGTTCCCAGAATCTCCTATAAAATACTACCACAACCTGGATGGACGGAGGAGATGAGAGAAATCGCGCGGGAAGATGAGAAAAATCAATGAAGAGATCGGCAGGATAGGAACCAATAGGGAAGGGACAGCCAGGATGAGTCATCTTGGTGAGGAAATAAAAAACATAATAATTGGAAAAAAAAGAATAATCTGGAATGACATCATTGGTCGGTTGGACAGAGAGAGCAATCCTGTAAAGTTTTGGAATAAGATCCGAAACATTAGGGGATTACCTCTCAGACCCAGAACCCAAATCAATGATGGCGACAACACTATAGAGGACCCAAAATCTCTCGAGAGAAAGTTTAGAGCACACTGGCAAGACATTTTCGCTATATCACCTGAGGAGAACGACGATTTTGACAGGACTTCGATGACCAATTGCTCGATGACCTCAGGAGAGTGATACATATAACCCACCCACACTCGCATGTATCTCAGTAAAGAGTAATGGTTGACTACGGATGCCCAATAACTGTCAAAGAGACCATGAAAACCATAAGGTCCGTCAAGCAGAGGGCTCCAGGCTGGTCTGGGATTACGAAGAATAACCTCGCAAATGTCCTAAGGCAAATTATTCAGGGTTCGGCGAACACAAAGAACGCTGCCCTGACAGGTACAAAATCATTTTTATTCGGAAAGGAAACAAGCCCACAACCAGGTGGCTAACTATCGCCCGGTTTCTCTTCTTGAGATACAGGGAAAAATCTTCGAGAAGATTTTAGCAGATAGGCTACAAGCTCAACTGAGCGAGTTAGGAGCGCATAACCCCCAACAACATGGCAACCAAGGGGCACAGATACCGCTCTGGCCCTCCTAACAGAAAAATTAGCATTCTCTCAAGAGAACAGGTTCTATGTACACATTGTTTTTAGGGACAGGCAAAAGGCCTTCGATAAAGTCTGGCTGGAAAGACTTCATTACAAGATTCTGAACCTCCAGCAAGACCCAATTCTGGAAAGGATCCTCTGTGACTTCGTCATGGGCAGAAGAGTCTGTCTCATGATAGAAGGGTACAGAGGCCCTGAATTTAAATTAAAGGCGGGCGTTCCTCAGGGAAGCTGCTTGAGTCCTCTGCTTTACTTAGGCTTCACAATCGACCTCCCAACTCCGGTGCACAAGGACACGATGTATCTGCAATTCGCAGATGACGTCACGAAAATTGTCCAATGTCCGGAGAGGAAAGCAAGGGCGCAGGCGGTTCGCAAAATAACGAAAATCAACAACATCAGCCAGTACGGGAGACTATGGAAGATCAGGACCAAGAGGGACAAATTCAGGATGGCCGCGAGTCGTTTGAAAATTGGACAAGGTCGCGGAAGAGAGCCGGCTTTACCAGATCTTCTGGTATGTCAGCCTCGAAGTCCCAATTGTAATGTCTTGCTTTAAGGCCATTAACAATATCTTCTTGGCCTGCGTCGTCAGGAAAATGGTTTCCTTCGGCAGCATATACTCTGAGGTTTATCATCCTTGAGTAGTACATGTACCTGGGAGCCCGATTCCTTTTAGACGTGGATCTACTCGGCCAACGGGAATGCGTGGCCTTTGGGTGTGGGAGTAGAATGCTCCACATTTTTAGGCCTCACAGTAGCATTAAAAAATTGGCCTATCATGGCGTGGGAATTTTTTAAGGGAAACTAAGAGCTACAAGAAACATATAAAATTGGAAGGCTCAGATTGTCTGACTATTTGTCGCTCCGATCTAGTTCTCTGGCAAAGGAGGCAAAGGAAAATAACGTTTGAAAATATCCTTCTTTTAACGGCGGTCAACTTGGGGACGCCAAGATGTCGGGAGTATGGTTTCGGGCTAAAGTTGCACGATAATTGCCGGTTTCTTCATTTGAATGATGACTCTTCGGCCATCCGCAATCTTCTGTGATTTTGGAGTCTCAGAATGATGTAGGTGTCTTGATTTGGTTTTTCACTGGTTAGGATAGTGTGATGAGAGTGAGCGTGTTTTTTAACTGCGCCATCTTGAAGGTGAGCTGTCATTTGCCTTGACAGAGTTGTGGAAGTTATGCCGATGTACTTTGAATTGCGGTTCTTGAAGTCATCGACTTTGCACGAATATTCGTACACGACGTTAGTCTCCTGGAGTTCGTTCGTTGGAGGGAGACAGCTGTTCTTCATGATGCAACTACTTGTTTTCTTCGTCTTGTAGTATTTAATTAGATTAATATCCGTATTAGGGTCAGTTGGGGTCACGTTACGTTGGAGGATAGCTTTGAGAGCCATTTCTATTTCACGGTAGCCGGTGGTCATATTGGCCAACTTTTGCAATACTTATATTCGCCTAGAAATACTATCTATAATGTAGCAATTTTTGAATAATTCCATTTCTGTTTATTCCCTGAAGATTAGCTAACAGGGTTAAAAGACGTCTAGGAATAAAGAATGTCATTCTTGGATTGTTTTTTTCGCCTCGAAGAATCCGTTAAAAAACTTGTAAAAATATTAAGAAAATACAACTTAAAATAAATAACGCTGCCACAGCCGTGAACTTATATATATATATTATATATATATAATATATATATATATATATATATATATATATATATATATATATATATATATATATATATATATATATATATATATATTAATGAAATGAAAAACTCAGAAGTATCACGTGAGAGTGGCAAATGAATGCAATATCCCGCAGGAAATGAAAAGGTGTTGCCAAGTACTTTCGAACTTTATTAAGTCCTTGATAAGGAACTTAATAAAGTTCGAAAGTACTTGGAAACACCTTTTCATTTTTTCCTGCGGGATATTGCATTCATATATATATATATATATATATATATATATATATATATATATATATATATATTGAGAATTATTATTTGCAATTAGAATTTTGCGTTTAAAAAGGCAAGGCCTTGTTTTAGCTAACTAAGCTCTTTATCAAGCCCTCGGAAGGAGCTCTTCCACAGTCACGACAGGATAATATATCCTAAGCTAGCCTTATAACAGAATCAAACGTTTGGGATCAATTAGTTATTTTTATTTTTATCCCTGCGTTCGAAGAGAATGGAAATTTTACTTTCCTCAATTTTAGCTCCGCCCTATAAATCGATAATTATTTGCAGTGATAAAATTATTAGGTTAAAAAGGCCAGGTTATTGTAGCTATCTAAGCACTTCATCAAATCCTCGGAAGGAGCTCTTTTCATAGTCGCGTGAGGATATCGCATAGGAAAGCCTTTCTAACTAAAAATTAATTATTGCAAAATAAAATTGTTTAAAAATTAATATTCCGATGTATACGTAAATATAATGTATAAAATTGGATGCTGATCATGTCAGATACCCAATTGGCTTAAGGGCTGACTTTTGCTAATTCTTACATGGGCCACGTGAAGCGAGATTATTGGACATCATAGAAAATAAGCCACACACATATACCGATACGTAGATGACATCTACATCAACGTCCAAAACGAAGAATATCTGGTTAAAATCAAGCAGCATTTTATGGAGAAATCCGTGCTAAAAGTCACTTATGAATTGAGGTTCAAAACATCAATGGCAGCTACATCACTTAGGTACATAGGAAATGTACGGACATGGGAAGATGCCTCAATTCGGAGAGTAAATGCCTTGAATGTTATAAAATAAGTGTAATTGGCTCATGCATCCACCGAACTTATAAATGCTGCTTTACGGGTGAAATTTTCCACCAAAAGATTGCCCGAGTAAAAGAAATACTCGTGAATAATGGTTTCTCAAACAGTATGATTGACAAACAACTCCACTGTTTTTTAAACAGCCATTACAAACATGCGGATAAAACTGAAATTAATCATGTAGAAGTCACACACGTCAAAGTGTATCAGAGAAACTATTAAGGAGATTATTAACCGTAACATCAAGGTTAAAAATCAAATGGACAAAATTAAACTCATCATTTATTATAAACAACAAGAGCCAGCAATCTCCTTATGAAAAAGAACATCTACCTAAACTCCTCGAATCTCAAGTCAACCAACATAGTTTACGAGTTCATCTGCCCCGATAAAGACTAAGCTTTAAAAAAGTAAAAATATATTGGCATCATAACCACTACACTTTCAAGACGTTTTACCATGCATCTACAAAGCGGAGGGCCTAAGAATCATATGAAAAGTGTGCTTAATATTAACCTAACGAGAGATATGCTTGTTGAAAACACCATTATTAAAGGATAAGAGGTTAATACAACGAGGCTGAACATCTTAGAAGTCATATTAATTTCTGAAGATAAGCAGGCCATCAACAGTCCAGCGACAAGCTGGAATCGGACATTAAAACTATTTTAAAATTCCACTCATAGGAGTAGCCTATTTCGTCTAACTTTACGTTTAACCAAGTGCACTAAATACCCCTTAAAAATCGTTTTCTTTCAATCTGTCAGATCCTCACTCCACTTATTGTATCGATAAAGGAAACAAGAACATTTTAAAAGGCCATGAAGATGATGGAATAAGATCGAAAGCTTAGCAATTTAGTTTGACTTTTACTGAACACATTCATTTAAAGAAGAGATGAATACTGGCTAAGTGATCAACCATCTTCAAGACGGAATAAAAAAGATAATTAGAAGAAGAGAAAGTTGCCAAAGGAAATTAATTAAGGCAAAATACACAATGGTCTTCAAAAAAATTTGCATTTAAGAAACACTGCTATCCAACTACATATATATATATATATATATATATATATATATATATATAAAAAATATATATATATATATATATATATATATATATATATATATATATATATATATATATATATATATATATATATATATATATATATATATCTTTAATTTTCGCTTCTTCATACGTAAATATAGTTATTGAAAATTAAAAAATATATCAGTATATATTGGTTGTGAGATAACAGTTTACTCAGAATATAGCCCTCAGCTTCCATCACGGCATTTAGCCAGCTATGGTAGCTGGAAAAATTTTTCCACCCCTTCTTGATCCTGGCCATCAGCTCTGTTCGGGGATGCAGTAAGATAGGTTGGTCTCTTTCTCAACCTCGGCTCATACATAGTATTCCATGGAATTAGTATCGTGGAATCTAGAAGGACAGAAACTGCGGCTAGTAAAGTTGTACAAATTCTTCGACAACCACTTATATCTCTCTCCGGAGGTTTACACTTTCAGAAGTAATCATCTTTAACCAGAAGGTGGCTACACTTTGTAGCAGCTCCAAATATTTATGAGTAAGAATTTACCATAAGCTCCACCTTAAACATGTTGAGTGGCAAAGCGTTGCCCTCACGTGCCATCGATTATTGGCAAGCCACATGTTGTTCTTATTGTTGTGCAACCTGTTCGGGCTGGGCTTCTAATCAAATGAGAACTACATCTTTCACAGTTAAACATTACGCTTCAGCTTGATCCAAAAATTCTTTGGTTCCGTCAATTGTTTCTCCTTGTTATTTGCTTTCAGAATTTGACCATAGGGCCTCTTTTACGAGTGATACTAAATTCCTCATTCAGCCCAACTTCAGGTTAGTCACTTCAACACTCATATTTCTTGTCAAAGTCTGGATTCACTTAAGCGGGTCTTCCATCACACTGTTCGGAAGTTGTTAGATGAATTGCGTCGACCAGATGCAGTCAGAACGCCTACTGTGCTACCTTTTGCTGACACTGATTTGTAGTCTGTTTATATCTTAACTATGTTTTTGTTTGCTACACTAGGAGGAAATGGTACCAAAATATACGCTAAAATTAATCTGACACTCACAAGACATATTATCTAGAATAAAACTATTTAGAATGCAATTTTATGATCAAAATGGATAAAACCAATCGAAATGGACATAAATTCCGGTTGTACTTACAAATGTCATACCAACTGTCATTTTCCAACATTTTTATTTCAGCCATCTTCATTGCATCTTCTAACTTTTGAAAATCTTTATGGTGCAGAAGGATTTTTTGGCCTACTTGCTGCAGAAGGAATGGCGGAAGATAAAGACAACCAGGCATACACAAGCATAAACCTTTATTGCTAACTGAGTAAAAATAGAAAATGCATTAAGATGTATATTATAATAAAGAAGATTTTTCCTCATAAAAATGTTACAATAATTTCTCTTTCGTTTATTTGTAAATCATTAAATGACCTCACTGCACCAAGATTAGCTAATATTCTATCCCCGACTTAAATAAGTAATAGGGTGCTTCGTAATTATGAGTAAATATTCTACAGTATCAATCACTCGGACCTGGAAAATTCAAGGCGATTAAGCTACGTGAAAAAGGTACAATTCCTTTTATAGTTATTCAATCCTCTGAAATAAATTGCTTGTGTGGGTTTGGAAATCTTGGTTTGAAAGTAATCAAATAAATCATTTTTTAATGGAGAATAAGGTTTAGATAAGACTGGCACGAAGTATCCATGATCAAACTTCCAGAAGAGAGATGGCAGTGACTAAGGGGAAAGTGAAGGGTGCGAAATTGGCTAAATATTTCTAAGATATAGAGGAAGTAGGACACATTGGTTACCCCCGGCTTACTATAAGGCTGAAAGTTCAGTTTATTTTTAATGTACACAATTTATAAATGATTTTGATCATTTGGAAAACTCTAAGCGGGCTACGGCTAAATTGTAGGTGTATATTGTGTGGCTTTTTAAAATCGAATAGGATTAGTTTGAATATGTAAAATTGTTTGTTTACCGTTTTCTATAATTAAGCTAATTATGTCATCTACTTATTAACGATATTGGACCAGCACATTGAATATATTGGGGAAAGGTGACATGATGGAGTTGAGTTCAGGAATGATGATATCTCCATATATCTGACCAGTTTGGCACATTAGATTACTTAGTTCTCTACTTTAAATGCTTTCGATAAGTCTAAAGTAGGCTATTACGTTTCTAAGGTCTTTTATTTCTTTATTGATTCACTACGTAATCGCCAGTAATACTTTTTCGCTCTAACAAGTAAAGTGGAAACCAAAGTGAGAACTTACATGGTAGTCAACTTGATGTTGTCACGCCAACCGTGTCAAAATATGAATTTATTTTATCCACCATTGCATTATATACATTCAGATTTTTTTCTTTCTCGCTCTGTGATTTGGTAATCGCCTCATTCATGAGATTGCATATTTTTTAGATTATCTTTAAACACATTAAATTCAGATGGAAAGAGAATTCTCATGAGGTTGTTGTTCATTGGATAATTAAGATCTAGTGATTATCGTGTTTACATAATACATGATATTACAAAACCTATTTCTACATCTCTCCTGAAGAAAATCAATGTAATTTTCACTGCATTTGGCCAAATACCATTATGACACTAGTACTTGCGATAAATTTGGTTTCATTTATATATTGTATAATTCTTCTGTTTAGCATTTTGTTGAAAACATTTGCAATGAAGTTCAGAAGTGGTACAGGTCTGGATCTTTTGAGGATTTCCTGGGTTTGCTTGGCCATTTTATATTCATTTGGGAAGTATCTCGTGTTTAGACTCAATAAATATACTCCTAAAGTTTTCGATTATTTCTTCGGTGAGGCTCTTCTATATTTCTCGGTTGTTTTATTAGATGAGGCACCTTATCTCTTCTTTTCTTCAATTTATGGCAAGTTGCCTTTCTCTGTTTTGACAAGGAATTGTTATTTAAAGGTAAATAGCTCTCAGCTCTTTGTTATTATTCTTCATATCTTTCTGTTTGGGGGGTATGTGTCTATTCTAAATTGAAGCAGTTGTATTTCGCTCATTCTTTTCATCTATTGCATCCAGGTTCGTTTCAGCAAGATTGCTTGACAGGAAGGGCAGAGTTCTGTATTGGCGCACAGTAGATCTTGATGATTTTTTAAGGCAGGTTGTTAATGGTTTCTCTTAGAACAATATATTATTTTTATGGTAAAAGAATGATGGAAAAATGAGAATTTTGTTTGACAAATTTAATTAAACCAACACAATCCTTCGAGAATGGATTGCAATTTTTCATGCACTGTAAAAGGTATATGACTTCTGTTACCAGAATGATAATCGCTGGAAGGCGATTGAAATTTATATTTCTAACATTAATTTTATGATTGTTAATGTGTGAGTGACTGTTTCATCTTTTACTATTTATACAATGACATTCAGGCATTTTAATTTATAAATCAATGTCGAATAAATTATTAAATTTGGAGATAAAGGGTAGGAAGAGATGTGAAGGGATGAATATTAAAGCAAGAAAAGATTCGAATTAAGCTGTGCGAAAACGACAGAGGAGTGACATATGTCCATAAACAAGGTCTACTCTCAAAAGGCAGCGTGTATGTGGTTTAGATTGTGGTAGTGTAGGTATTGTAGGAGCTGGTTGTGTATCTAGTGTAGGTGACGGTGGTGCATGAGGTGGTGGTGTAGGTGGGTGTGGTGCAGTTGTGAGTGGTTTAGATAGGGGTGGTGTGGGCTAGGTAAGTGGTGGGGGTGTAGATGACGTAGGTGGTGGTGTAGGTAGTAGAGATATAGGTGATGTAGGTGATGGTTTAGGTGGTGATGATGATAGTAGTGGTATAGGTTGTTTTCTTGTAGATTATGTTGGTGTTGGTGTGGTAGGTGGTGTTTGTATTGGTGGTTTAGATCATGGTGTTGTTTGAATTAGTGGTAAATGTGTAGATGGTATTAGTGTAGGTGGTGGTGGTTTAGGTGGTGGTGATGTAGTCAGTAGTGGCTTAAGTTGTGATGGTGTAAGAGCTGGTTGTGTAGGTAGTGTAGGTGGTGGTATTTGGCAGTAATTTATATGGGTGGTGTTAGTAGTTTAGTTGGTGGTGGCGTATGGAGTAGTTGATGGCGGTATAGGAGTAGTTGGTGTAAGATGTGGACGTGTAGGTGGGAGGGTGGTGTATTCGTGGTAGAGCAGGTTGTATAAGTAGTGTTGGTCTACGTGGCTGTAGTGGTGTAGTTTGTGTAGGATGTGGTGTTGTAGGAGGTTTATGAGCTAGTAATCTAGGTGTTTTTGGTGTAGGACATGTAGGTGGGAGTGTTTTGGGCGGTAGTGATATAGATAGTGATGGTTAGGATGGTTGTAGTGCAAGTGTTTTAAGAGGTGGTGCTGGAGTTTGTGTAGCTGTGAGTGGTGTAGGTGGCAGGGTATGTTCTGCAAGTGGGGGTGGTGTATGTATATTGACCGTGTTGTTGTATCTGGTGTAGGTGGTGTAAGTGTAGGCGGTGGTGGTGTATGTGGTTGTGGAGTATGTGGCTTAGGTTTAGCTGGTGTAAGAGTTGGTAGTATAGGTTATCTGGTATTGTTGTATGTGCTGTTTGTGTCTGGGGTGTTGGTGGAATATGGAAGCGCTCTAGTTTGTGTAGCTAGTGTAGGAACTTTTGGGGGTTGAGGTAGTAGTGTTGTAGCTGATAGTGTTGTAGGTGGTGGTGTACCCGATAGTTGTGTAGGTGGTGTTGGTTTAGGTGGTGTAGGTTGTGTAGGTGGCAGGGTTGGAGGTTTAGGGGCATTAGTTTATGTGATGTAGGTGTAGATGTTGTAGGTTATGGTGGTGTTGGTGGAGGTATTGTAGGTGATGGTCGTTTAGGTGTTGTGGACATGGTGGTGTAGGTTGTAGTTTGCTGTGGTGGTGGAGGTGGTAGTGCTGAAGCTAGTAGTGTTGTAGGTGGTTTGGCTGTTCCATGTGCTGGGATATTGTAAGTAGGTTAGCTTTGGACGGTGTAGTTGGTGTAGTGATGGTGTTTTAGGTGTTGTAGACGTGGTGGTGGTCTAGGTTGTAGCTATTGGTGGTGTATGTGATGTATGTGTAGATGTAGGTAGTGATGGTGTAAGCGCTGGTGGTTTAAGCGTGAGAGGTTGGGTATAGGTATATGCGCTAGTCGTGTATGTGTATGTGGTGGTAGTTTAGGTAAAGTTGGTGTAGGGCGCTGTAGGTGCTAGTGGTGAGGGTGGTGTAAGCCGTGCAGTTGGTGGTGGTAGTTGGTGATGTACCTCGTGGTGGTGTAGGTAAGGAGATGGTTGTGGTCTTGATGTATGTGGTGGTGGCGAAGGTGGAGGTGTAGGTCGTTGTGGTGTAGGTGGTAGTTTTGTAGGTGGTGTAGGTGTAGGTGGTGGTGATGTAGGTGGTGGTGGTGTAGGTGGTTGTGATATAGATCGTGTAAGTGTTAGGGATGCAGTTAGTTGTGGGGTATGTAGTGTAGGTGGTAGTTTACATGTTGTAGGTGATGTTGGTTAGTTGGTATATGTGCTGTCGTTGTATTTGGTGGTGGTGTAGGTGAGGATACTCTAAGCTTCGATGGTGTAGGCAGTGGTGGAGTAGGTGGTAGTGGTAACAGGGGTGAAGTTGATGCTGGTGTAGGTAGTGAATACTTTGGTGCTGTTGATGTAAGCGGTGTTGGTGTAGGTGATGGTGGTGATCGCGGTGGGGTGTAAGTAGCGAAGTCGTGTGGGTGGTCATGTTGTATGTGTTGGTTTTGTGTTGGTGGTGTAGGTCGTTTTAGGAAAGGTGGTGATGTTTGATGTGGTGTGGTGATGGTGGTGGTGTAGTTGGAGTAGGTGGTAAATTTGGCTGTTGACAGGGTGGTGTAGGCCGTGTTTGTGTAGCGGGTGTAAGCAGTGGTGATGTAGGTGGTGGTCTATTTTTGTACTGCCTGTGGTGTAGGTGATGTTGGTGTTGTTAGCGTAGGTGGCAAAGGTGATGTTGGTATAGCTATTCTAGCTGGTTAGGTCGATAGTAGTATAAGTGGTGTTGGCAGTGTTGATATTTGGGCTGTTGTTGTAGGTGGTGTATATGATGGTGGTGTAGTTGGCCGTAGTGTACTTCGTGTTTGTGTAGGTTGTTGTGATGTAGGTGTTAGGAATGCAGTCCATTGTGGTGTAGGTGGTATTGGTCTAGGTAATGTAAGTGGTAGTGTACCTGGTGTAGGTGGTGGTGGTTTAAGTGGTAGCAGTGTATTTTGTGATGGTGTATCTGGTGCGTGTGTATGTGATGATGGTGTAGGTGATGTACTAGGTCTAGTTGGTGTTGGTTTTGTGTAGGTACCGGAGTTGGTTGTTGCGTAGGTGGTACTGTATGTGTTGGGTTTCTTGGGGAAGGAGGTGGTGTTGTATGAAGTAGCGATGTAGTTGATGGTGGTGTAGGTATTGCTGGTGGGTATACTGTAGGTGCTGATTGTCTTGGTAGGGCAGCTGTTAAAGGTAATAGTTGTGCAGTTGGTGTAGGTGGCAATGGTGTAGTTAATGGTGGCCTAGGTCCCGGTAGTGTAGGTGGTGGTGGTGAACTTGGTGTGACTGTAATTTGTGTAACTGGGGATTATGGTGTAGGTAATGTTAGGTTGGGTGGTGTATGAGCAGGTGCTGGTGGTTTATGTGTAGGTTGTGATGGTGTAATCGGTGTACTTTCTGTTGGTGAAGGTATCGGGAATGTATGTGTAGCTAGACTAACTGGTGGTGGTGGTGGAAGTGGGATAGCTTTTGTAGGTGATGGCTATGTACGTGGCGGTGATGATTATGTAGGTGGATTAGGTGGTGGTGCACCTGGTGCAGGTGATGGTAAGGTTGTTGGCGTGGGTGCTGTAGGTGGCGCAGGTGCTGTGCTTTGTGTAGGTGGTAGTGCTCTAGCTAGTGGGGGTTTATGTGATTTAGGTTGTGGAGGTGTAGTTGGTATTGGTGGTGTAAGTTTATGTGGTTTAGAATGTGGTGGTAGTGTAGGTGTTGTCTAGGTGGGCTAGTTGTAGCTAGTGTATGTTATGGTGCTCTAGGTGAGCTAGGTGTACCTAGTGTATGTTATGGTGCTCTAGGTGAGGGTGTAGTAGGTTGTGGTGGTGTAAGTGGTGATGGTTAAGGTGTAAGTTTTGGTATTGTAGGTGGTGTATGTGTAGGTGTAGGTAATAATAGTGGTGTAGGTAATAGTGGTGTAGGTTGATGTAGCTGTTACAAATGGTATGGAAGGTTACACCAGTTAACGTTGGTAACGTTTTCTGTTACGAGTGGAGTAGCCAGGATGCTCGGAACGTTGTCTGATAATTCTGGTGAGGAAGATTAATCCAGTTTACGTCGGGTAAAGTTGTGTTATACGACTGGGGGCGGCAACAAGCTCGGAAGTAGTTTGATACGACTGGAGAAGGCACGATGTTCAACGGAGGAAGAGACAACCAGTCGCTTGAAAATATGAATCGGTTGTGTGGAATTACACGGGACAGAAGGAGACAACTTCAAGTTGGTGGATTTTATCTGTTTGAGACTTTTAATTATTATTAATATTAATTATTATCTTTACTATTATTATGATTATCACTATCATTATTTTTATTATCATTAGCATTATTTTCATAATTATTATTATTATCATTATCATGACTTGATAATGATAATATCACCGTTTTTGCTTGCGTCGGTGCGAATTCCGAGGGTCTTGTTGGGATTCGGCAAACGGAGAATAGGTGCAGCTATGAGTTTTTCTTCAAGAACCTCCAACTGAGTTATTGCAAGGAAGTTCCAAGTAATAGGGTCTGACGCTGTATTTTTCCATAAAGCATTTAGTGGGGCTGCAATCGAAATGAAGTGCGGGAGGAAACACCGATAAAAAGAAGCGGCTCCCATGAACGAACGGAAGTGTTTCTTTGTTTTCGGCTGGGGAATTTTTACTATTACTTCCACCTTTTCTTGCTGAGAAGTCAAGTGTCTTTGCCTTATTTTGAATCCAAGGTAGTGAATAGATTCGTAGGCGAAATAACACTTGGTAGGCCTGGTGTTTAGTCCTTGCTCCTTCAATTTCTCCAGCAACGTGCGTGAGGCGTGTAAGTGGGACTCCCATTTACAGGTAGCTACGTACACATTGTCGAAGTAAAACGACACGTCACTTAGACCAGAGATACTTTTCCTCATCATTCTATTATAATTCCTACCGGCGGTAAGTAGCCTGGTCAACTGCCTAAGCCCTATCTTGGTTGCAAAAGTCGTCAGCTTTTGAGACTCGTTAGCGATCGGTATTTGATAGTATGCCTTGCATAAATTCAATTCAGTGATGAATTTAGCGTCTTCAAATAGATGAAGTTTTTGGTCTATTAGAAAGATGGGCTCAGCGTCGAAAACCGTGACTGAATTCAATTTTCAGAAATCCACACAGATCCGAAATGAGTGGTCATGTTTCTTAACCATTACGATGGGGGAACAATAATTGGACTCCGACGGCTCTAAAATGCCCAATTTTTAGAAATTCTGGACTTTATTATTGAAGGCTTCTCGTATGTGTATCGGCAAAGGATACGGTTTGGTTGTACTACTGAATTAGTGTTTAGTTTGATTTCATAGAGGAAATCCTTGGCACATCCGATGGTTTCTGAAATTTTGACCATGTTAAAAATTTCAGATTTCCGTTGACTCTCTAATTGGGGATTTATCTACTCGTGTCTCTTCCGTGGTGAGTGAGAGCGAGGGCAGTTCAAATGAATCGTCTTGTTCCACACATACTGTCTTTATGAGCTGTAGTGGTGTACACATTTAAACAGCATCCATTGGTTCTTCTTCGTCTAGCAGGGTAATATTATTTACACGCGCGGCGGTGATATTTTTTCAACAGGTTTATGTGATCGATTCTTCGCCCTTTTGGGGTATCTAGCAAGTAATCGACTGATCCTCTTACCTCGATTACTTCACACAGTCCCTTTCATTGGCCCCATAACTTATTATTTTCGGTCGGGAGTAATAATAACACTTCATCGTCTGCCTTTACTTTTCGCGCTTTCGCTTTCATATCGAAGTAGTCCCGGTATTTGGCTAAATTTTTCTCGGCGTTGTCTCGAGCTAATACCGCGCAGTATTCTAGGCACTCGCGCACTTCCATTACGTATTTGTAAGACGATTTAATCTCTTAAACGAAATGCGCATTGGTAAATAATTCTTTGAGAATGCTCATGGAACCTCGCACATTTCTCCCGTATAATAGCTCAAAGGGCGAGAATCCCAGCGTCCGTATCATTCTGTTTCCCTTAAATGTACTCACTTTTTGCTCGCTCTATTTGTTCATGATCCGAATTTGACTCTCCTATGTTGATTGGTAGGATACAATGATTAAATATTTTGTGATTTTGCTGATTTCACTTTCCTTGATCCCATTAGAGTTCCAAGCTGTCCTAATGATTCTTGGAACTAATCAAAATTTAACACCTAAATATAATTGCTCTAACTTTTTCAAATCTAATAATCATTATTATCGGCTTTCAAAAGTTCATTTTCATTCCAACTTTGAGTGTAAGTTGTGATTTGAACCAAATAATTCTTATCATCAAAAAAGCGAATGCGATTCAGAAAGGTAAAGGAGATTTAAATATATACATTCCAATTTTATTGCCTTTTGTTTCTACGCCAATTCATGAATGACTCTTCAATTACTCAGAGAAAGAGATTTTGGAGATTAACTCGCAATGCCTTATATTTTTTTCGATTTTATTATTAACCGAGTGTGGCCTAAATGACGAGTATGCATTATTATACATATATTTAAGTGTATTTCTCCTAATAGTCCGTGTCATTTCTTGAAATAGCTGCAGGTGGTATACTACGATTACAAGGTTGTGTGTTTATCTGACTTGACTGTAATGAAGTGGACTATTATTATGCCATTCTCACCGAAATGACAGTAGATAATCTAACAAGGTTAAACCTACAGCAGCAGTGACATTTATTATCGCTTGCCCTTCAGTTCCAAACGTCTACAAGTCAATTTGATGGTAAATATCTTCTAGAACAATCTACGCCTTGTACTACCCTCTGTTACAGATATATTCGCAATAATTTTTAATCCAAGATACCCTCTCTATCTACATAATACATAAGTTCCTGCCCTAGAATACCCGTTGAGCCATCACTGAGCACCCATTGAGTTT
Organism: Ceratothoa steindachneri; assembly: GCA_963969495.1. NCBI lineage: Eukaryota > Metazoa > Arthropoda > Malacostraca > Isopoda > Cymothoidae > Ceratothoa > Ceratothoa steindachneri. The sequence continues at coordinate 231,939,332 of OZ018317.1, forward strand.
TTCATAGTCTCCTTCGAGCCATCCTTCAGCACCCTATACTCCTCCCTGTAATTGCATTAATTCCTCTTTAAACATCCATTAACTCTTTAACACTCACTACTCTTCTCTATCGTATAAATTGGTTTGTTCGTAAAGAAATTCATAACTTCGAGCTGCAAACGGAGAATTAAGCATGTTTTATTCAATTTTGCTCCTCCAATAAGAAAATATGGTAAGCCCATTTAAATTGGCTCTATGGAGCATTCCCCAAAGGTGTGACTTTAAATTTTCATCACTGCGCATTGATATGATAAAGTTTTTTATGGATCTCGATTAAATGAATGAATTAAGTGTTAAACCATCTCATTTAATATATATTTATTTTAGAGAGAGTAATTTTAACGAACAAATGTATAGACAAGGAAATTAATACAAGAGCCTGCCGTCTAAATATAATGTGGCAGTCTATAATAAGATTCCTAGCAGCTAAAACAAACTTCCAGGTAAGCTTACTATCATATATTTTGAATCATGAAACTGATAAATTATTACTGTATATTATATGCAGGCAATAAATAAGAAGAGATTTGACATAGGCTTTTACATCAGTTGAGTGAAAAATATCCATTCCTCATTCTTTCTTTGATACTACACAAAACACTCGAGGTGCCTTGCCCAATCACATTTGGAGTAATTAGGTTTCACATTCTTCTTACAAACACGAAACCCCGAGTGTACATGCTCGGGGCACAAGTCTACGAAGTTTCTCTGATGGTTTAGATTAACACATTGTGAAACATTCTGTAGAGAATCAACCCATTTACAATTGAGCCAGAAAAGAGGAAAGTACCACACACTTTTCCTAAATGAAACTGTATCCTTTTCTCTAAACGGATCAAACAGATCTACTCCTACCATTCCTTTGTGGTAAAGCTTCAAATTGTTTGGGTGAGGGATAACTACCACTTCTTTCTTCTTTTTTACCACCATTTGATTTTTTCCTTGAGATAGATTCGCCCCAACTTTTGTTTGTTGCCACCGAAACATTGCTGTTATTATTCCATGCACAAATTCATAGCATTCCTCTTTTCCTTTTCCTGAAACTGCTCGGGATACCTTCTCTTTTTTTTATCTCTGACACTGTTACTTCCTTGACTCTGTCCTTACGAACTGTACTTGTTGGACTAATAATAGCTTCCTGAAAAGAAGACAGAGTGCATCGGCTGTGTTGTAAAAAAAGTTGTTAACATATCCACTGCTACGCTAAGGTAATTTTCTTTGGCCAATGAATGTATGTGTGATGGTTAATGACACCAGTGTAAGTTACCAGTTTATGTAGTGGTAAAGTTTACAGGTTTGTGAGTTCGTGGTGAGTAATTATACAGGTAGTGGATTAAAGAGTCCTCGTTGTTATTACGCTCGCCGGTGACGAGGACTTCAGGCAATGGGCTTACTTTACCTCTTTTTTGAAGTGAATCTGACTGCTTATAATTTCTCAGGAAGGTTATGCGCTAGGCTGGTCTTACCGATGGTGTCTCGGTATTCCGGGTAAGTAAAAGACTTTGAAAGGACGCGGCAAAGAGAATATAACTTTATTCTTAAATTGGCCTATTAAAGTTGCAAGTGAAACCGTCTCGGGTTCTTTGCGGCGCTCAGTGTGTAACTTTCCTTTTTACGCGAAGTATCGACTCTAAAGGCGGCAGGACTTTGTCGACTAAACGGGATTCCAATGACTCGACTAAAGGAATATATTAAGTTAATGAATCAGGAATAATGAATCATCGTCTGAATATTGAGAGTCTGTCTCTCTATATAAATGTTTCGTCTCCAAGGGACATGACCTTGACATGTCAGTGGAGCGGACCTAGTTATCTAGTTTTTTCATTATTTCCATCCCTTGGGCGGAGTTTCCGACGCCTCTGTGTACCTGTTGTGCCTACATATTTCACATAGATTCAGATTTATTATAGGGAATCGTTTGTTGCAGTTCTCTCTGAAATTTCTCTGGTCAGAGCCTATATGTGTTGAGCTGCAGATAATTCTTCCCATCAGGGGTATGTTTTTTATGTGCAATTCTCGTATTTCTCCAGTTGATCACAATTTAATATCTCTGTATTTTCATGGGTTTCGGCGCGACTGTAACGACTGCATGCCTCAAATCTATTTGTACAGTTTAACATATATATAGTTTCATTTCCTAATTCTCTTTCGTTCTTTATTTATTACACTTGCAAAATTATTTCTTTAATTGAAACGCCTAGAAATTTTTAGGATTTGATATATCCACCGAGCGACAAATTAAGGAATTCCTCGCTGGGCTTATTAAATTCTATAATTTGGTGCCAGAGGCTTACCCATTTTATAGAACTAGCCCTACACATGGACAACAGATTAACCCACAGGCATTCCTTCCTTAAACCAAGAGTTTTTCCTTAATACAAGAGGAAATTCTTTAACACATTGACTGCCAAGCCCAAATCCGTAAAACTTCCATTCCACAACCAATTCTTTGAGGTTATTATTGTAGTGTTCAATGAGGGAATTAGCATGGCGTAGGTCATTTATGCAGCTTCCTAAAAACTAAAATATTCTAAAGTTCTTTTCGCAATATTTTTGGGGCCATATCATCACATATGGGTGACTGTTACACTATAAGCCATGTGACCCATATATGGGTGACAAAAATTCTCTTTTGGGGACCAAGTCACCCATATATGGATGATAGATAACCAATAGCCACATCAGTCACGTGTGACTGACAAGAATATGGTAATGTTATCATTATTATTATTATTACACAAGATCAAACAGGTAGAGCGGGAAGAGTGCAATCACTATAGATTGCAATTAGCAATCCCCGCACACCTGCAACGTCGAAAAGCGAACGATGGTAAGAAGAAAAGAAAGAGGGATAAAAGACAAACTGGAATAAGATAGGTAAAGAAAAACCTCAAGGTTTCCAGTCATCTAAGGATTCAGTTAAATTAAATTAAGAAATTAAATTTAAATAACAGTATATATCAACATTCAAACAAAACAAGATATAGTGTATATATGTAGAATATTCAAACACGAAAAAACATAACAAATAACAAAATATCAGGATAATGGCCCATGATGAACACAAGATCTTATTATCTTTTGTAAACATCTACATATTCGATGTACAAGTCACTTATTCCCAAAAATTCCAATGCTGCACAACACTAGGCAGAAAGCAACGCTGAAACTGGCTAGTACGGCATCTGATAGACTCAAAACAAAGAGGATGCCGGCCCAAAGCATGACGAGTATTTGTCCTTGTTACAAATGATTTGGCAAGGAAATATAAAGCGAGTGATGCGGATTGGATTGTATCTTATAGAGCATGCCGACATTGCTGATCTTCCGGCGATGTGCAAGGATCCATTAGACATTACCCCCACAAAGAGAGCTGGCAGTATATGAGACTCTGTCAATAATATACAAGTGTGAGATAGCAGCAGACGAGCAGACAGGGGTACAATATTCCAAAGCTGGAAGAATAAAACTTCGGAAGCAAGTGACAGACACGGAAGCATCATTGAAGGTGGCAAAGGCCATTCCCATGATTTCTAATTTCTGCGAAGCAGTAGTCTTTAGAGTTCTGATGTGAAACTCCAAAGTTAATTTGGAAGCAAATTCAACGCCCAAAATGTCCAGTTCGTTTAATGCTAAACCATCAACATGGAGAGGTTAATGTGGAGGAAAAGGGCTACGAGATCGTGAGATACACATACATTTATATTTAGCGATGTTAAGCTTCATGTTCCATGTATGGCACCATATAGAAATGCATGAAGATCTTCATTGAGAGAATTAGATACAATGCTGCGAGAGTGAGGGGGAATCAATAGTCACCAGCAGAGTTACATCGTCTGAATAACCATACATAATATTTTGTGTGATGCTAAAGAGGTCAGCATTATAAATATCTAAGAGCAGAGGTCCGAGAACACTGCCCTGCGGAACGTTCAAGTGGACAGGATGCCAGTCACTGAAATTGGCATAAACACAAACCTTGTGGGTGTGACCCACCAGGAATTGCTCTAAAATAGATAGAATCCATCCACCAACACCAATATCTTTAGCTTCTTCAGCAATCCATTATGATTTTCTCTATCAAAGGCAGCTGAGAGATCGAGTTGAACTAGGTGGGCCTCATGCCCCAGATCTAGTGCTAACTAGATCTTGTGAGAGATCGTAACAAGTACATCCGTTGTAACAAGCTTTTTTCGATAAGCAACTTGATTATAAGGAAGAACACTTGATCTCTTAAGAAAGCGGAAAGGTGAGCTGCAACGTGGTGCTCAAAAACTTTTGAAAGTATTCGTGTAATAGAGATTGGACGATAATTGAAGGGATCAGGGCAACGGGTTTCCTTAGGAATAGGCGTAATGTGAGCCACCTTTCAGCACTCGGGGAACGATCCAGATCGCATGAGGCATCTAAATACTGCACTCAGTTTCTTTGCTATTACAGCAGAAGTTTCCTTGAAAAACAAAGGAAACATCTTAAGGGTATCTGTGCCTCCATATGGATCAAGAGCATTGAAAATCTTTTTCACTTCTTTGGACCGAAATGCAATTTTATTAAGAGTAGGCATAATAGCCATTTCTTGATTAAAAATTAATTGCTCTCTACTAAGTTTAGAGTCAAAGTGCTTCATCAAAAGATCATCTTTTTTGTTTAGACTCCTGATAAGTTGACCGTTCTCAGAGAGCAGTAGGGAAAGTGATGAGCTGCAGCCAAAGACCTCTGATTTAAGGGTGAACCACCATTTATGTGGATAAGTGGCGCCTATACCCTCGATTCCCAATTAGGACCAACAATATATAGGGACAAGCTGGAAGCATTACTGCCCACGCCAAGGGTGGGAGTGGAAAATATATTCACGAACCAACACAGCGCTTGAATGATAGGTTGTATTCCCGTAAGGGTTTTTTGATAATGCCTAGGGATATGGCAGAAGCGCGCGTATGAGATTCCACTTCCTAGCTTATAGTGGAAAGCAGTTATATAATCTGACTGTTCCCACAGACCTTGCTCACGTGGACCGGCCTTGTAGCTGACCTCGTGGCTTCAACGGGGCACAGGGCGACAAGAAACCTCCATTCTCGACATATATCATTATTATCATTATATTAAATGCTAGTGTCAGGCAAGGTTGGGTTATTTTCCATTGAAAGAACTTTAAGTAACCCATTTCTTGAGAATATTTTCAAAGTGAACTACTGTGACATTTAACAGATGGTGTTGCCCTACTACTCCTGCTCTTCAATACCCATCTCCGGGATATTTTTACTTCGCTCACCGCCAAAGCAACAATATACTATTCCAACCTCAATTCTGAACTATTATCAGCTATTAACATGAATCCTGATTTCTATAGGGCAAAAATCCGCCAGGCGAGGATACTTCCTGCCCAAACCCCCCGCCAATTTGGATTCACCCCGAGAGAAATTTTCAATTCTGGTTGGACTCGGCCCAAGTCGCCCGCGACTGTGAGTTCCTATTCTATTTTATCTTACAGAGATCAGTTAATGGCTGGTATGTCCTCCTAACCCGCGCATTCGTGAAGGATAGACGCGTCTCTTCCTTTAAGGAATGTATAGAAGAGGCGGATGTGCACGCAATATGCCACAACCTATACCGGGAAGACACCAAGAATTCGCAACCTCCATCCCCTAAATGTAAAGAAAACATTCTTCAGTTCCCCCCCGAAGAACTCGCCCTGTTTGTTAAGGTCTCTGGTCCTTTCAAACCAAAGTACCATCCCCCGCCTGAATAACATCCATATGAGTTAAAAAAACTCAAATATTTAAAGACATAATTTTATTGCAATGAATATCGGAGAGACTCATTTGCCTGCTACTCAATCTTCTCTCAATCGAGGCTTGCTGGAAATGAAAATGCACAGAGATCGTTGACTTAGCGGCTTAAACTCTAATAGAAGAGGAAAGTTTTCATTGGATCTAATATAGAGAAAAGGGTAATTATAAAAATGCTGAATCACACCATTCTGAGAAATGAGCAGATTCAAAGCAGTTTGTGATTCCTCGAAAGTTATGATGTTTAAGGTTGACACGTAAAGCAGGATTAGGTTTTTTGCCCAGGTATTAATCATAATGGAGGGAGGTTGTTTTTTTTAGTAAAATACTCATCTTTGTTAAATTTAGGTGTACTTGTTCACTACGCCCCTAATTGAAACTAACATAAACTGTATTGAAAAATGCTTTTATTTTGCACCAATGAATTTCAATTAACTGATTTATACAATATATCTTCATTTGCTAGGTATATTCCTTCATAAAAAATAAAATAAATTTCTACCTAAGTGTATATGAACGGGTCTGCAATTTCATTATACCTGACAGTGTTAATATTTGCCCATATTTTAGGCTTTGCGTATAATTTATATACATACATCTGAGTTCATATTTACTCTGAGTGCAGCAAACTCATACATTTCCATATTCTGTTATCCTTTCCTTACCGTAACAATGCCTGAATAATTTTTGCCATATTAAAATCAGTCATTCCGTTTCCATGCATTTAATGTTGTTTTGAGTTATGAGCTCAAAGTTCATTATAATTGCAGAGTAACACAAAGTGAACTTTAATTTATTAGATAATGTTCTATTCGTGCATTCTTCTTGAAGCAGCTTGACATTTTTAGAAGGGCTATTGAAAGAAATCTGAAACAAGTTTAGGTATTTTATACCAATAATTAATCAATTATTCCGCTTTTGAACAAATTCAGTGTCCCCCTAAAAACATAGCTCTCATGCGCATTTTATTATAAAATAGTGTTAAATTCGAATTTGATCAAAATAATTTCACATCACGTAACATTTCTTTGTAAATTTGCAGAGTTAATAATTATGAAATTGTTACTGATATCCACGTTACCATAAATTTATTTTGCTCCCAAAGTCAGATTGTGATAGAACGAGTTGAAGCTGCGTTTAATTTCAACTCCTATCCCATATTATTTAAAACCACGATGCTGCCCACGTGCATCTTCGATTCGAGGCTTGGAGTCTTATCACAGCTACCGGATGTCAATGTTTAATCAAGGAGGTTATCGTCCCCCCGTTCGCCCCATACGCCGACCTCGCCAGATTGAGTTGGGCTTATGAGCAGATAAGGCATTGTTCTCCGGCCCGGCTGTGCGTTCCCTCCAAGCTTTCACTCCATTTTCCCCCACGCCAAGGAGATGTCCTGGCTATTTATATGGAAACTTTACCACTAAGATCAGATTGGAGATCCAGATTTTCGTCGCGAAACATCACCACGACCCTCTCTCCCTTTGTGCGCCAAGGGACCTCGACCTCGAGATTCACCACCACTTGTCCAGAAGGAGGACAATATTCCTTGAGTGCCAAAGGTTCGAGCCTTTCCGACGCCAAGTCCCCAAGGCTTCCCCCCCTGTTGTTCAAACGAGAACAGCATTAGAACAGCCATTGTTCGTTTTGAGCCCTTCGCCAAGAAACGGTTCTCATCCCCCCCTGTTGTTCAGAGGAGAACAACCTAGAACAGCCATTGTTCTTCAAGCCGTTCGTCGAGAAACGGTTCTCCTTCCCAAGACGCCTCGTCAGGATCCTTTTATCCCCCCCCTTCGGCTGGAACTCGCCAGCGGACCGAAACTCCTTTGCGCCACCTTCCACTGCACCACTAGTGGAAAAATTACGTAAGCCAAACGTCACCTTTGAGTATTGATCCCTTTTGTCAATTCTATCCTGTTCTTTAAATGGTTTATCGAACCATCCCATCTCTTTAACTCTATATTTGTTTTACCTTTTTTAATCCTTTAAATCCTCGGATTAGCCCGAGTCTCCATGACCCTTTTCATTCTCTGTTTATGTCAATATTTTCCGTCTTGTGTTTATTGATAGTTATTGTTAATAAAACTATTTTATTAATGATAGCAATATTATTATCCTTGAGCTCAGTTCCACTTCTTAAGCATATCGAAGATACATAATATCGGCCGCCAGACAGTAACGCACTCTAAAGATAATTAAGGAAGTTCCCTCAACGAATAGATATATATGGTATCGTCGGGAGTCATTCTACGACACAGATTAAATATCCTCATTGTATATAATCATGAATATATAATATATCAGTGTGATGTTAGCATCATATAATGTATTACCCTCCATTTTAGTATTTACTTCTTCGTTTCAACGACGCCACAGGTATGCCAGGCTTCAGGTTCCAGCAGAAGTTAGACAACATAGCAGGTCTGTATTTTTCCTTATACCCATTTTTCATTGACGCTATAATGAGATGGAACCTCTCTCCAATTTAATCACTCACATCTCCTTCATTCTTTAATAAAAAGGAGTAATAGGAAAAGAGAAAGAAGCCAATAGATATGATGTTATTGCAAAAACAAAATAATGACATGGTTAAACATGTGAGGAGTATGGCGATAATACCATTCGAAAGATAATGTAAAATAACATAAGGGGTTCAAAATTCGTTATAATCGGCCGAATAGTTATTATGTTATTACCAAAACAAAATAATTCTCGAGTTAAGCTGGGGAGGACTTTAGAAATTATATCATTCGAAAGAGAATGTAAAACAACATAAGGGTTTCAAATTTCGTTAGAATCGGCTGAATCGTTCAAATGTTATTACAAAAAAATGAGGAGGAATTAATATAACGAGTCCAGAAGACGCTAGTTTGTTTACACAGTGTCAACCGTTACCTTCTACATTGGCCAAGAATCCCCCAACCTTTTCCCGCTGCCCGAAGACCATTCGAAGTCGCTCGTAGAGAAGGATTTCGGTCAGCAGATTGCCCAATTTACGAGACTGGTTAGGTAGTCCGTAAATATAAACATAGGAGGATGTGAAAGCGTTTAGAATGAAAATCTTGCTGCCTAAGGCTTCGTAGGCAGAAAAGCTAAGTACGGGTTCACTGTCCTCTCCGATTTTTTATGTCTATTTTTCGCCAAATAGAAGAAATCTCACCTTCCCCGGCTGTAAACCTGAAGGGGCGAAATGTCTCCGCGTTGGAAATTAATGCCCAGGAGAGGAGGCTTAACTGTGGGCTAGTGAGGGTTCGCCTCTTTTAAACTCCATCGTATACCCATCTTCCCAGAGGATAATCGATGTATATTTAGTTCGATCTTGAAAATTTTTCAAAAAGAAGCGGTGTAGCCATCGAGAGAAGAAGATGAGTTCCTGAGTCAAACAGGGAATCAAGGAGATATTTGGAACCAAGCTGGACTTACCCTTCCGAGGCTGTTCCTTTGGTCGATTAGAGGAGCAGACCAGTAGTATCAAGACCAACTCTCTTACCATTATCTTCCAGAGAAAATCCCGTATCTCAGTTTGCTGAAAAGCTGAAACCGCTCACCATTGAGGAAGACCAAAGTGAATTCCCACTCGAGAGGAGATTCACATTTTGGTTAAGTCTCATCGTCGAGAAGCCAGAATTGCTAATACAGTGATCAGGATAACTTCCATTCATCCAAGACCCCCTCACTTACATCGTTAAGTCGAAAGAAGCCTAGTCACACGCCTCCACCACCTAGAGGGAAACATCAGCTTTTTTATCGAATCACCCCACTACGCTCGCCTCACCTCAGCGAGGAAGTCTCCAGTCCAACTCGCCCCAAACAACCTTAGCAAGGGAGCTCACTTTCAAGGTCACCCAACTGTTGACACAATCTGATTTTAATGTAAAACGAATACAAAAATGTATTCATTTTGGGGTTATTTCCCATTCTTTGCGAAAGTGTAATCGTAATAAAACTATTTCAAATGACTTAAGAATTAGCATTAATTGAGCTTAAATCTCGTGTATTAGAAGCGATTTTTGCGTCAACCATCTCGTATTACTCATTTTTAGTGTTAATTTTTATTAGACCCTCTAGCAATAGAATTAAAGTATTTAAGTATTTGTTTAATTAGATCATCGAATGCAGCAAAGGGTCTTTCAACAAAGACACTCGAGCTTTGTCAGGCGATAGTGGCCAAGTTGTTAAGGCAACATCTGGCAACCTCACTGTTAACTGCTTAGTAATACTAGGCAAATCACGATGTAAGGTTATAACGTTGAACAGCGTGTGCAAATCATCAAATGTCATTATCAAAATCAGTGCTCCGTTCGACAAACGATCCGCGCATTACGTAATTTCTATCCACGCCACAATCACGCTGCCTAGTCTACTGTTCAACGCTTCGTGGCCAAATTCGAGGCAAAAGGGTTAAATATTAACTAGACAACATCCGTACGTCGCCAAAACGCAAGGTCTGCTGAAAACATTGCTGCCGTAAATGAGAGTGGACGGGAAAATCCGAGGCAGTCAATTTCTCGTCGTTCACAAGAACCTGTCTTCCTGTGACCTTAGTTTGGCGAATTATGAGTAGGGACTTCGGTCTGCACCCGTACAAAATCCAACTTACCCAGGAACTTCATGTAAATGACCATATACAACGCCGTATGTTCGCTGATTGGGCTCTAGAGCAGTTGGAAGTTGCCCAAAATTTCCCCAAAAAAATCATCTTCAGCAACGAGGCCATTTTTGGAAGAATGGATTTGTGAACAAGTAAAATTGTCGGATTTTGGACAAAAACAATCAACATGAGATACACCAGCAGCAATTGCATCCTAACAAAGTCACTGTTTGGTGCGGATTTTCGTCTAACGGAAACATCGGTCCGTATTATTTGAAAACTAAGATGGGATTGCCATAACCGTTAACGGCAAGACCTACAGATCGATGATAAGCAACTTCTTTTGAGCTCAACTGGATTATATGCCTGATATGGATACTGCCGACATGTGGTTCCAACAGGACGGCGCTACGTGCCACACTGCGCACGCCACGATAGACATTTTGCAACAGCGATTTCAGGGCAGGGTCATCTCACGCGGCGGCGACGTCAACTGGCAACCGAGATCATGCGATTTATCGCCAGAAGACTACTTTCTTTGGGCCTACCTTAAATCGTAGGTCTATGCAAATAATCTGCAAACAGTTGATGTCCTAAAAGTTATCATAACGAACACCATCCAGCAAATTCAGCCAGATGTATGCGACATAGTCATCGAAAATTGGGCCTCCTGAATTCGTTCCACCAAGCGAAGCTGCGGCGGGCATTTGAACGACATCATATTCCACACTTAATGCCATAAAATGTACTTTTAAATTCAAAATAAATTGAGTGCATATATCACACACAACTTGTTTTATTTACATTTAAATATTGAGCGTCCTTATTGAAAGACCCTTTAGTCAGATTTATTATCAGTATTATTCAAAATGAAGAACATATTTATGAAATACATTTTTTATTATTATTTTTTTTTAAATCGCGAACAAAACAGATACATTTAAAGGCTGCTGGTCAAGATTTTTAAAATTTTCAATGCAGTAGCTCAAATACGTATCTGCATATATAGCAGTAGGTGTAGCCTTTTTTATGGTTAAATAGATAGACTGTTTTTACAATTTTCCCTAATTTTATGCCATATGAGATTTAACGTTCTTAATTTTAAGCAATTTGTTTACTACAACTTTAAAAAAAAAATTTAAGAGCCCATCTGGCCATTGCCTAATAGGTGTTCACAACAAGATATTGATTTTAAAATAATTAAATACACACCAACCTCCAAACTTTAATTTATGCTTGCAATTCATAAATTTGCAACATTCTTAAACCTTTAAGCCTATTACTCTTTATTTGCATTTAGAAAGTTGCGAAGAGCGTTAAATGATAAATATTTAATAAGTTGCAATATCAGAATATTTTACTTTTGTTAGAAGTATCATAATACTAACCATAAAGTAATAATATTGGTTATATTTATAAGCAATCTTTTACTCAAAGGAAACCCCTGTTTGGAAGTTTTAAAAACCGAACTTGTTTTGATATGTAGCATTACAAATAATCTTCAGCCTTAACCTAAAAGAAATTGACAAATAACTGAAATCCTGGAATATATAATAACAGGCAAATGTGATTAACATGCGATTAAGGTGATTAACACTAGTCTTTAAAATTCAGTTTAAGATATAAGGATTCCATTTCTTCTGGCTTTCAACCTACTTGAAATATGGAATTTTGTAGGTAATAAGGATTCAATATTTTTTTTCTATTATTATAATCATTCAACTTATAATTTATTTGAGCACTAGATAAATCGATTATCTGGTTGGTGTTATTTACATGGTTGAAAATACTTGATTCATTTCTTGCTCAACGAATATCCTCCCCTATCTCCGCATATGTGCTTAACCAATGACCTTCAGGTTTGTCGGTTTTTCCACATAGAAAGTGGGGCAATTGGTGCTTTACTCGGGATAAATTAGATGCCTGTATCTTTATTTTTTGATTTTGGCTTAGGGGAAAGGAAATTATTTCTGATAATATGAGGATATTTGAAAGTGGTCAAATTGGGATACACAATGGAGATTATACCTTTATGCAAACGAAACTTGGTATAGTAAGAAATTCTTTTTACATGTAAGATTGGTTGTTACGGACGGTAGGATTTTGACTTAGCTTCAGATGAGTTTTCATCAATACAATAAAGTTGATATTTTAATTTAACAAACATGCATGCTAGGAAGGGGATTTTATTGTGTAAATGATACGGGTCAAAGATTCTAAATGCTCTTAAATACAGAGATATTACGGGGGTTTTTTTTTTAAGATTATGATATGGAAAAAGTGAATAGAGGAATTTGAATTAATAGGTTTACCGTTTATATTAAAAGATACTTAATCATTAATTCTTAACACATTTACATCAAGAAAATTAAGCAAGTGTACTTTTTCCATTCAACTTTGAATTTTGTAGTTGGATGGAGGTCGTAAAGTTTGTTCAAAAGATTATCAAAGGAGTCTATTTAGTAATGGCCATGTAGATATCACATCGTCTACATACCTATACTATACAAAATTTGTGTTGCTTTTTAAAGTCTTGCGTAGGAAAGTTCCAATATGTTCCATTAACATGTCCAGAGAATCCCATGCCACTGATGAATACATTATCCCTAACAAACAGTTAAACAAGTTTGACAATTTTGGTTTGGGTACTTGGAGCTATAATATCGGGTTATCTAATGCAACCACTAAACTTTGAAGGGCTTTATCAATAGTAAGGTTGGTAAACTAGTTATGTAAATGCATTGAAAGATTTAATATTAACTTTTATAACTTTTTCACTATATTTAGATAAAGGAATTATGTTGGAAGAAGATGTAAATCCAACTGCTTCAGAGAGAATAGACAACAACCATTTGGAGAATTTGAATTCAAGACAGCCATTGTTCGATATAATTCGACGAAGAGGGGGTTTATGTTTGGAATTTTTGAGAATCCATATATACGAGGAAGGGATGAATTAATAGTTTGAAGCGATGAAGATCAGGATTTGTTCATTTTATAATTTGTGTTAGACATTTGTTGAAAGAACTCATTTCATCACCTAATGGATCTGAAGTAAGTTAATTTTTCATGTTTTTAAGTCAGTTAGTAAGTTAGTCACCATTGAATATGAAATTTTATCAAGTCTTCCTATCTGATTTTGCAATTAAAATATTTTGGATAGAATTAAGTAATATAAGTGCAACGTGGAATCGAAAAGATAATACTGGAGTGAAGGTTTTGCAAACATATATGAAAGTAGGCAGATAAAACTAAAAAAAATACATATTCTAATGATAACACAATATAAGAAAAATTATTAAAAAAGACTGCAATTTTAAAATTTTATTTATCATCTCTCTATTTTGAAATATAAGAACATTACATTTTGGCTGGCAAGGTGAGTTTTTAACTTGTAGTAAAAGTAAAAAGAAATATTAACGATATTACAAAGAGAATAAGGAAATTTGTGGTTTTAATTTGGTAGAAAAAGATATGTATTCCATCCTATAGTTATACTCTTGATAAGGAAACGTCCTCTCAAACAGGTAAATTGTAAGTATCTTGAATTTTGAGAGTATTTTCCTGATTTCCTTTCGAAATTGTGAGCGCAATAGCTCACAAAAAGTCACACGCTGTGTCAGATTCGTCGTGGAAAGTTCATGCGTGACCCATTTTCCAATCACTAGAACCTTTCTAATCCGTTTTAGTCTGAGATATGTCAGTTGTATGGGTTCTGTAAAATTGTTCTACGAGTTCCCTAAAGTTTTAACGAAATTCCATTTAACCCTTAAAATATAGTGTTCACATTTCAGCAAATAAGAAATATCTGTAAAAAGTTGCAAAAAAGAAGTCATATTTAGAATATGCATCTACTAAATGTGTCCTAAGAATATATACTTTGTGAGGTAACTAATTTACAGGCGCCTTTCACGAACAGGCGTTCACACTTGTTCATACCTGTTTCCAAAAGGTCTTCTGTTTCAGCAAAATAAATTAGGTCAATAGTGCGTGAAACTTTTTCATTTATAAAACACCAACAACGCGGAACTTGTCAAAGTACTTCGATTTATTGCCCTAAAAATCGAAAGGTTGAGCATTTCTGGTGGAATATATCATTCTAATTAAAATACCCTTTGGAGAGTTCATTATTACTTACTGTTGAATAGAGCAAAAATTTTTACATAATCGAGAAGTGAAGAATGATGCCAGCGATAAAGCTTGAATATAAAATTATTTTTTATGTTCTTTCTCTAATTTTGATATACTACATTCTGATTTCTGCACTAACCAACGTTTTTAGCGAGAAAATAAAAGTTTTAGGAGATTTTTCCTCCTTTGAATGTGGGTATTTGAAACTAAACATCTTGACAAGTGGGAAGCAATAGTCGAAGGCCAACTAATAATATTAATGATAATGATATGCCACCTTGGTATCCGTTATCATTACTCTGTAAGAGTGACAGCAGCGAAATCTATATATTATGGATAAATAGATAAAAAATTAAAGGTAAGCTGCATAAACATGCTCTGTTAATCCCCAATATATAATAAACGTTTAAAAAGTTAAATCTAATGTGTTATACATATTGGAATAATTTTTTTTCAATCATATATAAGTTAGGTGCATTTTCTCCCCACCCTACTTAGGCGTCTTTAAGGACTTGGGGTTACTCTTGTCTGTCATTCTGTAGTTATTTTTATACATCACAGGAAATGTTTCCCATACGAAACGTTGCAATTTGAAATGCTCAGGGAAGAAAGATGGGAAACAGAAGCAAAAAACAATCAAACTAAAGAAAAAATAGCCCTAATTTTTATAAGTGGTATTACGTCATAAGGTTGGAAGCACGTGATAGAGTGCTAAGTTTAGAAGCTTTCACGTTCTAATTAAAAGTAAGATTTATGTAAACGAGTGATCCTCATGTAACCGCAGAACAGGACTCGCTTTCATCTCAAGACAAAGAGCGGATGCAAAGAGTTTTGTAATATTCTTTACCATTGTGACGAATTATCACAAATTGGGCTATTGACTTTAAACATATAAATAATTTCTCAAAATTCTCCGACTTTTTTTCCTACATTTGGAAAGATGTTTGGCAAAATTAGCTGGCTAGTTATAAATTTTAACTGTTTAAGCGTAATGTCTAAAAACAAATCACTGTAACGAACTTAAAAAAAGGAATGAATAAAGCAAAAAAAAGTAATCAATTGATAAATTAATGGCCCTAAATTTATATGTTATTTCTTCAAAGCCTTATCTTCCTATACATTAAATTCACTAATCTTTTGTTATAACTGACCATCTGGGAGATTCCTGGTCTCATCTCTAGGCTGAGTCTCTATAGAGAAAGAACCATATTAGCAGAAGATAGTGAGAATATGCAGTACTTCAATAACTATTGAATTTGTGGTCTGCTCTCCACAACCTCCAGAGAGGATATTTAACTTTATTATGCTACAAAACTTTTCAATACATATATATTCACATATATATACAAACTTCAAAACCTTCCCGCGCAATGATTACTCATTAGGTTTTGCTTTAACATATGAAAAGTCTCAAGGGTTGAATCAGCCAAATTATGTCTTGCAACATCAGATATATACTATATTGATTGCGATGTGAATCATATTTTTTACAGGTTAGATCTATTTATTTTAATCATAGGAGTATTTGTTATATATATTTGGGTAGGGAGAAGTAGCAGAAATTTTCGAGGCAACAAGGTCATTATCCTTAGTCGATAATTGTCTTTTCTTTCTTATTCATGAAAATGAAAAGAACAATTATAAGACCCGCTCATATACCTAGAGGAAGCAACCACACCCTCCGCTTCATATATAACGTACAACAATTTAGACCAAGGGTACAATATAAATAGAGCATGCAAGATTAACAATTATATTCCTCGAGGAGATTGAGAGTCTGCCAGTCCCTCTTTTCAGACCGTTTTTCTGTTCCCCTGTGAAGTCTCGCAACCCCTGATTGAGTCGTACCTCGTCATTAAGATCTCACCATCAGATAGCCCTTCGTGAGGCTTTGACCCATGTTAAAAGTAAAGCTTATCGAGCCACCTTCTTCCCGGAGAAGGGTGCGGCCCCCCTCATCTTGCCCTCCCCTTCAAGACTCGCGTTCCTCGTGTCTGAAACTCCCTGCCGTGCCGTAGAACCGTCTCGTGTTTGAGATTCCAACTTTCCAGTGCAGAAAAAATCTGGTTCTTCAACAAAAAGTAGTAAAACCTTCATCTAAGAGTCCTCCTCGTCAGAGAGCACTGAAGTCTCTCCTCGAAGACCTGTTTCGTTGGCCTTCCCAATCCGAACTACACTAAGCTCCACGGTAAAGCGATTTTGCGTTGTAATCACCTTACTACCCCCTTCGTCAATTTGGATTCACCCTGCAGAGGACTTTTCAATCCCGGTTGTACTTAGCCAAAGTCAACCGCGACTACGATTACCTATTTTATTTCGTCTTACGAGATCAGTTGACGGCTGCTTTACGATCCGAATTCCGTACGTTCGTCAAGGATAGACGTGTGTCTTCCTTGAAAAAATGTATCAAAGAGGCAGTTGTGTACGTGTCAAGCCATCAAGTATACCCGAAAGAACCCAAGAAATCGCATCCACCATCCCCCAAAGTAAAAGAAACACCCCTAAGTTCTCATAGAAGAACTCGCACAAGTTTGGGAAGGTACCTGGTCGCTCCAAACCAAAATACCATTCTACGCTGGAATTGAGGGATAGTAAGCCCCCCATCATTAATTCCCCAGCGTCGGATTACCCTCGAAGCCCGGTCGTATGTTTTTTCAGCGGTGTTCCCGGTCATGTGACGACGAACTGCCTACCAAACTACCAATTACGTTCTGCTCCTATTCAGCAAATTCATCAGATAATTGCCTCTCTCTCTTATCCACCCGCTTGCCCTAAAACCTCAGCAAACTCCACAATTAATAGTCTCCAGGGACAGCAAGTCTATTTCTTGTTAAACAACAGCTCTCTCGGATATCTTGACTTCGAAAACGGAACCGTTACTGGTTGCAGAGTGTCATCCCTCGTTAAAGACACCGGCTGCACTCTCAATGTCATTGCAGAAAAGTTGCTCCCCTCGTGAGCCCCGACCACGGTAAATTCGCAGTAGTCAATGAATACTTGGGGCGTGCAAATAGTTTCCCCTGCACCGCTGCTACCTCGAATGTTAAATACTTTACTGGTTTGGGACAAAGTGATAGCACCCCCCCCCCTCCCATTAAGTTCCTCACCATGTTGATAAACCAGAGACCGCAGCTCTCCCCTAACCCCATCGCACAGCCTATCAACACGAGGGACCAGGCGGTAAAGGACACTGCGCCTCCCATGAAATTAGAGCCCCCTTATGCCCTATAATTTGCAGCTCTTCAGAATGAAACATTTGCAGTGCTTAGAAGGATTTGCCCGCCATCCAGCACTTGGGGGGAATTAGCAAAAAATGAAGATCGAGGATCTGCCCGCGGTCAAAGGAAATTCGCCTACCTCGTTAGTGACGGACTGTTTTTTGCTCCAGTTCGACTAAGGATAAATCAACATCTAGCCTTTATTTAGAATGGCCATAGTATTGATTGGACCAATACAACTACATTCTAGTGGCGTACATTGATATTTCCTTACGCTTGTCGAATTTGAAACGATATTCCCCGACGCCCTCTCCCTTACAAAGATAGATAGCGTGACCTGTGTGATTTCTATCTTTCTCCGCGTTTGAATCTCGAAGCAGATCTTGTCCGACAAAGGTAGACAATTCACCTCTGAACTAATGGAATACGTCGCCACTATTCTTCACCCCTTTTCAACCCGCTGCTAATTGCGTCTGCGAAAAATTAAATGGTACATTAAAGACCATTTTGAAAAGGTTGTACCATTCTCCTCCCCGAGAATGGCCTCAGTATCTGCCCGATGCCCTGATTGTTTGCCAAAAAATACCCTACAGTACTTTAGGATTTTGCCCTTTCGAGGTTTTGTATGGCCGAAAAATCCAAAGCCCGATTAGCATATTAAATGAAATTTTGCCAATCCCCAGGGGGATGAGGATATCAATTTCTCGTATTCTTACTTGTTAGATCTCAGGAACCGCTTGGAAGAATGCGCCGATATAGCATACTAAAATACGAACCTAAATCTGGAAAAGTATACGACCTATTTTCACGTTAGGTCAAAAGAAAGGCGATTCAAACCGGGTGACGAGGTGCTGCTTTTACTACTCACGGAGACAAATAAGCTTTTGTCCCAAAGGAAAGGCCCCTTTCCAATTCTAGAAGCGTGCAGTCACGTAAATTACTTAATACAGACCCTTTCATGTAACAAATTGTTTCTTGTGAATATGCTTAACAGCTATCTTCGCTGCACCTACATTAATAATATAATTGACCTTGACGAAGAGGAAGTAATGAAAGCCTCTTAACTTAATTGAAACCGTATGTATCGAGCCTGACAACAACTACCCTTTTCCTTCGCTCCCCGGTTCCCGTAAAAGCTCCGCTCAAGAACTCGATTTGATCCCTAACTGGAACAGTCGCAGAAGACGCAATTGGCCCTTTTGTTAAACACGCTCCCGGATGTAATTTCCGAGAAGCCTGCCTGCTCATTAAATTTTGAGCATGATATAACCCTACCGACCCAGGAGACTATCCGCTCTAAACCATTACCATTGCCAGTTCACTTGCATTCTGCTTTTAACTTCGATGTAGAAAATGGCTAATATTTGGAATCATGGAACCTTTCAAGTCATATTATTGATCTCCAATTATTATGATCAGGAAGCTAGACCTGAACGTCGTAACGGTTTTTAACGCTAAGCCTACCACTTTGATAGACCAGAGACAACATTTACTTGAAGAGGCTAAGTTTATTTCTTAGATAGACTTGTTTAATGCCGATTATCAAATCCCGCTTAAGGCTAGTGCCAAGTAATATAGCGCATTCCACACACAAAAAGTAACTTCTCGAGTCACGGTTTATTCAAAGCCAGAAGGCCACACTCAGATCTCCTCACCCCCTCTCTCCCGGCACACTTACCATACATAATAATCATCACGTACTCCTCGGGCATCCCTCCTTTCTTTAGTATCCGTTCGGTTAATCAACGTACCATTTACGAGGTCTTCTAATCCTGTCCGCACCCTGACACTCTGTCAGTTATGTTTTATTCATAAGCGTATTTCCATCTATTCCTCTTTTCTGTCCTTACCCTATCAAATTGCTTTCAGTCACAAGCTCATTTATAATATTCTTAAGACATTAAACATCTAAAGGCTTTTTAGTCACTGTAGGGGAATGGTCATTTCCCCCTCATCCGTCCACTCTTGGTGCAGTCACAAGGCGGTTACCGCAAAGACATCCGTCGAAGGCATCGGCGGGCCAGTGCTTAACCGTAGTGTGGCACAACTCAGTGCCATGAAAGACCCTAAAGGTCAAAATGTAAGAACTTCCCCAGGAGAATGAGATCCAGTTTCACGTCGAATAAGAAATTAGAGACGTGTTTCTCCCAATCTCGAAGGCTAACGAGGAGCCGATGTTTGACTACCTATTATAGCTCATAAGTATGGGGTGAAACTATTTAAATTATGCTCTATGGAAGGGTACAACAATAATGTTAGTATCTATTCAGGAAAAAGTAAAAAGGGGATAAGAAAAACTGGTCTTGCAAAAAAAGTTAGTACGAACCTGATGAAGAATCTTTTGAATCAAGATAGAACATTATCTTTTGTAAACTTTTCTCCTCATATGAACTATCCCATTCATTTCTACAAATTAAAACACATGTACATATTTGGAACATTGCGTGCCCCTCCCCCAAAAATATACCACCAGAAGTTATGAATGCAGTCCTAAAAACGGACAAATGGTAAGCAGAGAAGAGCAAAATAGCATTGTTATTCTTAAGTGTAGAGATAATAGAGATGTTCGGATTTTGTCTACAAAGCACAGCACAGAAATGATAGATAGAATTTAGAGAATAAGAGTCAAGAGATGCATTGTAAATGCCAATGATGTGTATAAAAGATCAACAGGAAAAAAGATAGGAAAAGAAAAGTTCAGAGAAAAGATGGATCGATCTTGGTTAGGTATCGAAGATATTCCTCGTCCTGGATTCCAAAAGCCAGTTCATGCAACTCATGTCATTCAGACAAAACTAGATCAGGATGGTAAATAGTGCGAAGTATATGCAAGAAATGGTACCAAAAAAAGTTAAAGAAGGTGTAAGATAAGCCAGAAAGCAGTCAAAAAACTCAACCCATAGTGCAAAGATTGTCCAAGAGAAGACTATCTATGCCTAAACTCTTACAGAAAACTACATCACTCCTAATTTCGTCAAAATGTAATTTACTACTCTTTATTTTGCACTCTTTAGTTGAAATTATTTTTGCTTTGTCATTCATTATAAGTTTATAAGTAAATCTGCATGCATATATCCTAATACTTTCCCCAAAACAACATTTTTTATTTCTATTTATTTTTACCTATACATTATTTTGTCCGGTAAAAAATAGGTAATGTCTTTATTATATAATTTTGTTTTGTTTTTCTATAAAAATAAAAAAGGGGTTGCAAAATACAGCTGACCTTACCTGTCGGAACCTAGATTCAATGATATTTCCCAAAGAAATATCTTTGAAACTAAACGCTGGATATAGTATACAAATATTATGCTATAGGCCATTGTCTGACACCAAAAGTTTTCAAGGCAGCCCCACTAGCTTATTAACATAGTAATTTGTCTATATTTTCAGCCAAAAGTAGCTGCCAAGGCTGCAATTAAAATTTAAGTGTCAGTTATGGTGTCCCCCACATATGACTGCCATGGCTATAACTGGTAGAGCCGTGTCAGACATATATGGCTGACATGGTAGTGAAAGGATTAACAGTTGTTCATGAGAGTTAACGAACCAAAACTTGTAGCCAAATCTCACGGGTTTTCCCCTAATGAATTGTTTGAATCCATCTCGAACAAAATATGGTTCCATGGCTGCATCAATAGCCCATGTAATAGGAAGTGTTTAAGCGATATCAGTGAAGAGCTTGTTGAAATGTGCAAAGAGAGTGCAAATGTCAAAGATCCTATCATTCAAAGGATTTTTTCAGTTATCCACAAATTGTAGGCTTAGCACGATCTTTTCAAATCAGTTTATTGTTATTCTGCATAACCTAACTTCATGATAAAAGTTGGCCCATTCTTGATCGCCTCAATCAATTCTTTGTCCTAAAAGATATCCATATGTCCACAGGTGTACATCCTCGATATCCCCATTTTTTCTACAATAGATGGTTTTTGTACTTCCTACAAGCTTATGGCATCACTGTCAGGTAAGAAGAAGAATACACTCTTCATTTGTTTCTTGAATTCCTCCCATCCCTATATCTCCTAAGTATAACTCCAAAGAGAAAAATGAAAAAAGAAAGAATTTCTTTATCCGTCAGCGCCTCACAGGTGTAGTTAAGTTAGATGATAAAAGCTTTCACCTCGCTGATAAAACGCTAATCTCCATTGTCGGGAAAATGTTAGCCGAAAGTTTTCAGCCACATCGTTGGAGAGGATTACGACCACACCACATAAAACACCACCACCTATCCTAAAACCACCTACACCACCAACAGCAAATCTACACCTACAACACGACCACCTAAAACAAAACCACCTACACAACTTCACTACCACCTACTCTACCAGCGCCTACACCACCATCACCTACACCAACACCACTTACAGCAACAACACCTTCAGTAACACCACCTACAACAGCATCATCATCAACACGACCATCACCTGCACCAAAGACTTCGCTACCTCCACCACCGTCAACTTCACTACCCTTACCACTACCACCAACTTCTTTACCGCCTACACCACTAATGCCTACAGCGCAATCGCCTATACCACCAATAAGTACACTACAACCAAGTGCATCGCCAGCACGTATACCAACTAAACCAACATCACATGCAACCTGTAAACTAACACCTATAATACCTAGACCATTACAAATACACCAGAATCGACTGCATACTATCACCAACACCATCTACACCACCACCACATACACAACTATCACCTACCCCACAACCAGCTTCGCCACCAACACCTATCCCACCTACACCACGACGAGGTACACCACCAATTACCACAAACAACTACACCACCTAAACCAGCCCCATTACTAGCACATATAGAACAACCACCTACACCAACTTTACCTACACTACCACAACATACACCCACACCAACACCGCATACACCACCACTACCTACATGTACACCTACTCCGCATACAACACCAAATGCTACACCACTAACAACTACAACCTACACCACCATCACATCAACAACGAAAACTTCGGACATGTCCAATTAATAGAAACGCTCATAAAATAGTTGCATTGTTTTGTGGTTCTTTTTTTAGTGTCAAATATTTAACATCAAGGGCAAGTATTTAGCGCAAAAAAGGAAAAAAAAATTTAAATGGAGCTATTTTTATGAGCGTTTTTCTTTATTGGACATGTCTGAAATTTTCGTGGCCGACTGTAATAGGAGTTGGTGTTGAGCACAGACTCTGTTTTGGGTCTTTTCTCAGAAATAATCTTCCTTTTTGCCCGCTGAGATTAGCGCTTTTCCTTCTGATGCGGTGAGCTTCGGCACTAAAATGTAATATATATATCATTAATATATTAAATTTCTTCTGCACAGATTGCCCATGGCTACGGGGACGAAGAAAAACTGTCGACAATACTCCAGTGAGTATTTAGCTCATGGTTTTATATATTTACCAGACGAGATAACACAGCCATTGTGTCTTGTATGGATGGCTACACAGTCTATTTATAGTATGCGACCAAGTAAGCTTAAAATACATTTTAAGAATAAGCACAAGGGCAAAAAGACAAAACATTAGATTAATTTAAAAAGCTGCGAGATGATTTCCAAGCAAGGAGCACTATTTAAGATATATTTTTACAAAACAACGGCAAAACGAGACAAACGTTTAATTGCATCTATGAGATTTCCAAGCTAATAGCGAAATCGGGAAAACCTCATCCTATTGACGAAGAATTGATTTTGCCTTCAAAATCCCTGAAGTCATTCCGCTAAGCAACAATATAGTATCAAGACGTATTGAGGAAATGGCAAAGGATGTAGAGGAAAAACTCGTTAAACATTTACAAGTAAAGACCTTTGCATTACAAATTGATGAAACGTTATTACGTGATAACGAAGCCCTTCTTATGGCATATGTTATGTTTTTGGATAAAGATCAACTCAGAGAAGAAATGCTTTTTTTTTCCCGCAGCATTGTGAGAGATAATAAAAGGTGAAACAATTTTCGAAGTAGTATTGACCTATTTCCAAGAAAATCATATTCCACTTGGGAATATTATGGCTTGTGCAACTGATGGTGCCGCTGCTATGGTAGGAATATATAGGGGATTTATTGTAAATTTAAAAGAGGCTGTACCTAAAGTTTTTTGCATTCATTCTGTTGTCCACCCCGTCAACATCTGATTGCAAAAACCTAAGAGGACGTCTGAAAGATTCACTTGATAGTGTAATCAAGACAGTCAACTTTATCAAATCAAATCCAATTCAAGAGCGTCTTTTACGACCATTCTGTGCTACCAATGAAGAAGGGTTTGAGCGCAAACATTTGCATACAGAGGTGCGATGGCTTTCTAAGAGCAATTGTCTGAATCGCTTTATTGCGCTTTGGAAGAGTGTTGTGTTATTTCTGGGTGGTAAGCAGCTCGGAGTAAGAATCATTGCCGCCAAATGTGACATATTCTACCCTACAGATATATTTGAAAGCTAAATATCTTGAACAAACAGGTACAAAGGAAAATGCAAATATTTTAACTTGCAAAGAGTCTATTTGTGTATTTATGGGGAAAATTAAATGGTTCAAGAAAAAAATAGGGCGAAAAAAGTTGATTCAGTTTCCAGCCCTCCGCACTATTAAGAGTGAGCTGAAGAAGATTATATTTTAGTATACATTGATCATTTGGAGAAATTGCATAGTGATATGGAAGTTAGGTTCAAAGGTCTTCTACAACTGGACATTCCGGATCGGATGATAGACCCATTTGGAATTAATGCAATTGATGTTGATATCAGATTACAAGAAAGCCTCATTGATTTACAGAGTGATCAAACTTCTCTAGCTAGATTTAAGCCTGGTATCAGGAACTTATGGGCAAGTCATGAAATTGCTATGAAATACCACTGTTTAATTTTGGCTATGTTTATAGTCCTATATATGTGACAAATATAATTGTACCTGAATACAAATAGCTGTTTTAATATTTTTTATCCTTGAAAGTAGAGTTAAACTGCATATTACGTACTGAAAATATTGATTATGGGCCACAAGAAAAAATAAGGTTACTAAGGTGGCCATAAGACAAATTGGGTTGGAAACCATTGACCTAAGCCACTGTCACCTAAACATTTAACACTGCCCCTACACCACCAGCACCTACACCAACAGCACCTACACAACCTACACCACCTACAGAACCACCAGGTACACCACCACCTACACCACTACCAGCTCTAGAATTATCACCTAAACCGCCACTATTTTTACCAGCATTACTTCCTACACAACCTCCCCAATTAGAGCACTACCACATTTCATCACCACCGCAGACAAAAACACCAGATAACCTACGCCACCAAATCCTACAGCAGCTAAACTTTCGCTACATACTCCACAACCACCTACGACACCACCGCCTACACTTCCACCATTTGCACCACATACACCACATACACCAGATATAAACCACCACGTACACAATCACCACTAACACTACCACCTACATCACTACCACCTACAAGACACAACTATCAGCTAACCGCCACCACCAACACCACTACTACCATCTACGGTACCTATACCACTAGCACCTAAGGCACCACTGTCTACATCACCTTCACATACACTACCTACACTACCACCACCAGATAAACCTACACAACCATAGGATACACCACCAAAAACACGACCACTTACACCACGTCCACCACCAACTGCACCACTACCAACAAAGCTATCTACACCACCACCAGATACATTACCTACACGATCACTACCTAAATTAGCTACACCAACTAGCTAAGCCTACCCCAGCTACCTCCCACCACCTACACCTCCTATACAACTCAGGCGTACACAACCACGTAACAACCACCTACACCACGTAAACCAAAACACCTACAAAACTACTAACTACATTAACACGACCAACAAATAACCTACCTACATCACTAGTACCTACACACCCATCTGGTACCTGGACCTCCCTAACACTAGCTATGTCAGTGACAAGACACTGCCACCACTTAGGCTACCTACACGACCACCACCACGTACACCACCAATACACCACGCCGACCTAAGTCACAACCAGCTACAATAGTAAGACCTACACAGCTGCCTACATTACCACCACATAGAGAAAACACCTATACTTACCCCTATACGATACCTACACCACCACCATCATAATAAACACCGCCCGTACCAAAACCTACACCAGCATCAACTACAGTACATACACCTCTACCGGCTAAACCACCAACAACAACACCAACACCAACTACACAGCCAACAACTACACCACCATCCCCTGCATCAAATATATCACTACACACACTGCCACCAACTACACCACTATCTCCTACACCATCACCAAGTCTACAAGTGCCACCTACACCACCACCACTTACACCACCACCACCTACACAGCCACCGCGACCTACATATCAACCAACGACACCTACATAACCACCAACTGACACAGGTACATTACTATGTACACTACCTGTACAACTATCATCAACAATACTACACCTACACCGCATACTTCACTGACTGCAACACAAACTACAGAAACTTAAAACACCTCGCTTACATACACATCTCCCACTTGACCATCACCACCTACAACACCACTACATCTACCAACTCCTACAACTCCCCCACCTAAACTACCGCTACCTAAAACACCACTACATACACCGCTTACACCATTACCACCGACATCACCTACAATACTATACCTAAACTTCCACCGCCTATATCACCTACACTTCCACTGCCTACATCAACACTACAACCTACACTGCCACCACCTACAACATCACCACCACCAACACAATCTAGGCTGTATCACATATAACCCTACTACAAATACCACCAACACCTACACTACCTACCCCACCACAAGCCTAAAACACCAACAATTCAAGCATTAATACCTGAAGCACTATTACCTAAACCACTTTCAACACTACCTACACCCTTACTTACACCACCTATACCTCTACTTCCTACACCAACTCCACCTAAACCACCAAAAATTAAACCACTTCCACAAACATCTAAACCACCACCACCTACAACAAAACCACCCATACTAACACTACCTACACCACCACCTACACCACCGCCACCTACACCACTGACACTTTTATTAACTCCAGCACCACCTCCTAGAGCACCTGTAGCACAACCACCCTAACCACCAGTATCTAAACCACGACCCCCCACCCCCACCTACAACACCTACACCAAAAACACTCACATTATGCCTCATACACCGCCTAGACCATGACCACCTACAACACCGACTCCAAAAGCCACAACATTATGCCTCATACACCCCTTACACCACCACCACCTACACAAATTACACAACCACCGCCACCTAGACCACCAATACCTATACGATCTACAGTACCTCCTCCACCACCGCAAATACACCAACCTCACCACCTACACCTATACCATCTACACGCCCTTCTTCTACACCAACTACAACTACAGCACCATCTAGTACTTATATAGGAATTATAATATTTATCATAATTTATTGCTTTTGTCCGTGTGTGTGATCACAAGAATTAAGATTTTATTTAGAATATTTTTGGAACTATTGCACGAGCCCCATTTTCTTTGCCGTAAGATTTATGGACGCGTCGAGTGGCTAAGGCTCGCGTACTGGAGGAAGATGACGTCTTTCGAGAGATATAAGCAACAGAATGAGATGCTTGGTTCCTCCAGTAAAGAGCTAGTTAACCATATTAAGGGGGAGGAGAAAAACGAAAGAGCAGAGAAGAAAGAACTAAGAAAAGCTGAGGAGAGAAGAAGAGAAGCTGAACCTGAGGAGAGAAGAAGAGAAGCTGAAGCTGAAGCTGAGCAGAGAAGAAGAGAAGCTGAAGCTAAGGAAAGAAAAAGGGGGAAGGACCATGAAAGGGACTTAAATAGGAATAACTTAGAAACTCTCTCAGTTAGTTCCAGGAATGTAGCCCCCCAGACCCCCGCTTTAAATCTCCCAGCATTCAGGGACGGTGAGGATTTCAATGCTTACCTCACTCACTTCGAAAAGATTTTTGAGCGCATTTACTGGCCCATCCAAAATGATGGAGTCACCCGAATTTTGCCACTCCTATATACGCAGCTGCAAGATATATTCATTTCGCTACCCGACGAGGCTACCCTCGACTATTCGACCCTTAATTCCGAACTCTTGGCTGCGATCAACATGAATCCAAACTTCTACAGGGCAAAGTTTCGTCAGGCAAGGTAGAAACCTGGCCAGACTTAACGCCAGTTCGGCTTCACTCTCAAAAGAAGCCTGCAGTTTTGGTTGGACTGCGCCCATACAAACAGCGACTATGAGTCTCTGTTCGACTTCATTTTGCGGGATCAAGTGATGGCTACGCTTCCCTCTGAAATCCATGCATTTGTGAAGGACCGAAGAGTTGCTTCCTTCAAAGAATGCATCGAAGAAGCGGATTTGCACGTGACCAGTCATAATCTTTACCCCAAAGCTCCCAAGAAGATAAATCTTTCATCCCCCAAGAGTAAAGGCCACTTCCCTAAATTTCACCTTAAGAACACTCCCAAATTTTTAAATGTCCAAGATCCCTCCAAACCGAAATATTATCCCCCATTTGAACCTAGGAATGTTTAGCCACCCGTCTTTAATCCCCCTACGTCGGATTACCCCAGAAGACTAATCTACTGTTTTTCTTGCGGAAGCTCCGGGGGATATGAGGACGAACTGTCCCCAAAATTCTTAGTTCCATTCTGTTCACAGCCACCAAGTAAGCTCCTTTCTTTCTCCTCCGTCTGCTCACCTCGAAACACATGCTTGCCCTTCAGCAAAAGCCGGACGGGAACTCAAGTTATTTTTTTATTTAACAAAAGTTGCCCCGTTGGGCTCCAATTTGAAACCATAAGGTTAATGGTTGCCGGGTTTCAACCCTGGTCAGAGATACGAGATGCGCGTGCATCTTCGTATTGGAAAAGTTGCTGCCCTCTGTGAGCCGCGACGACAAAAAATTTGCAGTAGTCCAGGACTACTTGGGACGAGCCAATCGGTTTCCAGTTGTCAGTTTTTGCATCGAATGCAAATATTTCACAGGGTTGGGCTCACATCGTATCAGCCCCTTATTAACTAATGCACTATATTAGTCTGTCAGAGCCCGCAGCCCTCCCATTTTTCCGTTGCTCATCCCACCATCACGAGGGCCCAAGCCATAAAGAACACGGCACCCTCGGTGACTTTAGATCACCCTTTTTACCCCCGAGAAAGAAACTCTGAACAACGAGTCTTTTGTAGACCCTCAGATTCGTCAACTTATAGCTGATGAGGACTTCGAGGCGAACATGGATGAAACTGAGCTAGCAGCCTGGCATGCATTGAAAGATGTACGAAGGGCAGTCAATATGTTTTGCAATTCGGATATAAGGAAACTAAATATGAGGAAAAGTGTTTTATAATTTTCAAAAATAACTACCTTTACCTTCGACTTTAATGGAATTGCTCACTTGTCCCTGAGGCTTCGAGTTCCGGACAACCAGAAATCTGCCGACTGCTGTTCACTCCACTCCTGGACGGCAAGCTGGACTTCTTCATCGTCCCCAAACTGGCGTCCGCGCACTACAGCCTTGAGCTGGCAGAATAAAAAGTAGTCGCTGGGGACAAGATCTGGACTGTATGGGGGATGGTTGAGCTCCTCGAATCCACACCTGCGTATGGCAGCTTGTGCAACTCTTGCCTTGTGGACTTTGATGACGTTGAAGTTGATCATGGGGCGTGAGGGTTTTAAGGACCCAATGGGGAGAGACCTTGGTCATGGCCAAATTGCCGTGGATGATGTTGCTTACCCTTCCATATGATGTTCCAAGTTCTCGCTCGATTTCTTCGACCTTCACCCGTCGATTTTCGAGGATCATCCTCCCCACACGCGCCACATTGTCCTCGTTGTTCACGTCTGACATGCGTCCGGGACGGAGTTCAATTCAAGGGACTCACGACCATAGCGGAACTCCCTATTTCAGTGAGCAATGGTTGCATAGAAAGGGGTGGTGTCGGTTTACACTGCAACCATGCCTTCATGGATCTCTTTTGTATTCCTGCCTTCCTTGGTCAAAAATTTAATCACTGCGCGGTGCTCAACCTTCTCCATTTGTTGAAAATTTGGTAACTGACGATCTGCGATCAGCTACTGCTTCTTAAATAGACGAGGCAGTAGCGTGCGGCTGCCCCTCCTGACTTGTCATAACTTGTCTTAACACCCCCACAAACATCAATCCCCTTCCTCCGTTTTGCCCTACCGATTCGCAAAACTTATTGCCTGCTCTCGTATGTAAATGTCTGCTGAGAAAGCACTAAGGGGCCCAGCTAGAGCATATAGTGGAGAACCTATTCAAGTGCTACCATGATTTTGGATGGAATATGTCATTGAAGATGCACTTTTTACATTCTTATCTGTCCTTCTTCTGAGAGAATGCAGAAGATGATAATGATGAACAAGAAGAGGAGTTCCATCAAAATATAGCGTCATAAGAAAACAGTTATAAGGGAAAATGGAGCCTTGCTAAGCTTGCTGATTTCGGCTGGAACCTAAGGCGTGACACTCCTGAGATGTCTTACTAAACGAATAAGTACATACTAACCTGTAGGTTAACACATTATAAAATGCTAACACACATGCTGATGAATTATATATCCTTGAAGAAATTACAATGTAAACATTTAACCTGCCTTTGGGAGCGAAATATGTTTTTAATGTACCAATATATCTGTCATACTTTGGAAAATTAGCACAATGACGCCATTGGGTATTTTCCTCAAATAGCCCTTCCTTTCCTAATGTGCGCTCAAATCTTCAACGTTGAACTAATCAGTTTCTGGGCAATCTGACATTCGAATTCGCATCTGTTTATTATCTACATACTGATCACAGGCAAAAAAGGATGTTTAACATTCTAAAAATCTAAAAAAACCTTGTAAAGTTGAAATGCTTGCTTTATAAGTTGTCGCTACAAATTGTATTTTCCAAAACCATTCCTTAACTTCTCAGGATAGAAAGTCAACTTCCTAGAGAAAATACATTGTAAGATTTACATACCTTCCTTGGTTTAGTGAACTTGAAACAAAGTTCATTAAAAATGCCACATTAGTCTCATTTTTCTCACAAAAATTAAAATGCCTTAAAAAAAACATCGCCCCATTTCAACATTGTAAGAAAAAATAAAATAAAAAATTCTTTTAATACAGTCAAATATGAAAAAGTAAATGTCGTTGTTTTACTTAAACCATGTGAAAGATTCCGCTGCATCTAATTGCGAATGGATCCTACAAGGTTGTTTGCTCACTTCTGCAACATTTTTCAGAGAACGAATTAGATATTTTAGGATTCTTTCGTAAATCAGGAAAGTGTTCAGAATTAAAATATTTCCTAACTCTCTCACAAATAGGCACTCTCTAAAATCTGTTCGCGGAGCTGAGCTCATTTGTCAATGTACTCTTTCATTTGATACATAACCGGATGAGAAAACTATATTGATGCTCATTACAGTGCAGTTAACAATTGCAAAATGCAGCTCATGTTAACTAATGCATCAACATCAAACACTAACTTTTCTCCCTAACCAATTCATATTACTATATCAATATAATCATACCTTTATTCACTATCTCTTATTCTGAGACAAGCCAAACCTCAAATGAGCTATGTATTTTCAATTCATTTCTCTGAAAGAAGATCATTCTTCTTTGTTTCTGTTTCTTAAATTTGCTCAATCTTCTTCAAATCACTTTATCTGTTGTGATCTTTCTAAAGGTTTTTGCAGCCATTTACATATCCTATCTCTGATTTCCTATAATACAAAATGACTAGAGGACAAGACACATAAACACCAATTTCAAAATTCACAGTACGATGAAGATGGTTACATTCCATCCATTCTAAATTATGTATAATAAGTCAATATATCATCACATAATTTCATCTCCAGCATTCCAACACGTATTAAACCTGTCTTGAAGAACAAGGAACTTCATTATAATTATTGACTGCCTACTAAAATTGAATGTATTCATTACTAAAATGGGAGGACTGTAAATTATTCCATCTTTCACATTCACAATCACTTCTATATATATAAATATATAGAAGTATTAAAACATTTGGCAATGACTGTAGATGCCAAATCTCTCGCAGGAAATAAAAGTAAGGCGTGTGGGGCTATTAATATGATAGAAAGGTAATATCAAATATAAACTACAAGTATGATGTTTCGCTATTAGAGAAAACCTACTTTAGCTCGATGTTATGGCCGAAAAAAGGATCAAGGCACTGTGAAATTAATTACAACTCGCCAGGTATTCACTTAGTAGAGATGTTTACTTCTCGAAAACAAGTCTTGCATTGGGAGAGTTAGGTCAATGCGGTTGGCATAAAAAATTTCGGGCCTTATAGGTAATTTTTCGCTAAACGAAAACACTAAAAAAGGAACAGTATTAGTTTCTTGAACTAGGAGCGGTGGAGTTAAAGCAAAATACACCGGAATAGAAAAGAATAATGTTTAATCAAACCAGATAATAATAGAAAGAATTTGCAATAACTTTGAAAACATTTGCAAGAATTCTATATCCACCAAGGAAATCTTTTGGGTTCTATCTGCTAGATAAGTATCCTTTCGCTTCTCAGGCCTCCTTTAAAACTTGAATTATACTTCTGATTTTCTTCAAAGGACCTCAAATAAATTAGTTTAAACCCAAACAAATTTGACAAACAAATGTAGAATTTTCAAATTACTGGGACTACAAGCGGCCTTGTTCTTATTTCAGTAAGCTTTTTTTATGTTTTTTCGGTGTAATATATTTAAGTTTGAAAAGATAGTTAACGTTGAGTTTTAGACAAAATATTCAAAGAATATTTAATTGTATTTTAAATTAAATCGTGAAATAGCTCCCATTTGTTTACGTTTCAGAGCGGCCTAATTTTCTTCCCAGTTTTGCTTACACTTCTCTCGATTCTCAGTATCGCTGTTGTTTTTGGATGAAGTGAGCATGCCCTTTGATGTAAGTAGTGTGTATCTAGTCTGTCATTTTTTTGGTGTTGAAAAAAGAGCAAATGTATCTGAAGGCCCCTTGTATAATGTGAGTGGTGTGAATGTGGCTTTGGTAGAGTAGGTGAGTCGGTTGCGTGATGAATGCAAGATATTAAGTGAGTTAGTGCATGAAGTGAGAAGGGATGCGAGTCTACGCATTAAGAATGTAGCTGGGACCTGTAGGGTAGAAGAAACGGAATGAAGAGAAAGAAGTGACTGATGTAAGTGAAGATGAATAGTGGGTAAATATGGATAGAATAGAGAGGTGAAAGCAGGTTAGGTGTGTGAGTAAGAGGGAAATGGATCCTGTTAGGTTGACTAACAGATTCGATGCCCTGAGAGAGGAAAAGGTTGTAAGTGATTTGTTTAAGGTGTTTGTAGCAGAAAGTTGAATAAGTGGTAGTTGGAATGATAACAGGAGGGAGGGTGAATCTAGGCCAAGGGGGACTAGGAGTGACTGAGCTAATTGTGATGGGTGCCTCTCAGATTAGATATTTAAATATAAAGTTGAGTGCGAGCAAGTGGAAGTCAGTAAGAGTTTGTTTGTTGGGTGCTGGTGTAAATTATGTGTCTGAGAGGTATGATAGTCTGGTTTCTGAGTGTCAGAGGGATGCAGTTGTGATTACGTATGTAGAAGTAAATGATGTTAAGAAGGTGGCTTCATTTGAGGTACGACAGAGGTGCAAAAGGTTAATTGAAAGGATGAGTTGATTCAGGTATGCTTCCTAGATCGATGTGAGGATGGAATGTTTGTCTGATGCAATTGGACTGAATGAGTATGTGAAATTCCAGTGTCAGGAGTCAGGATTAGGTATTGTATGCATTAAATAGACTCCATCTAAGCAGGGCTAGGGTTGACATGTTGTGGCATGAGTTACATAGTGACGTTCTGTTTTGCATGCGGGAAACTAGTTACTGATATTGGTCAGGGAAGTACAAGAATACAGGGTGGAGCAGGAAAAGGAAGGAGATGCAGAGGAGATATAGCGGAAGGTATACAGGGTAAAAGAGGTGCTTCAGGGATAGGAGGGCTGAGTTGTCCTTATAGCAATGCTCATTGTTATAAGAAATAAAAAGGATGAGTTATTTAGTTATATTATTGAAGAATATATATATATATAATATGTAAAAAAGAATCATGGGTAATGAAAATAAATTTAATGGCAATGTGAATGAATTTGAACTACATAGTTATGATATGTACATTAGTCAGAGGATAGATAGGACTGGTTCTGGGTTGAATATGTATATCAAAAAGAGCACTTCTTCAAATCTAAATAATTATATAAAGCAAGGAAAAGTTGACTCACTGGGGATATATATTAGGGGCATTAAAAGTAGGATAATATACTTCGGATCCTTTTATAGTTTGGATAATTAATTAAATCCCTTCACTCACCTCCCCTTTCCCTAATTTTGGCTCTATGCCGCCACCAACTAAAACACTCTTCTGTTTTTAATATGCCATTTCGGGATTGGCACAAGCCCTGATGATGTCATCAACTAATGAGAACAGCAAAAGTAAGAGGCGTTGTTTGTAGCGGAGCATGAGAGATGAGTCCGAATTCGACTGCTACAGCGGCAAGAGGACTAACGCTCAATTCTAAATACCGCGATTGAAGTTGCTTTTGAAGTAGACGAGGAGAACAATTTTGCCCCTCATATGTTCCATAAATTTAAATTTGGAGCTGAGTGTCGTATTGTTTGCTTAATTAATCAAATTAATTCGAAATTGTTCCTTTTGCGAAGTCTTATTCCTTCCAATTTAGGACGATTAAGGCTTAAATTTGTCCAATTTACTCACCGAAGTTAAAAGAGCTCTCTAGTCTAACAAATCCATGTGGAAATTAACTGTGTATATTATTGTTTATTAACTTGGTATAGTATTGTTTTTTGTATTTAAAAATGATCTTAACTAACGAACTCAAATTAGAAATTAAGGCCACAAAAATTTCCTTAACTAAAGTGCTAAATAATGCCCTTAAAAAAGAGAGAGCCATTCTTTCAGTTTCATATCTGCAAGAAAGAATGAATGACCTTAAAAATAACCTAGATTCTCTCAAAAAAAATTTAAAATCCCTATACCTAGCTATTTGTTGTATGAAGAGCATTGGTGAGGAAGACATTGAGACAGAATTAGAATATGTTTCAAAGCTAGAAAGGGATTATAATGATAAGATCTCGATGGGAATTAGTACCTTAAACTCTTTTCTAGAAGAGAAAACCAACACCATCAGTAGCTCTGATCATGAGGTAAGGCAAGTCATCCCCACTTTGAATGTAAAGTTACCTGAACTGAAAATTAATCAGTTTTATGACAATCGCCAGGATGCATTTTCATTTTTTAGATTTCAATCCAACTTTGATAATGCCTTTAATACTGTTCCAGGAGTGTAAAAAGCAGTTAAGTTGATTTATTTAGTCTTCTTTGCTAGGTAGAGCTTCGGCAATTGTAGAGAATTTTCCAATTGATGATAGTTCCTATGACACTGCATGACAGTTGTTAACAGAAGAGTTCTTAGATAAAAACTTCTTATTAATGAAACTCTTTTTGAAATTGTTAACTGAAAATCGTGTATTACTTTGGGACATAACATGGAATTTGTGTCTTATGTTAAAGTAAAATTGACTGAACTTCAAAAATTTTAGTTAGATTTTTACACTATAGGTACTTTTGGTGAACAGTTGCTCAGTAATAAATAAGATATAAATTATTTATTCCTTTCTTAAAGAAACTTTGTAGAAAATTTAATGGTAATTATCCATCTGTCAAACTCATAATTGATAATTCTGTTAATATTTATTAACTACTGCCTCCTAGAGAAAGAGCCAAACAAACCCAGGCTCAAACTAATATGCAAAACTTGGCTTCCCTTGAGCAGAAATATGCATCTAAACCACCTAATGTCCAAAGAATTAAGGGTAATAAAAGTTTTTAGCCATCAGGATGTAAATTTTGCTCTTTACTAAATCATTGATCTTTACATTGTAAAAAATATGGCAACTTCTTTGCTACACAAAAAAGTGCTTCAGAATTGAAATTATGCATAAGATGTTTATCCCTCAGGCGTACAGAGGCAGAATGTCATGGTCTACAGAGTAACTTGCTTTATCCTTGCCAAAGTTCGATTTTACAACAGATACGACCTGCCTAAAATCCTCTATTCAGATAATGCTAAATCCTTTATATTCATTCCTTCATTATTGTCTAACCTAATAACTTCAGATCTCTTTCAGGAAAAATTTAATAAATATAGTCTTGTGCACAAAACTATTATTCCAGCCTACTCTTCCTGGTTCAGAGCAAGCTGGGAGAGATTAATAAAAACTGTTAAACAGTGCATTTATAAAAGATTTGGAGGATCTAGCATCAAAGAATTAAATTTTGTAACCAACTTATCAGATATCCAACTTGTTATAAATAACAGGCCCTTAACTCATCGTGATATAGATAATACCTTGGAAGTTATTACTCCTAATGATTTTATTTCATCTGGGCCCTCTTTTTAATCTTTGATGATTTCTGAAGAATATGCAATTGGAGAAGGTGAGGCGGAAGAAATAAGCGAAAGTTTATTATATTCTTTAGAACTTAGAGATGTATACTTAGTAAATTTAAAAGAGAATGGTATACTAATTATATCCTTACATTTAGAGATAAACATAAA
Source organism: Ceratothoa steindachneri (assembly GCA_963969495.1). Lineage (NCBI taxonomy): Eukaryota > Metazoa > Arthropoda > Malacostraca > Isopoda > Cymothoidae > Ceratothoa > Ceratothoa steindachneri. The sequence continues at coordinate 231,975,828 of OZ018317.1, forward strand.
GATTCATTTCGTATAAATAAACCTCATTTACACGAACTTAAACTTTTGCACGTAGGTTCAGTTGTCCTGATAAAACATGTTATTAAGCCTAGACCTTTTTGGAGTATAGGAAATATTATAGAACTGCTGCTTGGTGAGGACAATTTGGTACGTGTTGTTAAAGTTGAAAAGCTTGATAAAGGTACTCTAACTACTTCTGTTACTAACCTTTATCCCTTAGAACTTGACAGCAACACACAAAAGAAGAACACGGAAGAAGCAGCAGCACTAGTACCAGAAGCTGCATTTTCCTTAAGTAGTTCCTCGAGAGAGTTTATTTCAACAGGTTGTGAGGATAGTGCAGCAGATTCCTCTTCTAGTAATTCACCAGTTAGTCTCTTTCCTTCAGGTTCTGGGAGTGACATACAGTGGATAGTTCCTGTTCGCAAAGCTGCCTTAAAAGTCAAATATTACCTCAAGAAGTGGATAACTTCTGATACTGTGTAACCTTAAAATTCCTAGTCCAACGTTAAAAAGGGTTCTAGTTAGGGACTTCTAACTGTCTTGAATTGCGTAAAACTTGTGAACTTTAAACTTTAATTTTAAGCTTGAACCTTTAATTTTAAGCTTGAAACTTTAATTTTGAGCTTGAAACATTAATTTTAAGAAGAAACTTTAATTGGAAGCTTGGAATTTTAATTGTAAGATTGAAACTTTAATAATAAGGTGGAAACTTCAATTGTAAGCCTAATTTAACAGTTCTAACTTTAAACTTTAAGGTTTGGAATGTGCAGTCAACTAAAATAAGGTGCAGCTCTTATAAATATGCAAATTAACTTCCACATTCCAACCTTATACTTTGTCCAAAATTTGTAAAATATCTAGAATACAAGGTATAACTGTGCAATTATAAATTTAAATTATTAAAATTTATCTACTAATTTATATTAGAAGGGGGGGAATAATTTGGATGATTAATTAAATCCCTTTACTTACCTCCCCTTTCCCTAATTTTGCATCTATGCCGGCACCAACTAAAACACTATTCTGTTCTTAATATGCCACTTGGGGAGAGACGAGTTCGAGTTCGACTGCTACAGCGACAAGAGGACTAACGCTTAATTCTACATCCTGCGATTAAAGTTGTTTTTGAAGTGGACGAAGAGAACAATTTCGACCCTCATATGTTCCATGAATGTAAATTTGGAGGTGAGTGTCGTATTGTTTGTTTAACTAATCAAAATAGACAACTCTGAAAGACTGATTGTATTGATGAGTTAATGATCCGGTTAATAAGTAAAGGATGTGAAGTAGATACTGTTCGTCTTAGTGACTTTAGTTTAAATTCTGTGTACTGGGAAAATATGATAGGAAGGGATAAAGCAAGTTTTAAGTTTTTAGAATGCTTTCAGAATAATTTTTTGACTCAATTTGTTAATAAACCAACAACAGGTGCCACTATTTTTTTATCTGTTTCTTTAAAATGATGATCACTTGGTTCAAAAATATTGAAAGGTAGAACATTAACAAACTGTACGAAAACTACAAATTTTTATAGGGGCGATTACGATAAATTACTCCAGTTGCTAAATCAGATTATAATTCAGTGATAAGATCACTTATGAGATATGAGGCACTTTTAAGACTATATTAAGCTTACTGCAGAAGCACTCTATTAATGAAAGCTATTGGGAAGAAATGTAGGAAGCCATTGTCGTGGAATCAGGAGATATCTAAGAAAATTTCTGACACCAAAAGGTCATAGCAGATATTAGAGAGAATGTACTTTGATAATTTAAATCATTATTGGTCCACTAAAAATAACTAGATAAGATTAGTAAAAAGAGAAAAAGAGCAGCATGAATTAATTTAGGTCAAAATAATGATAAATATTCAAGAAAAGTCTTTAGCTATTATAGTATTAATAACAAATCTAACAGAGATAAAATATAACCTATTAGATATAAATGTGATTGAAAAAATCTGATGAGGATATAATAGAGGTCCTTAATAATCATTTTGTTCAGTATTTACAGCTGAGGATCCAGATAAATTAATTGGTCATAATTCTAGGTTAAGGTAAGTAGTGTTGAACACCATTAATGTGAACAGGGAAATAATTAAAGGACTAATATTGGAAATAAATACTAGTAAGTCATCGGGCCCAGACAACTCTCATTATAGCTTACTCAAACAAGGTGTAGATAGTATTGTAGTAGCTCTTGAGAAGATATATACTAGAACACTATAGTTTAGAGAAATACCTAATGATTGGACATTAGCGAATATAGTGCCAATTTTTAAAAAAGGAAGTAAAGAGGACCATAATAACTCTATACCGGTAACCTAACTTCTATAGTTTGTAAAATTCTTGAGAACATAATTAATAAGAGAATTTCTGGCCATCTAGAGAATGGTATGTTAATAAATGATGCTCAGCATGGGTTTAGAAAAGGTAGATCATGTTTAACAAATTTACTGGTTATCATGGATTATGTAACTAAACAATTAGATAAGGGAAAGATTGTTGATGTACTGTACTTAGACTGTAGCAAAACTTTTGTGAAATAAGAGACTAGTTAACAAATTAAAAATGCATGGAATATGTGGTAAAGTTTTGAATTAGATAGAGAATAGCTAAAAGACACGAAACAGAGAGTTGTACTCAATGGGGTGAGGTCACAGTGGAGGGACTTTATCAGTCGCGTACCTTAGGGATCCGTTCTAGCCACTTCATTATTCTTAGTTTATATAAATTATCTTGGGGAGGCTGTAAATAGCAAAGTGACAATTTTTGCTGATGACACTACATTGGCAGCTGTACTCAAAGAAGTTGAGGGCAGATTTAAGCTGCCGGATTACTTAAATGATATTCGCTTTGGCTCAGAAGGGGTAGATAACTTTTACCCTTAAATAATACAAATCTATTAACATGGGAAGGGATAATAGGGAATTTAGCTTTTGACACATTCCTGTGGATGGCTCAAATTGTATATTGTATTTTCATGATCTGACATGATCCTATGGATTCATTTTGTGGCTGGGTTTCGATAGATGCAGATGACCTTTGATAGGCCCTTGTGGCTTTTGACATCCGTGTAATTATGTTCTGTTATGTTATGACTCATTTATCATTATCAAAAGTTAAATCTCAGAGCTGTGAAACACTGGAAGAAATAGGTTTGACAATGGGATATTGCAAGCGGTAGTTCGTATTTCTAAATTTGTTCGTGATGCATTTAAGATAATCCCAGAACGCAATAAGAATATGATGTATTTAGCCATTGTTATTTACGGTAACTCCTCAACCATATTTACAATTATAATTATTTAAAGGGGGCGATAGTAGGGGAGCTTCATTCCCTAAGTGAAGAACAAAAACTTGTTAGTATATTACAACCCGTTCTGCAACTCAAATTTAATTCCACCAAAGAGGATATCTACAATGATTTAGCCAAATTCAGTAATAAAAAGTTGTTAAAAGTCTGCTAGTAAGTACCAAGAGCAAATCAGTCAATTGTTTCTATCAAGCCACAATTTAGTGTCATTCATTGGTGAAATAATTACAATATTTTAATTTTTCCCATATTAAATTGGCAATTCATTTTAATTGGTGTTAATTTTTTCAACTGGTCTACGAACCATAAAATTCTAATTGCTGTTTTAGGGTGATGCTGTGAATAGGCAATAATTACAGCTATAAAGAATTAATCATTGACCTGGATTGCTTTAATGGCGGGAATTTCACTGAATCAGGTTTAAAAGTAATGTGTATAGATTTTTTTGGCCATTGCGTTACATTTGGATTATGCATATATTATTGCAAGCTGATGGCAGCCAATGAAAAGATCCCTAAACATCATGAATTTCATTCAGGAGATTTAGAATTTCGTTTTTCTCATTAGGAAGACTGTGTGTTGTTTAGTTGGCTCCAATATAAGGAGAGAATAGAAGGAAAATAATGGTGTTAATCGAAAATTAAATTGAGATTACACAATACACTTAAAGCAAAAACTGTCGGTCATTAGAATCAAGCCCAGAAAGTTTGTGATGTAAGATACGACCTCAAGATATGAAAAGTAATAGATAATATTAATAAATAAGCACCGGATCAAAGTGAAAATGTCTCAACTAAGCACGTATTGATAATTGGTCTTTTAATTTAAGAAGATAAATGCGTAGTTAATAATCCTCTGAGGTAGTCAATCAACTAACTCAAATATGAATATTGAAGAAAATGTAACTTACAAACAGTATTCATTATGCACATGAGATCCATTGCCAAATTATACGAACTCAACCAAGCAATCATTAGGAACCAAAAATAAGGGGTTGAGAATATGAGTAGAAAAGCAGATGAGAGCCAAAAGGTGCAATTCACTGACGGTAACAAATAAACACTGGAAAATGAGAACTCATATTTACGGATTGTAGAAATACACATTAGACACCGAAAAAGAGGGAGAACTTAAATATGTAGGTATACCTTGGAATCCCAGAAACTAGAACAGGACTTTTTAAAACATTTACGTAATAACTGTTAGATTATCAACTATTGAACGCTGCCCAGAATCCTACATACCAAAGGTAAACTTTATAATGCATGCCCCCATAGCATTTAGAAAGGGAATTTCTATGCGCTCTCAAGATCTAAATTGAACCTAGCAGTGATCTCATTTGGCCATCAGGACTAAGCATGTTCGACATATTTTCAACACACAACTTTACCCCATTTTATTAAATAATAATAATAGTAGTAGTAATAATAATAAGAATAATAACATATGGTATTAATAATAAGAATGATACCAACAATGTCAATACAATACAATCCAGAGACACGAATGCTTTATGTTGCTGACAAACATGGTTACATAAGACATCCTATCGCTACGAGGGATGCTTCAATATGTCCATTCATTGGTCTAAGATGGGTTTCATGTTTAGGCCCTCTTCCAGAACAGTGGGTTCAAATTGGTATTTTAATTGATGGTAGAATTTAAAAATAATCTGATATCGCTTTTTGGTTAAATTAGGGAGAAATATTTCGGTATTAAATGATAATAGGGATTTTTTTAATATTTATTTTTAAAAACTATGAAAATCATTTTGAAGCTGAATTTTGGATAAGTAACTAACAAAATATATCTTAATTTAATTTTATAAATTCCACCAAGTCTTATATGATATAACCTAAATATCATGACCCTGGTTACTATTCATGAAGAAAATTCCCTGATATGAAACTCAAGTACAGTTCTTCTATCACTACTTATGTAAAAATATCACCTTCTTAATATACACTAAACTCGGACTTTTATGGCTTTAGCTACTAAAAAATATCCAATACCATTGCACGCAACAAAAGTGTGTACCACCGGGCAACTTATTTCCCAAGTACATTTACCGGCTTTCCACTTGCATTAATCCTCACGGTCTTCTTTTCTACTCCAAAATAGAACTTTTGCCTGATCACAAAACTTAAAAATCTCTAAATCTTTCAAATTATCTCTCCTATATTCTTTCTGTTTATCTCCTTTCCCATAAAACTCCCCCCTACATACCCATAGTTTCCCTTCTCCTTATCAATGAATGCAAATAATTTATTTTACTACTCAATTCCTTTGCGATTTGAAATCGCTTCAAATTTTGGTCTCAGCATAACCCTGCTCCAATTTCTTCCATATTTCACCCGCGTCAGTTCATGCATTTAAGTCTATTAGGCAAAATAGAATCCCGTCAAATACGTTTTCCGATAATACGAAATCCCCGTCCTTTTTTATTAAAGAAAATAGAACAAGTTCGCCTTTCCCTTCTTTTTTAGGAAGGAAGGTACGGATGAGAGGCCTCCTCATGTAAATAAATTGGATCGACTAAGCCATACTACACTAACATTTCCCTATTATCTCAACTCCCGTTGAGTGAAGCGGAACTTCAAATTCTTTAGATTAGAGAACCATTTTATTAAGCAAGAATTTAACGGGTTGGTGGCTTTTGCCTTTCAGCATTTGCTTATTTATGTAAGGCTGGGTTTTAGGAAGACGTTTAGATAAGGTTGAGGGAAAAAAGTGGGGTTCTTTTCAATTCACTAGCGCCCTAATCCTGATTAGCACCAAGGGCATAAGTGCCACAAAACATACATCAATACCTAGGTAATATTAAAAGATAATAGTACCTAAAACAATAAGGGAGAATAAACCAAAATAACGAGACTATCAAGAAATGAAAGGTGAAATAGAATTTCGGCTTAAAGTGAGAAAACAATAGGACGAAATAAGAAGTTGATTATGCTAATTTATGTTCATGATGACATAGCAAACGAGCGGAATAATAAAACGATATAAAAGAATTATAATACGGCACACATGTGATTAAAAACAAATGCTAAGGACTATCATCATAGGTGTGTTATCGACTCTGTGTTTGGTTAAAAGGAGCAAATGGCGATGGCTATAACACGTGATGTCACTAGTGACTTTGTACTCACGATCTTAGAACACCTACAGTATTGATTCATATTGCTCGAACATGATATTGCCGCAATCTTCCTCCCGCTTGAGTGCCGGCTAAAACACTCAATAGAACGATAACTCCATCCATCACCCCTCCGAAATTACCCTACTATCTCACCTGCTAGTTAATGTTGCCAGAACAAGTGTGGTGGCCAAACATGTGGGTACAATTCCGGGCTCTATTTTTCCAACACTAACTCCATCAACCAGGAAAACTTCTGACTAGGTGAGTGTAGTGAAATGTGGCGCCCATCATCCTTTTGAGCTACTTTCCTCACCTAAATGACGAGTTAATGTGTAGAAGAGTTCTGTGAGACACATTATACATCACATCTCATATAATTGTATCATACCTCCATCATTAGGAACATTAGAACCGGATTCCAATTCAAATGATTACTGGTTCGATAATTGGGATATTAGGCGAGTAAATTTCATAGTTGTTAGACATGTTATTGAGAAAAGGACTTTTTTCTGATACCTGTGCTTCGTGAATAAGGTAAAACACTATTGTTATCTGCCATAGAGGGGTCTAGAACAGCAGAAGGAATGTGTTAAGATTTTCCGTTGGAGATTTTCTTTCTCGTACTTAAGTTAATATGCAAACATAAACATTTTAATAGAATACAGGTTTCTGCCCATCAATCTGGCCTGAAGAATAGTGGCATATCGACGACACTGAATACATCAAGTAGGTGCTCCACAAAAGTACTATTTGTCAATTCAGCCATTTTCTTGTAGTCGCCTCTCGGAAGCCTTTTGCTATTAGAATGTCAAGAATAATTCTTCACTTTTCTTTTTCTTGCTTTCTGGCAAGACTAAAGTCCTAGAAGTACTTTTAAGGTTATTTTGCTGCATTTTTTTGAGCATCTTTTCATCCTAGTTTAAAACAGCGTAGTGGTTTTTTCTTTTTAAAAATTTATCTTTGATTTCATTGCTGTAAATCAATATATCTCATTTCTGCATTTAACAAGGCCTTCTTCATAGCGAATGACAACCTGATGCACACTTTTTCAAATTATATGAAATAGTAAAGCAAGAATATGCTGCATCGTGCGATCTTAAGAGGACAACTCGTTTTTTCTTTTACTCCCATGAATCTGTATTATGAGAAGCATTATTATGCGTAAGAAATGCTTGATAATGAAGTTGTATTCTTCTAAATATCGACCAGTGTCATTTTTTTAAATAAATTCCCCCGGTAAAAACTACTTTTAAAAGGATTTTTACCCTTAACTCATATCAGCATCGTAAGAAATCATTATTACCATTAACAGCCCTCTACAATGCACGCAGGATAGTGTGGTTATCTATACATTATAATTTTAACGTTTAAACTGAATGTTATAAGATAGTATGCTCTAGATTTGAACTTTTATTTTCTCTACGATAAAATTACTTTTCACGCCAATTTGTTTATCTGTTGTTCTTTTAAAGGAATGTCGTAGAGTCTACAAGGAAAAGTTTCGCTAATTAATATAAAAAGAACAAAAAGATTTTTAAAACTAGACATACCACAAAGTATGGAAGAAGTAAATTATATCACGATAATCGTCAATAAGATCGTAAAAGAAATTTTCCAATTCAGCCGAGCAAATCTTCATCGGTACTTTCTGTTGTGATATTTTACAATGGTGGCCATAATCTGGCCATGTTTTTTCATCAGTTCTCGAGTCTGTTTTCTATTAACGAAATAACTATAAGGGTGATATTTTCCTATTTGGACAGGAAAAGGCCAATTTGCCAAATTTATTTGGAAATGATGCCTAGGACATAGAACTCAAGGCGTCTAAAGGGAAAAATAGACGATATAGATCGCATGGACAAACAAAGTACAAACTTCATTATATAGTCAGCTTTTCGAAGGACCAAAATAAGAGCCATTCGAGCTATTATGGTATCATCGCGTCAACTATCTGTATACCTTTTATTTATATAAAAAAAATAAAAACTATTCTTCTTAAAGAGCCTTTGGCCTTTGCTTGTTTCATATAAATATTCCCAATGGCTATTCTGTTCACTTCATCTAGTTAAAATCTATTCCAGGCATTAGTATTCATTAAACTAAAACAATATTTAGGTACATCCACTATGCACGTCACTTATTAACATATTGTGTCGTATATTGCAGTCTCTTTCATTTAACTCCAAATAAAATGTAAGAGCTCACTGTTCAAGTTAAGCACTTAATTATTTGTTAAATATCTTCATTTTTTTATAATCGAGGTTAGATATATAATTATTTACTTTTAATTGGGCTGAGTGCTAATGACCACTAATAGCGTTGAATGTACAGTGGCGGCAACAAAAAAAGTGACATTGAATATTGGCAATAGAAATCGATACATAAAATCGCTTTCACGATTTTACTTGCCAACAAGCCAATGAAAAGGGGCGGGGCTTATGCCACGAGTGGATGACTCTCCTGAGCTAAGACAACAGAACTGCGCTTTATTGGAACTCACTGTCTCGTTTGAGCTCGTACAGTGAGGTTTTGGTGTACAACGCTCCAGCGTGCTGATTTCCTGCATTCGTGCCTACATTTGACGTGCTATAACTTCTGTGCAAGTGGATACAATGGGGCGGAAAAAGCTTTCTATGACAGAGAAAAGCCGTGCCTTGACCCTATTAGAGCAGGGAAAGTCTTTTATTGATGTAGCAGCAGATTTAGGAACCTCAAAAAATACGATTTATCGCCTAAAACGGGCAGCTGAGTTATTGCCACCAGGTACCATACCAAAGAGGAAGGAGGGCACTGGTGCAGCTAGGAAGACATCTCCAAGGACTGATAATATCCTAAGGCGTGAAGTGATGTCAGACCCTTCTGTAACCTCCGCTTCAATCAAGAAAAAACACCCAGACCTTCTCCAGAACGTCGCCCTCAGGACCATCCGTCATCGCTTACAGAAGGACTTAGGCCTACCGGCTCGCCGCGCTGCCAAGAAGCCACTTCTTACCAAGGCTATGAAGATGAAAAGGCTCAATTTTTGCAAGACCTATAAACATTGGACAGCTGCCCATTGGAAGAAGGTGATGTTCAGTGATGAGAGCACCTTTAGGCTGGTCAGAGGAGAGTCAAAGATCGTGCGTCGTCCCAGCAATGTGTCTCGGTATGACCCAAAATATACCGTGAAAACTGTGAAGCACCCTGATAGTGTGATGGTGTGGGGTGCCTTTAGTGGAAACAAAGGCAGAGGAGGTCTGTACTTCCTTCCCAAGAATGTAACCATGAGGGGGACTAACTAACTCGAAGTTTTGAAGCAGCACATGCTGCCATTTTGGGAAATTCATCGGTGTGAATTTTTCATGCATGATGGTGCCCCTGCTCACAGGTCCCAGTTAGTAAAAAGGTTCTTCAATGATAATAATATTAGTGTTTTGTAGTGGCCTGGTAATTCCCCGGACCTAAATCCTATTGAGAATGCTTGGAATCTGATGAAATCCAAAGTTCAAGAGACAGCATCCGGCAGCATCAAGGACCTGATAGAATCACTGAAGAAGATCTGGGTTACGATCGACCCCACCTACTTCGCAAACCTCGCTGAATCAATGCCCAATCGACTCAGAATGGTCATCAAGTGCAAGGGCAACATGACCAAGTATTAACTTTCATGAAATATTCATAATAAAATATGTAAGTTACATTTTTCTGTTTCATTTTCCCCGAATTGTCACATGTCACTTTTTTTGTTGCCGCCACTGTATAAATTCTCCCGTAATTTTATATCATAATTTTTTTTTAGGTTCTATAGTCTCTCCCCTATAAGTAAATTATTAGATTAAATTGTAATTTAACCATACTTGTTAGATTCATTTACTTAATTAAAGATAAATAAAATAGAAAGAAATATGTAACTAACCTTTGGGAAAAAATAACAATTTTTGTCACGATCTCTCTGTGTATACGTTGACTGAGCCATATTTACATAAATGACAATACTAAAAATTATATGCATAATAGTTCGCACAAATTTCTAAATAGCTTCTAATCTTTTATGAGATACTTAACAAATGCTTTATTTCGAGGTATGCCTGGGTAGACTATCTGGGCGCACGAGGGTGTACACGAGCAATGGGCAGACAGCTGACCTAAGGTCGCTTTAGATATGCTCTGGGGCAATTAATAGAGAGTGAGATTAACGGTTGATCGAGACTTGACTACTGGCTTGCCAGGTTGCAAATTAAAGGATATATAAAGAACAAGCCCCCTAAATATAATTTTTAATATATATAATAAATGGGGCAATATATATATATATATATATATATATATATATATATATATATATACAAAAGGGAAGATCAAATTACATTAATTAAGGTCGTTAAAAGAATTATGTCGATTTAATGATATGACTGAGAACAAAATTAAAATTAACTTGAACGAGGGAGTATAAATTACAATTTAGTGGGAAGTCAAATTAAAGGGGAATGCGGGTGAAGATTAACGAGGTTATCTGGTGATAACAATACAAAATCGCTTTACTTTCAAGCGCTGGCAAATTGGAAGGGAGGTTGAAAACAACGGCGCAGGTCCTCAAGAAGATACTTCGCGAAGTCCTGACGAGGAGGACGCAAAGATGGGGTTTGATTACTTAGTGCTAAAGAATCAGATTTTTTCTTTTCCAGGGAGACGTAATCTCAACTTGAGACGATTCTGCAGATCGGCACGGAGTCTCAGTCTTAAAAGAACGGGAATCTTGAAGGGATAGTGAACATGAGAGGGCCGCACAACTCTCCGCGAAGAGGGGGGGCTCAATATCTTTCCTCTGAAGAGGGGTCAAAGCTTAACGGAGGTAGATTTGCTGGCGAGATCTTCGACGAAGTACGACTCGAACACGGGTTACAGGGCTTCACGGGAAACAGACAGGCAGTCTAAAGGTAGGGAATGGCGGGCTGTCAATCTCCTTGATAAATGGCGAGATTTGGGTTAAATAGCCGGGTGGCTGGTCCGTTAGATAACCTCATGGCCTGGCCGTCCCTAGACGATTCTCAGTACCAATATAGGCAAATACACATTATGATAACGATCGGTCTAGAGGGTGCAACTTGCCTCGTGATATGGAGCTAGGGTTAATGTGGCTGCCCATGCGGGGAAATAGGCAGGGTGGGGAAACATGGGGTAGAATTACGATGGCGGCGCACAGCGTTATCGCAGAAACGAGGTAAGCCGAGTGGCCCTGGATAGCAAATACAGCCGAGAGAGGTGATTCGAAATGATGTTTGAGATGATGTTTAAAATGACTCGAATTATTTAAAAACAAACCAAATACTTGTAAAGTTTATAAGAGCCTTGGTGGAATTGGTCATCTAATGGTTCTTAAAAGCAGATAAGACTTAATTACAGATAAAGTAATCGCCTAGGAACTTTTGTAAAAGTTTGGCTGTGGGAGGTGACCCAAATTACTTGATTTTTAAGGCGGGTGAGAATTGAATCCATCCCAAGATGTTTGCATTTCCAAAGAAAATTGTTAATAATTAAATTTGGTCGACTTTAAAAAAACAAATTAGATTGAGAATTCGTAGTAAACGTGCTCGCATGACAAAATATTTTAAGCTCTGCCCCACCCTTATCCTCAACGGCAATTCGTAGAATTTTCACTTCGATCAACTTCACCAAATCGTTGCCAAGCTTTTACCAAGTAGCAACATCGAGGCCAGAAATCTTACTACGCCAATATTACTTCTGAAACCACAGCTTACTTATGAGCAGTCTACCATGAATAAAAACTGGCAGATTTATGGCGAGGAGGTCAAACAATTGAAGGAATATCGATAGGAAATTACGCTGGCTTAGTTTTAACGATTGCTTCGAATTTAGTGTCCTTTAAGCCCTTTAGATGACTGTTTACTTGATAATTGTATGCCGCAACTTGTTCGACTCTGCAGTTATATTTCTCGGACTTCTTCTCGGCTTTGAACAAGGTTTTTAACTGTTCAATATTTCTCTTTTCTGATCGGAGTTTGAAAATCCCGTTGAGCCAAGCTTGCATTGTCACTAGTGTACATTTCCTTGAGGAAGTCAGCATCCGAATTAGTATATACAAAATTATCGACAAAAAATGAATTATGTAAAACTTCAATGTAACAATCTTTAAGAAAGCTCTCGATGTTATGTTTTAAAATTAAATTTCACACAATAGGAGAGCATGTTAGATCGAAGATGAACAACTTTATCTATGGGAAACGAGTCTGCTCTCTTCAAGATGAAAATGGAGAAACAATATTCCTTTAAATATGCGAGTTTGGTGGCAGAAGAGACATTATCCACAAAGTTTTCATTTTGGGACAAAAATGAATGATAAATTAAGTTTATCTTTTGAACCGCGAAAAGCCCCAAAGGCTAATGCAGGCGATCGAAGTCCTCATACCTCAGGTTAGCCCAAGTCACCTAATAACTCTGAAATCTGAGAATTTGACGTTAGGCCCTGAGGAGCGCTAAGGGTGAAGAGATCTCTTGTTCACCAAAAACTCATTTAATTTAGATTTTAAATCAATATCGTATTCGACCTGAGCAAAAAGCTCTCTATCTACTATTGATTCTTCCCTTTTCCTCGGCGCAGATAGATTTATAAGCCTCAAGAATCTGAATGTCTAAATCATTTACGAATGCAAAGTGGGACTTGACCTTATCTACTACTTTTTGGAATATATCGAAGGCACTGACTTCCGCCTCCTCTAAATCCGAGCTAAATTTATTAAATATCACGGTGATGTTATGATGGTTTAAATACGCTCTATTTTCGACCAAGACTTTTATGTGGGATTCGATTTATTCATAAATAGAAACTTATGGATTTTCATTCTCTTTGAAATTGAACAGAAAAAGGGAAGCTTGGTTGAGCGAAAGAGGGGATCCAACGAGGATATCTCTAGGATAACAGACTTCTCCAAATCAATCTGAATTTCCTTTAGAATAACAAATGGAAAACAATTCTTTTTCCAATGTTGTTAAATTTATTAACGCGAAAGCAGGGCAGGGCTAAGCGAGTTGTTGGGACTTAGATGAGAGGTGCTCGTCTTCGAATGAGTTGGAGAGATAATTTTGCCTTAACATAGATTATGCGAAACGATATTTAGTTCCGAATGCTCTCGTTAGTTAAAGTTTAATTTAAGAGAAAGGATCAGAATTGATATAAATTTGAGGGAACTCACAGAACCGATTCGAGAAAATATGTATAAGCTTACCGTGGTTGGAAGGTACCGGACGAGGAACTTACTCTAAGGGAGGAATCTTTCTAGGTGCCACAGGAAAGATGAGCCCTGAGTTCCGCTTATTCTCTAACTTTGGAAGTGTTCAATCTCTGAGTGCATGAGCTTGAGAGTTTTGAGAAATAAGTTTGTTAGTTCTTTCTTCTTCCAGGTTCGTAACTGTTCTGGACCAATCTCTCCTGCCAATGTGTTTTCGAAGAACCGACGGTGGGGAGTTGGAGATGATAATATTGGAAGAAGAGCGAGGGAGGTAGGCATCCAGAGACCGAAAACACGCGTAAGTACCCGCTCCCGTTCCCCTCTTATATCCATATACTACTACGGCAATAGCGCGCCCAGAGAGTAGAGGGGGGGGGGATAACCTTCCTTTGACGGATAGGCGGGCACGCTCACACGGGAAAAAATGTGTAATACGGTGGAGAAGCTTATTTCTAACAAGTTGAAGGAGAATTCGGAGATTGAGTTGAGCTAAACGGATATAAAAATGACATATAGCCTTTAAAAAGCAGACAATTTTTCTCACTGCCCTAAAGGCATATCTTACTGTGCAATATACATAGATGATTACGAGGAAAATTTAATGGGATCCAATTACTTTTTTCTAACAGCTTAATTACAAAACTATAACTTCTGAGTTCGGACCCGTTCGGATTCTAATGGGTTTGTTACATAAAGGTGGGTGGGTTTTGGGGGCATTTGCAATTGCATATTTAACTGTTTGAAGTGCTTGGTATGCTTTGGTGGATCAATCCAAACAGCTATAACTAGGTTATTGTTTATTGTAACAGACTGTACTTTTAATAAATAACGTAGTAACAGAAATATTGTGACAGGCATTTCAAAATAGGTGTAATGGGGAATGTATTCCTTTTTCTACCCTGTCTTGAACAGTCGAGATGTATTTGGTGGTTAGATGTCCATTGTTCATCATTTGTACACCAAATTAGAATATGTGGGTTTTAATTATCCTGCAAAAGAAATAAGCCCTTAAGGATTTGTTTGAAGTGTCAAATAGGGTTTTAGTAGTCATTTAAATATAGAACTATGAGGGGCGGTCAATAAGTTTGGCGAATCGGTAGGGCACAACAGAGGAAGGGGGATGGCTGTTTGTGAGGGTGTTAGGACAACTTATGACAAATTAGGTATTGCAGCCGCATGCTCCTGCCTCGTCTATTCAAGAAAAAGTAGCTGATCACAGATCGTCAGTCACAAATTTTTCAACAATGGAGAAGGTTTTGCACTGCGCAGTGATCACACGTTTGACAAAGAAAGGCAGGAATGCAAAAGAGATCTATGAACGCATGGTTGCAGTGTACACCAACACTGCCCCATCCTATGCAAGCATTGCTCGCTGGAATAGGGAGTTCCGCCATGGTCGTGAGTCCCTTGAAGATGACCCACGTCCAGGACGCCCCCAAGACGTGAACAACGAGGACAATGTGACCCGTTTGGAGAGGATGATCCTCGAAAATCGACAAGTGAAGGTCGAAGAAATCGCCTGAGAACTTAGAATATCACATGGTTGTGTTATCAACATCATCCACAACAATTTGGCCCTGACCAAGGTCTCTGCTTGTGGTCTCTAGAAACTCATGCCTCATGATCGACTTCAACGTCCTCAAAGTCCACAAGGCCAGAGTTGCCCAAGCTACCCTGCGCGAGTGCGGATTCAAGGAGCTCAACCACCTCCCCTACAGTCCATATCTAGCCCATAGCGACTACATTTTATTCCAACAGCTCAAGGCTGAACTGCGTGGACGCCGGTTTGGGTACGATGATGATGTCCAACTCGTCGTCTAGCAGTGGATTGGACAGCAGTCGGTAATTCGAAGCCTCAGGGTAGTGATATTGAAAAATATTAAAACACTTTTCTTCATATCTCGTTTCCTTATATCCGAATTGCCGAACTTATTGACGCCCCCTCGTATGTTATCTATTAAGGTGAAGACAAATAAAAGATGACATTGTTTTTCTTTTAAAACAGCCCAAATGATTTGGGAAGTATGAATCATAGCACTTTCTAAAAAGAGCTCATAGAGAATGGGATTAACACTACACTTAGGCACATAAGATTATTCATAAGGTATGTACTTAAACGTCTCTGATAGACCGGAATCAGCTTACCTCATCATTTTGTTGGGGATAAGTAACGGAAAGACGTTTAACTTTCTTCCTGCAATGAGTATTATGACTGGGGCGCACCACTGTATAACATAAATTGGAGTCTTGTAGTAGAGTCCTGGCCATAGAGGTTGTGTAACCAACCTTACACATCCCCACCTTAAGACCAAAGGTAGGGTGATTATAGTCCAAGTACTGAGTGTTGCATGCAAGATAATTATATTTTGAGTGTGATGAAATTTGCTAATGTTCTAGCAATAAACTAAAGCGAGATTACTGTGTTAGAAGCGGCTTATGAATTTTAAAACTGTATGGCAAGAACATTTGCTTTTTTGCAATATTGTGATTCAATTATTAAAATATGAAAGTCCCTCTAATTCTTTCGAACTATAGCACAAATGACGAGCAATAATTTGGATCCTCTCATAGCAAGAGTTTTTTGTATATTTCAAAGCTGGCACATAATTATAGAATAGAGTTTCATACCAATTATTTAACTATATACATATTTACCACAAATATAAGGACGTGTACAAGGCTTCAATACATTTGGTTAAAAACATTTGGTTAAATACATTTGTTTCAATAAATGCAACATTTTATTGTTGGAGAAATTTAACCATCCTATGTGCATGATGATAGGTAACAGGATGAATAAATCAAGTATCGAACTATGAGTATGAATTGTACCACTTTACGTTAGTAATAGTGAAGCTACTGTTTCTTTTTTTGCCCTTACAGAAGCCAATAATGAGAGGTGACGTTCTTTTCGGATTTAATGCCTTGAATTTATTTCTGTTAATCTTATTCCAAGATTGTTGAATCTTTTAAAATGGAGTATTTCACCGGCAGAAAGAGATCTAAAAGAGATAGTGAAATCATTTCGTGTATGTGATAACGACAAATAAATTTAAGTAGTATTTTATTAATTTTTTTAGTGAAACAGAGAACACGTCCTATTAAGAAAATCCCTACTACGGGCTATGGTACCCAAACACATGACTATAACTGTATCCGTCACATTTCATTCATTTGGGTTCTTTACTACTGCATCTGATATAGCTTAGTAGGTTTAAGATGTCTATTTTTTACGATGCTAGATGAGCAGTCTTTTTAACAGCTTCCTTCATGATGGCCCTTGCCTCTTTGCCAATTCTTCTAAGAGAACTGTCAATACTTTGTGGGTTCAAAGTTAAATTTTAAAAGATTTATCAAATACCAGAAATATTTTTATTTACAATCTATATGGCATCTCCTTCCATCGTCTTGGATGGATCTAAACCAAACCACAGGATTCTAATCAGTATTGCCTTAGGGGCATTTCTGTATTACAAGTCTAGTGATGTTAGAAGAACTATAACTTTCCCAAGTTTTCTTGTTTTTTTTTAATTTCTGGAACGCTATTAGGAGGGTAAATACCTAGATTTTATGTTACCTACTAGAGAAAAGATAAAGCTTAACCATTCTGCCTCCCCTACAATAATAGAAGAGCAAGACTTTGAGCCAGTGACTTTCGAACAGCTAAAGGCTACTATAATCACCACCAGACAAAGAGCCACTGGCGATTCCGTGATATCTCGTGAGAACTTGCTGAGAGCACCGGATGCCTTTCTTGCCACAATGAGCGAGATTTTCAACGCGAAAGTCAGAGCCGGGTATTTTCCCGATGTTTTGAAAAGAGGCTAGATAATATTTCCCCCAAGCCGGGTGAGCTCCGAAACCATCTTGCAAATCTCAGACCCATAACACTGCTTGAAACAATAGCTAAACTCCTCAAAAGAATCATCGGCAAGAGATTGAACCAACACCATGAGGAAACCAATCTAATTCAACATCATAAGCCTGGGTTTAGGAAAAGCAAAAGTAAAGAGACGGCATTGAGCATACTCGTGAAAACTATAGCAGATAACGTAAATTTTTTACAGGCTAAACTTATCATAAGTTATTTATAAGCCCTAACTTATATGATACTATTTCACACTAGTAACGAAATTCAAAGGAATTATAGTCGAATATGATAATAGAGAACCATAAAATTTCAATGAGTTTGAAATATAAATAAATAAGTAATGATACTTTTTACGATAATTTGCATAGTTGGAGAAATTCGGCTTTAAAGCTGCTCCAATAGCCACTCCATCCATTTACATGTATAGATAATCGTCTGGTGTTTTAAACGGCGCCTCTGATGTGCATGAACGTAAAATGCTCACTAAGATGTTTGTCACAAGATTTGGAAGATACATTATAAGATGGTGGTACTCGTTTTTTTATAAATTTGTCGATGGTCTGAGCGATAGGCACGTTTGTAAACAGGCTTTTCACGCCAAGGTATGATATTATTCCTGCCGGTTTTTTAGAGTGGAGTATATCGATGAATTTATCCGTGAATGTTATACCTTCAAGACGTTTAACTATGCATCTACAAAGCGGAGGGCCTAAATATTATATGGCAAACTAGATATTTGCGTCTACCCCTCTCTAATAGACAGGGATGGCTCCAGTGTAAATTCAATGGAGAACAGAGACGCTCTAAATAACTATAATTTGCGTAATTCTATTCTAAATCGTTTTCCAGTTCTAGTTTTTAAAATTTTCTAATCTAATTCGTCTGTCCATTTCTAGTCGAAAACTCTTTTAAGTCCCTATGACAATTTCAATATACCAAATTTTTCCCTAACCATTTGATATCTTCTCAGTTTTAATTCCGGGGGCATTTTTTCTATGACTACCTATCCCTGAACCGAAATGATGACTATTGTATAGGTTTTATGGATCTCCCTTTGATTTCATCGAGGTTCGCCATTGCATTTTGTCATTTCCGATTAGTTACTCTCATTTCTACGATTCCTGTTCATTTTTCAAGAACATCAATGCATTGTTAGGGCGTCATAGGAGAGGATATCTTTGGTGTTCTGGTCAGGTTCCTTTTATGCTTATATATGTTTCTTTAAGGTGGTTAATATTTATTTTTATTTTGGGCGGCCAGTTCTAAGGGAGTTATATTCGATAAGAAATTAAATGAAATCTTTCATTTTCTACGCTTGCGCTAGCATTTGTTGAATTTTCGAGCCCTTTAATTTTCATTCCTGTTACTCCCTTCAGAGCAGTTGCCCAGTAGCTGTTTCATATAGCCCTTGACTGATGCCATTTCACGGGTTTTTACGATTTTCTGCCGTTAACAGAGATATGAATTAATCTTTAACTTAGGTCTCGTATTATGAAAATTTTGTAACTGGGCGATAAATCATCAGGCTCAAAATTATTGTTGTATACAATATTGTGATAATTACAACGATACTTTTCTTTGTTTTGCCCTCGATCATCTTTTTACCAGCCGTGAAATGTGATGGGTTGCAATACGCGTTCAAGATCTCAAAATGAAGTGTGTGTCTAGACTTTCTGCAAGGAGGTAGATAAAAACGGTACTTTATCATCAATAAAGTAAAATACATCTCGAGTCTGACAGCTTTGTATCCTTTGTCTACTATAGCTTCGTAGAATAGATTTCTTTTTTCTGGGAGCACTATCGTAACTCTTTCATATATGCTTTTACGTGCGTATGTTATACTTATATATTTTGAGGCCGCTTATCTCTGATCTGGGCCATGTTTTGATATTATAATAATATCTAGTTCCAAATCTTTGAATATATTTATGTATTTCCCTTTTATTTCCCCACCATTTCATTTAATATTAAGATTTTAAGAAACTTATCCATGTTTATATTTTCTTTACTTGTTTTGTTCTTATTAAAGCGTGGAGTTGGGTACTTCTTTTTTCCTGTGCGCTAAGAGTTTCACAATTGCCGTGTCACGTTTTCAGTTTTTATTTATGCCGAAGGTATCTTTCTTTGCCTGTTCAATATCTGATAGGAATAATCTGATGCTTTTTTTAATAGACAAGCAATTCAATTTCCGTCTTGTCGTGAGGCAAGTCAAATATCGATTATAGTTGACATATTTTTATTGATAAAATAGTGTCTTTTTCTATTTTTAGGGAGGAGGGTCTCTTTCGCCCAACCAAATATTGAATCTGAACTCTCGTTGTTTGAAATCACATCCGTGATTTTTCTTGTTCTGTTGCTTCGTCCCCTTTTCTATTATTCTCCTCCAACCCCAGATTCTGCATTAGATTCTTTCCTTTTTCAGATACCTTGTAGGTTATTTACTGTTTTTTTAATTTCCTTCTTTGCACTTCACTTTTTGTTAGTTTGCCGGACACTCTTTCAGAGTCTCGTCTATTTCTTTATATTAGTGGTTGTTCGTTTGTTTGCAAGTCCTGTAAGTGCATTTTCTGCAATTTAGTGTATTTTACCCATTTCAATATCTAATTTGTAGGTCAATCCTAATAAATGGGTAAGGGAGGGCTCGCTGTAAACAAATCTTTAATTATCCGTAATTTCAAGCATTAAGCTTAAAGTATCTGGAAAGGTTCCTGATTCAACGATATTTTTATTATGGTCAAATATAATGAATGTATAAACAAACCTTCCAGATGCTTCTGTTCTCCTTCCCAGAAGAGATATTCGATAAAAAAGGATTAAGCAGTTGGAACCTCTTTTCACATTCCTAGGTGTGTTTTCGTGTAGTGTTATATATATATATATATATATATATATATATATATATATATATATATAGATATTAGTGGTTAGCCAACCTTTATTTTCAGAGGGATCCCAGACCACCACCAAGAGCAGGCAACAGGGAATGGTCCACTTTGGCAGTGGTGCAAGAAAGTATTATCCTTTCGCACCAAACAGCGTACAGGTGGACCCTTCATCGACCCGGCGCAGAGGAACCTGTTCAGCGTCAGAGTTATGTGTATATAGATACCCATTCCCTAGATTCCTTGTAACAGAGAGTGTCTATGTGTATTGTGCTGCGAAGATGTCAGAGAAATAAAGCAGTGTTGTAATTCGCTATGTGTATGCTGAAAAATTTAAGATCTACCCACCCGAGTACCGGGCTGTGTATAGCGCGTTCAACAAATAGTAGCCAGATCTCTTCCTGCGCTAAAGTTTGTGCCTGCTCTTGCCTGGATCAAACCCAGTACCATGACGTTGGGACACCAACGCCGTATCTACTAGGCTATCGCTAGCTCATATATATATATATATATATGACACGAAACCCAACAACGATAATGAAAGATAAATCGGAGTGCTTGCGGCTTTATTATCGAAGATTTCTCAGCGAGATAGGAACAGAGGCATTTGGACTGGTTATAAGTGAGTGGGAGTGTATTTTCTTATATTATAAATAAGTAATGTGACTAAAAGTAAAGAAGAATGCGAAACAAAGAGAGCACAATTACAAGTTTTAGATAAGCAAGAGTTATCAAATGTAGAAATTAGTAAAAAAGATATAAATAGACCCAGATCTTCGTCTTAAGAATTATAGGTTTCAGTAATCATCTTACGACACATATAAAGGATTGATTAAACATATCTTCGGAAATTGCTATGAATTCAATGAAACTACACTCTAAATTAGATTGCCAGTAACAGTTAGAAGGAGACATAAAGATCAAGGGTTAAAAGAATGGTAGGTAAGAAACAAGAAATACCCAAATAAATTGTTGAGAAGAAAGTAATTATCTTCTATCTAGGAAAAACTATTGTATTGCTTTACATGTAACTTGTGTACATCCATTTAAATATAATTTGAAAGAAAATTATTTCTAAGATTTTAATCAATTTGAAGAGTTAAATGACTTTGCAGGATAACCACTCTTCTTGTCTGGTACCAACTGTGAAGCATGGAGATGGTTATATTTTTTTATGGGACTATATCTATTCATCATAAATAGCATTCTAGAACAGCAAGAAATGAAGTTTTATTCTAGTAGGGAAATGTTCCTTGCCATACATCTAACCGCATCAAGAAATGGATGATAAAAGGAGTGATCACCCCTATGGAGTGGCCACCACAGCATCCAGACCTATATCCAATGGAATAATTATGGGCCTGGTTGTAAATGCTATAAAAAAATTCCATCACTACGAAAAACAACCGTAGGAAAAGTCACATGCTGACTAAAAAACCAAGAATTATGGGCAAATTTAGTGAAATACATGGCACGAGGTCGTATAGGAGTCAGTAAAGCAAAGAGGGTACGAGTAATTATTCTAATAGTAAAAAAATGTATAAATATGTAATATATATACTGGATTCTTCTACCTTACATGTCTATGCAATTAAATTATACAATTATATAGAGGGATTTATACTTTTGGCCAAGTCTGTATATGTAGATACCATTTGGATCAATTTTTTAAAAACCTGTAAAATATTGCCAAATATAGAAGTTGACGTATATCCTTTATCCTAAAATCGTTTTAAAATATTTATAGATTATAATTACGTGAAAAGGGGTTCGTTAAGAGATTCCATTGATCAATCTCTAGTATTCGTATAGAATTGACATATGTATTAGTCCTCCCAATGAGCAAATTTCATCATCTTACCTTACACAAACATAATTTTCTCGTCCATCATCGTCAACTGAGTGGAAAATATTTCCTAATCATTCCCATTACAGTATATTCATTATTTTTGTATTCTATCTTTCTCCTCTGTTAGATTTCTAATTTTGACGCTCCATTTTATGGAAATTTCGAATTATGTCTAATATGTTCTATTCCAGGTTTGATTTAGCTATTCTTACATTATTTTTGAAACTACTAACGCTTAATAGCCCATAGTGGGATATGAAGTCATTTTGGCATTAATTCAATTGCGAGAAATAATTATTTGGTTATTTTAAACCAAAGAAGCAGGAAAACAAACTCAAGTGGAAAGCCGCACTTACTTTATCGTTTCAGCTCGGCAGAAAGAAAACCTCTTTGGAATTCCCCCTAACTTTTGATCAGAATCGCTATGTCACTTTTAAATTTTTATTTTATTTCGAGGATACTGACGTCTCTTGAAGAGAGCTTTGTTAAATGCAAAGGAAAATCAGCAAACAACTATTTGCAATCAGTGATAGTGCCAAATTTTGTTCACTAGAACACGTATCTAAAGTGTCTCGGGGAAACTATAAGGAAGTTCACTTAAGGAAGTTCACTTATTTGAAATTTTTGTCGTGGTTTGTATCGGAATATTAGCTACATCGTAGCAGCTTTGCAAACATCAGAGTTAATAATGAGATAATTAAAATTGGTTTCATCTGAAACGAATCACCACTATGCACGATTGGTCTGCAATATGCACAAAACTGAAGTTGGGAAAAATCGGTATTACTAATGATAAATTCTAGTTTTCCTCCTTGCTTGGATTTTGTAATTCTTAGGAGTAGGCAAAGATAAAACGTAAATCTCTTAAGACATGGTCTAAGTAAAGTTAAAAAGATTGAGATCAATCACATTAGCCCCATAATCCATTTCAATATTTCGATGGTCGAGACAATAGTGGTATTTTCTATTGAAAATCGTTCTCTGGTAGTCTGTAAAATACCTCTTTTAATTAAATAAACCTTAGAAAAACCGAAGAATCATTTTAATATTTGTGAAGTTAGTGAAAAACTAGGAGTGGATAATGATTTCTATTGGATGTGTAATGGCATTTAATGACCAATATTTGTTCAAGGTGTGGGAGGGTCATTTCTCGTCATTGGCAAATCTGAATTCCGTTCTTGCATTTATTCTAGCGTTAGTTCTCTCTTCTTACATTATACTAGACTAAGTTGTACAGCCTCTACAAATGAAGCTATAGAATAGTTAAATTTAATGCTCAAAAAAATAAGAAAAGGCAAACTATGCGGGTTTGCATTCACGGCATCAGTTCCACTGCGAAGAACTCTTAGTGCTTGTGTGTCAATCTGAGATGGATGCTGACGATTAAGATTGTACGACACAAAGGAAACATCACTCTAAGTCTTTTGATATGAAAAGAACCACGCTTTGTAGGGAAGATCCAAGACATCATTAGCAATGATCCAAGAAAGGCTATGAGGTCCATGGCAAAGTCAATGAACAGGTATTTGATAAGGAATTCCAAAAATACTCATACAAGATGAGATAATGCACAATGCTTTAGCTGAAGATGAAGGACAAACAGAAGGAACGTTCGTCGGAGCTTGTTAACAAACTAAAGCAGCCCCTGAAACCAGACATGTTTTACTTCTACTCTGAAGAGATGAATTACTGCCAGGAGCCAGTGGCGAACAAACGCTGGCTCGTTCTTCCTAAAAAAGATGTTTCGAGGATCATAAAGACCAATTTTGAATTATATATCATTGGCGTTTGAGGTTGTGGGTAGCAAAATAAATGATAAACCCTCTTTTATATTCCTAGAGGGCTACATCAAGTACATAAGGAATTTACTGTTTTCCTGGACTCAAAAGTGGCCGGTGAAAGGTCGTACATGGAGTGCTGGATTCTGCAACATGCCAGACCAGCAGGCGTACCTAATATAGAATGTAAGGCTATCTCTTTGACCACATCAATAAGAATATCTGCCCAAAACTCCAGACACTGCAACTCCCTGGAGTAGTATGTGTTGGCCGTTATTAAGAGTTAACGAATAACTAACTCCCTCTGCGCTACCAACGAGGAACTATGGTCCAGTATCACGACAGTTTTCACCTAGTCAAACAGGGAAACTGTCAAGAATGAAGTTCTTCACTATAGTTGAAGACCAGTAGTTTCCCGAATTAATCAAATTAAAGTTCATCCGGATATACATCGTCGTGCCTAATTTAGAAACTGTGGTGCAAGCCGCACTCGTATATATTGTTGAGGGAGAGGTATAAATGTAGAGCGTCCTCTATGACACTGGGGACCTGATAGTGAAGGGCACGGTCTGCTTCGGAAGCTAATTACTCCACTTAGTCCAGTTTTTATTGAAGCGAGTATCTCTAAGGTTTATTGGATATGTCATGGAAGACTATTGATTAGGGCTTCACTTAAGAATTCCTCGTAGAAACTACTAAACAGTTTATTATGTAACTTGAGGAGGAGCTCAACACGATTTTATGGGAAAGTTCGTCAAAGCTGGAAAGGAGCTTTATTTTAGTAGACTTAATAGGAATATCTCAAAATAATGTCCTTGTTAATGAGGAGGTAGGAATAAGAACCTTTCAAGACATTGTGAATTCAGAAAGAGCCTTCATCAACGAAGATGAGAGAGCTCAAACCACTGATTTTAAACTTCCATGGTCACTGTTTAACCCATCGGGATGAAAAAGTAGCTTTTTGGGGGTAATCCGCGAAATCGGGATGATAAATAAAAATTTTTATTGTGATTGCACGCCAAACAGATCTTACTGGATCAAGAGTGATGTGTCGTGTCTGACCAACCCTTAATGTTGAGCCATCTTTTCCTTTGCCTCTGTGTTGGCTTCTTGCAAGTTCATTAGGTAAATTCATCTGTCGAGTACGGCTTATGACGTGATACTCCTTCCAAGGTGACTAGAGTTATTGCCTTAGTGCTTCTTCGTTTTTTATCTGTGAACTGCTTCATAACGCTTTTTTTCAATTTTTAAAGAAAGGAATTCATCTTATGCTGATAGTTAGAGCCATTAGAACCAAAAGCTGAAGACAAAGTTGAAAGAGGACAAAGGTCATTTAATTTAAGGAATCTCCCAAAGCAAAGGATACATTAATAATTGAGCAGTAAATGATTGATAATTATAGATAGACAATAATATTTATGAATGATAATGTCCTTTGTATTTATAAGAGATATACCTAAAGATGCTGGCAATTCCTTCCGTTTTCAGGCAAAGATGTATTGGAGATGGAATCTTAGGTTCATCTGTGTGATTGGTTAATGTCACCTGATATTTCTTCTGTTGTGGAGGGAAATGTTTATATATAAGCGGGCAATTCCCTTCTTATTAATTTATATGTGAATTGAAACCATATGCATATCACATAACTTATTACTTATAATCCATTTTTGAAAATAATTTTCTATAAAAATATGTGCATTGTTTCAACTAAATCAGAATGTACTTGAGTGGAGATAGTCCTTTTAAAGAGAAGAAACAAGGTTACCAGCATTCATTAGTTATAGAATAAATAATTTCTGCATAAAATATTTCTTATTTTTTAAAGATTTAGTTACTGATCAAATTGCAGATAAATTATGATCGTAGCCTGTGATTAAATTGTGTAACAAAATTTCACTCATGTCTTGTCCTTGGGTTAAAAGTGTTTGTGATAGAACGGGTTGAGGCAGCGTTAGTTTCAACCTTTATCACATATTATTTAAAACCACGATGCCCCCACGTGCATTTTCGCTTCGAAGCTTGGCGTCTTATCGCAACCACCGGATGTTAATGTTTAAACAAGGAAGTTATTGTCCCCCCCGTTCGCCCCAAATCGCAGACCTCGCCAGACTGAGTTAGGCTTATAGGCAGATAAGGCATTGTTCCCAGGTTCGGCTGTGCATTCCCTCGAAGCTCTCACTCCATTGTCACCCACGCCATGGGAGTGTCTCGACTATTTAGATGGAAACTTTGCCACTAAGATCCGATTGGAGATCCAGATTTTCGTCGCGAAACATCACCACGACCCTCTCTCACTTTGTGCACCAAGGGACCTCTACCTCGAGATTCACCATCACTTGTACAGAATGAGGACAAAATCCTTTGAGTGCCAAAGTTCGAGCCTTTGCGACGCCGAGTCCAAAAGGCTTCCCCCTCGTTGTTCAGAAAGAGAACAACGTTAAAACAGCCATTGTTCGTTCGAGCCCCGTTGACAAGAAACGGTTCTCACCCTTCCGCCGTTGTTCAGAAGAGAACACCCTAGAACAGCCATTGTTCTTTGAGCGCTTCGCCAAGAAACGGTTCTCACCCTTCCCCTTTGTTTTTAAGAGGAGAACAACATTAGAACAGCCATTGTTCTTTAGCCCGTAAATAAGAGACGGTTCTCACCCCCTCCCGGTTGTTCAAAAGAGAACAACGTAAAACAGCCATTGTTCTTCAAGCCGTTCGTCGAGAAACGGTTCTCATTCCCAAGACGCAACGTCAGGATCGTTTTATTCCCCCCCTTCGTCTGGAACTTGCCAGCAGGCTGAAAATTCCTTCACGTCGCCTTCCACTGCACCACTAGTATAAAGTTACGTAAGCCAAACGTCCCCCTTGAGTACTTAACTCTTTTGTAAATTCTATCCTGTGCTTTAAATGGTTTAGCGAACCATCCCATCCCTTTAACTCTATATTTGTTTCACCTTTTTAAATCGTTTAATCCTCGGATTAGCCCGAGCCCCCACGCCCCTTTCCATTCTCTGTTTATGTCAATATTTTCCGTCTTGTGTTTGTTGATAGTTATTATTAATAAAACTCTATTTTATTAATGATAGCAATATTATTATCCTTGAGCTCAGTTCCACTTCTTAAGCATATCGAAGATACATAATATCGGTCCGCCAGACATTAACGCACTCTAAAGATAATTAAAGAAGTTCCCACAACGAATAGTTATATATGGTAAATCGTCGAGAGTCCATTCTTCGACATATATATATATATTCTATTTAAATTTGGTATCAGGTGTGTAAGGTTTAACGCTATATCTTTGCAAACACTGGTCTCAGTCGAGTAAAGCATAGTGTTATTCGTTATAATAATAGAGTACATATAGTAGTTCCCTTTTGTTTTAACGATTGCTATCCCCTTTTTTTAACTTAAGAAGCTGGAGTAGCTGAAGAAACTGTGATAATAATTTGTTGTGTTTTTTTGTGATTTTAGTCAGTGGTTATTTAGATCGAGAAACCAAGTACGAATAGGTCAATCAGTGCCCATATTTAGGTAGGGTAATTTCTCTAGAAGGCATAATTCTTGTTGCAAGGAATTTTAGTTGGTTGATTAGTGCGCCCCAAGTGCAAAGATGACCCAGTTCGAAATCTTTAAATCGCAAGGAGAGTCCTTGGGACTTTCCGGAAAAGAACTAATTGAGTACGTTCAAGAGGAGCAAAGAAAAGAGCGTGAAGAAAAAGAACGAGAAAGAGAAATACAACGAGAAGAACGAGAAAGAGAAATCCAACGAGAAGAAAGAGGAAGAGAAATCCAACGAGAAGAAAGAGGAAGAGAAATCCAACGAGAAGAGAAAAAAAGAGAAAGAGAATTTCAACGAGAAGAAAGAGAGGAACGGAAAAGACAAGCTGAGCTTCACCATCAGATTGAATTAGCTCGTGTTGAAGCAGAGATACAGTCCACCAGTTCCCGTTCCGAAGCCCCCCCTCCAATCTCTCACTAAAGCTCCCCAATTTCAAGGATGGAGAGGATTTCGGAGCATTTTTAGCCCACTTCGAAAAGATCCTCGAAATCAATAACATGGATCGGGAGGCTGAAGGTGTAGCCAGATTACTTTTCCTGTTAAATTGTAAATTGCGCGAAATTTTTATATCTTTACCCTCTGAGTGTACAATTAACTACAGCCCCTTAAAAGCTGAGTTATTGGCCGCTCATAATATGACTCCCGATTTCTACCGCGAAGAATTTCGAGGAGGTCGTATTAAACCCGGACAGACGTTCCGTCAATTCGGAAACATTCTTCAGAGGAATTTTAAATTTTGGTTAGAATCCTCAAAGGTTGATCCGAACTACGAGTCCTTAACAGACTTCGTGTTGCGAGATCAATTTTTTGCGTCTCTCCCGAAGGAGATCCGCGCGTTCGTCAAGGATCGTCGGTGCCAGACCTTTAAAGAATGTACCGAAGAAGCGGATGTCTATGCCGCAAGCCATAATTTATACCCAAAGGAGAATCGAACTTCTCACTAATCCCCCTACAAGGAAAGAAGGAAGGATTCGCGCCATTCACAGGAAAGCCGTCGAAGTTTCCGAGCCCCGTAAAACCCCGAAATTTATTCCCCCAAAACCAACAACGGGACTCCAAACCTCCCGTTAAGATTTCTCCTCCATCTCTCTTCCCGAAGCGACCAATCATATGCTTCACCTGTGGTGTAGAAAACCACATGAGCGGGAATTGCCCCCAAAATTCTATGCTTAAAAGCGGACCAGCCCACCAAGTTCACCAGATTAATGCAACTTCGGCTTCCCCGGTGGTGCAGACCCAAGCAGAAACTTCTCCCCCTCCGTCAAGCCACCAGGTAAATTTTATTTTTGATAAAAGTTCATCGGGAACTTTGAAATTTGAGGAGGGCGGCGGGAACGGCTGCCGAGTATCGACTCTCGTCAGGGACACAGGATGTACGTGTTTCATCTTGTCCGACGAACTCCTTCCCCCAGTGGACCCTAAGCACGAAAAATTTGCGGTGGTACATGAATACCTTGGGCGGGCGAACCAATTCCCCGTCGTTAGATGTTACCTGCAGTGTCAATATTATGATGGCTGGGCTGAAGTCATTTCAGCACCCATACAATTCTGTTCCGTACTTATAGGACAGAGCCCCCAAGTAAGTTCTGACCCTGTGTCTCAGGCCGCCCTTCCTCGAGGCCGAGCAAAGAAAGAAGCCTAGGAGCCCGTCCCCATCAGAACCCTGAAACCATCCGATTTCAAGGAGACCCCTAACCAGGACTTTAGGACGACACAAAAGGAGTGTGAATTACTAACACCCTTAGGCGATAAGGCCCAAGACAAGGACATGGAAGCTGTCCATGGACCCCCCCCAAAAAAGAACCCTAAACGCGCCCATGGAGATACCTTCGTAGAACTGGACGAAACATCGGCGCTTGAATAAGATTACCTCGCGGAGTCCCTTAATGTAATACAGATAGTGTGCACTTAACCTGATGCCGATTACCCTCCTCCTTCCTTACCAGGCGAGTCTTTAAAACCCTCTGACCTGGATATTGACGCGCAGCTGACACCACATCAAAAGAGTCAGCTACAAGAACTATTTTAATGGAGTCACCATTTAACCACCCTATTAGCTCTTTTCGAGCGACTGCGCGAAAATGGCCTCACCATTGGCCCCAGAAAATGCCATTTTGCCCACGAAACCATAAAATATTTAGGTTTCAAAATAGGACAAAGCCAGTTGGGTCACCAAGAAGATAAGATTAAGGCAATCGCCGACATGCCCCTCCCGATTACAAAGAAGCAATTAAGATCGTTCCTAGGATCAGCTTGGTACTATCGGCGATTCGTTCCGAATTTCGCTGCAATTTCAGTGCCCCTCAGCTCCCTTTTAAAAAATAATTCACCCGATCGTCTACGTTGAAATGATGTTGCTTTTTCCCATTTTAATCAGCTCAAGAGTAAGCTCATTTCTGCCCCCATTTTAAAGTTGCCCAACCCGGAAAAATCCTTTGGGATTAAGACCGACGTGAGCAACGAGGGCATTGGAGGTGTACTCCTTCAATACGTGGATGACGGAACGAGTCATCCAGTTGCATATGCTAGTCGTCAATTATTACCACGCGAAAAGAGATATGCCACTATAGAAAAGGAAGCTCTATCAATTATCTGGGTCATAGACAAATTCAAGATGTACTTGATAGGTAAAGAATTTCAGATAGGAACCGACCACCGTCCGTTAGCCTATATTAGGAATGTGCGACACTCCAACGGCCGCATCATGCGCTGGAGTTTACTCTTGCAAGAGTATCAATTTAAAATAAATTATATAAAAGTTTCCGATAACCTGGTCGCTGACGCCCTCAGTAGGAATGCGTTACCGAATAGCGTAAAGTAATTGTATTCATAGAATTAGTATCTCCATGTAGATATATACCGTCTTGTATGACTTAAATCAGATTCTCTTGTATTATAATTAGTTAATGTATATGTCTGAATTTTATAACGCTCAATGTTTTTGTTCTTTTTGTATGTATATATATTTGTACCCATTATTTACGTATAAATTATTTTATCCCATATGTACTATATTTATATCATTTCATTGTTCCATGCTTTTTTTTTATTAAGTTTGTATTAAAGGTTATTTACCCTTATCATCAAAAGATCAAAATAATCATATGTTTCGAGGTAATACGAGTTGGGTGCAGGAAGGTACGGTTGGTACAAGAAAACGAGTTCCCCACAACGGAGCTCTATCGTTGTCCCTTCTCTCTTTTTTTCGAAGTGACAACTTCCCCGGAATGGAGGGGTGTGATAGAATGGGTTGAGGCAGCGTTAGTTTCAACTCCTATCACATATTATTTAAAACCACGATGCCCCCACGTGCATCTTCGCTTCAAAGCTTGGCGTCTTATCGCAGCCACCGGATGTCAATGTTTAAACAAGGAGGTTATCGTCCCCCCCGTTCGGCTCTATACGCCGACCTCGCCAGATTGAGTTAGGCTTATGGGCAGATAAGGAATTTTTCCCAGGCTCGGCTGTGCATTTCCTCGAAGCTCTCACTCCATTGTCACCCACGCCAAGGGAGTGTCTCGACTATTTAGATGGAAACTTTACCACTAAGATTAGATTGGAGATCCAGATTTTCGTCGCAAAACATCACCACGACCCTCTCTCACTTTGTGCGCCAAGGGACCTCGACCTCGAGATTCACCATCACTTGTACAGAATGAGGACAAAATCCTTTGAGTGCCAAAGTTCGAGCCTTTGCGACGCCGAGTCCAAAAGGCTTCCCCCTCGTTGTTCAGAAAGAGAACAACGTTAGAACAGCTATTGTTCGTTCGAGCCCCGTTGAGAGGAAACAGTTCTCACCCTTCCGCCGTTGTTCAGAAGAGAACACCCTAGAACAGCCATTGTTCTTTTGAGCTCTTCGTCAAGAAACGGTTCTCACTTTTCCGCCTTGTTGTTCAGAGGAGAACAACATTAGAACAGCCATTGTTCTTGAGCCCGTAAACAAGAGACGGTTCTCACCCCACCCCCCTCCCGGTTGTTCAGAAGAGAACAACGTAAAAGAGCCATTGTTCTTCATCCGTTCGTCGAGAAACGGTTCTCATTCCCAAGACGCCACGTCAGGATCATTTTATTCATCCCCTTCGTCTGGGAACTCGCCAGCGGACCGAAAATTCCTCCACGTCGCCTTCCACTGCACCACTAGTATAAATTTATGTTAGCCAAACGTCACCTTTGAGTACTTAACCCTTTTGTCAATTCTATCCTGTGCTTTAAATGGTTTAGCGAACCATCCCATCCCTTTAACTCTATATTTGTTTCACCTTTTTAAATCGTTTAATCCTCGAATTAGCCCGAGCCTCCACGACCCTTCCCATTCTCTGTTTATGTCAATATTTTCCGTCTTGTGTTTGTTGATAGTTATTATTAATAAAACTCTATTTTATTAATGATAGCAATATTATTATCCTTGAGCTCAGTTCCACTTCTTAAGCATATCGAAGATACATAATATCGGTCCGCCAGACATTAACGCACTCTAAAGATAATTAAAGAAGTTCCCACAACGAATAGTTATATATGGTAAATCGTCGAGAGTCCATTCTACGACAGTGTTATTTCCCAATTGTTTATGGCTCTATTAAATAGAAAAAGTCATTTCTAATCCCACAACTTTGCTTTCGTGGCTAGGACATTGGATTTTTAAATTAGCCAATTTATGGTAAATTATATTATTCAGATACAAATAGTAAAAATATCTAAAAATTTTCAAGGGATATGTTTTTTTAGTTACGGTATAAACATGATTAACTCTATTTCTAAGGTTATAGAAAGAGTAATGCAATAACAACAGCTATTAGTTCTCTTATATTTTGTTTTAGCGATCTGCACAGCAATAGCAGTTCTCTTAAATGCTACATAGATTCATCAATAATTTGGTGAAAAATAAACTGTAGAGTTTTCTAGCGAAAAGTTTTATATTTTTGAAGAATTTCTAGAATATTCTGAAAATGTAGATACTGTATGAATACAAAGAATGTTTACTCAACAGACCAGTTTAACTCTATCCGTCACAGCGCAGACATCGGTTCTCATAATTGATAGAAGCATTCGTCACACATGGCATCAACCAAAAAGATTTCAACTACTTTGTCAGAGATATTGGTCTTACAAAGTCCAATGACGAGATTTTAACATCGAGACTCAAACAGTGGGCTATTTCAGATGACACTGTTAAAGTTTCCGGTGAGAGAAAACGTCAACACTGCTTTTAAAGCTTTTTTGCTCGTCAAGGTGAGCTTTGCTTTTGTGAAAATGTGACCTGTCTGTTTGAGGCAATCGGAATCGCCTGTAACTCCAACGGGTTGTGCCTCTTCAATGACAGCTCGTCTAGGAGCTTTAAAGCAGTGGTACTTCAAAATGGGGAAATTTATCCATCTCTTTCCATTGCTCACTCGATCCACCTGGAAGAGGAATACAGCTGTGTCAAGATCTTGCTAGATGCATCAAAAGATGAATAGTATGGTTATGAGGTAATCGGAGACTTCAAAATGGTGCCAATCTTGATGGGTCTCTAGGAGGGCTTGACCAAGTTTCCTTGTTATCTTAACCTTTGGGACAGCAGGGACACCGTGACACACTACCATCAGCGGCATCGGCCAAAACGGACCGAGTTTAGTGTTTGGAGAATCAATGTCAAATGGGAGCCTTTGTTAGACCCCCGAAAAGTAGTTTCCTATTCTGCACAGAAAACTGGGTCTTATGAAACAATTCGTCAAGTCCCTAGATAAGGAGTCTGCAGCTTTCAATTATCTCCAAGATTTCTTTCCTAATCTTATGGATCTTCGTCGGTCCACAAATAAAAAAGATCGCGTAGTGCAAAGAGTTTTTAGAAAGCTGACTAGGAAGAAAAAAAGAGCGTGAGACAGCTTTACCGCAGTGGTTCTAGGCTTCAGAGGTAATCACAAAGCTGAAAACTATGTAGAGATCTTGGTGAAAAACTACGGCTAGATGGTATGCAGGATGTCCCTGAAATTCCACATTCTTGACGCTCATCTTAATAAATTTGAGGAGAACAAGAAAAATTACGCCCAAGAGCATGGCGATCCCTTTCACTAGGATCAACTGGACTTTGAATGCCGCTATCAAGGATCATATAGTGAAAATCGGATGGGGGACTATATTTGGAGGCGGATTCGTTAAAGTAATTTACAGTATAAGCGTAAATTACAGGAAACTATTCATTTCTAATAATAAATTGTCTCACTTATCTAATTCTAGAATGAATAAATTTATTTTGGTATCATGTCGTTTTGTTTCTAGTTTATGCAAATAAAAGTTCGAAATCGCCACTTCCTTCCATAGGGAATAGGTAAATTTCCTATATATATCATTATTCTGGACACAAAAGCCACGTTTGAAATAAAGAGCAGTGTTTTTTATGTATTACAAATACAAGCAATTATAAAATGACAATTACTATCTAAAGACATTTTATCATTACACAGTGTTATTTATTTCTTCCTTCAATTTCCTTTTTTCGATTTAGCAAGGATCCGTGTGCAACCATTAGAAAATTGAGATAAAAAATGAAATTTGATTTGACATAGTGTGTAAAATAATATCTCCTTCCTGTATCACATATAATATTTTACTTTGCGGAAGGTGTTCAATGTAAGATGAATTGGTAAGGATAACTTTCATATTAAGTATTTATCTATCCCATTTCTCTTTTATTCATGCGTGCACGTTTTGGTCATATGTCTTAGGAAATGGTCATTAGAGGAGAAATAGACTACGCGGTTAACACGTGTTTTTAATTTGTCAGAAGCTATGCGAACAAGTAATTTCGTGTGTCCTATATCACCTCAATATTTATTAACTCACGTTCAACTCTTATATTTGTGTTATTTTGGGGATATTGGTGTCTTTCCCGTTCTAAATATTAGATTCTCAGAGATTTTGCGAATTCTCCCACTTTACTTTGTATTTGTTTTCTAGAATGGTAGTGGCTTTTTTGGTGATCCCAACACAACATTCATTCATTTATATGGTTAATATCATAAAATTCAAACGAGAAAGAGATTATAAGGGAAAAGCTTTTAATATTGCTGAAAAATGGGGCGGAAGAGGCTAAAGTGGGATTTGTGTGAGGGTATTTCTTGTTTATGAAATAATTGAGGCAAAGAAGAATGGTATGGATTATAATCTTAAGTAATTATGGAGCGATATGGAGCGGATCATGGCATGTTATATTTTCAAGAAATGTACGCGATAATTCACAAATTAAATCTTAGCTCCTGCTAAAGTTAGTAAGATATAATTCCATAGGCATTGTTTATTTAAGTGATATCGCACCTACTCATGAGCGTGAAGTTGTAAACTTCACACTGATCTTCCATCAAAATTGCAAATCATTCACTACCAGAAGAGGATATTAAGCTGGTTATACGAAAATTTGGACCAAAAAGATCATACGTTCCAACGTCTAGGTTGCGGAAAGCCTTAAAAATATATGAAGGGTAATATTATTGGTATATAATGCATAAATGATGGCCATTATAAGCATCAATAAGAAAATGTTATATTTTTGTGAGAATAGAATATCTAAAGTTGTGCTTGGTGCTAAAAAAACGAAGTTAATTACATATTAAATATTATGAATCAATGATAATTTTGAAAGCAATGATAGGAAACAACACTGGAAGAATGGCAGAGATATCTAGTTTAATTGAGTTTTTGTGATTCCTCAAACCAATTCAGTATCCGCGTAGCTATGTGCAGCTAGTTGTACCTAAGCTTAAGCCTTGAATTTAGCCGAAGAATTTGTAATTCCCGGAAACATAAGAAAGAATTCTACATTTGCTTCTCAATAAAAGATTTGTTTCTATCATACTCTACGTCTCTTTCCCATATAGTTTTTTCTTCTTTGACTTTTTTATTATCCTTAATACAACAAACTTTATTTACTTTGACATGATTGGAAATAAATTCACACTATTTTTTAACACAAGTTAAACCATTTGTTTCCAGATCATAATAGTAAATAGTAATAGACAAAGGAAAGTCTTACCTACTAGAGTTGCCGTCAATGTAAAGAAGCCTTTTAGCAAAAATAACTCTACTGAGCGGCCCCGGCAATACTTTCCAACAATTCAATCTACCTAGGAGCAAATAAGGACCACCGAACCAACCTAAAGATCTGCCTCAACGATACAACCTCACGACCAAGACGCTTTTCTTACTTCTTAGCTGGGTCAGACAGCCCATTTCAGCATTACCATATCACAACATTATTTGGTTTCCTTCCCTATAATTACAGGCCTCCTTGATCTTAAGATAATTACTCATGCCACAAATCTAAATCTATTAATTAATTACTAACTTAAGCATAACCTTTACCAATAATATTTTAAAACCTTCAAACTAAGAAAAGTATAATAAAGTACACTTAAGTAGCATAGTCTTCCTCTTAGAGATGCTCCCCTTTCTCTCTGTGATATCGCCGTTAACCATTGTCTACATCGTTCCCTACTTCAAAATCCTTAACGTGCGGTGGCTCTTATTCACTTTCCTCAGCATCTTCGCTAGGATGTATGATCCTTCGCACTCCAAACTCTTATTCTTTCATCTAATAACCTTGTAAACTTTGGTGTGGATGGAGTGCTTTATGCAGATCCAAAACTTGTCTTGACATACAATCAATCGACGAATTATTTGCAGTTAATATTTATAACTACTCTTTTTTGCCAGAGAGATGTACAACGAGCAAGCGCCGATTTCACCCAAGCTTTGTCTTATAGTCTTAAGGACGAAAAACTTTTCCCCAACTATATATGGCTATGCTGCAGGATGTTTTCTATCGTATTGGAATAACAATTTGTGGGGCACTGATCGTTCAACTTGTTAAGACCTAGGGGACATGCTATACCAAAGACGGCCTCCAATGGGCTAATACCAACTCTTTTTGCCATCATAATAATCGTTTTATGATGACTGTCTACTAACCCATTGTCGCATGGCCGATATGCTGCTCTGAAAAAACGGCGAAAATTCCAATTTTTGAGAATTCTTTCCGGTGAATGACAAAAAAACGTGGCATTGTGCTAGTGTATTGGACCACTCTCTAAAAACAAATTATTCACTACTGAAGTTATACACTCATAAGATTCCCTCTTAAGCTCTTTGCAGATGACAAATCATCGTGGTACGCAATATATGCTGGAAAGATATACCACCTGTCTATAGTGGGAGAAATCTAACGTTAGCTACTTAAAAATATTCACGTACCACAAGCTCTCGTCTGCGATGCACCACAGGGGCAGGGTCAATTCCTGGCAACTTACATAGCTTCTCACCCCATGCCCTCCTTACCTCTGCTTACGGCGAGGTTTATCTTCTTGGCTAAAAACAATAAATATTTCAGTCCTACATGGTGCATATCATGAATCTCTTACAAGTCAACTGCTGCTACGCATATGGTCAAACCTCTCCACAAGAAATCTTCCTCATTAGGTTGCCAGCCACCCTTTGTTTACTCCAATTAATGCATCGGCTTTATTCTTCAATGTTGGGAAAAGAGTGTCGGATTTCTCTAGGGTAAACTCCTAACTCAGATTTTCCAGAATGATCAGGCCTCACTTGATTATTATTTAAGCAGCCCCTCTCGTTCGGATTCTTTTCTCCTCGCCAGAGCAACTTTCACCCATCCATGCACTGTTGAGAAATCTGTAATCAAGTTAATCTTTCTCAAGTCTCATCTCAATGCTAACTAAATTAACCCGTTTCGAATTTTCGTCCAACTCTGCTAAATTTGTATGATTGTAATCACTTTCGTTTCTTAGCTAGGCAACATCCTCTACTCCAAATCCTTCGTTTCAAGTAACACCCTAGGATTGATACTACTAGAATTGCACCACACAACATACTGTCTTTCTTTTGAACATACCAGCTGCCATTTACTGGCTCTGTCCTCCTGACTTCAACCAATACTTCTTCTATCATACACATTGTGTCCTCTTACAAAAACTCATCCCACCTATTCCCCTCGTCTCTTCTCTTGGTATAGTTACAAGCAACTCAAAGCCATCCAGCCAAGGGGTAGTGCCCGGCCAACTTGCCATATAGGGAGAACAACTCCCTTTTTGTAATATTTTGCCCTATGCATGGCCGCTCATTCCCCGTGAAAAAATGAAGTCATATTTTAATCCCTTACAACCTCTGGCTGCCTTTAAAGCAGCCTAAACCTATTTATTTGTCTATTTTAATGTATATCAGACACCTATGACTCAACGACTAAGACGTTATCAATGTATGTGCTTGTTGCTAGCTGTTTCTTCTCTGACTTAGAGAGCAGCATTTTCAGGAATTTTGCCTTATGCGTGGTGTACGGTTCAACTGTTGGCCAAACCGCGTCAAGCGAATTATTTCACGTTCATACTTGACTATTTGATATTTCCATAATTCATTAGTAACCTCTATTGGCAGATAAGCAGATTTAAGATCAACAAGAGTCGCATCTCTCTCCAGTTGCCTCCACTCACGCATACCCTTACTGCACCTATCAGTCACCTCATTTCGGGTGTGAATATTTGCTTATGCATTCAACTCTCTATAATCCAAAACAAGACGTACTTTTCACTTAGTCGGTTACTACACTGCCATTAGTTGCAGAAGTCCACTCTCAACCTGCTCTTTCCAAAGTATAAGGATACCTTCATCTATCCAGTGCTCTAACTCTTCTTCCAACTCGTCTTTCCTCTGAGTCACCTTTGTGCCGTAGCAAGATATTGAGTTCTATAACACAAGTCACTTATCTGCTTTCCAGTGCCATTTCACAATCAAAATCCTGCCATCATAACTTACTCTAAAATCCCTATCTTCAATTAAATACTCATTGCCTTTCTATTCATAGCTTATTTATTCTTCTAGAGCAAATGCCAAACAATGACCCTATCCAAATCTTACAGTCCCTTGCTTGATAGTGACTCCTCCCAGCCTTTCAACAATGTCAATTCCCATTACCATATTTACTGGTGCATCCCACCCACCACCAGCTTAATCCAACATTTGCCTTTGAATTTAACTTCTCTCTCGTCAACTGCAAACATAAGACTCTCTATTTTTCAGCAGTCTAATAGCAGACATTTCACCACTTTAGCTGTGCACCCCTTGTCAATGAACGCACGCATAACTGCTCCATTTTACAACACCTGAACAACTTGTAGTAGATTTGGCGCCTTTATTCTGTTGAGGAGGTAGCTGCTGGCACAACAGCCCGCCGATTCTCGTTTCCCTGTTTACACCGCATGGTAATATGGTCTTCTTTTCCACATCTAAAGCATGTATGTTACTCTACATTGAAAGCCCTATGTTTTAAAAGTCCAAGTTTCACTGACTTTAACAGCTTCTTTACCTACACTCTTCTGTTTGCTTACTTGATTGACTAACCTTATTAATAGTCAAGAGTCTGGCCGGGGAGAAAAAATCAATCACTCAATTTTTTGCAATGTTTTCTGCGTGAGTAAGCCTGATACCTATGTGCACAGGAAATCTATTGACAAATCCCACCCTTATGCTTTGCTCAAGGTTATCCCCGGAAAATCCTGCCAGACTAGCACATCTCTTTATCTCATTGTCATAAACATCCACCCCTTCACCATTCCACCTCATATTCACTAACTTTCCTAAGCCAAAATAGCCGATCAGTAAATGTTTCCTTCATGCAGGTCTCACTCATATTGACGTCTGCTTGCTACCTTTTTTTCATCTCTAGATATATTGCTAAGGCAGCACCTTCCAAATATACAGGCATAAAACTTGCTGGGGAAGGTATATTTTGCAGCTTGGCCACCAACTTTACTTTCTTCAACCACGCCATCACGTCACCCTCTAAAGTGAATGGCTTTTTCAGATCTGACGACACTTTGAAATTTATTCCATTATTGGGCTTTATAGAACTTGTTACCAGATCATACAAGGTAGTAATACACAAAACAAATTCTTACTTACTCGAGTTGCAGCGTAGAAGACGATCGACGGCGTCAAGGTAATCAAACCTTTTCCAAACAATACCTCTACTCACCGGCGCTGGTAACCCTCAATTCTCACTGCTACTCAACACATTAATTAATATTGTAGCAAATCAGTACAACCTAATCAACCTAAGGGGCTGCCACAACGATACAACCTCATGACCAGCGCGCTTTTCGCCAGTTGCCGGCGAAACGGCGTTTTTTCTTCCTTCTCAGCTTAGTCAGACAGCTCATTGCACGATTAGCAATCCACAACGTCCTTTGGTGAGCTTTCCTATAACTACCAAACTATTACCAAGGAGATAAAAGTTGGCTTAGTGATGCTTTTCATTATTTACTTAACACATTTTCCTATAGGCCAAACCATGGATTTGTAGCGTGCAATTAATTTTAATTACGATCTACCTAAAACTAATTGTCATATTCCGCCTTTAAATGTTTTAGTGATTCCTCATGAATATTTTGTAATATTGTGTAAATTAATATCTCATTACCATCGAGCCAAATTAACGATTTTAGAATGATAAGCGAATCTAGATTCGCTGTAAGGATGTTTGTCTAATTTCATGATTAAGAATTTAATAGTAATTATATGCTTCTAAATAATGCTTTTCCCTCATCTTCACTTGGTCTTTGTTTCTTTGATATCGCTTCTTATCAAATTCTTCAGGCTGGACATTTTACTTAATTTTATTGTCTAAATAATCAAAGTACGATAAATCAGCCCAAGAATTTAATGCTCGCCAATTATTAAATTAATTTGATATTTCATAAACCTGTTTTATCCGTTCTATTTTCTAATGATTATCACGGTTATAGAAAAACCGAATAAATAAGAGATTTCTCGCAAATAGAACCAAGTTTCAGCTGGAGGAGATGGTAATTATGCAGGAGATATATAATTTTCTAGGGGCCTTTTGTTTATACTTTGTGCTGGGTAGGAGGTATGGAGCGAGCTTGGTTTAGTAGAGGATGTATTGTAGAAGATGGAAAAATTAAAAAGAAAAATAGACACAATTTAGTGAGCAGACAGAATTAGCAAACTAAATAATCTTAGGAAAAAAGGAATACCCATGCCCAAAGGACAAGTGGAACCTGCTAATTAGTGTGTACTCAGAACTACCATAGTGTAATTTATTTATCATTATTTCTTCCTTTATCACTCTCAGAGGCCGTAAGTTACTCTGTTTATAGTCATCGGGAGAATCCACTCTTCTGTAGCAATTATTTGTTTTCATGTTTTGTTTAATCTTCCCGTTAAAGGATTCATTTATATGCTTTGCATATCGTGTCTTCCATTTTGATTCCTTTCTCAATTGTTTTTTGTTTGTCATTCTCTATTATTCTCGTCTTTTTCGTTTGTTTAATACTATTCGCCGCTCATGGTTGAGTGTTCACAGTTAAAGGCCTAATTTCGATTCTCTCTATTCATTGATTGATCCTGTAAGATAACTGCATCAGTTTATTCTAGAGCTTTAAAAGGGTTTTATAAGAATAAATACGATATCAAATTTCATTTTGTTTCTTCAGCCTTCTCACTCATAGTTCCATAGTTTTACACATATCTCTCTTTATTAAACTTTTTTTCCGATAACTATGTTCAGTAATAGATAGATGCGTGTGTTAGTTGACAAGAGGTGTTGAACTAAAGTGGTCAAGTCTCTGCTAGTAGACTGCTGTAAAATAGAGAGTTTTATGCTTGCAGTTGACGGGAGAGTAGTTAAATGCAAAGAAAATGTTGGATTAAGGTAGTGGTGGGTGGGATGCACCAGTAAATTTGCTGATGAGAATTGACATTGTTGAAGGGATGAGGAGAGTAACCATCAAGAAAGGGACTGTGAGATTTGGATAAGGTCATTGTTGGCAGTTGCTCTATAAGAACAAATAAGCTATGAAGAGAAAGGCAATAATTGTTTAATTGAAGATAAGGATTGTAGAGTAAGATTTGATGGCAGGTATTTGACTGTGAAATGGTAATGTAAAGCAGATTGTGAACAGTGTTTTTGGACCCAATATCTTGCTACGCCAAAAATTGACTCAGAGGAAAATAGAAGAGTTTGAAGAAGATTTAGAGTGCTGGCTAGATGAAGGTATCCTTATACCTTGTAAATAGCAGGTTGAGAGTGAGCTTTTGCCACTTATGGCAGTGTAGCAACTAACTAAGTGAAAAGTATGTCTTGTTTTGGATTATAGAGAGTTGAATGCATAGGCAAAGAGTCATACCTGACATGAGGTGACTGAAAGGTGCAGTAAAGGTTATGCGTAAGGGGAGGCAGGTGGTGAGAGATGCGACTCTTGTTGATCATAAATCTGCTTATCTGCCAAAAGAGGTTACAAATGAATTATGGAAATATCAACTAGTCAAGTATGAACGTGGAATATTTGGATTGACGTGGTTCGGCTTTATGTTGAACTGTGCACCACGCATTAGGCAGAATTCCTGAAAATGGTGCT
The DNA here is from genome assembly GCA_963969495.1 of Ceratothoa steindachneri. Taxonomy (NCBI): domain Eukaryota; kingdom Metazoa; phylum Arthropoda; class Malacostraca; order Isopoda; family Cymothoidae; genus Ceratothoa; species Ceratothoa steindachneri. Next base: position 232,017,863 of record OZ018317.1, read on the forward strand.
CTCTACGTCAGATAAGAAACAGCTGACAACAAGCTGATACATTGATAACGTCTCGGTCGATGAGTCACAGGTGTCTGCTAAACAATGAGGTAGCTATCTAAATAGGTTTGGTCTTTTTACAAAGAGGGCCAGAGCTTGTAATGGATTAAAATATGACTTAATTTTTTCACAGAGAATGAGTTTCCATGTATAGTATACAATTTTACAATAAGGGAGTTGTTTTCCTTATATCGCAAGTTGGCCGGGCACTACCCCTTGCCTGGATGGCTTTGAGTTGCTCGTAGCTATATCAAGAGAAGAGCTGAGGGGAAAAGGTGGGATGAGTTTTTGAGAGAGGACACAGTGTGTTTGATAGAAGAAGTATTGGTTGAAGTTATAAGGACAGAGCCACTAATTGTGAGCAGGGATGTTCAAAAGCAAGAGAGTGGTGTTGTGTGGTGCAAGTCTAGTATTATCAATCTTAGGGTGTTACTTAAAATCGAAAGATGTGCAGTAGAGGATGCTGCCTGGCTAAGAAAGAAAAGTGATTTCTAATCATATAATTTAGCAGAGTTAGACGGAATTTCGAAAGAGCTTAATTTAGTTAGCATTGAGATGAGGCTTGAAAGAGATTAACTTGATGACAGATTCCGCAACAGTGCATGGATGGATTAAAATTGCTCTGGCTAAGAGAAGAGTATCCGAACGAAATGGGCTGCTTAAATGATAATTAAGAGCCCACTGTTCATTCTGAAAATTCTGAGTGAGGAGTGTATCCTAAGGATACGAGTCACTCTTTTCCTAACATTGAAGAATAAAGCCGATGCATTAATTGGAGTGAAGAAAGGGTGGCTGGTAACCTAATGAGGAAGATCTCCTGTAGAGAGGTTCAACAATATGTGTAGAATCAGTTGACCTGGAAGAGATTTATGATATGCTCCATGTAGGACTGGACAGTTCATTGTTTTTAGCTAGAAAAAAGATAGATCTCGCCGTAACAAGAGGTATGGTGCAGCAAGTGGTGAGAAGCTGTGAGAGTTGCCAAGGAATTGACCCTGCTCCTGTGGTGCATCGCAGAGGAGATATTGGGGTACGGGAGAATTGGAATTAGCTAACGTTAGATGTCTCCCGGCAAGGAGCTTAGGTCGGGATCTTATGAGTGTATAACTTGAGTAGTGAATAATTTGTTTTAAGAGAGTAGTCCAGTAGACTAGCACAATGCTACGTTCGTTGGTCAGAGTCACCGGAAATAATTCTAAAAAATTAGAATCTTCAACGTTTATTAAGTGCAGCCTATCGACCATGCGGCATTGGGTTATTAGAGAGGCATCATAGAAAGAATAAGATGATGGCAGAAAGGGTGGGTATTAACCCGTTGGAGTCCGTCTTTTGTATAACATGACCCCTAGGTCTGGACAAGAAGAACAATCAGTGCCCCACAAATCGCTATTCCAATACGATTGGAAACACCTTGCAGCCCTGCCATATATAGTTGGGGAATTTTTTGTCTGTAAGACAAAGTTTGGGTGAAATCAGAGCTTGCTCGTTGTACATCTTTCTGGCCAAAATGAGTAGTTATAAAAATTAACTGCAAATAATTCGTCGATAGATTTTATGTCAATACATGATTTTCATCTCCGTAAAGCAGTCAAACCACACAAAAGTTTTCAAAGAAATGAGAAAAAAGAATAGGACTTTGGAGTACGAAGGATCATACATCCCACCGAAGATACAGAGGAAAGTGAATAAAAGCCACCACAAGTTAAGGATGTTGAAGTAGGGAACGATGCAGACAATGGTAAACGGCGATATCACAGAGAGTAAGGTGAGCACCTCTGAAAGGAAGACTATATTGCTTAAGTGTCCTTTGATATTGTTTTCTTAGTTTTAAGGTTTTAAGATATTACTGGTATAGGTTATGCTTAAGTTACTAATTCATTAATAGATTTAGTTTTGTGGACTGAGTAATTATCTTAAGATCAAAGAGGCCTGTAATTATAGGGAAGCATACCAAACATGTTGTTATTTGGTAATGCTGGAATGGGCTGTCTGGCCCAGCTCAGAAGTAAGAAACCACGCCGTTTTGCTGGCAGTTGGAGAAAAGTGCTTTGGTCTCGAGGTTGTATCGTTGAGGCAGATCTTTAGATGGGCTAGGTGGTCCTAATTTGCTCCTAGGTAGATCAAATTGTTGGAAAGCATTTTGGATTATAGTTTACCAGGTCCAGTCAGTAGAGTTATTGTTTCCAAAAGGTTTCTTTACATTTACGGCAACTTGAGTAGGTAAGACTTTCCCTTGCCTATTACAATTTACTATGATCTTAAAACAAATGGTTTAACTTGTGTAATGAAATAATTGGAATTTATTTCACATCACGTCAAAGTAAATAAAGTTTGTTGTATTAACGATAATAAAAAGTCAGAGAAGAAAAAAACTATTGGCAAAAGAGACCTGGAGTATGATAGAAACAAAACCTTTATTGAGAAGCAAAGGGAGCATTCGCTATTCTGATTCCAGGAATTTCAGATTCTTCGGCTAAAGTCCAGGTTTAAGCAGATATACAACTAGCTGCACACAGCTAAGCGGATACTGTATTGGTTTGAGGAATCAAGAAAACTCAATTAAACTAGATATCTTTGCCACTCTTCTAGTGTTGTTTCTTACCATTGCTTTTGAAATTATCATTGATTCCTATTATTTCATATGTGATTAACTTATTTTGTTTAGCATCGGGCACAACTTCACGTTTTTTTTTCTCCAAAAAAATATAACATTTTCTTATTGATGCTAATAATTGCCATCGGTTATACATTATAAACTACATAGCAATAATATTACCCTTCATATATTTGTAAGGCTTACCGCAACTTAGAAAATGAAACGTATGATCTCTTTGGTCCACATTTTCCTATAAACAGCTTACTATCCTCTTCTGGTAGTGAATGATTTGCAATTTTAATGGAAGATCAGTGTGAAGCTTACAACTTGACGTTCATGACAACGTGCGATATCACTTCAATAAACACTGCCTATGGAATTAGATCTTACTAACTTTAGCAGGGGCTAAGAATTAAGTTGTAAACTATCGAGTACATTTCTTGAAAATATAACATGCTATGATCCGCTTCACATCCCTCCATGATTACTCAGGATTATAATCCATACCATTCTTCTTTGCCTCAATTATTTCATAACCAACAAATGCCCGAACAAAAATCCCACTTTAGCCACTTACGTCCCATTTTTCAGCAATATTAAAAGCTTTTCCCTTATAAACTCTTTTGCTTTTAAATTTTAAGATATTAACCAAATATATGAATGAATGTAATGTTTGAGGCATAAGCAAAAGCCTCCACCATTCTAGAAAACAAATACCAATTAAATTGGGAGAATTTGCAAAATCTCTTCGAATCTAATATTTAGAAAGGGAGAGACACCAATATCAAAAAAATAACTCCTATATAAGAGTTGAACGTGAGTTAATAAATATCGAGCTGATATAGGACACACGAAATTACTTGTTCGCAATAGCTTCTGACAAATTAAAAACACGTGTTAACCGCGTAGTCTATTTCTACTCTAATGATCATTTCCTAAGACATATGACCAAAACGTGCACGCATGAATAAAAGAAAAATGGGATAGATAAATACTTAATATGGAAGTTATCCTTACCAATTCATCTTACATTGAACACCTTCCGCAAAGTAAAATTTTACATGTGATACAAGAAGGAGGTATTATCTCACATACTATGTCAAATAAAATTTCATTTTTCATCTCAATTTTCTAATGGTTTTTCACGGATCCTTGCTAAATCGAAAATGGAAATTGAAGGAAGAAATTATTAACACTCCGTAATGATATTTTTGTCTTTGGGAAGTAATTTTCATTTTCTACTTGCTTGTGTGTATAATACATAAAAAACTGCTTTCTATTTCAAACTTTGCTTCTGTGTCCAGAATAATGATATATATATATATATATATATATATATATATATATATATATATATATATAAATATGAAATTTACCTATTCCCTATGGAAGGAAGTGGCAATATTGAACTTTCATTTGCAGAAAGTGGAAATATAACAACATGAACCAAAATAACATTATTTATTCTAGAATTAGATAAGTGAGACAATTTAAATATTGGAAATGAGTAGTTTTCCGTGATTTACGCATATACTGTAAGTTACTTTAACGGATCAGCCCCCAAATATACTCTCCCATGGGATTTTCATTATAATGATAAATTGACCCAAATAATTGCAAAAGAAATTATTCTCCAGTGTTTAGCCTAACAATAGGTAAGCAACTTTTACCGATGAAAAATTGTTGTCCTTTTATTGTATACATGCCAAACAAGCCAGCTAAATTTGAAATCAAATTTTGCATCTTAGCTGAAGTGAATTCAAAATATGTTGCCAATATAATACCGTATAATACGGATCAGCCCCCAAATATACTCTCCCATGGGATTTTCGTTATAATGATAAATTGACCCAAATAATTGCAAAAGAAATTATACTCCAGTGTTTAGCCTAACAATAGGTAAGCAACTTTTACCGATGAAAAATCGTTGTCCTTTTATTGTATACATGCCAAACAAGCCAGCTAAATTTGAAATCAAATTTTGCATCTTAGCTGAAGTGAATTCAAAATATGTTGCCAATATAATACCGTATCTCAGTGCACTAGAAAAAGAATCAAGAAATGGACTACCTCTTGGGTAAAGTGTTTTGCTGAAGATCACAGACACAATAAAACGAAATGACTATAATGTAACAACAAACAACTTCTTCACAACATTTGAACTTGCATGAAATCTTCAAGATCAAGAGACTTCGATAGTTGGTACAGTTCGTTTAATCAGCAAGCATCTGTCCAAGGAAATGACTACCTATGAAATGGGAGGACGTCACAATAGCAATTTTTTCTTTGATGAAGAAAGTGGATGCATGTTTGTGCAGAAATATCAGTGCAAAGAAAATAAGTCCGTATGTTTGCTCAATGCATTCAGCTCCAACAGTTTTTAGAAAATGCTAAAAAGAAGCCAGATGTGATAAAGTTTTATAACAAGAATAAAGTTGGCATCGATGCTGTTGACCAAATGACAAATTCAGCACCTTGTACAACAAGGCGCTGGCCTGTTGGAGTTTGTTCAAATATTTTAGACATGGCAGGCCTCAATAGCTGGATCATTTATAAGAAAACAACTGGTAGTAAAATAAGTCGGAAAAAATATATTCTTGAACTCATCGAGAATCTTCGTTCTGCATATGCTTCGAAAAGAAAAGAGTCATCCTCACATGTTGAAAATGAAGATGGAGGTCACACCTCACCACTCCAAAAGAGAAGAAAGTGCTCCAGTCAAAAATATAACAATGCAACTGTTAATACATGTAAAATGTGCAAAAAACCGACGTGCGGGAAGTGTTCAGAAAAAGAAACGCGAATAATCAGCGCTAGTTGTAAAAAGTCCAATCTGAAATAAGTAGTATTTTCTCATTTTAAAAATAAATTTTCATTCATATTTCTGACTTTTAATTTTGATAAAATATTAATATTAGGTACTCAGGAGGGATTAAGCAGATATTAGCTTTTAGATATTCTTTTTCACCAATTCGCAAAAGTGATATATAATACATATACAATGGCTCCCCCAAACAGAAATTCCTGGCTACTCGATTGATATTATTATAGGACTAAGAGCCAATAATATATCTCATTTAGATCAGATATTCAAACTAAAATTTTGAAAATATACTTTAAAAAAAAAAAAAATTATTGGTTGTGTCGAAATCGACACTTTGGAAATTCTAGTGTTAATGTCAAAATAGGTAGTGTAATTTTCCAGGTTCAAATCAGCTTTTTTGTATGCAATTGCCGCGCAATGTTCTAGACGGTTTCAAAGCCCCAATATTTATGCATATGAGGAGTTGACCTCCTCATCTAGCCGAAGGTTGGAAAACAATTCATTGAGAATGCTCATCGGGCCGCGAACTTTCGGCCGTAAAGGAGTTCGAAGGGAGCGAACACTTTAGGGTTCGGTGGGAAATTTCCCTGCAGGTGAAAAGGGCGACCCCCAGGTATCGATGCTATTCCTGAGGCTGGGCATGGCACAGTTTATTAAGGAAGCCTTCAAAGTTCTATTTAATTTCTCCTATATACCATTTGCGGCGTGGTGGAATGAGGTTGTGAAAAGGGGGTTAACTAATAGGAGTTTTCTCACCTACTCCATAAGCTCATAGGTAAATTGTCTACCTCTAACAGAAAAGATCTCCTTAGAGATGCCAACGTGGGAGGAAATGAAGATCGAGGCCTCCTCGCAAGTCATGCTGTCGATCTTCTTAATGGTGGACAGCCTGTGGAAATCTGGTCGCAAAATCCATGAGCCTTGAGATATAAGAATACCTTTCACTCGACGGGGGTGTATTTGGCAAATTGGGTCAATGGCCACTCTAAAAAAAGGTTCTGACACAATTGAGGTCTTCTTTATGGGGTCTGGATTTTTTCGGCCTTTCGCCGAAGTCTTTTGACAAATGTCACAAGACCCACAGAAGTCGGCGATTTCTTTGGCAGCGCCAGGCCAAAATAAATGACGAAAGATTCATTGAACCGTCTTATTTTGGATAAAGTGGCCAGCTACCAACCCATCGAGCGCAACTATGAGCATTTGTGGAACATAGGAGCGGGGGATACATAGCAAGCGCGTAGGGGAGTGGTTACAAACGGAGATGGAACGAAACAACAGTTCATCCTCAACATGGTAAGAGACCTCTTTGTGACCAGGAACGGATTGCGCTCGTTGGTCCAAGACTTTTCCCTTAATGGCTGTAGGGATGGACACTCATTATGGGCCTTTACAAAAGACTCGTTGTTCAGAATCACGTATTTAGATGAAAAAGGGGATTCTAGAGTCACGTGGGGTGCCTCGTTGTTTTTGGCTTGAGCTATCGTTGTAGTGGGCTGAGCAACGGGACGATGGGAGATCTGCGGGCTCTGGACAACTAATTGGGTGCAGAATTTAATAGGGGCTGCTACGACGTCAGCCCAACCAGTGAAATATTGGCATTCGATGAAACAACGGACCATTGGGAAGCGGTTGGCTCCTCCCAAGTAGTCCTGGACTACTGCAAATTTATCTTAAATAAAAAATTAACTTCAGGACCCGGAGGGCTATTCGCCGGTGGGGAAGCAGGCGTTTCGGGGCAAGCAGGTGGAAGAGAAAGAGAGGCGCTTACTTGGTGGACTTGGTGGGCGGAAGCAGAACGGAATTGAAAATTTTAGGGACAGTTCGTCCTCACATGCCCAGGGGTTCCGCAAGAAAAAAAAACGATGGGTCGTCTGTGGTAATCTGACGCAGGGAGATAAAAGATAGGTGGCTTAACATCCCTAGTTTCAGACAGGGAAAGATATTTCGGTTTGGAGAAACCTAGGACCTCTACGAATTTGGGACCATTCTTCAGGTGAGATATGGGAAAGTGGCCTTTACTCTTGATGGAGGAAGGATAACTCTTCTTGGGAACTTTGCGGTAGAGATTATCACTCGGGCGTGAAAATCTGCTTCTTCGATGCATTCTTCGAAGGAAGCAACTCTTCGGTCCTTCACGAATGCACGGATTTCAGAAGGCAGCGTAGACATCAAATGATCCCGCAAAATGAAGTCGAACAGAGACTTAAATTCACTGTTTACCTGGTCGGAGTCCACCATAACTGCAGAGTTCTTCTCTTGGTGAATCCGAACTGGCAGTAAGTCTTTGCCCTGAAGAAGTCCGGATTCTTGTTGAAAGCAGATAAGAGTTCGGAATTAAGTTTCAAATAGTCGAGGGTAGACTCGGCGCGTAACGAAATGAAAATATATTGCAGCTGAGTATTAAGGAGAGGCAAAAGAACGGCGACTCCATCAGTTTGGATATCCCATTGATTTACCTCAAAAATCTTTTAAAATGAGTGAGGTAAGCACCGTCCTAAAATGATGGGAGCTTTAAAGCCGGCATCTGGGGGGAAGGGGGGCTTCATTGCTAGAATTAACTAAGAGGGTTTCGAAGTTATTTATATTTAACTCCTTTTCATGGTGCCTTACCCTTTCTCTATCTTCGGCTTCTCTTCTTATATACACACCTTCTCTTGGTTCTTTCTTCTCTGGTCTAGCGTTTCTCTCCTCATCCTGAATATAGGCAAAGAGCTCTTTAGCGTAGAAACGAAACATTTCACCCTGTTGCCTAAATCTCTCGAATGACGTCATCTGGTTTCCTTAAGCGAGCCATAGCTACTCGATGCGTTCAAGAATCTTATGACAAAGAAAATGGGGCTCTCTCAATAGTTCTCAAAATTCTAAATGAAATCTTACCCTCTGTGCTCACACACACGGACAAAAGTAATAAATTATAATAAATATACTAAGTCCTATATGATTTCCCGAAATATGACCTCTTAATCGGCACGGGGATTACAAGGAGGGGAGTTTGAAAGATTTTCTTCTAAAACGCACACCCCAAAAACTGGCTTGTTTCTAAATATAAACTCACGGGCACCACAAAAGACCGATTACTAAAAATAAAATAAAAAATAAAAATAAAAATATTTTCATATCTTTAATTAAACTTGACCCAACTTGTTAAATCTTCTATTGATTTAACTGTATATATATATATATATATATATATATATATATATATATATATATATATATATATACATGTGTATATATATGTAGAGGTATCTCCTTAGAATAATATTTCCCCCTATCTTAAGGTATTACTTCGGGAGAGAAAGCGAGCCGTTAGTTCCCCCACTTCCGACCTCACCCTTTTTGGACTCGCCACCAGGTCTCTGCAAAATTCACAGTGAGGCATGGCGCTGAAATTGAAGCTACATCCCCGCGGTCTCAATCTTCCCTCATTCTCTCCCTTCGGGTCGGGAGATTACTTTGTAGGTTCATCGTGAACAGCTTTGATGGCTCCCGCCGCTGGTCATCTGTCTGGCCGTTTATCCCTGCCTTTTACATTTCACCGCAAGGAGATGCTCGGGTTGACACAGCCGATAACGATGTTCGAGAAGGTCTCAATTTCTGTCCCTGTTTTAGAGAACTCCGGTGTATATATACGCGCGCTCCAGGATTAGAGACAGATTTGGTTAGACGAGACTTCCTCGAAAGGAGTGCAATTCAACGAGCTCTCTCCCAAGAAGTGTGAGTGACGGTCGCAAGCCACGGGAGAACTAGACATCACACCCGTATCTTCGGCTCAGGGAGAAGAGTCTCATGAGACAAAGTCAGCCTTTCTCTTTCGCCTTCGGATCAAGGATAGGAGAAGCCGTCCTCCAAAGTTCTTCGGTGACCTCTTAAGGTCAAGAGGCCCGTTAGCTCGCTCCAAGCGAGTGTGGAGAAGTAATCGCGTCTCCTTCGAAGTTCGTTCGGTGACCTCGTGAGGACAAGTGGCCCGCATCTCACAAAATACAAGTTCGAGAAAGTATCTCTTTCCGCTGCAGGTTTGTGGCTACCGCCCGTGAGTAATCAAGGTCACCAAGACCTCCACCAAGTTTGCCCCCACCTTACTCTTGAGGTTCAAAGGAACTAAATCACTTACTACCCTAAATCTCTTGTTACAACCATGCAATAACCCAAGTTATCAAATTAGTATTCGGAGCTTAAGCCCGTCTTATTTATGTACCCATATATATTTATATATATATATATATATATATATATATATATATATGCATATTTATTTTTGTACCTTTTATTTAGTGTGTATTAAACATATATTTTTGTCATTGTGTTTGTTATATTCCTTAGTCATGCAGCTGCCGCTATTTATTCAAATCGCACTCTTAGAACAATAACAGTTGTCGCATTGCTTGGCCTACCTTAGAGCCTGTTTGGGCATATTCCAGTACACTTGGCCAAATTACGACAATATATATATATATATTAGAAGTAAAAAAAAATATGTATATATACAGTTATATATACATATATCCTCTAATGTACGTACGCGTCCTTCGCTTCTCGTACGAGTTCAAGAGTATATTTAAAGAGTGAAAACCAAAATATAATTTTAATAAATCACTAGTTAATATTTATATATATATATAAAAACGGGAAACTACAGGTAATTAAAATAAAGAACAACTCTGACAGACTACATATTAATGGGAATCTTGGAACGTTAATAGCTCTTTAATCAGTTACTAAATAGAATATTACTAAAATCAGTTAGACCGAGGGAATATTTAGTGGTCGGAAAGCGGGTCGATTAACGGGAGATCAAAGCAAGGATCGTTATACCTTAATGGTTTCAACTCGAGGAACGGGAATCCTTTAGCGAGTCAGTGCGAGGAAATGGAGAAGGCTAATAGACGTGACCCTCGACCGATTTTACTGAGGGTAGAGAGGATGAATAGGAACGGGGGACCAGAAGAGGAGTTCACGATCCTCCTTGAAGAAGAACGATTGCACCTCTGCTCCAGAGAAGTGCAACCTCCAAAAATCGAGACTCTGATGTAGCTCAGTGCGAAGTCTTATACAAGAAACTGGATATCTTTGAGATGGGGGGGAGGGGCAGATGAGACGAGAGGAATCCTAGCCAATCCTTGGGTACGGAAACGTTTCGAGGCTTGCTCTGAACAGAGTAAGGCTTAACAAAAGAGATGGGTCTGCCTGGTGAGATCCAACCTCGATGATTAAGCGAATACCGTGACTTGTTGAAACAAACACACGATCTGAACCGAATGCGACGGGTTCTCAAACTCAATCTGGCGATATTTGAAAACCTAGCTTATTTATATGACTGCCATTTTTTTGGTTTCTCCTCGTTGGCAGACTCTCAGACGCCTGGCTGAATACTTCCGGCTGCCACAAGAATTATCGTTTGTCGCCTGACCAAAGTCTTAATGGCTTTTACGATCTGGGCTGGAAACTTTCTGCTAGTAGCCTCCAGACTACAAAGCTTAGCATTTTCTGGGTGGGATATGAACTGTAGCACGCCCAACTTAATTAACTGGGCCTCTGAGGCAGTTGACCGGTATTCAAATTCTTTATTCTTTTTTTCTTTTGGTTGCGAGGTTACTTCATGTGAAATTATACTTAGAAGACAGAGAGAGGAAAGGAATTCATGTAACAAATTAAGGGGATATTCTTATGTGGCTTCCCTTTCCTTTACAATCATTTACTTGAGGATTTGATAACTTTCTCTAATAATTCATCAAAATTAGGCTTGTCAATCAGGTAATGTTGGACTGACTTAAATATAGAGTGCATGTAGTAGTAGAGATGTAGGAGGAGGAGTAAGCTCCGAACCCATCGCATATTATTATGGTTTGCCCAGTGAAGATTGGCTTTGAATGAGAGTAATTTATTCTTTATGAGACATGAATATTTAGTTCTATTACAGAGATAAACATATAGTTATGTAGGAGAGATGAACTCCTATTTATGGAAATATTAGAGATGAACATCCCCTTAGGTCTGGCCCTAATATTTTCTCATGATTAAGAAGCGTATGAGGAATAACTTCCTTCACATTTCCCTAGATGCAAAGCGCAGCCTTATACCATTGCAGACCTCGTCGATGACTAATAAGCTAATTTTTGTTGCCATCAAACTTTGTTTTGCGTGGATTATTTAAGTGAAGAGCCCACTTTTTGATAGTCCTCTACGCATTTTAAGCCAAAATAGATGAAACAATATCCCCATATTGTTGCTGTTGTGCATCAGATATCATGTTGTACAAGAACACCATTTTTTTAAGGTAAACACATTTAAACACATTTGTTATGACACATATATACATTTTAAAATTTCTGAAGTTTTCTGCGAGGATTAACCTCCCTTGTTGTTGTTGTTATTGTTAGTAACTTCCCATGTGGAGATGACTCTGCTTCTTCAAATCTCTTGAGAGATTAAGAGAGAAAAATAGGATCTTGTGATGAAGGCTTCGCCAACATTCCCACAATTAAGTGGTGCCGCTCATGCATTGAGACTGTTCAGGAGTAGTAGGTTAAATGGTGGGAGGCTGTTGCATGCTTTGAAAAGTTTATATTACACAATGTTGTATTTGTCCATTCAAAAGCTATGAATTGAGAGTTCAGTTGCAACTTAACCTAACGCAGAATACATCAAATTAGCATGATCGTGTCTTATCCACGCGGAAATCATTTGATTTATGGTGGCTTCTACCATAGTAAATATTTAGTATAAAATCGTCATAACGAAATTTTCAACCAAACCTCGCCTTGCCCAATATATTTTTCCATGCATTACTGTTATGTATTTGGCTACCACTTCAATCCCCGATAGTTAGCTCTGTACAAAAATCTCTACCTTTTGATTGATCAATGCACCTAAGATATTTTTAGGGGTTCCTCACTCTTTTATGCAATCGTTCTTTGTAACTAGTGTTTTGATTTTAAAGCAAAAAGATTAGAATAATTATTAAAGTACAAGTAAACGTATTATTTCGATTCTTAACCAGTTAGTTTGTTCTAACCAAAGGAAATAAAATGAAAGGGGAGGAAAGATGGGAGGTGAGAGACATGGGAGAGGGCGAATGGCACGCCCTTACCCATTTCCTCTCCACTCTCACTTAACCCTAAACCAAATTAAGAACGATAGGCGAAGAGTCCAGGGGAGAGAAAGAAAAAGTAAAGTGTAGGGAGACCAGAGCTGGAAATAAAGAAGTAGATTTGAGAAGTGACCAGGTGGTCTGTGTCCCTACAGTACAGCTTTACGAGATTTTCAAACCAAGGTGTGTATTATATCCTTATATATTCATTTTTCACTCTAGTGCTCATATCACTCGTATAAAGTGTTCATCATGTACATAATTTAAGAAGGATCGAAGCTTAATAATCTATTTAAAAAATAGCGATGAGCTAAATATTGTAGTGTTATTAGTAAATAGAGGGGTAGTTTTGTAGAAAACTGTGTTTGTCTTTAACGATGTTTGAGATTTTAGTCAATTTGCTTATAAACCTAATATTTAATTTTTCATCATTAGATACATACCATGTTACTTCGTTTCCCTAGATCTCCCACTGTTTGCCAGTTCAACACAGATTAGGACTAAGAGGACTAAGAGTGGACTAAGAACGAATAAGAAAAAAAATGATTCTATGTACACTCATTAGTCTTTTTTTTCAAAGACCTCTACTGACAAGGAGAAGAGGGGTGGTTGGGAAAGTTTATAAGTGGGAGAAGGATTAGCTTATCTGATTTGATGCTCAGTGGGTGGTAAAAGTGATTTTTAGGTAACTATACATATTTTGAGGGAGCTATTATTATACTCGTATACATGAGCATCGGATCTAAAGCGCAAATATCACCGTTTCTTTTAAAGTTATCAATCTAAGTTATACAAAAACACTTCCAAATATTAAGTGAGTGTTACTACATTATGAAAAGGAAAGCGCATCTTCCCAACTACTTATATTAACAAATGGGGAAATGTATATTAACATTACCATTTTGAATTAAAAATGCTTGAGTTAGTTCGATGTCGTTTATCGTTACTGATATATGTGCATTACTTCATAATCATTAACACATCTATAAATAATGGTAAAAAACCGACTTTTCGAAGTGTTATGTATAGCTTCTTTATCCTTCTTTCCATTGACACATATATATGCACTGTTCGAATCTCAACCCTGTGCGGAATTTTGGCGAGTTAGGAAATAACATGATCCTGTTTTTAGGTTTCTTGCCGTTTGCTGGATATATATATATGCCTGCAATTTCCTAGTCCCCAAACTATTTTCAGCATTCATATAGGGATTATATTTTCCTGCGCAATCATATAAAAGATTTGTAAATCTAATAAGAAAGAAGAAAAATAGATCCAAGATTCGATTGCATGAATTATGCTATTTCTGTATTCTGATAAAGTCGTTTCCAGCATCTTCTTTGATGTTACAATATGTATCCTTATTGCGTTTTTCTTACTTCTATTGAGGTAGACACAAAGTATATAACTTTGTTTTAGGAGGGCAGGTAGTGACATATTTTTAAAAAAATTTCTTGAAATAATTCCGCGGTAGTTTATTGCTATAGTAATAGTTCATATTTATTTTGTTTGGTTGTGTGAGTGTGATTTTGTTTTCTGTTGTTCTTTAGATGGATTATTTATTTGTTGGATTATTGATATTTTCCTCTGCGCCTAGGGGTTTGCATCTTTTTTCGTTTGACGTAATAATGGTTTAGTGTTAATATCTTATATCACTAGCTACAGGTATGTTTTTGTTACTGTTGGTCTTGCATTTTTTAATAGTTTATTAGTTTTCGTGTGCTTGGACACTTTATTTTATTTTTGCCTTTTGTTTGGTAGCCTATATAATTATATTATTGTCATTAATCTTTGTTTTCTCATTTATTGAAGAATTTTATTTTTTAATTAATTAATTAAATTTTCTCTTTAGTTTTTATATTTGACTACCATTTTTTGACCTTCAAAACACAAGGTTCTAGTTTTCTTTTAGATATTAATGTTGAAATGAAATCTGACACAATAAAACATACATGGAAGCAAAGTAATCCAGATTCCCTATATTATTTCAACTTGAATCATACTGATGGCTCATATTTAAGATCTTTTCCATTTCCATTTGTTTATTACAATTTTTCTCCACTCCCTATTTTCTTTGGTGTGTTGTGTTTCCAAGTGTGTATCTACTTATGTACACGGATTAAGGGTTTTTAATTGCAATGAAGGGAACTAACATTTTCATCTTTCTTATTCATAAAGAAAGTCAACCCACGACTAAATTACGAGAATAAAGAGGCTCCTGCCATTGGCCTAGTGCCATTTTCTATCAATATTTGAATATTTTGGGGACATTAAACTCAGACATGAACTGCTGGCATTAGCGTTAAGATTTATGGAAGGGCTAACTCAGCCAATAATTATCCCAGGTTAATTATTGCGTCCTTTAAATTGATATATTGGTTATGACGTTGCTCTTTTATGGTTAAGGCACTGGTATGATGCTAGCGAGGGTGGACATAGAACTTTCAGCCCCTTTAACAGCTGGTCACCCATTGGAGGAAATCCTCATCTTTACTTCGTTGAGTGGTATGTAGCTTCACACGCATCGTCTGAACATAGCTAATCACAAATCTCTATCCTTTCTTACCTCGTCTATACCACACAACATAGCTACTTTGATTTTCAGAATTAGGCAACCTCCTGTTGACTTACTTGAGTATATTGTGGGGTTCTCATATTGATATAACCACACGTAAATTACCTGCTAACCCTACACGTTCATAGATCTCAACATACTTCTGACGAGGAAGCACAAAGGGCGATTTAGGATTCCTAGTTAAAGTCAAAGACACAAGACACCCCCTGACACCATTCTACTTAGATTGGCTCCTGTTAACTGTAGAGTTACCAATAATTGTTATTCTGATTTATACAAGAATTTCTTCATCCTCTGGTGGATCTTGTCCTGGATTTGTGGCATGGATTATGTGATTAACGGCAACAATGGAGCATACTAATGAAAATTATTACTTTAGTTTCAGGAAAAAATAAAGAGAAAAAACAGAGTCGAGAGAAAATTCAGAAAGAATTTTAGGTAAATTGAGGCGAAATAAAAATGCTCGAACGCTCCATTTACCGATCAATCAGAAATGGAGATAAAAGCCTAATTGATAGAAAGTGAAATATGAGCAAGTTTATCAGGAGGCCCCAGATTCCAGCCGGCATTAACATATTGCGGCCATGAAGGCGCACAACTATATTCTAGCTTATCAATAATGTATCAAATTATTTTTTGCTGAAACTCATTAAGTGTTAAATTTGGGGTAAATGGAAATAGAAAAAAACGAAGCATCAGACAATAATTATCGTTTAAACCTAAAAAGGGAGAAGCAACGAGGAATAGTTTGGCCACAATCTTTACAAGGTAGGTCTCCAAAAGTAGAATTAGTTAAAATGCAGGAAGTTAAAATGTGTGTTAATATATACTGTAGCCACAGATTTACCTGGGAGCATAAAGATTGATTCATACTATAGATTTGGTCACACTTTACTCTCGCTCTGGTCTTGTTTAGCTCACAGCCCTCTTGCATTCACATGGCCGGACTGCTCTCGCTTCGCTCTCGGTCCCATCCCTTCCTTCAACGCCATTGGGCGTCATACCACCAGTTACGGACGATGTGTGACTTTTCTCGAGCCGATTTGGCAATAATGACCATTGCACTTGATGAAGAAGAAGAAAGAAAGCAAATAGGAAGAGATTGTGGGTTCATCCTATATTGCATGATAGGAAAAGTGAAGGAGAAGTTCATATTTTGTATCCTCATCTTATTGATGATGATTGTAAATTCTATAACTATTTCAGAATGAACACTAGAACATTTGAAAAAATACTATCAAAAATTGAGGATGACTTGAAAACGGAAAACACACCATACAGAGAAGCAATCTCTCCAAGAGAAAAACTGGCTGTGTCTCTAAGGTAAAAAAAAAAAAGGTTGTGACTCAGATTTATTTTGCACTACTCTAGGATAAGAGATAAAGGCACAGACGATAAAAGTTATTCCTGTTAATTGTTACATTGTCTGTACAATCATTATGAAGGGAAATCAAAATAATCCTGCTGGTTACGCCACTCTGAGGTGTTTGTAGGCTGCAAAGGTGATGGCGTCTCGTGGATGGACTCCTTGTATTGTATTGCTTGATCCAATTGTTTTATAAGTTGACTACTTGTGGATGAGGAAGTAGAGAACTGCGTCAGAGCAGGTGATGTTGAAGGTAGGGAGGCATACATTCTGTGTGAGGGGTGCATATTTCTATACGTTTTGGTTATGAATGTATTTGGTCTCAATTTCACACACTAATGAAAATACTTTCGTCTTAATAAAATGTTTATCAGCTGGACTGAATTTCTTGACAGTAGTTGCCATCAAGGAAAAGAAGGTGTCGATTTGTTTGTGAGGCCCGTTCTTCTTCCTTTTTTTCTACTAAATATCTCATAAGAGTAGCAGATGCACTGTTGTTGTTTTTTCCTATTTTTTTTTTTACGTGTTTGACGTTCTTGCTGAGGAAGTGTAACATGTGCAGCATCATCAACTTCGTCGTTTTCTTCACCTTCTTCTCGATTGTAAAGTTCTTGTGTGCCATTGTCTTCATAATTATCTGAGTTTCCTGATTTATTTCCAGCCTGTTGCAGAGATGTAATTCGTGTTCTGTCCTTCATAAATCAAGACAGAAGTGACATTTGTTCTTCATATTTTCATTTCTGGCTATCCGTAGCCGTTTGCCAACTCTTTATTTTCTTATTTATGTGTTTGTGATATTGTGATCGCTGGCATTCCCTGGTAAATCGAATTAGTTATTCCCTATGTTGTTTCATCGCAGATCTTTGGCAACGAGGGATTACTACAAATCAATAGCTTTTAGCTATCGTCTAGGCCATTCAACCACACAGGGTATTGAACTAGACGTCTGTCATGCAATAATGACGAACCTTATGGCAGATGCTATAACAACACCAATTAGAAAAGACTGAAAGCGAAGTGTAAATGAATATTGGACGCAGTAGAACTACCCAAACTGCATTGGTGCACTGGATGGTAAACATGTGATAATTAAAGCATCAGAAAAATAGTTGTTCCCTATATTTCAACTATAAAAAGACATGTTCTGTTGTTATATTATCTTTGGTTGATGCAAACTACCGTTTCATATAGGTAAAGATCAAACTAAGGAATTAGAGGGTCAATCTTTGCAAATTCATAGTAAGATTGAGTCGTAGAAACATTACTAACACCAATGTGTATTATTAGCAATTTTAAACTGGTTTTTTTCCTACTCGTAAAAGGTAAACATTATAATCGGACCAAAACTAGATACTGGGGTGACATTATATAAAATGTGTTTTCCGTTGATAGTTCACGAAAAGCCCAAGATAGACATATGATTCATAATTGAAAAGGTAGGTTGTCAGACTTAGGGAATTATATGATGATTCATATATAATATGAGCTCCGATTAATCAGGAGTAGAAAGCCAGGATTAATCTTTCCTCACGAAAAATCCCAATATTATTAATGATAGGAATATACAGAATTTTGGAGGTTAATTTAGATCCCTTCAAGTAATTATTATATTAAGGAGATCTAAAATATATTACAAACATATTAAAGCCATGTAATATTACATACTCTTGGGCATTGGTGTTAAGGACTACGGATCTCATTGAATTCACGTCGACATTAACCCTAAAAAGAAGTAATGGGAGAGGAATAGAGACCTAATATTCTGATCATGATATATGTAACACTCAGACAATCTGACGTTCTATTGCATCCTTTTCTTTGAATTTCTTTAATTAAATTCACTGTTACTGTATTTCAATATTAAATTTTAAGATATGCTTTATATAATCAGTATTTGAGCTAGAAACTTTTAGAAACTGTTCTTTCATAATATTTTAGTTGTTTCTCAATTTTAATTTCACATTTCGAGATTTAAAATAAACTAGTAATAAATATATGAATGTAGATGAATTCAAATTTGAATTTTATACCTCTTGCAAAAAATAATATAGTTTTCTATAAATTATAGACATTCTTGTCAATGTTACTATCTGAATTTTAACGGTACGTCATTTAATTTTTTAAGTCAGTGATGATCGCCAATATACTTTTTTTGTCTAATCTTGTTCTAAAAACTAGTTCTTTAGTATTTCTTATTTTAAATTAAATTGGATTTCTTTATATTTACACGAAAAAATAGTAGAAAGAGAGCAGAAAAATAGAGAGAGTGAGAAATAAAGCGAAAGATATATTGTGTAAGGGGAATATGGTAACATTTTTGGACAATTCTGCTCACAGCATACCTCATCAAGGTGCTTCAAAATTCTCGTTAGAATCTACCGAATAGTTATGAAGTTATGGCCCCCAAAAAATAAATCCAGGGCTAACTTTGTGAAGACTTCGGCAATTATATCATTCAAAGGCGAATGTTAACGTAATAAGGGTTTAAAAATTCCATAGAATCAGCCAAATAGTTAAAATGTTATTACAAAAATCAAAGAGAGCAAAACGGGCAGCTATCGACACACCAACAGACCGACATATGTAGTATGATACACAGAAAAACCGTCGCTTTTAAAATATCCACTCACAAATTCCACTTTATAAAATCAATTGTAGAAAGGGCCAATGTTGTATGCACGGAATAATAGCATTTTTAAACACGCTTTTATCTGAAAAATCTCAATAGCTGAAGAACTTAGGGCTTTAGTCACTAATGCTAGGCTAGCCCACTTTTTTAAAATAACGTTAAAGAATGGGTGATGCGATAATAACAAAATTGAGAACACCCCATTGAGCTTCTTTTTGCAGGGAAATTTAATATTGGGATTTATTTTTTCGCAGTCTCACATGGATGTAAACGTAGTGGGATCACAAAACTCTTCTTGTTCCTCTTCAATTGTTTGTAAATTTTGATGTAGACGGGCTGCTCTACGCACATCGAGAACATTTCTTGGCATACCATCTATCGACATATTCTTCTCAGAGTTAATTATAGAAACTACTCTTATTTACTTGAGTTGCAGCTCGGAAGCAAAATTATTTCGTGAACGTAAACAAAGCTTTCCGAGGCTTTATCTCTTAATTTGTTGCGTGGAATATAAACAGAGGCTTGAACGTAAACAAAACTTTCTCAAAATCTAACTCAACTGACCAGCACCGTGTAAGCTCAATCCTCACTGCTTCAACCACATCTTGACGAAACTTGGAGTATATCATGACCTCCTAGCCAGCCTCAGGATCTGCCACAATGATGCAACCCAACGACTCTCCTAGTTTAAGTTGACTGCCACATACCATCGTGGTTCCTTCTTCTCAGCTGTGACAGATAACTCATTCCAGCTTTCTCAAACCTCAACATTCTTTGCAGTGTTACCTTATGACTAGACGCCCCATTGATCATATGATCATTACCATTTAATAACGCAATAACTCAAACTTCAAAACTTATCAACATAATTTGCAAACGAGAGAAGAGATCTCCTTGCTCTCAGGGGATATCGCCGTTAACTGTCGTTTGCATCCTCCACTTCTTCAACATCCTTAGCTTGTGTTATTTTAATGGTGTTATGATCTCCGCAAGGAAAAATTGTTTAATTCCAATTATGTCAATTTGTTTTACAGCTTGTAGTAAATGAATTATGTCAACAATAAAAGCACTTAAAAATAGTTTGTGAACAAATATTACTTTGCAGAAGGTAGAAGTTATATTTCCAGCCTACATGGTTAGCCGGTAAATATTGATATATATATATGAAACTTTTCAAAAATAAGGGCAATTTAGGGTATTTGAAAATAGATTAAAGGTTGTTAATCGTGAAAAATCTTAAGTATGACAAAAGTTTGCAGGTGTTCAAGATAATTTTATTCATACTAACATTATCACCTCAAGTTTAAATCCATACGTTAATTATCCTTAGAACCCGAAGATTCACAACACAGAAATTAATTAAAGTGTAGATGGTAAATTCTCCATTCAATCAAATTAAAAAAATATATATAAATATCGTAGAGCCCCCCCTCCTTCATTTACCTCTAAAAATTTATTATACAATTACAATGTTCAAGAACAATACTTATCAGTGCAGCTAGGTTAGAACTTAACCAGAAAAGATATGTATTATATATATATAAATATATATATATATATATATATATATATATATATATATATATATATATATATATATATATATATATTAGAAAATAATTGTAAACCACAATATTTGAATTACATTTATTCATAACAATAGAACTAGTTTCGCCAAATTATAATTGATGCCATGTTCAAATGAGTAATGAAAAAGCAAAGCAAGCAGCTCCCGTAAATATAGGCGAACAAAATACTAAACAAAGTGAAAACAGAGGAAACACACTGGAAAATCCTATATATTTGGGTGGATTCAGGTGGAAGTTACTAATATCCGAAAACAATTGCTTACGGGCGTTTATAAATACGATTGGTGACCTTATTAGAGTTAAATTCGTTGAATTAGTATTGCCCTTCGGATTAATTGAAATTATCGACTTTGTTAATGATTATATATTCTGTAATTCTCCTCAGAATATAATTGTTTGATTTATAAAAAATTTTGCTTGGTTGAAATCGATTCTATGTTAATAATATTGCATGTGCGTAAAGAGACTTGAAGAAATTGCACCTCTTTTTATATCTGGTTGATGTTCTTTAATCCTTTGTTTAGGTAGCCCGACTTTCTAATTTATGACAAAGTGCAATTATAGATAGTATAAAGTATACGCTAGCATCTTGATTGTTGGAACGTAGTTTAGCCAAAGATTTTTGTATGGTATTTGAGTCTTTAAATGTAATTTTTAGGTCATGTCCTTCGCATACGATCTTATGGGGACTAAGGCTGGATCATAAGGGAAGCTAATGTATTTTTTAAATTCGTCCTTTCGCGGTGTGGTGTTGAAAGAGAAGATTTTTCGTGCTGTTGAAAGGCGTCTGTTTATGAATTAAATTGGGTATTTTTGTCCGAGGAAATTACAGAGAAGGTAGTTACCTTTATGCTGAAGGAAGATTGCTCGCATATTTGGTAAGAATGGATAAGAAAGGACAGATATCTTAACAGATAAGTCGTGTAATGAGAAGTAATGAATGTAAGCAAAAGGAATGTGTACGTTTTCGATAGGCTGACCACTGTATCCAGTTGTGGAAAAATTCATTAAAATTGTTATTGCCTAAGAGTCATTCTGATAGGATATCGTCTACATATCGGAAGCCGATAAGAGGTAGGGGAAAAGTTTCTAGGAAGGAGGCTCGTTTCGTAGTTCTCCCTAAAAAGATTGAAAAAAAGCTATCTGACCTCTGCTTAAAATAATCTTGCCGTAATATCACCCTAATAAATTCTACTTGTAAATTTGTGTGTGGTTAGGATAAGCATCTTTCTGTATTAAATAGTTTGAGAGTCACTGAAGATATGGGATGTATCTGTCGAACCCTGTTTTTGCTATAAATTTGTCCAAAATACTATTCTTTCTTTCCTGTATGTATATACTTATATATATATAATATTTAATCAAAATATTTCGTTTATTATATTATTCCTACATGTTTATGATAGTAATTTATATTTCCCAAAATTTTGGAATATTTTGTTATATTCTGGAATCAGAATTTACTCAATATTTCTTATGTTTAATCTTAAATTTATGACTATTATGTATTTTCTTTATACATAAGCATTTTGACTGAAACTAAAAACCTTACAGAAGCATAGAGAGAAAAATTCCAAATTTCTTCATAAACAAGTGTTATAACAAGTAATACTTGCTAAAAAAATAAAATCTTCAACATATTTCTTTCAAATTTCTATTGAATAATACAAAGAAACCAGGAGCTTTGTGTCAAGTCAAAAAAGGAGAAAAAGGTCTTATAATACACCCTAGAAAAGATATCTATCATTCGTGTTCCATAAAAAAAATCGCAGAATAGCACGTCCTGGATGTGCCTGGGCGTTAAATTTATTTTTAATTTAGAAAAAAATTACAAAAACAGTTTGAACGAGCCTTATAAATCAAGAGTTTTAAGGGTGCAAAGCAAGAAAGAAGTCATACCTATCTCAGTTAAACAGAAGTTTTTTTTCATTAAGCCAAATATCACAAAATTTGCACAGATGAACAATCATCTGGACCTAGACAAATAGTTATCATTTATTTAAGAAAGAATATTCTCTTATGTTTCATATTAATTATGTAATTCACAATTTTGGAATTTTGGTGATTTTCCTCAACTCTTGGGCTTTTCTAAACAGGCCTGTTACTCTTCTTATATGGTAGGAGCTGCTACCAAAAGCCAGAAGATGCCTTTAGGGCTAAGTGAAAGACCCTCTTCCGGAGAAGCGTCATTAGAGGAGAGAGGTAATACATAAGCCCTCATTTCCTCCCTTCCCCACCCCTTAGTGGTATGGTGAAGTATATAGGCGGATAACTGGAAAAAAACAAGGAAGATCGAGTTAGAGATCGACACGACGAAGGACGGCTTCAGCACGGCATTCAAAGAACGCAACAGAAAAGAAGCTCATTCTGAGCCAGCTCCTGGTGGTCACACCGAATATTACCCCCTTTTATATTGAGGATCACTCTCATAAATCTCTCGTCAGATAATCCCCCTATCTCAGTTTGCAACAAAAACAAGAGATAGTCCTCGTCATTGATGAATACCCAAAGTGAACTCCCTTACGCCTCCCAGTCGTCAAAGCATTCACTTTTTTGCTCATCCCTCGTCAGTGCGAACCATCTCAAAATTTACTCGAAGATTGGAAGAAGCAACCTTCACGCTCCCTTTGTCTAAATTATCTGCGTAAGATAACATGATTAACACCATCCGTCTCCCTCAACGCAGTTACCGGTTGCACCAAAACCGTCTCCTCGTTAGACAAAGGGCGTGGCGTCTGAGAAGACGCCCACGCGCCTAACCGTAAAACCACTTTTTCTTCTACAGAAGATCCAAGGCCAAGGTTATACTTCATCCGGATTCACGTGTTTTTTTTTAAAGTAAAAAAATCAATTATTTTTGTGTATCAATTAGCGTCCAATATTAAATTGAGCTTGGTGGCCAACTATTACTTTATATTCATTTGGTTTAAATTAGTAATTCTAACATGGACTCGTTTATTCATAGTTGTATAGTTTGTTTTTAAGATTTTACTTTTTTATTTTGTAATTAAAGATATATCTTTTTAGAAGTATTTAATTCAATCATCAAAACACTGCACATGGCAATAGAAATCCTTAAAGATTAAATAACGTAAAATAATATAGCACTCTTAAAGAAAACGTAATAAAAGTGTTATTCAAGTAAGCCCCGTAAGGGGCGCGGCGATTTGCCATCCTGGCCGCCGTGCTGACGGGATCCAGCGCTCCGTCCGGCCCCAGCTTAGCCTCTCTTCCTTCCTTCAGATAGCCCGATTTCTCCTCTACCTCGTCGCTTTTCATACAACCTCTCCCACAACTTTCTCTGGTCAGCCTCTAATTTCACAGGGTAGAATGCTGACCTTCTCAAGCCAACCACCCCGGATCGGGGCTGAGGGGGGAGGGGACATTGTTCCGTAACCCCTCAGCTCCAGTTCGGGATGGGGGTTTTTTAACAACCTGCTTCATCCCCACCCACATCTTCCTCACATCCCTTTTCCTCTCCTCTTCACAACCTATATTTTTTACGCCGTGTCCAAGGTGGAGCCGCCATGCCGAAGGACTGCCAGGCCACCAGGCGGGAGGGGTGGTCCCGAATGGCGGCGCCTGGCTCTGCTGGGCTTGTAAGCACCTCTCGCAGTGCGGGCAACTGCGAGAGGTGATGAGCTATTGCGTCCCGTAATCAAAAGAGGGTCACCATGCCCATGAATGAAAAAAAACAACAAAAAACCCAACCCCCAACTTCCCCAAGAAAACCGACGGAGCCGCCCTCGGGCAGCTCCACCGAGAAAATGGAGGTCCCCCCCCTTGTGCTTGCGCAAGGGACCCTCCATAATTCTTTAACCGGAGAGGAGGCTTACTCCTCTCCTACGCCTACGGGTGTAGGGGACTCCCCCTCACCCCCTTCTCTGGAGGTGCTTTCAGGCACCTCCCTATCTCCAGCGGCAGTCCCTCCTTTGCTTTCTAAGGGGACTGCCAAGAAAGCCAGCAGGCAGCCCATTGCCGACCGCCCCTCGTGCAAGCGGCTCGGTAGGGCAAACCCCCTTAGGGGGAAGAGGGAAGCCAGGCCCCTTCGGTCGCTTCCCTCAAAAGACCTGCTGGCAAGAATTTTAAACCTTGCTGGGGTCAAGGCCTGTGCCTCCCCACACCACCTGACTAGTGACAATACTGCCAAGGGGACCTGCGATGTCCTGGGAGGGGATGGCCAACTGGAGGCCCCTCCTGTGATAGACATGGTCCTTGAGGAGACCCAGTCTCAGACGGTAGGGCCTTCCATGGGGGGGAATTTGGGCTCGGCGCCAAGCACCGAACCCGAATCCGCCCCTATGCAAGGTCCTCCTCAAATGGCTGAGGGCTCCGAGGCAAAAGGAGGGGAGGGATCTCCTCCGACAGGTGCCCCTACGACAACCAGGACCTTCTCCATTTCGGAGAGGGACCTGGCTGAGGCTGGTCCATCTGGCCTGGGGACTTCTGCCGGCGGAGGTGAAAAGCAGGTTCATTCCCCGCCCTCCTCTCCGAAAAAGAAAAAGACTAAAAAGACAAAAAAGACTCGGGGCTCCTCTCCATCCGCGGGGGCTGCGGGGACGGATGGGTCTGCTGCCACTCTGGCAAGCGACCAAGCCAAGATCGGCACATCCGCCCCCTCTGCCCCCCCGGTTGCGGAGCCCCTGAAAAAGAAGACTACTACCAAGAGTGCACAGGGCGGAGCCTCGATGACATCGGGGCCCCTGATTCAGAGGTTACCTGGCGTTTTCGAGCCCGCTGGCTTCAAACGCATCCTCGTTATTCGCTCCACTGATGGCACCATGTTGTCCAAGGGCAACATGATCCATCAGCGGAGAGGATTAGCTAGTGCAATTGGTAGAGAGCCGAAGGTAACCCGTTTCTCGGACGGGAGCCTTCTGGCGAATGCGGCGAATCCCGCCGAGGCGGCCAAGATTAGTGCTCTTCGGACACTTCATGGCACCCCGGTGAGTGTGACGCCGCACTCTACCATGAACTTTGTGAAAGGAGTAGTTTATGCGAGGGAACTCGTTGACTACTCCATTGAAGACATCACCTTAGAGCTGGCCGACCATGGGGCGGTCAAGGTCGAACGTGTGATGAGAAAACAGGGAGGGGCCTCGAGACCCACCCCTACACTCTTCGTCACGTTCGACTGTGACAAGCTCCCTGAGTCGGTGCGTGCCGGTTGGTACCGCTACCGCGTTAAGGCATTCGTGCCACTGCCGCGGCGGTGCTATTACTGTCACCGCTTCGGCCATACGAATCGCTCATGTAGACGTGCAAAGTCGGGGTCACCCGAAGTCTGTGTAAATTGCTCCAAGGTCGCACACGATAAGTCCAAATCGTGTGTGGCCAAGTGTGTCAATTGCGGAGAGCCGCACCCTTCTTCTTCGAAGCAATGTGGTGCATATCTCCTTGAGAAAGAAATCCTGGCCGTTCAGGCCCAGGATCGACTCTCATTCCGCGAGGCAAAGGACTTGGTCCTGGCGCGCCCGGCTCTGCCTGGGACGTCGTATGCCTCAATAGTTAGGAAGGCACCCTCTGCTCCTGGCCCATCCAGGCCAACGAGCACGGTTGTTTCCGCGCCCATTCGGAGCCCTTCTGCGGGCTCTACCCAACCCGGGCGCTCCCCTGGTAAAGCTGGCGGAAAAAAGGGTTCATACCCTGCCCCGGCTAAAACCAGGGCTCCCCCCCTCTTCCCCCAGCGTGACCGTTTCCCGTAAGGCGAAACGGCCACGCGCCTCCACCGAGTCGTTAGACTCACAGGAGGCAACACCCCTGAAGATGGTCGCTAGGCCATCTTCCGGGGTTCCTAAAGCTGTCCCCCGAAAGGAGGACAGCAACAAAGGAGCTTCGGCTCCTTCGCCCACGCCCCGAGGTGGAGCGAGTTGCTCGGAGACGGTGGTTCCTCGAAAAGAGGGCCCCCCGCCTCCGAAGCCGCAACGCCCGCCTAAGGTTTTGAGGCGGAGGGAGGAAAAGACTCGCATGGCGAGCCCAACCTCCCCCAATAAGTCCTCGAAGGCGACAGCGCCTTCAGCGCTTTGTCCGGCCAACAGCGCCCGGGGTTCTGCCCCCGGGAAGCGTACGGCCATTCCCGTGAGGGTCTTCAATTCGAGGAGGGCCCCCGCGTCTCCTCCGAGCTAGGCCTGGAGGGCATATTCCTTTAATGGAATTGCCTGGACTCCGGGCCAACTGGGAGGAGCTGCGGAGGCTCGTCTCGTCCCGTTCCCCGTTAGCTATTTTTTTGCAGGAGACCATGCTAGGTTCGTGCCCCCTCCCTGCCCTCCCGGGGTATAAGGGTCTTGCGACCCCACCACCGCGGGATGGCCGGGCTGGGGGGTGCGCAGTTTACACCCGGCATGATGTCTCCGTTCTTCCTTTCTCTTTAGATACCTCCTTTCAGGCAGTGGCTGTGCAGCTGCACCTGGATAGGAGGTATACTATCATTTCTGCGTACATTCCACCGTCAGCTGACTTCGACGCGGGGGACTTCCGCCGCGTCGTGGCACGGTTGCCGAGGCCCTATCTCTTGCTTGGAGATCTGAACGGCAGGCATCCTCTCTGGGGAGATTACTCCATAAATTCCAGGGGACAAGTCCTTGCCGATCTGATCGAAGAGCTTGAGATGGGTGTCCTAAACGTGGATGAGTTTACGCATCACTGTCCGAGAACCGCTTCTTTTTCTTGCCTTGACCTATCTTTGTGCTCTTCGGATGCACAGCCTGATTTTGATTGGGGGGTGGTCGATGACCTTCATGGTAGTGATCACTTTCCCATTCAAATATCATTTTCAGGGCAACTGCCGCCTGAGAGACCACCTCGGTGGTGCTTGGCGCGGGCGCGGTGGCCTGCATTTCAGGAAATGACTGAATTCTCTATCTCAGTCGAGGAGTTTAGGTCGGTAGATGAGGCCGTTGAGTTCTTCTCCGGCAACCTCATCGCCGTGGGCCTGACTACTATTCCTAGGACGTCTGGCCGTTTTGCACGCCGACCACTCCCATGGTGGTCGGCCGAGTGTGAGACGGCCCTCAAACAGAAGCGTTATGCCTACATGCGCTATAAGCGCCGCCCGAACGATTTCACTGTCGCTGAATTTCTTCGGGCTAGGGCTAGGTTCCGGTATATTTCGAAGCACGCCCGCCGCTCTTCTTGGCGGGCATACGTGTCTTCACTTAACGGGAAGACCCCTTTAGCTGAGGTGTGGAAGCGAGTCAAAAGGATTCGAAGCAAGTTCTCACAGGACCCCCCTCCCGTTCTCCAGGAGAATGGGACCGCAATCTCGGACCCCGCGTCCGTGGCGGAATCCTTAGCGACCGCTTTTTCCGCATTCTCTAGCCGTGATGCTGCTCCACCAGCATTTAATGCACGTCGTGATGTCGCGGAAGGCCGCCGGCTGGACTTTACCTCCAGAGGCGGAGAACCCTTCAACGACAAGTTTACTGTGAGTGAGTTGCGCTCCGCTCTCGCTTCGTGCGCGGACACCGCCCATGGTCCGGACGATGTCCCGTACGCCATGCTTCGACACCTGGGTGAGCGAGGCATGGCCTTTCCGTTAGATTTGTTCAACAGGATCTGGGTGGAAGGTCTTCTCCCAGACTCCTGGCGAATCGCTACTGTGCTCGCCTTTCGCAAGCCGGGGAGAGATCACTCTACTCCGACCGGATTCCGCCCAATCTCTCTAACCTCTTGCGTGTGCAAGTTGATGGAGAAATTGGTAAATGTTAGATTAGCCTATTTCCTGGACAGCGGAGGCCATCTGTCTTCTGCACAGTGCGGCTTCCGTAAGTTCCACTCCACGTCGGATGCTCTGCTCCGACTGGAAAATGCCGTCTGCGAGGCTTTCCTTCGTAGACAGCACTACGCCACGGTCTTTTTTGATCTGGAGAAGGCCTATGATACCGCATGGCGATACGGTATCATGGAGATTCTCCACACGATGGGGGCGAGGGGACGCCTCCCAATGTTTATATCTGAATTTTTGCGAGATCATGGATTCCGCGTACGGGTGGGGGGAGCCCTCTCCAGCCCAAAGGAGCAGGAAGAGGGTGTCCCGCAGGGAAGTGTCCTCAGTGTCACACTCTTTGCCCTGAGCATCAACGGCATCACCTCGGTGCTGCCGGAAGATGTTCTCGCTACGCTCTACGTGGACGACCTTTCGATCTCTTTTGGCGCGGCCCAGATGCCAACTCTGGAGCGCCGACTCCAACAGGCATTGAACCGCGTCTCTCGCTATGCCGAAGCGCACAGGTTTCGGTTTTCTTTGGCCAAGACTAAGGTGGTGCACTTCTGCCGCCATCCACGGCTTCACCCCGACCCAGATTTGTTTCTTAATGGGGTGCGCCTGGATGTGGTTGAGTCGCACCGTTTCCTTGGTCTTGTATTCGACCGACGCCTCACCTGGGAGGCTCACATTCGCAGCCTTAGGGTCTCTTGTACCCGCGCCATGGACATTCTCCGTTCCGTGACGTTCAGCGCTTGGGGCGCTGATAGGGCTACCGCCTTACTTTTTTATCGATCCTTTGTTCGCTCAAAGCTCGACTACGGATGCGAGTTTTATGCATCCGCAGCCGAGCGTTTATTGCGGAAGGTGGATTCGATCCACCACACCGGCCTTCGCCTTGCGACCGGTGCCTTCCGCACTTCCCCAATTGAGAGCCTGTTGGTCGATGCTGGGGAGATGCCACTCGCTCTGCGCCGCGTGCAGTGCATCACTCGCCTGTACGCGCGAGCCCGGCGCCTCCCTCAGTCGCCAACAGCTCTCACTGCATCCGCAGCTGATCTCGATGGTGCCTATGCCGCCGAGAGACGCCAGTCATACCCTCAGCCCTTTGGGTTTAGGGCCAGGAAACTCCTTCGAGAGGTAGATATAGCTCTCGGGCCGGTGGCGCCCCTGGTTCTGCCCAGGACGCCACCCTGGAGGGTACCACATTTGGCTATTTGTCGCCACGCCTCTGCTCCCAAAGCTTGTACTGCGCCGGGAGTATTGCGTTCGACCTTTTTGGAGCACACATCGTGTCACGCTGGTACCGTGCCAGTGTATACGGATGGCTCCAAGTCCCAAGAGGGGGTCGGCTTCCACGCCGTATCCCCTCTGTTTGAAGTCAGCGGGGCTCTACCAGGCGCTGCGTCTGTCTTCACGGCCGAGCTGGTGGCAATACACCACTCGGTACGGGAGATTACGCGACGTGCCCGGTTCGGAGACCGGATTGTGATTTATAGCGACTCACAAAGCGCCCTGAGTGCTCTCGGGGCATTGGAATCTCCGCATCCCCTGGTTCGCGAAATCCGTGACGCCACGGTTTTGGCGAGCCGGCCAGATGTCGAGATTATCTTCTGCTGGGTTCCTGGACATGTAGGAATTGCGGGGAATGAGCGCGCCGATGAGGACGCCAAAGAGTCCGCGAGGACTCTGCGACCGGACCAGCGTTTCGCTCTTCCTCACACTGACTACATGGCAGGAATACGGGCAGCTCTTCGGACTGCTTGGCAAAGAAGATGGGAGACGGTCTAGGGGAACTTAAAGTTGCGTGCCATTGCGCCGCGACTGTTCCCATGGACCTATCCCCCAATGCCGCGGCGGCTTCAGGTTGCTTTCTGTCGTCTTCGAATCGGACACACTCGTGTGACGCATCGTTACTTGGTGGAGCGCTCGCATGTGCCCTATTGCAACGAGTGCGTCGTCCCCCAGACTGTTCGGCATATTCTTGTAGAATGTCCCAGTCTGGGTGATCTTCGCGCACGATACCTGTCTCGGTACTGGGATGGGCGGGGTCGCTACCGCCTGTCCCTTGTACTCGGGACGAGTGCGTGCACCATGACTGGTGGACTTATTGACTTTTTGGGGGAGGCCGGCCTTCTCCCCTTTATTTAAGGTTCCTTTTTTTTTGTTATTGTTTTGTTTTAGGTTGCACTCTCCTGCACCGGGGTGATGGGGACCTCCCCCCGCTGCCGGAGATTGCTTCGATTGTTAAGTTTTTCCAATTTATATTGATTGTTAAGTTTTCATATTTTAACTTTAAAGTAGCCTAATTCTAGGCTGTCGTGTTTTTCGGCGACTTATGCCCAAGTGGGTAGTTGCCAGATGGGTTCTATAAAAAAAAAAAAAATTATTCAAGTAAGTGAACAAACCTATGTACCATCACTCGGCCCTTACAATAACACGACACTGTGCGACTGTCATTTATGATAGCAAATAATGGCTTCAAATCGACGGTAAATTTCACATTTGCGCTCGCAAGCAACTGTAAGAGTAGCTATACTCTCCTTAAGAGAAGCCACAGGTAGTCTAAATTTAGATATTTAAGTAAGATCGAGTTCTATTTCTCTTTTATAAACTCTGTTATTCGAAATTCTTTTCTACTTTCATACAATCTGTTCAGAGATAACTATCAACTCAATCCTATCTTTGCCTCTAATATTCTCTAACAAGGGACATACGGCTGTAGAGAGTGAGATAACTGGTATATTCTTTCTTCCTATTTCGTGGAATAGTCTTAGAATAATTTCTTTAATATAATAAATGTTGAATACTCAACAAAATGGGTAATATAAAAACCACTTTCTCCACGGTATCATTTTAAACATTTACCCAGCTTCAGCTAATTCGGAGATTTTCGCTTGATCAATGGTTTCTCAGTCAAATATGGGCTTTCTTAAAATGTAACGAATATCATTCAGTGATAATTATATCACTTTTCACTTCTTGCTACATTTCTTACTGTGTTATTACGCCAATTCTCGCTTTTGATTGTCCAGTCTCATATTCATGCCATGTTTATTTTCTTAAATATTTTCGCCTTAGTGTCTCCTGTTTTTCAAATGTTTGAAGGTGCCTTCTCGTATCATAAAAATTTTCTTGCTTTCTTTAATTCTGTTTAGATTTCTCTAAAATACAGCCAAATATTTTATGACAATAACACCTCATGTATAGGGAATTCCATTTCATGCCTATTATAATACTTTCCAGATAATCACATATTGTGACCAAAATCTTGGAACGTTTTTACCGACATAAAGTTAAAGTTCACCTAGGCGATTGTACGCAATTAACAAGTCTCCGTATCTATCTAATTATGTATATATTTATAGGTATATATCAGGTGGACCAGATTTCTCATTATTAACCAAATTTTATCTCATATAGCCGTAAGGTGTTTTGAGACGATATTATATAACCATTAAAATATGAGTCTTAGAATAGAAGAGTTAAGATTTGATAATGATATTTGGGGATTTTCCTACAAAATATCTAAATAAAATTCTACATTCAATAAGAAATAGAGATGTCAGGCTAACAGTGTCTCAAGAGATTTAGGTTCACAGAAAAAATATGCTTCATTGACTATCATCAAGTTATCACAGAGAGACGCTTCAACAAAGCTAGCTACCTTAACAAAGGCTAAAAAAGTGGAATATCAATATGAAAGTTGCGAAAAGATGTACACTAAACAAACTGTTAAAGATTATTCACAATACATACAAGTAAATGGAGAGCAGAAAATGGCAGGTTAAAAAATGTAAAAACTCCCAAAATTACGAAATGGAATACATATGTAAAAATAATAGTAAAGAAAATAAACAAAAACAACATTTATCGTTGAACCTACTCCCACTCTATGTCAGGTTTTAAAGAAAAGGTTGAGGCAATTAGTTGTTATTCACTAGATATTGTCCGTCAAAAATGTTAAAAAGATAATTTTCATTGGTGACAGGTTAACGATAGTAATTACACAAAACCTCATATGACGTTGTCGAGACCCAGATATTTTTGTGAACGAGTGTTTGGTAACATCGGGATTGTAAAACTAGTATGCTTCCCGTTTGTTGAATGGTATTCGGACTGAATCATTTTATTAACCAATGAAAGGATCTCCTATGTCGCCATTTCTGTTTTATATATTTATGAGTCGAATATTGAGAGAAGTTATATTGAAATGATGGAAGGGTATATGAGATTGATGGGGATTGGTGTGAGATAGGATCCATCTATGATTATATAACATGATGTCATTTGGTTGAGGGATGAGTATGAGAGGCATTTGCAAATGTTTATGGAAGCATTTTAATTGAGAATGAAACATGAATGGGCTAAATGTTTATGCAGATAATGGTAAAAAATAAATAGGATGAATTTTATATTATATCCCCGCTCGAAATGGCACTTTAGAAAACTTCAACAAGAGTACAGTTTTAAGTATTATAATGCATCGTGAATGAGAGAGGTTGGTGGTGATGAATCAGTAATACAGTAAGATATCATCTAGAGAAAATTAAACTAAATTGAGGAGTTGACTGTAAAGTTTTGCAAAAAGCTGGATGAGATTATGCTCTTGCCAACCTTTGCCTATGAGAGAGAGAGAGGGAGACATATATTTTTAGAAGGAGAAAGAAAGTGATCTACTGAGAAACAGGGCCAATGCAAAACATCAATGTAAGTTTGCTGTCATAAAAGTGATTAAGGTGACTAAAAAGCTTTTAGATGTTTAGTGTCTTAAGAATATTATAAATGAGCTTGTGACTGAAAGTATTTTGATAGGGTAAGGACAGAAAAGAGGAATAGATGGAAATACGCTTATAAATAGAACATAACTGACAGAGTGTCAGGGTGCGGACAGGATTAGAAGACCTCGTAAATGGTACGTTGATTAACCGAATGGATATTAAAGAAAGGAGGGATGCCCGAGGAGTACGTGATGATTATTATGTATGGTAAGTGTGCCGGGAGAGAGGTGTGAGGAGATCTGAGTGGGGCTTTCTGACTTTGAATAAACCGTGACTCGAGAAGTTACTTTTTGTGTGTGGAATGCGCTATATTACTTGGCACTAGCCCTAAGGGGGATTTGATAATCGGCATTAAACAAGTCTATCTCCGAAATAAACTCTGGTCTATCAAAGTGGTAGGCTTAGCGTCAAAAACCGTTACGACGTTCAGGTCTAGCTTCATGATCATAATAATTGGGGATCAATAATATGACTTGAAAGGTTCCATGATTCCAAATATTAGCCATTTTCTACATCGAAGGTAAAAGCAGAATGCAAGTGAACTGGCAATGGTTATGGTTTAGAGCCGATAGTCTCCAGGGTCGGTAGGGTTATATCATGCTCAAAATTTAATGAGCAGGCAGGCTTCTTGCAAATTACATCCGGGAACGTGGTTAACAAAAGGGCCAATTGCGTCTTCTGCGACTGTTCCAGTTAGGGATCAAGTCGAGTTCTTAAGTGGAGCTTTTACGGGAACCAGGGAGCGAAGGAAGAGGGTAGTTGTTGTCAAGATCGATACATACGGTTTCAATTAAGTTTACAGGCTTTCATTACTTCCTCTTCATCAAGGTTAATTGTATTATTAATGTAGGCGCAGCGAAGGTAGCCGTTAAACATATTCACAAGAAACAATTTGTTACATGAGGGGGTCTGTATTAAGTAATTCACGGGACTGCACGCTTCTAGAATTGGAAAGGGGCCTTTCCTTTGGGACAAGAGCTTATTTGTATCCGTGAGTAGTAGAAGCAGCACCTCGTCAACCGGTTTGAATCGCCTTTCTTTTGACCTAACGTGAAAATAGGTCCTATACTTTCTTAGATTTAGGTCCTTATTTTAGTATGCTATATCGGCGTATTCTTCCAAGTGGTTCATGAGATCTAACAAGTCAGAATACGAGAAATTGATATCCTCATCCACGTGGGGATTAGCAAAATTTCATTTAATATGCTAATCAGGCTTCGGACTTTTCGGCCATACAAAACTTCGAAAGGGAAAAATCCTAAAGTTCTGTGGGATATTTTTCGGCAAACAAACAGGGCATCGGGCAGATACTGATGCCATTCTTGGGGAGGGGAATGGTACAACCTTTTCAAAATGGTCTTTAATGTACCATTTAAATTTTCGCAGACGCAATTAGCAGCGGGTTGAAAAGGGGTGGAGAATAGTGGCGACGTATTCTATTAGTTCAGAGGTGAATTGACTACCTTTCTCGGACAAGATCTGCTTCGAGATCCCAACGCGGAGAAAGATAGAAATCACACAGGTCACGCTATCTATCTTTGTAAGGGAGAGGGCGTCGGGGAATATCGTTTCAAATTCGACAAGCGTGAGGAAATATCAATGCACTTCGCTAGACTGTGTTTTTTTTGGTCCAATCAATACTATGGCCATTCTCAATAAAGGCTAGATGTTGATTTATCCTTAGCCGAACTGGAGCAAAAAAGAGTCCGTCACTAACGAGGTAGGGGAATTTTCTTTGACCGCGGGCAGATCCTCGGTTTTCATTTCTCGCTAATTCAAACAAGGGCTGGATGGCGGGAAAATCCTTCTGAGCGATGCAAATGTTTCGTTCTGGAGAGCTGCAAATTATAGGACATAAGGGGGTTCTAATTTCATGGGAGGCGCAGTGTCCTTTACCGCCTGGTCCCTCGTGTTGATAGGCTGTGCGATGGGGTTAGGGGAGAGCTGCAGTCTCTGGTTTATCAACACGGTGAGGAACTTAATGGGAGGGGGGGGGGTGCTATCACTTTGTCCCAAACCAGTAAAGTATTTAACATTCGAGGTAGCAGCGGAGCATGGGAAACTATTTGCACGCCCCAAGTAGTCATTGACTACGGCAAATTTACCGTGGTCGGGGCTCACGAGAAAAGCAACTTTTCTGCAATGACATTGAGAGTGCAGCCGGTGTCTTTTACGAGGGATGACACTCTGCAACCAGTAACGGTTCCGTTTTCGAAGTCAAGATATCCCAGAGAGCTGTTGTTTAACAAGAAATAGACTTGCTGTCCCTGGAGACTATTAATTGTGGAGTTTACTGAGGTTTTAGGGTAAGCAGGTGGGAGAGAGAGAGAGGCAATTATCTGATGAATTTGCTGAATAGGAGCTGAACGTAATTGGTAGTTTGGTGGACAGTTCGTCGTCACATGACCGGGAACACCGCTGAAAAAAAACACGACCGGGCTTCGAGGGTAATCCAACGTTGGGGAATTAATGATGAGGGGCTTACTATCCCTCAATTCCAGCGTAGAATGGTATTTTGGTTTGGAGCGACCAGGTACCTTCCCAAACTTGTGCGAGTTCTTCTATGAGAACTTAGGGGTGTTTCTTTTACTTTGGGGGATGGTGGATGCGATTTCTTGGGTTCTTTCGGGTATACTTGATGGCTTGACACGTACACAACTGCCTCTTTGATACATTTTTTCAAGGAAGACACACGTCTATCCTTGACGAACGTACGGAATTCGGATCTTAAAGCAGCCGTCAACTGATCTCGTAAGACGAAATAAAATAGGTAATCGTAGTCGCGGTTGACTTTGGCTAAGTAAAACCAGAATTGAAAAGTCCTCTGCAGGGTGAATCCAAATTGACGAAGGGGGTATTCAGGTGATTACAACGCAAAATTGCTTCCCTATGAAGCTTAGTGTAGTCTTCGAGGAGAGACTTCTGTGATCTCTGACGAGGAGGACTCTTAGATGAAGGTTTTTAGTACTTTTTGTTGAAGAACCAGATTTTTTTTGCACTGGAAAGTTGGAATCTCAAACACGAGGCGGTTCTACGGCATGGCAGGGAGTTTCAGACACGAGGAACGCGAGTCTTGAAGGGGAGGGCAAGATGAGGGGGGCTGCACCCTTCTCCAGAAAGAAGGTGGCTCGATAAGCGCTACTCTTAACATTGGCCAAAGCCTCACGAAGGGTTCTCTGCTGGTGATATCTTAACGACGAGGTACGACTCGATCAGGGGTTGCGAGACTTCACAGGGGAACAGAAAAACGGTCTGAAAAGAGGGACTGGCAGACTCTCAATCTCTTCGAGGAATATAATTGTCAATCTTGCATGCTCTATTTATATTATACCCCTGGTCTAAATTGTTGTACGTTACATATGGAGCGGAGGGTGTGGTGGCTTCCTGTAGGTATATTAGCGAGTCTTATAATTGTTCTTTTCATTTTCATGAATAAGAAAGAAAAGACAATTATCGACTAAGGATAATGACTTTGTTGCCTCGAAAATTTCTGCTACTTTTCCCTACCCAAATATATATAACAAATACTCCTATAATTAAAATAAATAGATCAAACCTGCAAAAAATATGATTCACATCGCAATCAATATAGTATATATCTGATGTTGCAAGACATAATTTGGCTGATTCACCCTTTGAGACTTTTCATATGTTAAAGCGAAACCTCATGAGTAATCATTTCGCAGACAGTTTTGAAGTTTGTATATATATATGTGAATATATATGTATTGAAAAGTTTTGTAGCATAATGAAGTTAAATATCCTCTCTGGAGTTTGTGGAGAGAAGACCACAAATTCAATAGTTATTGAAGTACAGCATATTCTCACAATCTTCTGCTAATATGGTTCTTTCTCTATAGAGACTTAGCCTAGAGATGAGACCAGGAATCTCCCAGATGGTCAGTTATAACAAAAGATTAGTGAATTTAATGTATAGGAAGATAAGGCTTTGAAGAAATAACATATAAATTTAGGGCCATTAATTTATCAATTGATTACTTTTTTTTGCTTTATTCATTCCTTTTTTTAAGTTCGTTACAGTGATTTGTTTTTAGACATTACGCTTAAACAGTTAAAATTTATAACTAGCGAGCTAATTTTAACATAAATCTTTCCAAATGTAGGAAAAAAAGACGGGGAATTTAGAGAAATTAATTATATGTTTAAAGTCAATAGCCCAATTTGTGATAATTCGTCACGATGGTAAAGAATATTACAAAACTCTTTGCATCCGCTCTTTGTCTTGAGATGAAAGCGAGTCCTGTTCTGCGGTTACATGAGGATCACTCGTTTACATAAATCTTACTCTTAATTAGAACGTGAAAGCTTCTAAACTTAGTACTCTATCACGTGCTTCCAACCTTATGACGTAATACCACTTATAAAAATTAG
Organism: Ceratothoa steindachneri; assembly: GCA_963969495.1. NCBI lineage: Eukaryota > Metazoa > Arthropoda > Malacostraca > Isopoda > Cymothoidae > Ceratothoa > Ceratothoa steindachneri. Next base: position 232,055,446 of record OZ018317.1, read on the forward strand.
GGCTATTTTTTCTTTAGTTTGATTGTTTTGTGCTGCTGTTTCCCATCTTTCTTCCCTGAGCAATTCGAATGGCAACGTTTCGTATGGGAAACATTTCATGTGATGAATAAAAATAATTACAGAATGACAGTCAAGAGTAACCCAAAGTCCTTTAAGACGCCTAAGTAGGGTGGAGAAAAAATGCACCTAACTTATATACGATTGAAAAAAAAATTATTCCAATATGTCTATCACATTAGATTTAACTTTTTAAAAGTTTATTATATAGTGGGGATTAACAGAGCATGTTCATGCAGCTTACCTTTAATTTTTGATCTATTTATCCATATATTGATTTCGCTGCTGTTACTCTTACAGAGTAATGATAACGGATGCCAAAGTGGCATATCATTATCATTAATATTTTTAGTTGGCCTTCGACTATTGCTTCCCACTTGTCAAGATGTTTAGTTTCAAATAACCACATTCAAAGAAGAAAAAATCCCCTAAAACTTTTATTTTCTCGCATAAAAACGTTGGTTAGTGCAGAAATCAGAATGTAGTATATCAAAATTAGAGAAAGAACATAAAAAATAATTTTATATTCAAGCTTTATCGCTGGCATCATTCTTCACTTCTCGATTATGTAAAAATTTCCTCTATTCAACAGTAAGTAATAATTAACTCTCCAACGGGTATTTTAATTAGAATGATATATTCCACCAGAAATGCTCAACCTTTCGATTTTTAGGGCAATAAATCGAAGTACTTTGACAAGTTCCGCGTTGTTGTTGTTTTATAAATGAAAAAATTTCACGCACTATTGACCTAATTTATTTTGCTGAAACGGAAGACCTTTTGGAAACAGGTATGTACAAGGGTAAACGCTTGTTCGTGAAAAGCGCTTGTAAATTTGTTACCTCACAAAGTATATATTCTTAGGACACAGTTAGTAGATGCATACTCTAAATATGACTTCTTTTTTGCAACTTTTTAAAGATATTTCTTATTTGCTGAAATGTAAACACTAAATTTTAAGGGTTAAATGGAATTTCGTTACAACTTTATGGAACTCGTAGAACAATTTTACAGAACCCATACGACTGACATATCTCAGACTAAAACGGATTAGAAAGGTTCTAGTGATTGGAAAATGGGTCACGCATGAACTTTCCACGACGAATCTGACACAGCGTGTGACTTTTTGTGAGCTATTGCGCTCACAATTTCGAAAGGAAATCAGGAAAATACTGTCAAAATTCAAGATACTTACAATTTATCTATTTGAGAGGACGTTTCCTTATCTAGAGTATAACTATAGGATGGAAAACATATCTTTTTCTACCAAATGAAAACCACAAATTTCCTTAGTCTCTTTGTAATATCGTTAATATTTCTTTTTACTTTTACTATAAGTTAAAAACTCACCTTGCCAGCCAAAATGTAATGTTCTTATATTTCAAAATAGAGAGATGATGAATAAAATTTTAAAATTGCAGTCTTTTTTAATAATTTTTCTTATATTGTGTTATCATTAGAATATGTATTTTTCTTTAGTTTTATCTGCCTACTTTTATATATGTTTGCAAAACCTTGACTCCAGTATTATTTTTTCTATTCCACGTTGCACTTATATCACTTAATTCTATCCAAAATATTGCAATTGCAAAATCAGATAGGTAGACGTGATAAAATTTCATATTTAATGGTGCTAACTTACTTAGTGACTTAACAACATGAGAAAGTAACTTACTTCAGATGCATTAGGTGATGAAATGAGTTCTTTCAACAAATGTCTAACACAAATTTTAAAATAAACAAATACTGATCTTCATCGCTTCAAACTATTAATCTATCCCTTCCTCGTATATATGGATTATAAAAAATTCCAAACATAAACCCCCTCTTCGTCGAATTATATCGAACAATGGCTGTCTTGAATACAAATTCTCCAAATGTTTGTAGTCTATTCTCTCTTAAGTATGTAGTTGGATTTACATATTTTTCCAACATAATTCCTTTATCTAAATATAGTGAAAAAGTTATAAAAGTTAATATTAAATATTTTGATGCATTTACATAACTAGTTTACCAACCTTACTATTGATAAAGCCCTTCAAAGTTTAGTGGTTGCATTAGATAACCCGATATTATAGCTCCAAGTACCCAAACCGAAATTGTCAAACTTGTCTAACTGTGTCTTAGGGATAATGTATATAAATTGTCAAAAATTCCAAACATAAACCCCCTCTTCGTCGAATTATATCGAACAATGGCTGTCTTGAATGCAAATTCTCCAAATGGTTGTAGTCTATTCTCTCTGAAGCAGTTTGATTTACATCTTCTTCCAACATAATTCCTTTATCTAAATATAGTGAAAAAGTTAAAAAGTTAATATTAAATCTTTTGATGCATTTACATAACTAGTTTACCAACCTTACTATTGATAAAGCCCTTCAAAGTTTAGTGGTTGCATTAGATAACCCGATATTATAGCCCGAAGTACCCAAACCAAAATTGTCAAACTTGTTTAACTGTTTGTTAGGGATAATGTATTCATCAGTGGCATGGGATTCTCTGGACATGTTAATGGAATATATTGGAACTTTACTACGCAAGACTTTAAAAAGCAACACAAATTTTGTATGGTATAGGTATTTAGACGATGTGATATCTACATGGCCATTACTAAATAAACTCCTTTGATAATCTTTTGAACAAACTTTACGACCTCCATCCCACTACAAAATTCAAAGTTGAATGAAAAAAGTACACTTGCTTAATTTTCTTGATGTGAATGTGTTAAGAATTAATGATTAAGTATCTTTTAATATATACTGTAAACTTTCTCCATATCATAATGTTAAAATAAAAAAAACCCTAATATCTCTGTATTTAAGAGCATTTAGAATCTTTGACCGGTCATTTACACAATGAAATCCCCTTCCTAGCATGCATGTTTGTTGAATTAAAATATCAACTTTATTGTATTGATGAAAACTTATCTGAAGCTAAGTCAAAATCCTACCGTCCGTAACAACCAATCTTACATGTAAAAAGAATTTCTTACTATACCAAGTTTCTTTTGCATAAAGGTATAATCTCCATTGTGTATCCCAATTTGACCACTTTCAAATATCCTTATATTATCAGAAATAATTTCCTTTCCCCTAAGCCAAAATCACAAAATAAAGATACAGGCATCTAATTTATCCCGAGTAAAGCACCAATTGCCCCACTTTCTATGTGGAAAAAACGACAAACCTGAAGGTCATTGGTTAAGCGCATAGGGGAGATAGGGGAGGATATTCGTTGAGCAAGAAATGAATCAAGTATTTTCAACCATGTAAATAACACCAACCAGATAATCGATTTATCTAGTGCTCAAATAAATTATAAGTTGAATGATTATAATAAAAGAAAAAAAAATATTGAATCCTTATTACTTACAAAATTCCATATTTCAATTAGGTTGAAAGCCAGAAGAAATTGTGTCCCTATATCTTAAACAGAATTTTAAAGACTAGTGTTAATCACCTTAATCGCATGTTAATCACATTTGCCTGTTATTATATATTCCAGAATTTCAGTTGTTTTGTCAATTTCTTTTAGGTTATGGCTGAATATTGTTTGTAATGACATATCAAAACTAGTTCGGTTTTTAAAACTTCCAAACAGGGGTTTCTTTTGAGTAAAAGATTGCTTATAAATATAACCAATATTATTACTTTATGGTTAGTATTATGATACTTCTAACAAAAGTAAAAGATTCTGATATTGCTACTTATTAAATATTAATCTTTTAACGCGCTTCGCAACTTTGTAAATGCAAATTTAGAGTAATAGGTTTAAGAATGTTGTAAATTTATGAATTGCAAGCAATGTCAATGTCAAAGTTTGGAGGCTAGTGTGTATTTAATTATTTTAAAATCAATATCTTGTTGTGAACACCTATTAGGCAATGGCCAGATGGGCTCTTAAATTTTTTGTAAAAGTTGTATTGAACAAATTGCTCAATATTAAGAACGTTAAATCTCATATGGCATAAAATTAGGGAAAATTGTAAAAACAGTCTATCTATTTAACCATAAAAAAGGCTACACCTACTGCTATATATGCAGATACGTATTTGAACTACTGCATTGAAAATTTTAAAAATCTTGACCAGCAGCCTTTAAATGTATCTGTTTTGTTCGCGATTTTAAAAAAAATAATAATAAAAAACATATTTCATAAATATGTTCTTCGTTTTAAATAATACTGATAATAAATCTGACTAAAGGGTCTTTCAATAAGGACGCTCAATATTTAAATGTAAATAAAACAAGTTGTGTGTAATATATGCACTCAATTTATTTTAAATTTAAAAGTACATTTTATGGCATTAAGTGTGGAATATGATGTCGTTCAAATGCCCGCCGCAACTTCGCTTGGTGGAACGAATTCAGGAGGCCCAATTTTCGATGACTATGTCGCATACATCTGGCTGAATTTGCTGGATGGTGTTCGTTATGATAACTTTTAGGACATCAACTGTTTGCAGATTATTTGCATAGACCTACGATTTAAGGTAGGCCAGTTGACGTCGCCGCCGCGTGAGATGACCCTGCCCTGAAATCGCTGTTGCAAAATGTCTATCGTGGGGTGCCTAGTGTGGCACGTAGCGCCGTCCTGTTGGAACCACATGTCGGCAGTATCCATATCAGGCATATAATCTAGTTGAGCTCAAAAGAAGTTGCTTATTATCGATCTATAGGTCTTGCCGTTAACGGTTATGGCAATCCCATCTTAGTTTTCAAATAATACGGACCGATGTTTCCGTTAGACGAAAATCCGCACCAGACAGTGACTTTGTTAGGATGCAATTGCTGCTGTTGTATCTCATGTTGATTGTTTTTGTCCAAAATCCGACAATTTTACTTGTTCACAAATCCATTCATCCAAAAATGGCCTCGTTGCTGAAGATGATTTTTTTGGGAAAATTTGGGGCAACTTCCAACTGCTCCAGAGCACAATCAGCGAACATACGGCGTTGTATATGGTCATTTACCTGAAGTTCCTGGGTAAGTTGGATTTTTTACGGTTGCAGACCTAAGTCCCTACTCATAATTCGCCAAACTAAGGTCGCAGGAAGACAGGTTCTTGTGAACGACGAGAAATTTACTGCCTCGGATTTTCCCGTACACTCTCATTTACGGCAGCAATGTTTTCAGCAGACCTTGCGTTTTGGCGACGTACGGATGTTGGCTGATTGTTAATCAACCCTTTTGCCTCGAATTTGGCCACGAAGCGTTAAACAGTAGACTAGGCAGGGCGATTGTGGCGTGGATAGAAATTACGTAATGCGCGGATCGTTTGTCGAACGGAGCACTGATTTTGATAATGACATTTGATGATTTGCACACGCTGTTCAACGTTATAACCTTACATCGTGATTTACCTAGTATTACTAAACAGTTAACAGTGAGGTTGCCAGATGTTGCCTTAACAACTTGACCACTATCGCCTGACAAAGCTCGAGTGTCTTTGTTGAAAGACCCTTTAGTTATGACGTTAATTCAAGACATTAGGTTTGGATTCTATTGGTAATAATTATCCTTTAAAATTGTTTTACACTTTGATTTTTATGATACTTTTTAGTCCCGTGCGAGAATAGACGATTCTACATCTCATTATGTCGGTCAGTCGATCCCAGGTTGATTATTATTGTTTGTCGTGGCTTACGGCCGAGTACGTATGTACGTTTGATTCGTACATGAGTAAATCCGTTCCACCTTTCTCTAAAAATGCTGTAGTTTAATTCTTTAACCAGGGTGGCTTCTAATTTTGAAAGATCTTTTGCCATTTGCTGCATTCGATGATCTAATTAAACAAATACTTAAATACTTTAATTCTATTGCTAGAGGGTCTAATAAAAATTAACACTAAAAATGAGTAATACGAGATGGTTGACGCAAAAATCGCTTCTAATACACGAGATTTAAGCTCAATTAATGCTAATTCTTAAGTCATTTGAAATAGTTTTATTACGATTACACTTTCGCAAAGAATGGGAAATAACCCCCAAAAAAATACATTTTTGTTTTCGTTTTATATTAAAATCAGATTGTGTCAACAGTTGGGTGACCTTGAAAGTGAGCCCCCTTTCTAAGGTTGTTTGGGGCGAGTTGGACTGGAGACTTCCTCGCTGAGGTGAAGCTAGCGTAGTGAGGTGATTCGATAAAACAGCTGATGTTTCTCCCTAGGTGGTGGAGGCGTGTGACTAGGCTTCTTTCGACTTAACGATGTAAGTAAGGGGGTCTTGGATGAATGGAAGTTATCCTGATCACTGTATTAGCAATTCTGGCCTCTCGACGATGAGACTTAGCCAAAATGTGAATCTCCTCTCGAGTGGGAATTCACTTTGGTCTTCCTCAATGGTGAGCGGTATCAGCTTTTCAGCAAACTGAGATACGGGATTTTCTCTGGAAGATAATGGTAAGAGAGTTGGTCTCGATACTACTGGTCTGCTCCTCTAAGCGACCAAAGGAACAGCCTCGGAAGGGTAAGTCCAGCTTGGTTCCAAATATCTCCTTGATTCCCTGTTTGACTCAGGGACTCATCTTCTTCTCTCGATGGCTACACTGCTTATTTTTTTAAATTTTTCAAGATCGAACTAAATATACATCGATTATCCTCTGGGAAGATGGGTATACGATGGATTTTAAAAGAGGCGAACCCTCACTAGCCCACAGTTAAGCCTCCTCTCCTGGGCATTAATTTTCAACGCGGAGACATTTCGCCCCTTCAGGTTTACAGCCGGGGAAGGTGAGATTTCTTCTATTTGGCGAAAAATAGACATAAAAAATCGGAGAGGACAGTGAACCCGTACCTAGCTTTTCTGCCGACGAAGCTTTAGGCAGCAAGATTTTCATTCTAAACGCTTTCACATCCTCCTATGTTTATATTTACGGACTACCTAACCAGTCTCGTAAATTGGGCAACCTGCTGACCGAAATCCTTCTCTACGAGCGACTTCGAATGGTCCTTGGGCAGCGGGAAAAGGTTGGGGGATTCTTGGCCAATGTAGAAGGTAACGGTTGACACTGTGTAAACAAGCTAGCGTCTCGGGCCTCGTTATATTAATTCCTCCTCATTTTTTTGTAATAACATTTGAACGATTCAGCCGAATCTAACGAAATTTGAAACCCTTATGTTGTTTTACATTCTCTTTCGAATGATATAATTTCTAAAGTCCTCCCAAGATTAACTCGAGAATTATTTTGTTTTGGCAATAACATCATAACTATTCGGCAGATTATAACGAATTTTGAACCCCTTATGTTATTTTACATTATCTTTCGAATGGTATTATCGCCATACTCCTCACATGTTTAACCATGACATTATTTTGTTTTTGCAATAACATCATATCTATTGGCTCCTTTCTCCTTTCCTATTACTCTTTTTTATTAAAGAATGAAGAAGATGTGAGTGATTAAATTGGAGAGAGGTTCCATCTCATTATAGCGTCAATGAAAATGCGTATAAGGAAAAATGGAGACCTGCTATGTTGTCTAACTTCTGCTGGAACCTGAAGCGTGGCGTACCTGTGACGTCGTTGAAACGAAGAAGTAAATACTAAAATGTAGGGTAATACATTATATAATGCTAACATCACACTGATTCATTATATATTCATGATTATATACAATGAGGACATTTAATCTGACTTTGGGAGCGAAATAAATTTATGGTAACGTGGATATCAGTAACAATTGCATAATTATTAACTCTGCAAATTTACAAAGAAATGTTAAGTGATGTGAAATTATTTTTATCAAATTCGAATTTAACACACTTTATTACATAATAAAATGCACATGAGAGCTATGTTTTTAGGGGGACACTGAATTTGTTCAAAAGCGGACTAATTGATTAATTATTGGTATAAAATACCTAAACTTGTTTCAGATTTCTTTCAATAGCCCTTCTAAAAATGTCAAGCTGCTTCAAGAAGAATGCACGAATAGAACATTATCTAATAAATTAAAGTTCACTTTGTGTTACTCTGCAATTATAATGAACTTTGAGCTCATAACTCAAAACAACATTAAATGCATGGAAACGGAATGACTGATTTTAATATGGCAAAAATTATTCAGGCATTGTTACGGTAAGGAAAGGATAACAGAATATGGAAATGTATGAGTTTGCTGCACTCAGAGTAAATATGAACTCAGATGTATGTATATAAATTATACGCAAAGCCTAAAATATTGTCAAATATTAACACTGTCAGGTATAATGAAATTGCAGACCCGTTCATATACACTTAGGTAGAAATTTATTTATTTTTTTATGAAGGAATATACCTAGCAAATGAAGATATATTGTATAAATCAGTTAATTGAAATTTATTGGTGCAAAATAAAAGCAATTTTCAATACAGTTTGTGTTAGTTTCAATTAGGGGCGTACTGAACAAGTACACCTAAATTTAACAAAGATGAGTATTTTACTAAAAAAAAAAAACCTCCCTCCATTATGATTAATACCTTGGCAAAAAATCTAATCATGCTTTACGTGTCAACCATAAACATTATAACTTTCGAGGAATCACAAACTGCTTTGAATCTGCTCATTTCTCAGAAGATTGGTGTGATTCAGCATTTTTATAATGACTGTAGGGGAATGGTCACTCCCCCCCCCCCCCCCCGTTCACTCGTGATGCAGTCCCAAGGCGGTTACCGCAAGGACATCCGCCTCAGGCATCGGCGAGTCAAAAGCGTAACCACAACGTGGCACAACTCGGTGCCATGAAAGACCCTGAAGGTCAAAAGGTAAGATCTCCCCCATTAGAGTGAGATCCAGTTTCACGTCGAACAAGAAATTGGAGACGTGTTTCTCCCAATCTCGAAGGCGAATGAGGAGCCGATGTTTGACTTCGTGGGAAAGACCGTTTGGAAAAAGAACTCTCCTGGGGCCGTCCTCAAGCCCCTCCCCCCTCTTACCACTCCCCCAGTGGGGTGACGAGGTATAAATGAGGAACTCTGAGGAAAATCGAGGTAGTATACGTCAGTCTCTAGGTGACGAAGTCTTCGGATCAAACCGAACTACCGAGACTAGAGAGGTAGTTTACTTGGCTCGCCAGACCAAGGAGTACCCTGCAAGAGAGGCAGGGCTACCTACCTTAAGGGGCTAAGAAGAAGCTCATCCTCGAGCTAAGTCCCTGGTTATCAAACCAAACGATAAGTTAACTTAGGTAAGTTCAACTTACTCTCGCCAGAGAGACTCCTCATATCCTGGTGCACCTTAAACAACTGAGGTATTCCTCGTCCTTGAGGAATTAAGAAAAGAAGAAGGTAGTATACGTCAGTCTCTAATTGACGAAGTCCTCGGATCCAAAACCGAGCTACCGAGACTATGGAGGTAGATTACTTGGCTCGCCAGACCAAGAAAAATCTTGCAAGAGAGGCAGGGCTACCTACCTTAAGGGGCTAAGAAGAAGCTCATCCTCGAGATAAGTCCCTGGTTATCAAACCAAACGATAAGTTAACTTAGGTAAGTTCAACTTACTCTCGCTAGAGAGACTCCTCATATCCTGGTGCACCTTAAACACCAGGGGTATTCCTCGTCCTTGAGGAATTAAGAAAAGAAGAAGGTAGTATACGTCAGTCTCTAGGTGACGAAGTCTTCGGATCAAACCGAACTACCGAAACTAGAGAGGTAGAATACTTGGCTCGCCAGACCAAGAAGTACCCGGCAAGAAAGGCAGGGCTACCTACCTTAAGGGGCTAAGAAGAAGCTCATCCTCGAGCTAAGTCCCTGTTTATCAAACCAAACGATAAGTTAACTTTGGTAAGTTCAACTTACTCTCGCCAGAGAGACTCCTCATAGCCTGGTGCACCTTAAACACCAGTGGTATTCCTTGTCCTTGAGGAATTAAGAAAAGAAGAAGGAAAAGGCTCCCCCTTGAGCCCGTTATTCGGTGGCCACACCAAACTTTAAGTAACTTATTCTCGCCAGAGAAACCCCCCTCCGTTATCCTCGCCCTTGAAGAAGACCCTCCCTGAGTTCAGTTCTCGTCCATAAGGAAATAAGTAACGAAAGAGAAAAGCTTCTCCTCGAACTCGTTACTCGGTGATCACACCGCACTCCAAGTTAACTGGATTTAAGAAACAAGTTCGACTCACTCTCGCCAGAGAGACCACGACTGCCTAGGTGTTGCATAAAGCACCGTATTGGTCCTCGTCCTTGAAGACCCATCCCCCCTGAAGAACGTGTGGACCTCCCAGCTGCAACCCTCGCCAAAACGACCGTAGAATTTCGCCCAACTACAACTGGACACACGGCACGCGTCGGAGTCAATAACATTTCTGAGGCCCTTTAAACTCCACATGAGTCCGTAAGCCTAATTCTTATATTGTTGTGTGTAGAGAAAACGTTAACTTAATTTTGTGGGTGAACTAATTTAATTAATTTTTGTTTATAATAATATTTAGAGTATTGCTGTAGTTAATGTATAAAGGTTGTGTATTCAATGGTTAAAGATAAAATATAAGTTTATTTTGTGAATTAGTGGGCGTTTCTCTTATATCCTTACGTGTTGCAGAACAGCTCTGTTCTTTAAGATATTCTTATAATATCAATATATTAGACACTCTTAGTACTCATAGAATAGAACAAAAAAAGGGGGGGGGCATTCTACGACACTAAATAAAAGTGGTGTCAGGTAAGTAGGGTTTTTATCAGAAAGAATTCTACGACAATGACCTTTTTCTCTATATTCGATCTAATGAAAACTTTCCTCTTCTATTAGAGTTTTAGCAGCTAAGTCAACGATCTCTGTGCATTTTCATTTCCAGCAAGCCTCGAGTGAGAGGAGATTGAGTAGCAGGCAAATGAGTCTCTCCGATATTCATTGCAATAAAATTATGTCTTCAAATATTTTAGTTCTTTGAATTTATATGGATGTTATTCAGGCGGGGGATGGTACTGGGGTTTGAAGGGACCAGAAACCTTAACAAACAGGTCGAGTTCTTCGGGGGGGAACAAAAGAATGTTTTCTTTACATTTAGGGCTATGGAGGTTGCGAATTCTTGGTGTCTTTCGGGTATAGGTTGTGGCATATTGCGTGCACATTCGCCTCTTCTATACATTCCTTGAAGGAAGAGACGCGTCTATCCTTCACGAATACGCGGATTTCGGAGAACATACCAGCCATTAACTAATCTCTGTAAGATAAAATAGAATAGGGACTCACAGTTGCGGGCGACTTGGGCCGAGTCCAACCAGATTTGAAAATTTCTCTCGGGGTGAATCCAAATTGGCAGGGGGTCTGGCCAGGAAGTATCCTCACCTGGCGGATATTTGCCCTATAGAAATAAGGATTAATGTTAATAGCTGATAATAGTTCCGAATTTAGGTTGAAATAGTATAGTGTAGCTTTGGCGGTGAGCGAAGTGAAAATATCCCGGAGATGGGTATTGAAGAGCAGGAGTAGTAGGGCGACACCATCTGTTAAATTTCACAGTGATTCACTTTGAAAATATTCTCAAGAAACGGGTTAATTAAAGTTCTTTCAATGGAAAATAACCCAACCTTGCCTGACACTAGCATTTAATATAATGATAATAATGATTTATGTCGAGGATGGAGGTTCCTTGTCGCCCTGTGCCCCGTCGAAGCCACGAGGTCAGCTACAAGGCCGGCCCACGTGAGCGTGGTCCGTGGGAACAGTCATATTATATAACTGCATTCCGCGATAAGCTAGGGAGTGGAATCTCATACGCTCTCTTCTGCCATGTCCCTAGGCATTATCAAAAAACCCCTACGGGAATACAACCTATCCTTCAAGCGCTGTGTTGGTTCGTGAATATATTTCCCGCTCCCACCCTTGGCGTGGGCCGTAACGCTTCCAGCTTGTCCCTATATATTGTTGGTATAATTGGAAATCGAGGGTATAGGCCTGCCTTTTACAACGATACACGTCATTCTTGATCGCGCTCTATTTCTTTACGAGCCGAGGGCTGGAATTATACCGATGGATCTTAGCCCCAATCAATTGGCCCATCCTTGGTATCGGTAAATTTCGTTTCGCAGGAATACTTCCTCCAGTTAGTGTTACTACTAAAGGTTAAACTCCCCGTGGGTAAAGTCCCTCGAATAACCATACGATTTCCGTTTCATCTTTTAAAGCCTCGAACCGATGGCAGGCTGAGATGAATCATACGTGGCGACCTTGTCAGACATCCCTGTGTGTGTATGTTCCAAGGCACGTATCGCCTCTTGTCGACCACCCGTGTTGATCTTGCACCGAGTAGCTTTGTTAGTTCGGTTAAGGTGTACATCGCCTCTCATTTGCCAATATTCTATTTAGTCAATTTATTGTGTATATCTGTGTAAATATTAAAGTTATTTTTGGAACTTCATTTAAATAAGCCTCATAGCCGGCGGCCTTCACTAATTTAATATCGGCCGAACTGCCCTCAATCGTATTGAATTAAAATCCTTCGCACTGGTCCAGGAAATTTGAACCCCAACTTCCCTGATTTCTATCATCCCCCATCTCTGTCGTGACCCGAGTTGAGTCAAGGTTACTCGTTGACCCTAAGTGTCCACGGATATCGGGTAGAAGTGACGTAGATGTTGAGGTCATTCTACGATACAAATATACATATATATATATATATATATATATATATATATATATATATATATATATATATAAAATGCTAATATATTTACTAATTTCAGAGATGGGTTTTTTAAACGATACTTATAAAAGAAAAATCCTATTTATTTTTAAAAGATATTTTCCCCAAATCAACCCCAAAATAGTTTTTATAAACAAACTATCGATAGGAAGTTTCTTTAACAGTAAAGATCCTATCTCTTTGGAGTTCCGCAGTGATAATGTCTATTTATTTAAATGTCCCAGTTGCACTGAAGCCTCTTCCATTGGTAACACTGTTAGGTCTCTTGGAGCTAGGTTCTCTGCTCATATGGGGATTAGTTGGCGCACAAGCAAAATATTAAATAGAAAGGAAAAGTCATCTATTAGGGAACACAGCATAAGCTGTAAAACTAACATTTCTATTGAAAATTTTAAAGTATTAGCCTTTAACAACAACAAACATTGCCTAAGAACCCTCGAATCTCTATATATAAAAAACTACAAACCTACGCTCAATGAAGATTTAAGTGCAATATCATTATTAATTAACTAATTTTAACTACAGTTTGTTAGTTGGTTTTGCCTTTTAATAAACCAAGCGTCAATGTAACCTATATATACTAGCCCCTTGTTAAACCTACCATTCACTCTCTAGGATGGATCCGCTTTAGTAAGTACCCAAATTTCCCGTTTTTATATTAAATGTTTTTAACTCTTACAGTCTTTACAAAATTTTAAAAAAAGTTCAAATTTATTATCTTTAAATAATGCTAGGTTAATTTCTCTTATAGTTTGTAATTAATTTCTGCAATAATCCTTAAATTTATGAACTAATTTGTGAGTCAGTCTTAAAGCAAATTTAACTATTGCCAAGTCATATTTAATTTAACTTGTAGTACTTTCTACTGATATTTTGTAATTGGTCACCTTTAAAATAATGTCTTGTTGGCCTTTTCAAGTTTTCTTCATACATATTAACTTTGTAAACTTATTCTAGCCTAAAGATGAAAACTTGTAGTTTTCAAAACGTAGTGAAAAATTAAAAGATACTACATCCGTTTCTCGTGGCTCTGGGATTTATCCTCAATATTAAATGCAGGCTTCACGGCCAATCTCCATATGGATATATTTATATATATATATATATATATATATATATATATATATATATATATATTAACTAGCGTCAAGTTTCCATGGTCTTTAATTTGTAATGTTTTTGTCTGTGAGATAATTGGTATCGTGGGGTGCACGGGACCCAACACTTAAAATATATATATAGTCAATTCGCTTTCAATGGCACTTTAATTAACATTTTATGTAATTTTAGGCTAGTTTTAATTAAAAAATCCATTAGTTTTATAATTCATACCCAATTAACAATGTAGTAAATACAAAAATAAAAATAGACATATTTTAATATAAATAGGATTTTGATCCAATAGTGTTGTAATTATCACAGAGAATGACGTGAAACATTGGATGCTTGTTGGTAATGCATAGTATTTCTGTTATTTGTTGCGAATGTAACTAAGTAAATCATCAAAAACTGAAAAAAATCCTAAAAGAAAAGATGTAAAATGTGTACTCATCGAGAGAAACTTTTCCCTCCTCTTCTGTAGTTGGCTATTTTTTTTTTGTAAAATTAAAAGTTTCTTATTTCTAATAAAGATGCACTTGTAATTGTTTTAGGGCCTTTTTTTAGAATCTAATGTTCACACGGCACTAAAAAAAGAAAAGTAAATTTCTAAAAGTAAAAGTGAGTGTTCACATACAGGCATGGCACAATGGGAAACAATGTACCCCAGAGTCGGGCGTTTGTGCTAATAGCAAATCACTCTGGTATTTCTATCTTCTTGTATTTGCAATGTTCACAGCGTTTTTTGACATCTAAGAAAGAAGTGATTGTCTTGGAAGGGAGATTTATATTGAGCACATAAGTTGCATCTAAATATACTAATTCGTTCTTATCTTTCTCCGTGAAGTACCCACCAAGGTATGAAAATAAGTTGCATTATTATAGTGTTTTAGATTATAATTTTTTATTATAATATATATGTATATTTGTTATATATATATATTTATTCAATAATTTCATTATTATTATATAATTTCCTATACAGATAGATATTTTATTACAAAATATGAAATATAGCACGTTTTAGGGAAGTTTATCAAAAAACATGACTGTTACGTAAATGGTATCGTGGTTCCCAGGCACACCAACTCATCTGTTTTTGTGCTGTGCCCAGACTACGTATGGCATTTTCAGGATTTTTTTGGCTTCTATTTTATTATCGTGCAGTGATAAAAAGGTACCTAGACTTTGACAATTATCACTTAATCAGAACCTGTAAATATAAGAAAGTCAGCGGTATCGTGGGGTCCAATGGACCCCATGACGCTAGCTTACTACCGCGTTAAATTTGGTTACGCTTGTATAGACCCCAACCAAACTTTTTAAAAGTTGGGTATACAATTCAGAGACTTTTAAAATTCTAGGTTCATTCTTTCAAATTTCCCACGCGTAAGAAGCGTCAGTTAAGTTCACTCTGAAGGAGCAATTTATGGCTTCGCTTTCTTCAGAGATTCGATCTTTTGTGAAAGATCGGAGGTGTTCCACCTTCAATGAATGCATCGAAGAAGCCGATGTATTTGCCCCGAGCCACCATTTCTACCCTAATTCAGGAGAAATGTCAGATCCATCGTCCCCCAAAGGCAAAAGTGGCAAACAAAAGTTTACCCTCCGTGACCCTAGCTAATTTGTCAAGATAACTGGCCCCTCCAAGCCCAAAAATATTTTTTCGTCTAAACCATGTGACGTAAAGCTATTCTTGTCGAATTCTCCTTCGTCATACTTCCACAAGAGTCCCATCGTACGAGGGGCGGTCAATAAGTTTTGCAATTCGGATATAAGGAAACTTGATATGAGGAAAATTGATTTATTATTTTTTAATATAACTACTCTAGACTTAAATGCACTTGCACCACTTGTCCCTGAGGCTTCGAATTCCCGACAACCAGAGAACTCCCGACTGCTGTTCAATCCACTCCTGGACGGCGAGCTGGACATCTTCATCGTCCCTCAACTGGCGTTCACGCAGTGCAGCCGTCAGCTGGCGGAATAAAAATTAGACGATAGGGGACAGATCTGGACTGTAGGGGGGGGGGGGGTTGAGCTCCTCGAATCCGCACTCGCGCAGGGCAGCTTGTGCAACTCTGGCCTTGTGGACTTTGACGAAGTTGAAGTCGATCATGGGGCGGGAGGTCTCGTGAGGTTTCTAGGGACCCAACGGGCAGAGACCTTGGTCATGGCTGAATTGTCGTGGATGATGTTGATAACATTTTCATGTGATATTCCAAGTTCTTGCTCGATTTCTTCGACTTTCACCCGTCGATTTTCGAGGATCATCCTCTCCACACGGGCCACATTGTCCTCGTTGGACACGTCTGACGGGCGTCCTGGACGGGGGTTATCTTCAAGGGACTCACGACCATGGCGGAACTCCTTATTCCTGCGAACAATGGTTACATATGAAGGGGCGGTGTCGGTGTACACTCCAACCATGCGTTCATGGATCTCTTTTTATACTTGCCTTCCTTGGTCAAAAGTTTGATCACTGCGCAGTGCTCAACCTTCTCTATTGTTGAAAAATTTGTGAATGACGATCTGCGACCAGCTACTGCTTCTTGCATAGACGAGGCAGGAGCGTGCGGCTGTAGGTCATAACTTGTCTTAACACCCCCACAAACAGCCATCCCCCTTCCTTTCTTTTGCCCTACCGATTCGCAAAACCTATTGACCGCCCCTCATATGTTACTCCTGCGGCGCTGAAGGTAGTTGAGAACTAACTACCCTCAGAACAAACAAGTTCTTACTAGTTCTTTTAATCGAGTCCACCAAATTTGTGCTTCCCCTGCGACACCACCGTCTAAGTTGAACCACCTCCCTCTCCGTGTGCTGCTCCTGCCGCTCGCCATTAGGTCAACTTCTTGTTTGATAAGAGTTATCCAGTTAGGTTACAGTTTGAGATCTGATCAATAAACGAATGCTGACTGTCCATCCTTGTTCGGGATACAGGGTGTACATGTATTGAGGTGTCTGACGAGCTGTCCCCACGATCCCTCCAAATCACGATAAGTTTGCGGTAGTAAATGACTACTTTGTGCATGCAAATCGATTCCCCATCGTGAAACGCTTTATTGAATGAGCGTATTATACCGGCTAGGCTGAAGTATTGGCGGACTCAATAAAGTTTTGCGCTGTTCTGGAATGACAATGCCCACGGGATACTTTCACCTCTGTGGTTCATCTTATCCTCACGCGATCCCAGGCGCAAATAAAAGCAGAGACAACGGCTCCCCTCGAATCCCCCTGCAACCCCGATTTCAGCAGCGTTCTGAATAATGAATTTGCTAAAAAGCAAAAGGACTGCGATACACTCCGCCCCCTCTAGACCAAACCTCACAATAAGATTCAGGACTATACCCGCGGAAATAAACTCGTTTTTTAACGTCGTGACGAACGACCTTCTCTACTTGGCCTGCTTGGAAAGAAATAGTTCCAAGGCCCATGCATTATGCATGTCTCCTTCGCAGGTCTCCGTCTTATTAAAGACGGCCCATGACAGTCTTTCTCTGTCAATTTCAGCAATACTAAAACGGCTCAGGGAAACTTTAAGCATTTTTATTGGCCTGATGCTTCAGAAGACATCATTAATTAATGCCATTGGTGTGATATCTTGTTAAAGGACAACCGCTGAAGGTGCGTCAGATCCACTCCGTTGGTGAAGGAACCCATTATATCTGAACCCTCCGCCCGTGTGGCAATCGAGCTGATAGGCCACATTCACCCCTTGTCCAGTAAAGCGCACACTTTGTGCTTATCCTCGTTGATTTCGCCACACGTTTGCCTGAAGCAGTTTCCTTGAAGAAGGTAGATATTATGACCTGCGCTTAGACGCTCATCTCTATCTTACCTTGTAATTAATGGAGTACGTCAGCAAGCTCCTACTGTAAAACTCCTTTTTACCACCTCCTATCACCCTGCCGCAATTCGAATGTGTGTAAGATTCAACGCCTCACTGAAATTCATCCTTAAGAAGTTGTACGCAAACCACCGCCGAGAGTAGCATTGATATTTACCTGTAGCTTTCTTCGCCTACTGGTAAATCTCGCATAGCACATTAGGATTTGCCCCTTTTGTATTTTTGTGTGCTCGGAACGTCCGAGGCCCACCGAGCATTTTAAAAGAGGTCGTTTCTAACCAAGAATTAGACCGGGAAATCCCATCTTCCTAGACTTAGCTCTTAAAACTTCGGCAGAGGTTAGAAAAGTGTGCTGAAATCGCTTTTCAGAACGCGGATGCGAACAAAAGATAAATACAAAACTTATTTGTATCAAATATCTAAGAATCATAGATTCAAACTCGGGTAGGTAGTTTTGTTATTACTCCCCACTGAGAATAATAAACTTCTAAGTCAATAGTAGGGCCCCTTCCCTGTCAACGAAATTCGCGGCCCCGTTGACTATCTCATTCGAACTCCGTCTGGGGACAAGCTATATACGTATAATTCACAAAAGTTACCAACGCCGAGCGTGCATCAAAAATATCGTGGCCATTGATGAAGAGTCGTCCATGGAAGCAGACTACGCCCTAAATCCGCTAAATTTGGTGCAAATGGCTTGCATTGAACAGGGCAAGGAGTACATTATGCTCCTCGTGCCCAGCACTACCAAATCCCAGTCATCTGAGTTAGACGTTAACGCACAGTTGCGCCCCGACTTGAAAAGTCAGCGCAGCAGTTATTGAGAGACTTTGGAGACGTGATTTCCCGCTGTGCCGCTCAGTTCCAGCATGATATTATTTTAGCCACCCTGGAGCCTATCCATTCTAAGCCGTACCCCATTCCCATCAATTTAAGAGAAGTCTTCAACGCAGAAGTTACAAAATTGTTAAATTTAAAAATTATAGAATCCTCAAATCTAATTACTGCTCCTCCACTCTGTTGGTAAAGATATAAGACGGGTCCTATGGGCTGTGAGTCGATTTTCAGAAACTTAATTCGATGACATTGTTCGATGCTAAGCCTATCCCTTTCATCGACCAAAACCTCCATCACTTTAAAGAACCAATTACATTACCGAATTGAACCTATGTAAGGCTTATTATCAAATTCCTCTTAAGGAAGGTGTATAGAGCTACACAGCTTATTCCACAGATAAAGGCGTAATGCACTTCCGCGGTCATTCCTTCGGCCTGGTTACCGCCTGTAGTAATTACAATCGCATGATGCGAAGTACATTAGACATTTTGGCAAACGTGACTTTTTATTTCAAGAACATCTACGATGCAACTTGTGAGTAGGACCATCACGTGATCGCCCTCTAGGCATCCAGGTCGTGCTGAGGCACCTGCGCGAGCATGAACTCACAATCGGCCCAAGCAAGTGTCATTTGCTTATAGTACGATTGACTACCTTGTCTTTCAAATTAGGAACAACCGATTGACCCCAGAGCAGGACAAACCAGCACCATAGTGGAAATTCCACGACCGTCTAATAAGAAGCAGCTGAGCTGCTTCATGGGATCTACTTCTTTTTTACGCTGCTACGTCCCCGATTTCGCTTTTTTCTCGGCCCCTTTGTGTGACATGCTGAAAAAGAAGTCTCCGGAGCACGTTTTCTGGTCCCCATTAGCTCTCTTTCACTTCAAACAGCTGAAGGAAAAATTATCTTTCGCCACTATCATCCGGCTCCCCAACTCTACTAAGACGTTTAATATCAGAATCGATGGCAGTAATAAAGGCTTATGCTGGTTTTACTACAGTATAGCGATGATGGCGATAGCTAGACCCCAGCGCCCTTGCTAGCCGTAATCTTTACCGACTTAAAAAAAATTATGCCGTCAGTGAAAAAGAAGCTTCATCCATTCTATGGTCCATACAGAAGTTTAGAATGTATTGATTAGGTGCAGAATTCCTTGTAGAGACGGAACACAAGCCCCTCGTATATTTTGGAAATGTAAAAAGCAACAATGGTCGCTTTATGCACTGGAGTTTATACCTCCAAAAGTATTAATTTATAATCAACCCCTTGTATCGTTGGGATCAATTAATTCCGTGTATTCTATATTTCACTTTTGTTTTTTGTTTTTTTTTTATCTCGTGTGTGTATTATCCTTTTTTTGCGAATCTCTAGGTCGTTATTGACCTTATGTAATCAATCCCCGTTTGAACTAATGTTAGTTTAGTAGCCCTTGTGTCTTGTCGAATTCATTTATTCCTTTTGTTCCTGGATACTCTTTGTACGTAAATAAGTCCGAGCAACAAAAGCGCGACACGTTCAAGGTCAGATATGCAGCAATTGTCTCCCTCTTGAGTTTGAGAAGTTTGAGACTTACATTACCCATCAAGCGTTTGTCAGATGTCAATTTTTGCAGAAAATAAAATCTTAGGAATGGAGTAGTTGTTGGGACTAAAGGGTTCTTGCCGCTATGTGATCCGTCGAAACCAAGAGGTCAGACATGAGGTCGATCCACGTGAGCGAGTACCGGGGAAACAGAATATGAAACCGCTTTCCACAATAAGCGAGAGATTGGAAACTTAAAGGGGCGCTTCTGTCGTCTCCCAGGGCATTATCAAGAAAGCACTACGGGAGTTCTTACCATTCCTCAAGCACCGTGTTGGCTAGTGGAGAGATTCTCCCACGCCCACACTTGGCGGAGGCAGTAACGGGTCCGGCTAGTCTCTATATATTGTTGGTCCCAATTGGGCATCGACCGTATATGCCTGCCTGTTACAACGAAACACGTGGTTCTCGATCACGCTCCCTTTTCCTACGAGCCAAATGCTGAAATTAATTATACTGATGGATGTGATCCCTAGTCAATTGGCCCATTCTTGGATTCAGTACATTTTCTTTGGCGCTAATACTCCCATCAATTAGCATTACTACTAGAGGTTAAACTCTCCGTGGTTAAAGTCCCTCGAAAAACCATCCGATTCCCGTTTCATCTCTGAAAGCCCCGAACCAAGTCAGGCTGAGACTACCTTGCCATTTATCTGTGTGTGCATATGTACAGAGGCTCGTATCGCCTCCCTCCCCGTAGAGCTCGCACCGAGTAGCTCTTTTAGCATTCTTATTTTTTTACATCGAGTATCCATTAGCATTATTCTATTTAATCTCGAACACCCAATCTAGACTGAAGGTAATCATCTATGGCTAACTTACCAGTTATTCCTGTGTACGTATGTACAAAGGCACGTATCGCCTCTCACCCCTAAACATCCATAGAGCTCGTACTAAGTTACTCTGTCAGTTAGGTTATTGTATAGATCGAGTATTCATCACCATTATTCTATTTAGTCTATTTATTGTGTATAACTTTGTAAATATTCAAATTATTTTTGTACCTTCTTTTACATAAACCTGAATTTCAGCATCTTTTATTAATTTAATATAGGTCAACTGCACTCAATTGTTTTGTAATTAAATCCTTCGCACTCGTCCAGGGAAGTTGGACCCCAAGACCCCATTTCTATGCTGACCCATCACTGTTGTGATCCTAGTTAAGTCAAGGTCACTCGTTGACATTGAGTTTGTACGCATATCGGGTAGAAGTGACGTAAATGTCGGAGTCATTTTTACGAAAATATATAGATATATACGGTTATATAACTATATTTCCAGGTATGTCGTTGTAGACTCTTTCAGTGTAAGGGAAGCACACTTGCATGTGCAGATAGCCGATACGAGGCCGTCCACGATGATGGACTTTGTGGCAATTGGGGAGGGGGAGGATAACCTCCTCCTGGTCGAGATTTTAAATAAAAGAAAACATGTATAAATACAGGCAAATGCGTCTCAAATTGGCCGAGATTTATCTACTGGCTTGCCAGGTTGCGGTTCAAGGATATATAAAGATCAAGACCACCAAATAGAATTTTAATATAAATAATAATAAACAGGGTGAGAGGAAACTATATATACAAAAGGGGAACAAATTATACTATATATGGATAGTAGTTAGATCGGGACAATTGGCAATCTGACAGAGCTAAGCGGGGAACGCTAAATTAATCTGAATAATTGAGACAATGTAAGTTTGACCGAGAAGTCAATTAAAAGGGGATGCTTCGGAATCCAGCTGACGAATGAAGGGGAATGTAATCATGGGCTTACGAAGCAAAAAATGCTTTACCTTGAACCTTAGAGATGTTCGGAGGTATAAAGACCAACCCCCTTGGGTCTTCGAGAAGACACTTATGATGGTGTTGACGAGGATGTCTCGTATGTGGGGTTGGGAGTACTTCTTGCAGAACGAATAGATTTTCTCTGCTCCAGAAAGATGTGATCTCAAACACGAGAGACTGTTCTGCGGCACGGCAGGGATTCTCAAACACGGTGCACAGGAGTCTAAGTAATAAAAGATTATTAAACAAAAGAAATATATAAGTTCCTAACATCATAAAAGATATAATATTGCTTTATCAATCAGACTTGCCTTAAAAGAGTCTTGGATTAGACTAGAAAAAAGTTTTATTTAAAAAGTAAGGTAAAGATAGGTAAAGGTAAAGTAAGGTAAAGATACACTCAGATTGAAAATGAAATATTATTTGATAAGGACGCTCTCGAACAGAAATATCAATGTTTTTTGCTTAAATTCCTAGTTTTATTTATGTGGAGGATATATTCTTTATCTTTTTTTAGTTTAAAAAACGCCAGAACTTTAAGGATGACCCGATAAATCGATATCTGGTCTGAGACAAATGCAGCACTCTCGCAAGTAGACTGAAGACTTTTGGGAATAAAGATACTCCCAGGCTTTCATTTTTATGTCTTTGTATTGTATTGATCGGATGATTTTATAGGTAGGTTACTGTCACCATATTGCAGGATTCAATAGGCCCATCAAACAACTCAATACACCCGGCAATCAAAGGAAATTGTTTTATTAAGCTCTGACAAGTGTATCCTGTAGATGTATCCTCCGAGATGTAAGTAAATTGTAATTCGCAGCCGATCAAAACCGCGCCAAGGGGTGGAAATAATGGGCCCCGGCGACCAAGATTTGTCACGCAGGCAAGTATAGGCCACGCTTCCTTGGAAATGAAACTGGATATATATGCAAGCAATGACAAGAATACAGAAGTTAAGAATTAAGCATTCTAATTGTTAATAAGTATTTTCATGCCGTATTAGCGTTTATTGAACCCATTTTAAATTTCCCAAGTCTTGTCGCTCCGGAATTTAATACTTCACGCTGAATATATATAGCCTGCTAGTCGCCCGCAAGGTAATTTTTGACGCGCCAATTGCTCCGTTATAGACCTATATTAGAAGAAAGTATATATCTTGCAACGTCCTTCTTTACTCTGCTTATTCCAAACTTTCGGGAGACCCAGCCAAAATATGAACACTGTGAAGAATTCAGCTTTGGAGCCAGATAGATAATTCTCCTTCAAAAGAAGTTGGTAACCCCGCATTTATTTACCATAACCAGCTATAAATTGGTTCCTAACTGCTATATACTGGTGTCCCCTGTTTTTTACAGGACAGTGGACGTATAAAAGAAATGAACGTAACAAGCTAGCGACAGACAAGACAAGGTGAAGAGAACTTCGTGAACGCTGTCATCACCAAGATGCCCATCTTTAATGAAACTTCAGTTCCTGGTTGGTTCAAAATTCTGGAGGCACAATTGTACATCACCTAAATTAGAAAAGAGGAGGCTTAATTTTTATACGTATTAGCATCAACTCCTTCTTGAGACCGTCGATCTTCTTCCTGTGGCATTTGGTAGAAAAAAAATTTCCTCTTTTGAGGGCGGAAGTGATTAGACATTTTGAAAAGATCATCGGATCATCCACGCTCACAGGCTGACCAACGTCCAAGTTGCGCCACTTGTCCCTGAGGCTTCGAATTCCCGACAACCAGAAATTTCCCGACTGCTGTTCAATCCACTTCTGGACGGCGAGCTAGACATCTCCATCGTCCCCAAACCGGAGTCCACGAACCGCAGCCTTGGAATGGTCGAATAAAAAGTAGTCGCTAGGGGCCAGATCTGAACTCTGGGCGGGATGGTTGAGCTCTTTGAATCCCACTCGTGCAGAGCAGCTTGTGAAATTCTGGCCTTGTGGACTTTGACGACGTTGAAGTCGATCATGGGGCGTGAGGTCTCGTGAGGTTTCTAGGGACCCAACGGGCAGAGACCTTGATCAGAGCCAAATTGTCGTGAATGATATTGATAACACTTCCATGTGATATTTCAAGTTTTCGCTTGATTTCTTCGACCTTCACCCGTCGATTTCCTAGGATCATCCTCTCCACATGGGCCACATTATCCTCTTTGGACACCTCTGAGGGGCGTCCTGGACGGGGGTCAACTTCAAGGGAGTCACGACCACGGTGGAACTCCCTATTCCAGCGAGCAATGGTTGAATAGGAAGGGGCGGTGTCGGTTTACACTGAAACCATGCCTTCATGGAGCTCTTTTGCATTCTTGCCTTCCTTGGTCAAATATTTGATCATTGCGCGGTGCTCAACTTTCTCCATTGTTGAAATATTTTTGACTGACGATCTGCAATCAGCTACTGCTTCTTAAATAGACGAGGCAAGAGCGTGCGGCTGTAGGTCCTGATTTTTCATAACTTGTCCTAACACCCCTTCCAACAGCCATCCCCCTTCCTCTGTTTTGCCCTACCGATTCGCAAAACTTATTGACCGCCCCTTGTATATCCAAAAATATCAGTGATTATAGTGCGTAGAATATTCCAGGAGGATTGAGACCCTTAGGGAAAAAACAAACACCAGTGGTTTGCCGCTCATATGTATTCCTTGGGGAAGACGCGAAATTCTGCAAACCCTGGTGCATGTGGCCCAAGGGAGAAAAGAAGGTGCCGGTGCCACAAGGGAAAAGCAAAGGTGCAGATGAAACCTACTTCCAGGCCCTCTTCGCCAGCCCCGGTGAAAAACTAGGCCGGCATGCCATAGCAAGCGTGGAGGCTGAAATGCCTCCTGTTTTTACAGTTGCCACCAAAGTGTGTAATAATAAATGTGCTTTCCTAATCGACACGGGGGCGAGTGAATGAATAATTCCCGCTAAATTGGTCAAATCGGGTGAATTGCGCGAATCTAGTATAAATATTTCAACGGTTAATGGCGGAAAAATAAAAGTGCACGGCCAGGTTTACACGGACATAGTGATCCTCAGTCTTGGGCGATCATTTTGGTGGTCATTTGTAGGCCTGGATACCAATTCACCATTGTATTAAAATTGTCTATGAAAGTTTTTTGGAATTGTCTATGGAATTGTCTTGGAACAGTATGGAGAAATTTTGCAGGATAATTTTTTAATTGTTCGGACTTTTCTCTGGAATTTTGTTTAATGGTTTTCGGCATTGGTTATGTTAGTATTTATGGTGTGATTTTCTTTTTTTGTATGTCTTTGGTTTTATGGAATTTGTCCTTGTGTAATGAGTTTTTTCAACCTTTTTTATGCTGCTTTGATGTTTTCCTTTAGAATTATTAATATTTTCAGTTTATTTGTAAAAATTATAAATTTATTGGTTTTGTTTTTATATTTTTGTTGCTTGTGTTGTATTTCCTGAGTAACCACAATTTTTTCCATGAACAAAGACCACCAATGTTCTTGTATTGAAATTTTTGATAATTTTTTTAAGATAACGTCTATTTTGACCAATCTTTAATAATCCTAGGACAAGGAATTACATGATGTTTTTATACAAATATAGCGTTGATTATTCATCTTGTCTTATCACATCTTACTCTGTTTGGGAGGAAGACTCCCGTTCTCAAGTGTTTAATATAAGAAACACGACAGTTTCTTATTCTGTAGCTACCTTGTGATGACTTTTAAATTTAAGCTTGTAGAAGATTTTGTGATTTATGTATTACCTTTTTTGTTTTACCTGACAAGATAACCTAGAATCATAAGAGCGGAATTAAAAGGAGACTAGAGCGAATATTAAGAGTTAAAAACCCATAAAACTTTTCATTTTATTGAAACGTATCAATGTCACTCTTAGTCAGAAATTTCACTAATTGATAAATAATCAAACACTAAATATTTATGGGAGTGTAGATTTAGGGATCATTTACACTATGAAACCTACAAAGCCTTACAGAGGAACGAGAAAGGATAAAATATACAAACCATGAAAATTATCGTAAAACTGATTGGAACATGAATGCAGCATGGTAAAGATTAGTCGATGAAAATTTACACAGGTTTTTACCATGATATAAGATGCAAGTGTGAAAATTACTCATATGTTTAGTTTTATAACTAATTTAGCTAAACAAAACAAGAGAACGAACTCGATGCAAATCTTACTTTTCGCGTACGATTCAAGCCCAAAGAAGAATGCGTTTAAGGTTTAAGTAATAATGGCTAATTAAGTATTTATCAGCATAATAACGCTTAAAAGGAAATATGGTAAATCTTACTGATAAGATCAAAGGAGAAGAAACTGATAATATTTAACAACAAAGAGGGTAAAACTGAAAAGATAGATAATATGATAAATCACTTACATTTTATCCCACTACAAACTGATTGGAGATCAGCAAAAGTTAAAATAAACATCTCGCCCGTCTAAATCGAGCAAGAAAATTATACAGATTCATTGTTACATAAGTGCACCTTCAATGATTTTAGCAGAACATACTCGTACACACGGACAGAGAATTTATTGCCCTAAAGCTCCGATGTGATTTATTGGCCTGCGTTCAATGACAATATTGTCCATTGCCAAATTTACCTTAGTTGATGGCAATTAATTAAGAGCAAATTCATCGTCTATTTAGGAGGAAATAAAGCATGATAAAAAATATTTTATAATCCAAATTGGTTGTGCTTTTGTCGCTAGCTCTACTGCCTTGGTGATTGGATACGACATCCGGGTGTAGAATAAAGGCACCTAGGGCTAATGACGTTTAATATTCATTTGTTTATGCGTACACTATTTATTTAGTCATTGTAAAACAGACTCTCTTTGAGTTAGCCTTTAGTATTGTGGTGAGATGTTAAATGATTATCGTATATAATTGCCCCATAATGATACCAAATGCAAACAATGAATAAGAAACCGAATTAAGGGGCGCAATAGAAAATGAAAAATGGAATGAAGTTAGGAGTAGGTAGAATAGGTTAAATTTTACGGATAACACAGAAATTACCTTTATTTTGATGAAAAAGGGATAATCTATCAAGGTCATGTAAGATAACGAATGAATAATATTAGAAAAGCCAATTATTATTGACTTTATTAGCTTCATTTCTAGACCTGATTTGAACGACTCTCAGGCTGTATTCGTCTACATTTGCTATATGATCATTATTAGATTGGAGATTAATCCACCCCCCAAACACAAGTGTGGGTTTAACTTAAGCCACTCCAAGTGCAACAACGGATTCATAAAAAATCCAGGCGCCGAGCAAGTCCAGGCCTTACTCACCGCGACAGAAAAAGGACGTGAAGCCCCCGTTACTCCCATCCACGCCTTGCAACTACCCCCTTAGGCCAATTCTGTGTTTAACGTGTGACACCCCTGGGCACTTAAGTTATAATTGCCCCGAAAATTCTCAACTGAGGAACTCATCGAGTCACCAGTTCCACCAAATCTCTGCTGCTCTCTCGCCTAATCCGTCAACCGCATCGCCAGCGGCCCCTGCTACCTTTCCCCAGAATCAATAGATAAATTTCCTGTTTAAGGAGAGTTCCCCCGTTAGGCTCCAGTTTGAAAATGGCACAGTAAACAATTGCCGAATGTCAACCGTCGTTAGAGATACAGGTTCCACCTGTATAGTAGTTTCTAACAAACTACTATCCACCGTAAGTCCCCATCATAACAGGTTTGCGTTAGAGCAATACATTTTAGGTCGTGCTACCAGGTTCACAGTGGTACGGTGCCATATTGAGTGCCAGTACTTCAGTAGATGGACTGACGTAGTCGCCGCTCGATGAAATTCTGTTCCGTCCTCAATGGACAGAGCGCGCTACTCTCACAAACCCCAATTTCTCAGCTAGTCGTTACCAGGGCTCAGGCCGAGAAGGATAAATCGCGTCCCGTACCCCAATCATCCCCAAACATCGACCTCGCCACCGATGTTCAAGAAGGTAACGGTGCCGAGGAATTGCCCCCATTACAACCCCTGTGGGAAAAAGAAAGCAAGACGGAGACTGAAACGGTGCGAGGTGATCGGAAGATCGAATACAGCGTGAAGACACGCGTTAGTATACCGTTCTTCTGTAGAGCCGGAGAACCCCCCGACCAACACGTTGTGTGTGCCAAGAACAAATATGAAACCCGTTCTAAAGATGGCTCAAGATGGCCTAATGGGCGGACACTTCGGCCATAACAAGACGGAACCGCGAGTTTTTAAATATTTCTTACGGCCAGTAGAGGCCAAAGGAATTATCGCCTCCTTAAGTCCTTTGACCTTTGTCAGAAAGTCACTTACAAAGGGCTGTAGCCCCCGCCCCCCTTCAAAAGATCTCGAGAGCGCCCGAGCCCTTCGCCCAGGTCTCATTCGGCCAAATAGGTTCAATTCGTTCTCCATCGAGCGAGGGAAACATCTACCACGTTTAACCCGTGTGCCTGGTCCAAACGGTGCGCCTAGAAGCAGATGATAAGAATCCACTGCCCTTCCTTCTTTTCCCCCAAGCGGAGCCTAACTCCGACTTGATCGTAAACAGCAATATCGCCCGTATTGAGAGGGCTAAATTCCTTTCCTTATTGGAAGGCTTTCCCGTCTCTTTATACGTCGTTTTGGGCCAAATTTCGCTGCCATAGCCACGCCCCTTAACGAAATGCTTGAAAGAACGGCCCCCCGCCCAGTCAATGGGACCCCTTCCGCCAGTTAAAGGACAAGTGAAATTCTGCCACTATATTGAGATTACTGAATCCCAATAAAACATTCGGAGTTCTTACCGAGGTCTCCCAGGATGGCCTAGGTTGTGCTCTCGTCCAAGATCCTGTAGGATATGCTGGCAGAAAGCTGTCCCATAGCGAAAGGGCGTATACCATCAAAGAACTTAAAGCATTATCCATAGAGTGGTATTTGCGTAAGATTAAGATGTATGTTAAAGGCACCGACAACTGCCTAGCCGATAGCTTGTGTAGGAATCCTATAGAATCTCTTCTCCCACAACCTGAGTGTACAGTAAAGTTCGCGTTTGATTCATTTTTTGTAAAGACTATTTTTCTTCTTTTGTTTTGTCTTGTTGATATCGTATGTGCGTTTATATAGATTAAGTTATCTGTGGTTACACATCTGTAAATCCAGTGTTGTGTTATGTTTTTTTTTTCTATGTTGGTAAAATTCAATTTGTAGCTTCCTAAGTTCCCCTCTTAATAAATTTATTGTAGACAGTTTGTTCGCTCCCAAGTGTCCTTCGCTGTAAAAATGTCTTTGGATAGGGAGGAGTGTGGATAATTTTATTTCCCCACTTCCAAAGACAGTATCTCGGAAGTGAAAGCGATCCGTCCCCCATCCCCTTTCGACCCACCCCCTTTAGCTCGCCGCGAGCTTTCCATGAAATTAACATCGATGCTTCCTACCAGTCATCTTAACCTTCCCTCCTCCCCCCCTCGGGTCGGGAGACTACTTTGTGGATTCGCCGTGAACCGCATTTATTTGCCCCAACGTTGTCGCCCCTCTTGCTGCAGATCCCATCCTTTGATACTTCCTCGTAAGGAGGCGCTCGGTCATCACGACCGATAACGAAGGTTAAGGTGGTCTCAATCTCTCTCTCTCTCTCTCTTTTCAATAGCTCCGGGTATATTTGCACCCGCTCTAAGCTTACGGACAGATTTGGTTAGATGAAACACCTCCGAAAGGAGTGCAATTCAACGAGCTATCTCCCAATCAGTGTGAGTGACGGTCGCTAGCCACGGAAGAGCTGGACATCACCCCCGTGTCTTCGGGTCAAGGAGAAGACTCTCGTGAGGCATCGTTAGCCATTCTCATCCGCATTCGGATCAAGGATTGGAAAAGCCGTTCTCCGAAGGTCTTCTGGTGACCTCTTATGAAAAGAGGCCCATTAGCTTGCTCAAGGCGAAATGTAGAAAAGTCATCTCCTACCCCACCCCATTTCGAAGTTCTTTCGGTGACCTCCTGGAGACAGGAGGCCCGCATCTCGCAAAGGCAAGTCGAGAAACGTAGCCCCACCCTCTGTCGGTTATGTTGCTACCCCCGGTGAGTAATCAAGGTCACCAAGACCTTCCCCTATTTGTCCCACCTTACCCTCGAGTTTAAGAGGAATAAAATCATTCATTAACCTCAAACTTTCCTCATTATAACTATTCCCGAACCACGGTTATCTAATTAGTATTCGGAGCTTCAGTCGGTCTCATTTATGTACCATTTATATATATATATATATATATATATATATATATATATATATATATATATATATATATATATATATATATATATATATATATATATATCTATTTAGTGTTGTCCCTTTTTATTTTGTGTGTATCAAATCTATTTTTGTCATTGTGTTTGTTATATTACTTGGTCACGAAGCTGCAAGTATCTACTTAAATCGCACTCTTGGAAATAATAGCAGTTGTCTCCTTGCTCTGCTTACTTTAGAGCCTGTGTGCGCATATTCACGTACACTTGGCCATACCTCGACAAGGCATAATTTAGGAAAAGCACTTCCCCCCCAAAAAATGAAGCTTAAATCAAATTTGCTCTTCTATATAACTAATAAATTTATAAGCAAACTTATAAGAAACTTAAAAAGTGAACATAAAAATTTGTTGAGTCACGCACCCAACTCTACCAACCTAAGTATAAGTTCATTTATATCCTGTATTCAAAGTTCGCGCCTAAAAATCATAGATAACTATGGGTCATATTTTAAGTAAAAATGAAAAGCGAAAAAGTATTTTATTGTGAAACTCTACAGTAATCTACTGCATACTTTACTGCGTATGCCTTGAAGAGCAAGTGAAGTCATGAATAATAATCTTGTAAATCTTCTCGTGAGGCCCATTCAGAGTCAAAATAATTGCAGCCTTTTTAAGCGAGCTTTGATTACTTTTAACATATGTATATAATCCCTAGAAACACTATTGATGTAAGATTATAGGCGAAATAATATTAAAAAATGGAGACTGCATAGATAACAGATAAATTGCAAGTTGAATTATGTGCCTGGGAAAAGACTTTGAATTTTTTTGAAGTTTAGTATTAAGAAATCCATACAAATCCAGTATTACTTTCTCTAGATCACATTAAAAAGCAGATTTAGGAAGAGTAATTACCCGATTTATTCTAAATGGGCGATCAGTGATATTAACAATAACGGACAAAAGGATGCATCTACTCTTAAAACATATTTACAATAAATATCCTACGCTTCCAAATCAGTGTTTGGGTATTTACAAAACACTCTTTCAAATTTCGTATATAATCATAAAACCAAATTCGATGTAAAAGACTCCGCTAGAGGGCATCGAATATCTGCATTAATATAAGCAATTAAGAAGCTAAAGATGAGCTGTATCTAAATGAAGAAAGGTAATGTTTAACAATAAATGCATAGGCATATATCTAAAAAAAACTTCAGTTTAAGTAGCAGTTTTCTTGCAAAGACGACTATTTAAAATTAACTTGTTAGCGAAATTTGCTTGAATGCGGAGCAAATTAGAATTCAAGGTATAACGTTTTTTTGTGCATTCCTGACTATAGATAGAGGAATTACTTCCTAATTATCTAAATTGTTTACTGACCTAAGAAAAAAAAATTTCATTAATAATTCACCATCTACAGTACTTACCAAAACTAGAGAATAAAATTACGAAGTATTGATTTCCTTGGAAATAATCGTTTATTTACGTAGGAAATTGCACAGAATATTCGTTCATGGTATGCAAGTTTCATTAATAAGAATAAAGAGAAAAATATTTTTTTAAATGTAATATCTTTTTTAAAAAATGCTTGCATCTTCTATTAGAAAAAGATAAGTAACAATTTAGCAATAACCAGAAAACAACATGAATATCTCAAAGACAATTAAGCAACATAGTAATAAAAATTATGCACGCCTTTGTTTGAATGTCTCAACACGTATTCAGCGGCAACATTTATCCAATTAATAACATTTTTCTGGCGTGAATTTTGTTTCCGTTTTTCTTCCAATCCTTGCCAGAGATCAGCGTTTTAAAGTACGCCAATACCAAAATGCTGCCCCGGCAAAATTGAACCG
Organism: Ceratothoa steindachneri; assembly: GCA_963969495.1. Lineage (NCBI taxonomy): Eukaryota > Metazoa > Arthropoda > Malacostraca > Isopoda > Cymothoidae > Ceratothoa > Ceratothoa steindachneri. Next base: position 232,087,334 of record OZ018317.1, read on the forward strand.
TTTTGGTGTATGTATGTACTATTCAATAATTTAACTGGACACCGTCTTGCATACTGCTTTCCATAATATTAGAACAAATCAAACAAATTTCTTCGATTCTAAACCGTCTTTTCTTATTTTTCAGTATTCAACATAACATACATAGAAACCTGAGGCTGTCTGGCGAGACACATTCTTAAACATGTTCTCGATAACTTGACGTGAAGTATTGACTGCTGTCACAAATCGGCCCTTCATCACAGATGTTGTGTCATGTCATCATCCCAGGTGGAATTTTTTTCGCAAGTAACCCTATTTCATCCTTCAAGAGACCCTAGTACAAGAGACCCTACGGCTGCGAATATCAGCAAACCCCGTTTAGGAAAAAGTCCTAGTCGGGATGTAGCCATGGCCGGCGGCAGAAGTGCCTCCCAGTATTCTTGGCTAAGTAAAACTAAAACATGGGCATTTTGGTATACCAAGAAATGGGATTCAATGCCTGTTGGGTCGAGACTCCCGAGTTAGCATCTGGCAACCACCAAAAGCTTTGGAATTATCGTCCACTTAGAGCGTAGCGAGTAAATCTTCTCGCAGCAGCCAGATGATACCCAGCCGTACGCGTCTTCCTCCATCACAAAAAGACTCAGAAATAAAGATAAATGAGGTTTCCTTTAGGACCAATCGTGTTGACTCTCCATAATACCGATTGCTATGCGGTATCATAGACGTTCTCCAGATCGAACAACACCGTGGCGTAGTTCTTTCTAGTAAGGAATGCTTGGTAAAAGGCCTTTTTAAATTGTAACACTGCATCCGACGTGAAGTCAAACTTTGCGGCAACCGCATTGTGTGGAAGTTAGGCGACCTCAGCTGCCCAGAAAAATGGCTAGGTTAACAGTTACAAAATTATACATCATCTCACACACAGTGGAGGTCACACTCTACCGGCCGGGGTAGAGTGATCTCTCGAGAACCTTTGTCGGATAGCGGGCGCAGTAGCCCTTTAACAGCAGCCTGAGAGGATACCCTCTGTCTAGATCCTGTTGAACATCTGTAAAATAAAGGCTATGTATCTCTCACCTACATGTAGAAGCATGACACAGGAGACATCTTCCAGACCTTGGGTAGTGTCTGCGCTCGATGCAATAATGTAACGTAAATCAATCAATGTAAACTGTCGTTGAAAGGTCGTCCAACTCTGGATGTAAAGTCGAGTCAGAGGCATTAAGCGATATTACGGCGTGCATTGAATGCTGGCCGAGCTGCACCCCGGAGAAAGCGGTCACGAAAGAGTCAGCTACGGACTATTCATCCGAGATTGCAGTCGCATTATTCTGTAGAAAGGGGGGGAAGCGGATTTGAGGAACTTTCTCGAAATTCTATTGACACCTTTCCAATCCTAATTTATAGGATTTTCCCTGTCAAGTGAAGATTGGTATACCCACGTGGAAGAGTTTCGGTTATTCTTGGACAAATACCGGAACATCGCCTTTTCTCTAGGCAATTTACCAAACAGCCTAAACTTTTGTGCGGCGCTAATAGTGCATGAAGTCATAACGCTTCTGTTTGAGGGCAATCGCACACTCGACTGACCAGCACGGGAGCAGTCGGCGTGCAAAACGGTCAGACGTATTAGGAAGAGTAGCTAGGTCCACTGCAATGAGGTTCCTGGAGAAGAATTCAACGACCTTATCTACACACCTTAACTCTTCTAATGGGAAAGTGATATCAGATATTTCCTTAAATGCGAACCACCATGCCCGTGACAGGCAATGCTGGGTTGGTCTATCAGGTGACTGCGGTGCAGAAAATGATATGTTGACAGGAAAGTGATCACTAACATAGGGCTAATTGGCTACATCCCATTCAAAATCAGGTTGGGCATTCGTAAAGCAAAGGGATATATCAGAACAGGTAAATGAAGCGCTTCTCTGACAGTAATGCATGAACTCATCCACATTTAGGTTACCTAAATCCAGCTCGTCGATCTGGTCGGCAATGACGTGACCCCTGACATTGATCGAGTATTATACACTGAGGGCGTGTCTACTTTTCAATTCTCTTATCATGAGAAATGACCGCCGCAACATTGCCACAGTGCGAGGGAATTTCCAAATCTTGAATTTGGTGACGGTGAAATGTAAGTAGAAAGAACTATACCTCCATTCAGCTGCAGCTGCACTGCTACTGCCAGAAAGGATGTCTTTAACATTGTAATGGTGTGGTGGCGTGTGAGAAACCCCAGAGGGTAGTTTTTATTTATTATCATACGCCAAGCGCTGTTATTGCGCCATTGTTTGTGTAGATTCTCACCTTTTCCTACTCTGAGACATGCCTTAATTAAACTAAGTTTATGCTCAACCCTTTAAGCATGAGGTCTGCAATTTTTTCTCTGGGGTTACTCATACTCAACCACACAAGTTACGTAATTTTTTAAAGACTTCTTTTTAGGCTTCTTATGTTGTCATTTTAATATAATATTTATAGATTCTTTACAATATATGTCTAGAATGCAAATTTGTATATAGAAAGGATCTTTTATTTTGTCCATCTTTTAAAAATTTTTGGTTGCATTTTCAAATTTGTAATTATTATTTGTTTTCTTTTTTGTATGTAAATTTATGTATATTTTATATTTCTAATTACATGTCTAGAGATTGACATAGATATACATTTTTAAAAACTATTTTTTTTCCCCATTTTTTTTGATGACATATGAGCAGAAAACTGAACTATTAGAAAACTTATAGATTTAGAATTCCAATGTGCCAATGTCAGTGAATTAGACGAATCATTTGATGATGAATATCAAAATTCTGATGAAACTAATGAAGAAATTGTGAAAAAATTTATCAATGAAGACTCTTGGGATAAAAGCTCTTCATATTAAAGTGATTGTGAAATGGAAGTACAGGAAGCAACTCTTTTCATAGGAAGGGATGGAACAACTAAATGGGATGTTGAACCACTTTTTATTAAAAGCGTACAGCTTCTCACGTCATTTGCAACATTTCACCTGGTCCAAAAGGTGGAATACAGAATTACTCTGATATTGAGAATATTTGTCAAATTTTCTAACTGAATATATCATAAATGAAATTGTAAAATGCAGAAGTATTTATATTATGACTAAACAACATAAATATAAAGAAATATACCATGTACAACCCGCTAATACGATTAAAATAAAAGCTGGCATAGAAATGCTATAATTATTAGGTAGTTATCGATCAATTAGAGTGGCACAGACATTGATATTTTTCCTTCCACTATATTTAATAGGGCTTTCAATTTTTGCTTATATGCTTAAAACTTGATGATATAAATTGTCGAATTGTAAGAAAGGTGGATGGTAAGTCCGATGCTTTTTGAAATATTCTCGAACCATTTGTGGAAAATTCTAAATCAAATTATCAATTATCAGAATTTAGTACACTTGATGAGATGCTTGTTGCTTTTAAAAGAAGATGCCCACTTCGCCAATATATGCCTAAAAGAGGCAGCTAGATATAGTATCAAATATTGTTTTAACTAACTTGAAATTATTTTACATTTAAAACTTACAATTTTATTTAGGTAAGCAGCCCTATGGTATATTTGCTGTAGATAATTCTACAACAGCTTTGGTGAAACACATGGTCAATTATATGCGAGAAAGTTCAAGAAATGTTACCTACAACAATTGCTTTACTAGCTAAGAAATTGCTATTGACCTTTTAAAAGACTATAAACTAACCATAGTTGGCAGTGTGAACAAAAATTAAAAGAAAGCCTTTCAATTTTTGATGATGAGGGGACAGGTTGCAAAGGAAAGCTTGTTTGATTTTCCCAAAATATTAAATTGACTTCCTATTTTCCAAATTTGTTGCTTCTTAGCTCAATGCATCGTAGCAATACAGTAGAAGGAAAAACGAAAGAGGCTAAAAATGCAGAAAAAATATTATTTTATGATGAAAAAATGGGTAGAATAGAGACATTTGACTAGTTATGTGCCATATATAATGTCACAAGAAAAACTAGATGATGGCCACTTACCCTATTTTATGCCATATTGAATATTGGTGATATCAATTCTTATATAATTCATTTGATTAATTACAAAAACGCTCTAACTAAAGGTGAACAGATTTTAAAAGCTTAAGGACAGAAGCTAGTTGATGAACAACTGAAGAAAAGAAAAGAAAATCCTGATCTTGGAAGGGCATTCCAAAGGAAAATTGATTAATTTGTAGAGGGCGAAAAAGACTCGATGAAAAGAAAAACAAGCAGTCAGATGGTTAGATTACCCAAGATCTAAAGATAGAAAGATAAAATATTATTGTCTCATGTGCACCAAAGCTATTCGCTTGGCGCATTTTAACTTTTTTATGGAATGATTTTTTTCAAAAACTAAAGTTGCTTAGATATTTTATTAAAACTAATAAAAAGCATTTTAATCTGTTAAAAAGGATTAAAATTCTGCGTAAATATGTTATCTTAGTTATTTCATCCTTAAAAATAATGATTTGAAGTTTAGTGAAAATATTATATGTTTATTTTTGGTGACGTATGTCTCATCCCACTCCACTATTTATGGAAAAAAAATTCCACCATCATTAGACGGTTAAAACAAGGAGAAAGAAACGGCGACCTCAAGCCGGTTGTAAATGGAGCATCCTCCTGCACACATCTCGTGGTAGTGTGGTCACGAAACCCTTATACCTGGCCAATGGGAGAAGATGAGCTTCGCAGCTCCTCCCAATTGGCCCGAAGTCAGCCCAATTTCATTAAAGAAATATTCCTCTTAGGCCTATCTTGTAGGGGATGCGGGCACTTTTGGATGAGAAAACACTCACCACAATGGCCGTATACTTAGCAGAGGCAGACTTTCGTGTGCCTTTGGACAAACAAGGTGCTGTCGCCTTTTATGAGTTATCGCGAGAGGTTTTTCTCTTCATGCAAGGTTTTTCCTCCCTCAACCTCGAACCCTTCGGTGGCTAGAATGCGCCCTTAGAATGATCCACCTTCTCCGAGCAAACCAGCCAATCAATGGTCTTTTAGTGCGGTCCTACTTTCGGGAAGCATCTTTAAGATCCACATAAGACGGCTTCATGACCACCTTCAAGGCTTTTGCCTCCTGTGAATCTAACGACTAGATGGAGGCGTGCAGTAATTTTGCCATTCGGGAAAGGGTGACGCTTAGGAGGGAGGTGCAGCCCTGGCTTTAGCCCAGGATAAGTGTGAGCCATTTTTTTCAGCCAGGTCTACCAGGGAAGCGTCAGAGCTGAGTAGAACCCGATGAAGTGTTTCGTGCTAGTAGGCCTAGATTGGCCTGGAAAAGAGGTTGCCCTATTAAAATTTCAAGCATACGACTTTAGTTAGTCCTTAGCCTCGTTCAATTAAAGACCCTATCTAGCCTTGAACGGACAGATTTTCTTCTCTAAGAGATACACAATCATTGCTCGGAAGAAGAATGGTGCCTCTCTCAGCAATTAAAATAGTTGGCCTCAGATGATAAGGACTTATCGCGTGCTGCTTTGGAGCTGTTTCTCTAATTTAATAAGGATAAAGACTGCTTGGGAGTAGTATTAGCACCTCATGGGCAGGAATATAAATGCCTTATCTCGGTAGAAATATTAACCGAACAAAACGCACCGACTAAGGGAGTATGTCACGGTCGAACGTTTGACCTCGAGGACATACGTGCTGATGTTGGTCTGCATGCCTGCAAAAACAGCAGTGTAACAGTCGAAACCCGGATTCTCCGCCGAGCGAGAGCAACATTTATTCCTCCTCTTGCTTTTTTCTTTTGGGGACAGGAGGGAGGAAATGAAACCGTCTCTATCCACCACCGGCAAGAGCCCATAGGTCAGACGGACTGGCTTCTGGAAGATCCTTCACCGAGATGAAGAAGGTCCTATCTATCAGAGAGGAACTGACAGGGGGAGTAGGTCCCTCTTCTCCTTTGGAGTCATCGTTGACCCGGGATTTCTGAGAAAAAGCTTGCACAAGGGCGGACTCATGTTAGGTGTTTTGCACCGAAATAGGGCTCAAACCATTGGAAATTCCCTTTGCTGCATTGCGATATTGAGAAGGGAACATTTACATCGTTCTGAGGGGAACCTTGATTTTCTTCATGTTTCGCCACACCTAGGAAGGACAAGGCCGTGCTTGGAGACGTATCCATATGCGCCTTCACTCGCCAACTATTGCTGTCTATTGTCACCATAATCAAATAAAAAACGGCCTCATGTAAAGTAGATACTATGACTTTCCGATAAGTAGGTAGGTTAGGTGAAAGGTCTACATTAGATAAAAAATTCCAGAATTTGATCATTTACACGTAATGAGAGCTTTGTTGACGGTCCAGTACACTCCGTAACTAAAAATTGCCCATCCGAAGTACTTTCGGCCCTCGCAAAGTAATTTATACTCAGGACCTGACGGTATACAACTCCACTCAACTCTTGCTCGTAAGAGGAGGAAAATGCTCCCTACAGCCATAACCTCTGTGGATAGAGAGCAAGTCTGTAAAAGGGTTAGGGGATATATAGTAAAGAGAAATAGAGATAGGTGGGATTACTAACCAGTGAACCCACCTATCTACCTATTATTATCATTCCCTGGTGCTAGGTGATTCCAAGATAACATACAGTCTATCAAAGAAGCATTGTTACCTTCCCAAGGAAAATGCGCTCAATAACTTTACCAGGCTTACTCATATAGTTATATTTAACCAAGTGACAGAGCCTCCCTTATTTGCACTCAACACTTCATAATTTCACATGTCAAACATCTAATTGCATAGAAAAGCATTAGTCTTGATTTCGAATTTACTATTTAACTACACTATATTTACCCTTACCACAACCCTGGAGACAATAATTACTATTAGTAATCAACTAAAGTAGAAAAGTTTATTTATAGTCAAATCTTTCAAAGAAATAAAGTTTGTGGTTACTGTTGAGATAATTTAACAATTATAATTATATTCACAATGTTCCTGATTTTTATGACTCTATCGCATAAATAATCAGAGTGAGTGAGGTTTTCAATTCTTTATTCCTGGGTCAACTTCAAGAACAAATCTTAAGCACTGTATCTCTATTTTGGGGAAAATAACGGACGAGGGTTGTCATGATTAATGTGGTTCCAATTTTCAACCCTCAATTGTGCCCAATAAAGTTTGATTCTCTTTAAATTTAAAAACAGATAAAATACTAAGAAAATTCTTAGGAATTGCAATGGTGAGTTGTTTTTTGGATACAGTTGGATACAGTTTTTGGACCTTATGGGTGTAGTTGGGACGATTTCGATGTTGCTCAAGGTTTTAGTTATGTGGCACTTTTAAAAACTTATGGTTTTGTGCCTTCGGTTTTCCATAATAATAACAAATTGCACTAAAGATACTTAAGTCATTCGCATCTATATGCGTTCTTTGCAAATAGCTCATTAGTATAGATTAGTTTTTTATTACTCTACTTCATTTAAAGGTAAAAAAATACCCTATTTTGTCAACTATCTCTACTATTTTCAACTACCTCTCTTTATTTTATATGTAATATTATAAATATTAAATTTATACTCAGGCACGTTTCCTCGCAAAATTCTCATTTTATGTCAATGGATGAATACTTTTCTAGTACTAAGTCTAAATATGATTGTTTCAAGAGCTTAAATTGGCAAACTTAAGTTTATACTTTTACAATACAAAAAGTAACACATAAATCCAAGCTTCGCATTGCCTTCAGATATTCTTCCTGGAGAGTTTATGGCTCTTGCAATTAGATTTCCAACTTAATAGCAGATTTATTTCTTTGTTTGTTTCTGTGACTTATAAAAAATGTAAAGGAATAATTAACATTATTGTGTTCCAAGTGAAGAGCCTTTTTTTCCTCCATGTTTTTCAAAACATGGTCTACTCGTATATTTCTTTTAAATGTCTCTGTTGAAGAGAAAATCATGTTTGTATAATGACACCCCTTGCACCTCTGTTTATTAGAAAATGGCTTATAATTTAGATTATAATTGTTATCACTAAACAATAAAGAGGAAATCGACACCAAACCTTTGAGAAATTATTTGTAAAAAAACAAATCATGAAAAGCGTCATGTTGGTCAGCTATTTCATTTTTTATATTGAACCTTATTTTGATTTCTTCTTTTCTTCAGTTTCCTTTTATGAAACTCTAACAAACAAGCTATCTATCAACTGGAGACACCAACACTTTTATTTCTCGGGCCAATTTATGAGCCTCATCCTTGATAAACAAAGTTAAACCATGTAGGTAATTAGGCAGAAATGACTCACTGCAAAACTCTTCCCACTTCCTAAATCTTTATGCATCGCCTGACCCCATATCTGATACACTTAATTATTATAGCATCGCATTCAATGACCATTAATGACATGTTTCGTGATATTGTCCATAATATATATTGAGTTTTATTCATCGTTTTTAAAATTTTACTAACAATGAGTAAATCAAATTAAGCCCTACACCAGTAGTAATTTTTGAAAAGTTCGAAAATATTACTCAAAGCTTAAGTTGTTTAACATTAGCTACTTTCAGTTTCATTAAAGTTGGTTTATTCCATCCTCTTCCCGAGCATTCTAGATATTCATTTTAATGATCTACTGCGAAATCTCTTTTTTAAGAGGCAGGTAATTTGGCCTCAATTTTTAAAACAAGGAAAGCGACAATCCACGTAATAGTTCATAAAACTTTAGTCTGTTCCACTAAAATTATTCATTGAAAAGTTTTATTTTTTATTAAGTCATCTGATTTCTATTGCTCGAAGCTTCCTTGCCTCCAAGTTTGAGAATACTATAAAATTGTAGAAACTCTTTCTTGTAACGTGTGCTAAAATCATTTAATCTAATTTTAAGTGGATGCCTTCCGGTCCAAAGCAGATACACGAGCCAACAATTTTTTATGACACTTATTATTGACAAAATTTGGTAACCAGATTTCAGAAATTGCTCTCATTTTTTGTATCACGTATAAATATTTGGCTCTGTAGCATTCTCTGATTATGTCTTTCCTGACGGTAGTGATTTATGTACATATAAGAAACATATCAGTTCGAGTCCGTTGACTCTTTAACGTGCTTATGTTACATGAAGATGGGCAATGCAAAATACTGCAGAGAATCAAAGATATCTATCTTCGTGTATTCATTGACAATGAATTTTAATGTGAATTCGCGATTATGTGAAGGCAAGGAATGTATTGAAAAAGTCCCTATTATTTCTGTTATAAAGGTTAACACTTCCCTCTACCCCATCAAGCAAAAACTATTGCAGATTATGTAAAAAAAAGGACTTAGCTTATTTTACCTTATTATTGAAAAGATTTGGTGCGCACTTTTCAGAGAAGACAAGACTTTGGATCCACCGACTAGGTTTCTACCGCACATTAAGTCCTTTACATTTTGATTGATAGGGAGAAAGAAAGAAAAGCGGATGCTCGCTGCTTCAGTGTGCACGATTCGAATCCCACCCCTGTACGGAATTTTGGCGAATTAGGAAATAATATTTGAAAAGATATATTTTACAGTTTTCTGTTTCTTGCGGTTTGTTGGATTCATTTTCATCATTCTTTGGCGCTCATGAAAGATTTATACATATATGTATATATGCATGTTTTATTAAAGACCAGGTCCAGCTGAGATTTGATCAACTTTCTTCTTTGCTTCGCTAATTTCCATCTTATACTTTTTCCGGTTTGCGAAAGTTTATGAATAAGGTTATTTCTAACCTTTCATAGGGCTAAAAAGGTATGATAAGAAAATTAGAGAAGAAAGTTAATCAAAGCTCAGCTGGACCTGGTCTTTAATAAATCATGTATATATATATATATATATATATATATATATATATATATATATATACATATATATATATATAAGTGGCAAACGAATTGATATATATATATATATATATATATATATATATATATATATATATATATATATATATATATATATATATATATATATTAGGGTGCGTCACGTCAATAGGGGTGTAATTTCAAAACGAAATTATGTTAATGCGGAACTATTTATTCTTTTTCTCTTCCAACAGAAACAACGGGGGAGAAATTTCCCTTTGATTGGACGAAATCTTCATGTCGTGCATTCACAATACTTTTCTTCATGTACGGAGGAAATCGCGTCATATTACGCAAGTCAGTAATCAGTGCTTCGACTTCGTCATGCTTCCTTTTTCGGCCGTTGAGTACATTTTCAGGTGCTCGTCGACAATGTGCAGGAGGCATTGCTGATGGTCCTCCGACTTCGTGCGAGGGTTCTTAGTGAAATCCTGCCCTTGAACGAAAGCCCTCGTTCTGTGGCATCGTTGGTGACGAGAAGGCCACTACTCGCCTTGCTCCACACTGATATATTGGGTTCGTCCTCCACAGGGCAGGATCGATTTCAAGGAACCTTTTGTCGACTTCAAGCAGATCCAGGAATTTCTCAGTAGTTTTCGTGACGAAGGAGGCAACGGTTTGTTGTCTAAGTCAAGTTCCTCGACTGGAGGCTACGGTAAAGGGTCCTTTGATGCTTCCAGGCTTCAGATGTTAGCAACAACATTTCGCTCTTCTCTATGGACAACCACATTTGACGTCCCAACGCTTTCAGTCTTGACTTTCTGATCCCCAAATTAGTCTCTTTCGCGAGGGCTTTGTAAAGGTCAAGGTCGTTTTGGTGGGCTTTTGCTAAGCACGCAGTTCAGAAACACGCTCAAATGTAATAGCGTAAGATAAGAATGCAGAAGTAGTCCAGCATTGCAAGAACTGCGGCTTTGACTGCGCGTGAAGTCGACGGACACTGTTTGTTGAGGCGCGAAAACCCACATTTTAAGAGCCCAAATCGCTTTTGACATCCATGGAGCCCGATGGAGTGCTCCTGGCTTGTAGAAAGAGATTTTCCATGAGTCTATGAAGGATTCTATCTAGGAACACAACCGCTAGGTCTAGCAGTTCCCAGTAGTCATTACGCGGGTGGTAAGGCCGGAGGTAGCCTTGGAATAAATTAAAGACGTCGTCCACCTAGTCCTCCTTAAGCTCTTCGTTTGCTGTCTTGTACTGGCCTTGATCAACAAACTGTCAGAACTCTCGAACACGTACAAAGGCAGCGCTATCTAGACTTTCAGATGTTCTTGGGATGATGGTCGAGAATACAGCTCCTAGAGGATGTTACAGCACATGATGGCGACAGGCCATATGAAGCCGATCTCAACTAAGGATTTGCCGGAGTCAAACGCACACTCCACCCTTGGATCCCGTATTCATCGCCATTGTGTCGAAGCACAGTGGTCGAATTCGATCGAAAATAGTCCACTCAGGTATAACCGAATAGTTGGTGGTTGCGGTGGGCTCTGCTTTTCCGTCAGTAATGGGAACTGCGAGGATCTTCTTCAGAAATGAGGATCAGTTTCGGTCCACAAAGCTATCGTTTGTGAGTGAGGGTATAAGGTTTCTATCCCAATGAAGTGTGAGTGGTCCATCAGGAACAAAGTTTTCTTTCAGCTCTGCAGCTTTTTCCTGTCGATTGATTGTGCTCGCGCTCAAAGACAATCCTCCAGTGTTCGCTCCCAGCTCCTTCACTATTGCAAACAGTACGCATGTAGCTTCACGGTCACTTAGGTCGGTCCGGTCCAGAGCAGCAGAAAGTTGCGGGGAAATTATTTTATTATGCGAAGGTGCACGGTAGGATCTTTTTGCCGGAGGAAATATTATCACGCCTTGCTCTTCAGAGAAAGCGGGTGAGGTCGAAGACACGAGTTCAACGGTAGTCTGCTATTCTGCGAGAACTTGCCTTTCCTTTGCAGCTCGCCTTCTTTCAACGACCCCCCTTTTCCCCGCTGCTGTTTCCGTTTTTCTTTTTCCACCAAGGCCGGATCCACACCGCTCATCTTCGCCTGCCTGCTCAGCTAACTCTGAACTTCGAGGAACTCTCGGTCCTCCTTGGTCTTGATCAAGTACATGGCATCTCGATGTTCTACATCGAACTAATTTTTCAGAGAATTAACGAAATTGGCTCAGTTTTCCTCAGCTTGGCCTGTTTTCCGGGACTTTGTTTCCTTCAATCCGTTGTACTCTTTATGATAATTCCGTACTTTCATGAGGAAATCACATGGAGTAATGGTTGGAATATTCGCGTTGGAATACTGATGTTGAACATTGAGTATCGTCTGCTGAACTGACAACGTCGAATCATGTGCGATTATCTTTGCTTGATACTGCAAAACACACAGGACTTCCTCGTGGTTTTGGACATCCCTCGATGGCAGAGGTTAAGATTGTGTGGCTTTTAGAAGCCCTAACTTGTTAGCGGACCTCGTGGAAGACATCTGTAAAAAAGAAAAACACAATTCAATAAACATGGCAATAAGACCGAGAACACTCTATATCATAAAACAATACTGATACCACTTCTTACACTCCAATGCTGTACGAGGCGGGACCATGCCTTCGTTATATAGGTGGTGCAATAGGTACAAATTTTAAAGCGCTTGCCCGACAGGAATGTGTCATGCTACAGGACTTAGATTTTGCTTGTAGTGTTTCCTCATCAATTCGCATGAACTGCCAGGTTCGGCATTATAGTGAGAACACTTTTGTTTTTTTAACTCTGCCTTTTATATATATATAGATATATGCTGGTTATGTAAGGGTAATAATAAGAATTTGTTAATCCGATAGAAAAGCCCCCTGGAGTTCCTTAACCATCCTCAGAAGCGTTACATATACCACAAGACAAGCATCCCATTCTTTATAAAGATAAATTTCGGGAAGCCTTTTGTATAAGCTAACTTGTAACTTCAACAGAAAACGGAGAAAATGTGAGTATTTCCCGTTGATCTTCGCCCTTTTCCCCCAAAATTCTTATAAATGAACAATAACGTTCTCTAGTGGATTGGAGAATTCTTATTATTACCCTTGCCTAACCGCATTCACTAGAACATTATTGTTCATTTATCAAAATATATATATATATATATATATATATATATATATATATATATATATATATATATTTATAACTATTATTGAAGTTGCGCTCGTATATCACCTCCTACAACACACCTGCCACGAGTTTTGTGCCCATTCGTAAGCGAAATTCAAATTTTCAGAGAGATTGGAAAGAAATTGGCTTCTGGAGAAGATATATGTACGTCTCTTTTTTGTGACAGTTCTGTCTTCTGAAATGCAACGCCCCACTCTATACTTCTCTGACAGGATCGACATCAACGTTGGAAAAAGGCATCAGTTGATAGCTCCCCGCTTCTCCTCTAACCTATATACGCTGACACAGATAATTTTAGAACGAAATTGGCCATAAATGTCGAGGCTGTAATGCAGTCGCATTGATACTGAGCGGGAATAGATTGGGAAGGGAGAAGTTTTGATAAATTTGGAAATGGGACTTGAATATCATCTTATAATCATTCCTACATTATGAGGAAATCTTAAAGAAAAGGGGAATTCAGAGCAAGGGAATAATAAATGAGAATTATTCTTCATAATAATGAGTGCCAGATATATTTAGTAATGAATTTTTCTTAAGTTTGTAATAATAATTTCTATTTGATTTATTACGTACTCTGCGTTAACTCCTCTTTGATTAATTGAAGTTGACTCGTTGGGAAATATGAGTCAGCTCAGGAGAAAGCCACCTTCTAATCCTTCGTGCTATAAATAAACTATCATTTTAGATATTCTTGCTTAATATCCTCTACACCTTTTCAATAAAATCTTTTGCACTTTTTTAAAAATATTATTTGTGATAACATATCGCACAGATTCTCTTATTTAGTTTTGCCTTCATAAAAGGACCCAACGAAAATCATTAAACAAAATTTGAGATAATTCCTAATCTCTTAGAGAAGGGATTCTATTTGGCCTTCATTCACCTCAAAGGCTTATTTATGGATTTGAAATTTAGCAATGAATTAAACTTACTAATGTTATTTTCCTAATTATTACCTCCACATTTCATGCGATACGTATTTTTGTCATTAGTACAGTCAAGTCAAAATTTCAACTTTTACTTAAGGTATAATTTCAAAAGTGATAGGAGAAGAACCTTTTTACTCTTGGTAAAACAATTACGATAACTTAATAATCATAGAATAAAAAAAGGATATGTTTAATCCTCTAAACACTGCATTATGGATGCCTTCAGGACGCTCTTTGCCAATAGAACAATCGGTTTTTAACATGTATTGAGAAACCTGGTTCGGGTATGGATAAAAATCATAATTATTTATAAATGTTAATGATTCATTTACATAAAATTTGATATAACACACTGGTTTACATTTATTTTTAGATATATGAAAATGTACCGAGTTAAAATTAAAACCACAATGAATTTGTTAATGATGTCTGTTTTATTTGTCGCCTGCGAGTCTATTCGCAAACGACTATACATCTTAGTATGTTGGTATCTTTTTATTCTAACGACATTGAAAACCAAATGTTATTTTGCATTCCATTTCGAATGATATAGTTGCCAAAGTCAGCCCAAGGTTAGCCAGGGAATTATTCTGTTTTGGCCATAACATCATATCTATTCGGCCGATTTTATCGAAATATGAATGGCTTACGTTTTTGAAAATTCCCTTCCAACGGATATAACTGCCAAAGTCCTCTCAAAGTTAGCCCTATAATGATTTTGTTTAAACAATAACATTATAATTATTCGGCCGATTCTAACTAAATTTGAAATCCTTATGTTGTTTTACATTCCCCTCCGATTGATAGAATTGCAAAGGTCTTTCCAAGGTTACTCCAGGAATTATTGAAATTTTTGAAGATTGTAAGGTCATAAATTTGGATAAGTGTGAGCAGGTAACTTTTTGGTCAGCAGACCTTGTTTTTGTTCATGAGATTTCGAAATAGAAATCATTGCAATAGAACTATCTAAGACCAAAAATAAAAATAAATTAACTGATAATTTTAACCTAGAAAATATGTAATGCATTCACTATAGTAATGGTAAGATTCCTTCACCTTATATCAGACATGGCAGGGGACGCATAGATACATCCACTTTCTTCGAGGCTGCCACTTTTAGTGTCGAAGGTGCTTATATTGTTAAAATAACTGCATTGCCTACATGCGTTTAGTGATATTTAACTCTAAAAGGTAGATAATGTAGCGTGCTCGCACAGGTGAGTGAAAACGGATACTGTGTCTGATGAAGGCAAGAGTGAATTTTAAAAAACCCAAATGAAACTGTTGTCTTTAGGTTTGTTAGAATGTGTTATTGTTTACAATCATGTGTTTGCCTTGATGAGGAACGTCCCATAGGCGTGACCCATGAGGTGTCGAGGCTAATCGACATTGTTTTAGTAACTGCATCCCAAACATGTGTATTTACAGTTTAATTTCAACAAAAGAAAATCTTACCTCGAATGCAAAATTTTGAATCTTCTCATGTAGAAAATCAATAAAAATAATGAAAATACTAGAACTACACTTGCCAATCAACATATATCTCAGGCATCAAAAAAAGTTTTGAAATTATTTACCGAAAAAAAATGATTTTGAGGACAAGGTGAACAAAAATTAGAAAGTAAAGGAAATGGGTAGTAAAGTTTGTCAATAAAGGATCAGAAATTATATAATACTCGAATTAATAGTAGATAAACTACGATGACTAGGATAAACGTTTTTTTCCTCCAGAAAAACTAGCAAGAAAACTAATAACTTAATCACACCAAGCACTAATTATGAAATAAGTTAACAATCTAACTAAATTAATCTTTTTCTCACTTTTCCTGGAACCACAAAAAGACTTAAATAAAATAGGTAAAAATACAGGGTGACCCACAACAAACCGGCCCTGCATACACTTCTTGTAATATATCCTTCATTCATTCATTCACTAATCACCCTTACTTTGCAGGAGATGACAGAAGCAAAGCCTGTAAATACAACTAGATCTCATTGGGAGCTCTAGCAAAGAAAGTGCACGACACTTACGTGCATCAGATCGAATGTGAAAAAGCCCCCTCTAAGATCAGAATTCAGAAATGGCTCGGCCAAATTGAGAACTATGGAAGAGTTGAGCGTCCAAGCCATTCAGGACGCTCCGGGAAGAGTATAGCTGAGCTGGTGGAGAGCCTGAGAGAGTCAGTTCAGCAGAGTCTAAACGCTCTGTGCTCAACCGAAGTCAGTCCATCGGTATATCCCTTAAAACTTGCAGGATAGTGCTAGTAATGGATGTAAAAGCCTACCCATACAGAATACAGACCCTTACAGACTCAGATAAGGAGCAGAGAGGGCCATGGCAGTCAAAATACTGGAGAAGATTCAGGAGACCACAACTTTCCTTAAGCTCCTTTGGACCTCTGATGAAGCTTACTTCCATCTTTAAGGAAAGGTAAACTTAATCGGAGACCTCCGGATGAAATGAGGTAGCAACTAAGCATCTACAGTTCCCTAAGTGCAAGGTCTCTACTGTAATCTCAGCCAGAGGCATCATTGGACCATGCTTCTTCGAGGAATCTGACGTGACAGTAACAGTCACCAAAGAGCGTTATGTATAGGTCCTCAAAACCTTCAAGAGGGACCTGTAGACCCTGTTCCCGTCGCTTATGAGAAAGTTCTAGTCCCAGGAAGATGGAACAAACTCTCACACAGCAAACCTGTCCTGAGATTGGCTGAAAGAGAACTTTGGTGGCCGTGTGATCAGTCCTCGAGACTAATTTTGAGTGGGCACCTCACCTTCCAGACCTTAGGCACCCAGATTTCTTTCTCTAGGGCTACCTTAAAGATAGAGTGCACAAAAGGAGACTTAGGACAATTATAAAACTTAAGCAAGCCTTCAGGAAGGAGATCAGAGCTATTACTCGGTCGGTTTTTAAGGATGTCATGGACAACTTTGTGCTGCACCTCAAGAAATGCACAAAATTAAATGGGTGGTCATCTCGAACACGTGCTCTAGAATAAAGAAGAAAGGTCCAAAGACTCTCATGTTTTTTATATGATGTTTTTAAACATAATAAACTAGTTATCACCAAAGTTTTATTCAATCCTTGCCTACAATTAAGAAATGAGGCCTATCGAAATTCGAGGCCCGTTTTTTGGGGGGTGACCGTGTTAAACAATTTACTTAATTTTTTAACTTATTACACAACTAGTTGTTTTGCCGCAATTAATACTTATGGAATAATTCCGGTGCATAAATCGTTTTTACAAAACCTATTCTGAAACAAGAGCTTAATATTTCTTAAAAGATAGATCTAAGCAGATTATGGTGATTTTATCTCTGTATAATTGATCATTATTACACATTCTTTTTATAGTTGACATCATTGACTTTTTTGACATATGTTAAACATAGCAAAACTCCCTTGAAAGAGGCATTCTGCTCAGTGCGCCTCTTGCACATATTTGCATTACATTTGCCTATTAATTTTTGTGATTTCTGTTATTTAAACTACTCGAAGTTACGAGGGTCAATAGGTTTTGCGAATCGGTAGGGCAAAACAGAGGAAGGGGGATGGCTGTTTGTGGGGGTGTTAGGACAAGTTGTGACCAGTCAGGACCTGCAGCCGTACGCTCCTGCCTCTTCTATTCAAGAAGCAGTAGCTGATCGCAGATCGTCAGTCACAAATTTTTACACAATGGAGAAGGTTGAGCACCGCGCAGTGATCAAACTTTTCACCAAGGAAGGCAAGAATGCAGAAGAGATCCATTAACGCATGGTTGCAGTGTACAGCAACACCGCCCCTTCCTATGCAACCATTACACGCTGGAATATGGAGTTCCGCAATGGTCGTGAGTCCCTTGAAGATGACCCCTGTCCAGGACACCCAGCAGACGTGACCAACGAGGACAGTGTGGCCCGTGTGGAGAGGATGATCCTCGAAAATCAACAGGTGAAGGTCGAATAAATAGAGCGAGAACATGAAATAACACATGGAAGTGTTATCAACATCATCCACGACAATTTGGCCATGACAAAGGTCTCTGCACGTTGGGTCCCTAGAAACCTCACGCCCCACGATCGACTTCAACGTCGTCAAAGTCCACAAAGCAAGAGTTGCACAAGCTGCTCTGCGCGAGTGTGGATTCAAGGAGCTCAACCATTCCCCCTACAGTCCAGATCTGCTACCTAGCGACTACTTTTTATTCCGCCAGCTAAAGACTGCACCGCGTGGACGCCGGTTTGGGGACGAGGAAGATGTCTAGCTCGCCGTCCAGGAGTGGATTAAACAGCAGTTGGGAGATTTCTGGTTGCGTGGAATTTGAAGCCTCAGGAACAAGCGGTGCAAGTACATTAAAGTCGAGGGTAGTTATATTAAAAAATAATTAAACACTTTTCCTCATATCTCGTTTCCTAGTATCCGAATTGCAAAACTTATTGACCGCCCCTCGTATTGTCAAATAACTTCCATATGCACCCTAGAAAAATATTTATACCAGTAAAGCAAAGGAAAAACTCGGTCAAAAATATAAGTGGAAAAAAATATGATATATGTAGATAAATAATAATGACATTTGTGTCTCTGATCTTGCTAGCATTTGGGTAAGGCGAAATAAACTATCTGGCGTTTACTTAAAGATAAAAAGGCAATTAAGAGAGTTTTTACTTTAAAAGCAGTAATAGGTATTACGAAACAAAGAAAAACCACGATTCCAAAACATGGAAAATTCATAGGTTTTTTGGAAATGATAAATAAGTAGAGAGTGAAAGTGTTTCTGAAGGTAAAATTTAGGAAAAATTGAATTGTGTAAATGATAACTTGTTCAAACCTAGTAAAGGGTGGTTTGAGAATTTTAAAAGGAAAAGAAAGATATTTTCTGAGATTAGGTTAAGGGCGGCTGCGAGTTTAAACAAAGCAGCTGAGAAGTACTCGTATGTACAAAAATTTAGTATCTATGTATACAGAGGCTGATTTTCTTCTTACCCAACAAGTATTTAACTGAGATAAAACTGGCGTCATCTCGACGAAGCTTAACAAGAGCGCGTGCATCTCACAGGAATAATACACTTTGGGGGACCATAAGCAGATGAAGGATAGGCTGACTCTTTTGTTTTGTGCAAACGCAAGTGGGGAATTCAAGGTCAAATAATTGGTTTTCTAACCCTATGAGAACTCGGGGGTGTTAAAAATATAATGTGATGAAAGACAAATTGTTTGTAATATAAAGGGATAATAGTAAAGCTAAGGTGAATAAGCATTTTTTTATTGAGTGGCTTCATTAATTATTTGAGCCAAGTAGGAAACAATACCTATAAGTAATAATTTCCCTAGCAAGTGCATTCTTGTGAATGACTATGCTCTTGCTCATCCTCCACATTTGGTGAAGATAATGCTCCCTAACACAAATTCTGTACTACAGTCCATGGACCAGGTATCTTCAATACAGTAAGTAAATATTTTCTAGTTTTGTATTTAGATTAATTATATGACATTTGGCTCTAATGAGAGGAGGCTGGAGTTGTCTGGTCGAGTCTTTGCAGTGTTTATTCTTTTCTTCTTCTTGATCTATTAATTATTTATTTCGCTTTGTCATGGATATTTTAAAGATTTTATTTAAAGACTTTTTATATAGTATTTGTGTGTTTGTTTTAGGGGTGTTTATAGCCCACTTTGACACTTTTTCGGGTGTAATAAAGCTTCCTTTATTTGAAAGCATTACTATTTAAGTTTTCGAGAATAGAATAGAGTTGAATAGAACAAAAAAGAAGATAAAATCCGATAAATATTTGTAGCTGTGAAGCCTGTTCTATGTTGACTTACCTAAGAAAAAGTGATTGGACTGAATTTGATTATGATGCTAATAGATCATTGGAATAGGGTTATTAGTTAGTGAAAATAGATCAAAGAAATGTAATAGATCAAAAACGAATTTTTTTGATGTTGTTTGAAATGCCTTAAAAGAGCTTGGTTTTGTATATCTGATTAAATTTATTAATCTTCATTAGCTCTTTACTTAATTAGTCTATCGGAATTGGATTATCTAATAAGATGTTTTATAAATTTCGAAATTTAGTATAGCTCATAGAGTGAGATTGTATGTGGATTAGGCAGTCTATGAAGATTTGTCTGTTCTTTCTTCTCTCGATATTTTTTGCATTGGGTCTGTTGGGTTAAGCTAAAAGGTAACTAAAGGCAATCCAGGTTTGGCTGAGCAGTAGCTTATCAATCACTACTGCCTTTCTCCGATTCTTTCTCTCTGTTGTCGGGCAATTGTTTGTTTTCTTTCTAATGTTCGTGGAATGGGAGGGGGTGGGGGGTGTCATTAATATGTTAGTTTCTGTTCCAAAGGTAGGTGATTAAATTTTTACATTAATTTATATAGTCTCAGTAATGTGTCTGTTTATTGTTGGATCGTTATTTTTCTTCTATAATGCCTACATTCCTTATTAACGACAATTCTTTTATTTAATCTTGAAGGTGCAATATTTCATCTTAGATAGTGGCTATAATGGATGGTGTTTTATTGAGCTCTATAGGAATTGTATACTGCTTGCAGAATAAATAACTATAGTGTAGCGCTGTGGAACATTTTGATTTGTAGCTTTAAAAGTTATGTAAATTTTGCTGAGATCTGTATTAATATCTGTCGCAGCTCTTAGAATGTACAATCTGTAGTTCACTCTTGAGGAAAATGCTGCAGAGACAGCTACCTCTAACGACTTTGAGCAAGCGGGGTAGTTTGGTGTGTCGGTTACGTGTTCGGGTTCTTGTTGTTTAAATAGTTTGCCTACTCTTGAAGATGGAAGCGAAGAATAAGATTAATTTTCTATTAGTGAAAATCCTTCTGACTTGTTTTCCAGGAGAAGATATTGGGATTTTATTCGAGGAGGACAAATTAACAGTGTGGTTTGAAAGTCTTGTCACTTAATATCGAAAAGTAATGAGAACAATAGAGGAACAATATAATAATACCAAACACAACCTCTTGGCAGAATGCACACCCTGATGTGTCCATACACTTACCCCAGTCTCTCTTCCAAACTATAGGATCTCTGGTCATCACTGGAGTATTTAGGCGTACTGGTATGGATAGTATGTGCAAGGTACGAAATATTTCAGTAGAGATCTGTGTTTAAGGATAGGCAAAAGATGGAGTTTTCTCGGTGTAATGAATGGATGAGAGTTTTCAAAGGCTTCTGCTGCTCTTCTGTAGGTTCGATTTTATATTGATTCTAATGTGGTCACCAAACTCTTAGTAGCTGCTGCAAAACCGATGGCTCCTATAATTTACTTTAAGTAGCAATAGCATTTTGTGAATAGTTAACAGTGTTTTTCGATCGTTCCTTACTGTAAGTGTGAAAATATGGTTAGCTGATTGAGTAAATGTATCGTATTTAGAAAATAATCTTTAAGATTGCCCTGTCATTTTTCGGTCCAATATAAGAGCCAGGAATTGTGTGAAGCCAGATGATGTGATTGGCTTTTTCCCTAAACTATCGGAACTATTTTACGTTATCCGAATTAGCTCGGTAAGAGGGGTCTCTTTGATTCAAAATGTCATTTCAATCTCTCATTTTTCATTCTTCTTAATATTTTACCAATGCAGGACCTAAAGTGAATTTGTCTAAAGTTTGTTGTTTACGAATGATCCATTTGAGGTTTAAGAAATAGTGTTATTATCAACTGGTGCCATTCTTTTGATAAAGTGTCTGTAAGCCAGATTTCTTTTATTATTTTCAGGATATTCTATAAGCAGTTAGAGTAAGATAGGTTGAGGAGAATATATGGACGTAATTTATTTGTTTCTGGGTGCGACTTTGGGTAGTTAACCAATGCAGCTTCTATTTCCTTTTTGGAATAGGTAACATTATACGAAGTAGAGTTAATTTGGCCAACTTTATATTCTTGCTTTCTGTGTGTTATTTGATTATTTTTATTTCTGATTTGTAAAAAGCTTCAGAATTACAGCTTAGAGAGTGTACAATGTTCGTGGCAACATCTTCAGGGTGACTGATTATACTGTCGCTTACTTTGAGTATGGGGGGTAATTGTATTTGAGATGTTTGTCATTTTTTATTCGGTCGCCGAGCATTGAGCATGAGTGATATCTCTCACGCGAATGTTTCCCAAGATTCTCTTAAAGCTTATTTCAACTCTACTATTGAGATGGCATTGTTTCTTTTATATTAAATATAATCAGTGAATAATCTAGAGTTGTGAAGTTTCTATTGGCTAGGTTTCTTTCCGCTAACCTTTCTCCATTTTCCATTCGACCATTGGGTGAAGGCGAAGGTGATGTGTTTTTTGGCGCTTGTATGAACAGTTTTGTAAATTATTTTAGACTATTGATTGGGTATATTTTTTCTGATTCTAAAGGTTGTTGTTTCATTAAAATAAGCATAACAGTATATTCGACGCAAACACGAGTAACGTTTGGTTGAGGTTTGGTTCGATTAAGGTCTTATATGACGAGTAAAATATTAATACTTCAATTCAAGACGGGTTGGACGCGCCAGAACTTTATTTTGGTTGTAAAACTCTTTGTGTGTGCTTGCTACTGCGTTGCTACACCGTTATTTAATATTAACAATTATTATGTTTTATTATTTCAAGGACGACTACAGGTAAGTGTATTTTTATTATTGTCTCCCCATGCACTACTTCTGTCGTTGAAGTCTCTAAGGATTAGGTATCTTTCGGGGAGGTGGTTAATTACTGATTCAAAATCAATTTAAGAAGACGCGGTGCATTGGAATCAAGGAAACATCCTGGTTTGCAATTCTTGTGACTCTACGATGTTTCTAGCAGCATAGATTTTTAGAATATTATCTCTTCAGATGATGGGCATGTAGAGATTGTTGGGAATAAGTTCGGGATGACGGTGAGAAAGATTCTGAGAAGATCAGACGACCAGACCAACGTTTCGCTCATCTTCATACTGACTGCATTGCAGGAATCAGATAAATCCACCCGGCTGCCTGGAAAAGAAAATTGGGGGATAGCTGATGGGGCTGGAAATTGTGCGTCATAGTGCCCCGACTCTCCCCTTGGACTTAGCCTCCAATGCCTATGCAACTTAAGGGCGCCGTTTTTCCTTTCAGATTTGAGCACAATCGCAGGAAGCCGCGCTATTTAACGAAGTATTTCCCTACACCTTACTCCAAGGAATGCCTGTCTCTCGAAAGACTTTCCTAGCCCAGAATCTAGAGGAGACAGGGCATACCTAGCATCTCATAATGGCATATGTAGTGTTAATATCAGCCATAGATACCCGGTCTTAGGGAGAAGTCAAGCCCGCTGGTACAAGAGCGTAATGCACTGTGTACAGGGACGATCATATGGCATATAGCCAGCATCGACTGTCGTAGAATAGGCTCTCGACGATATACTATATATAACTATTCCTTGAGGGAATTATTCTATATTTTGAGTGCGTTGTAATCTGATTGACCGAGGTTAGTCCAAAAGGAAGGGGGTCCTGGAGAGGCTTATTTATCTTCAATATGCTTAAGAAGTGGAACGGAGTGCAAGGATAAATAATATGGCTACCATTAATAAAATAGTTTTATTAATTAACTATCAACAACACACAAAAAATATTTTCATAAACGGGGAATGAAAATGGGTCGTGGGAATATCTGACTAATCTGAGGATTAAGATTTGGAGAGATTTAAAAAGGTAAACAAACAAAAAAATAAAGGGGGGTATGGTTCGCCTAACCATTTAAAGCACAGGGTTGCGTTGACAAAAGGTTAAATGATTAAAGGTCATGCTCAGCTTATGTAATTACAAAGTTGTTGTGCAGAGGAAGACAATGCGAAGGAATCTTCGGTCCACTGGCGATTTCCAGCAGAAGGGTTCTTCGGGGGTTGTCCTTAACGAGGAGGAAAGACTGTCTTCGAGGAGTGAGAGCAAAGTGGGTCTCGGAACTACGAGCGATCCTTGTGACAGCAAATCGGAGATGTTCTAGATGAACAATGGAGGTTATTGTTGAAACCAAACGTTCTCTTGAAGAATGTTAAAAAGGGGGAATTAAATTATCGAGACGAGATGTCTTGGGAACGAGAACCGTTTCTTGACGAACGGGCTAGAAGAACAATGGCAGTTCTAACGTTGTTCGCTTTCTGAACAACAGAGGGGCCTTGTTGACTTGGCGTCTCGAAGGCACGAACTTTGGCACTCAAGGGATATTGTCCTATTCTGGGCAATAAGGGGCTTCTTAGCAGAGTTTATAGGTGCACAAGGGAGACCGGATCGGCTTGATGCCTCGCGAAGATAATCTAAATCTGCCTCAATTGGGAAAAGCTACGGTATAAATAGCCAGAGCCATCTCCATGGCGTAGGGGATAATTGAGTGCGGGACTTCGGGGGGATGTCCCGGTTTTGGGAAAATACCTTATTGGCCCATAAGCCTAATTCAATCTGGCGAGTTCAACGTATGGAGGTGAAACGGGGGGAGTGAACCTCCTTGATTAAACATTGGCTATAATGGGAGATAACGCGCTTCTGCTTCCTCTCGCAGGCAGGATGCACGTGGGTAAGCATGTGGGTGAGAATGGTTAACAAGTGATAGAGGCTGAATTAAAGCGGCCTCAGACCGCTCTATCACATCGACAATAATAGTCTCAACAGGGAAAGCCCTATAGTGACAGGTCACTTCATCTAGACTGGTATGGTGGATTGGGTGCACCTTTTGCAATTTACACCTAGCTCTGGATGTTTAAATCTCGCGTCCATAAATAATGAATCAACCATAAAAATACTATGGCGCGTGTATGAGATAGACTCTTTCCACATATAATGGCATCACTGGAGAGGCAATGGTCGAAAACAAGATCAAGGAAATGGTGTAAATCTACCAATTTCAAGCATACCACGTTATGCTAAACAGAAGATTCGTGTCAAAGTCGTGAAATTCGGAATAATTGCTCTCTCTCTATGTAGTGAGCAAGAGAAATCTAAACTTCTTGTTTTTTTTTATAGGACTGATGCGCTTGAATTCTCTTGGAATTCGATGAGATGTCCTCGTCTTCCTTGATAGTATCAAGAACGTCTTTTTAATAAAAAAGGTGCATAAGGGTAAGCTGGATCCGGAATCGACGATTTCGGAAAAAATCATATATGAAAATTGTATCTTCCCTTGCCACCATAGTGCGAAGCCTCTCCATGTTACCATATCGCCATTTGTTATCAGAGACTTTATTTACAACGAAAATTATCGTAGGAAATTGCTGTATACATACGTGGGAAGGTTTTTCAAATAGAATTTTCCAACCAGAGTAGAGCAACCAGATTGAAGTAGAACTTGGGGAAATGTAAAACAGGTGACTTCCATTCAAAACAAACGAGCTTTATCTAATATTTACTTATTTCTCCATCAACTTATACATTCAAGAGGTTAGAGCAATTTGTAGGAAAGTGGCCAGGGTACAGTGAGCTTTTACCATGGTAAGAAAACTGAGGAAACTATCAATTCGCAATTACTCAGTGCTGATACTCTCAATCCAAAACCTATCTAACAAAACGGTTATGCTTTGTTCAGCTAAGTGTAAACAATGGGTTAAGGGAAACCGTTCGATCTTAGGGTGGTCTCTGCCAATGAAACAAGAGAAAAAAGCATCTAACTTAACGTAAACATTTCTTCAATAATATTTCTACCTGAGGAGCTAAATTCCAGTCGGCGGCCTCCAGTGAAGTTACGACGTACCATTAACATTGTTGCAGCATTCTCCCGGCTAAAGAATGTCTAGATGGAGATTAGGAAGGAATCCGGCACGTAAGCGGGATCCAAGTTTATGGTCGATTTATCTTGAAGTACGAGATTGAAGTCCGGGGGTAACTTGCCCCAAACCTTTTGATACACTCCCACACTTCTGCAAGAGAAATTCCTCTGGTTATGTGGAGCCACGTATACCAGGCAAGAAAAGCGGCGGGCGGAATTCGAAATATACGAGAATCAATGCTTAGCTATAAATGTTTGAGCAACGTGGACACATACATATATATATTGGAATATAAAATTTGTCGCTTAAATGTCATAGACTACATCCCCCTCAAAAGAATTGTCTGGCGGGCCGGTTAGCACATAAATAGATT
The DNA here is from genome assembly GCA_963969495.1 of Ceratothoa steindachneri. Taxonomy (NCBI): domain Eukaryota; kingdom Metazoa; phylum Arthropoda; class Malacostraca; order Isopoda; family Cymothoidae; genus Ceratothoa; species Ceratothoa steindachneri. The sequence goes on from OZ018317.1 coordinate 232,113,337, forward strand.
AAAAGAAGTAATTGAAGCAGCTCTACACTGATATGTAGAGTCATCCATAATCAAGGCACGTATTGTCAATCCTTCGATCAGGTAGACAAGGACGTGAAGGATAACACTCCACTACCTTGCTCTTTCTCAGGATAATGTACGCAGAAATAAATGTATGGAGCTTATCCGGGTGTCCCTGCACTGACGCGAACTGAAACGAGGTATTCAAAGCGAGTAGAATAACCAAGACATTCTCCCAGTTTATATCGCGAATCCTTCTTCTTACCCCCATCTCGTGGAGGTAAGGTTGCAAATTTCTTATACCACGCGGGAAGTGTGCAAAAGTACGCAACAGTCTGTTCTTCTGTAACCTATAAGTTAGTTGGAACTAGAGAAATCAAGCCTGCGCATTTCCTTCTAGTTGCGCTGGGGAGATGAGGTAGTCCTAATCGAGGTGAAGAACCTCACCGAAATGCCCCTAGACTCCATGGAGGCAGAACCCAGGGAACAGCTGCCGTAGGCAACCCTGAAGCTCCTGTCTTTTACATGTCTTGGCTGGGTGAGGTTGGAATTGCTTTGCGGATTTTTTACTCCCTTCGTCTCGGTAACTTTAGCTGGAGGGCCAGCTGTGGAAGGTGTGCTCTTTCCTTTGGATGGTCCCGCGCCTCTTATTGAAACCATCAGGCCTTAAGCGTAAACGTGAGAACTATGATTGCTTCAGTCCTGCCTTACTTCAGGAGGACAGCATTAAAAAGCCCTAAAGATGGTGTTACGAAAACCTTTGTGGTGTTTCCATTCTTTAAGTCTAAGGACTTTGTAGGCAACAAGGACGTTTATACTTACAAGAAACGTTGCCATTCACATAATTGCCATTGATCAGTATGGATTTTGGTATTACCATTGTGATGACCATGGAAACAAAACCTTAACAACTAACGATACCAACCGGCACGCTCAACCTCAGGAGAGAGGCTCTTATGAAAAGAAATGACGAAGAGTGTAAAGGAGGTTTCTTATCCCTGCCACTTGTTTAATCACCATACGTTTGACCTTGATCACCTCTTTTGTTAGCCACCTTTAAATAATCTATCCAACAATTATTTTCACTAAATTTACGAGTGTTTTGCCACATATAAAGGCGATCCATTAATTTTCAGAAGAGTTAAAATGATAATTGCCGCCTGAAGATGGGTTCCCGTCCGATAAACAAGTGAGCTTATCATCTCAACCATTTATCTTACCTCGTGATATCTCTATTAAACCTTTGATCTTAAGCTTCCATTCTATTAGCAGTTGAATGACTAAGAACAGAGCGTTTGAAGCCAGCAGGCTCAAAATCTCCGAGTACCCTTTCGATGAGCATCCCCGTTGTCTTTGAGTATCCAACCACCGTTTGTGAAATATTCATCTTTGTCTTGGTCTCGGCCTGGTTCTCTTCTTCCGATAGTACCTCAGGGCCTGATGTGCCATTTCTGGTAGAGTAACTTGCCAAAACAACCGGAGAACTTGCTTCTGCAACCAACCTGCAGCACAAAGGAGAGGAACTCCTCATAATTATTTTCTTAATTTTGTTTCTCTTGTTTTACGAGAATAAAGTAGAAAGTAAGCCTGCTTATCTCCAATGTAGCAACAGGCTTCAATGCCTGATAAAATAGCAACAGCCATAAAGTTCGCGTAGATGGTGAAAGTTTTAGATGAGAATTGGGCCCCAAACGAGGAAGGAGATCACAATTCTTGTGAGACCCTCGAGGCCCGTCCTCACATAGATGGAGTGTTTTCTACCAAGAATTGGTTAAATGAATGGAAGACCATCTTATATGGTGCGGGGACGCCTCCTGTACCATTTTCATCTCAGGAGGCCTCCAAGTGGCCATCCCTTAAAGGTTTCAACTTTCGGGCAGGCCAAAGGACATCCATTTGGCAAAAACAGGGGATATGGTTGATACACCAGCCTCCAGTAAATTCATGACACACGAGTAATATATGGTGTGTAGCACAGCCTGACGGGTCATTCCCATCCTCGTTCTTCGAATGGTTTTCATCCTATCGATACCCTTCTCATTGTGACCGACCAATTTTTTGCCGCCTGGTTACTTACTGTTAATTAGGAAGAAAGGGGTCGCCACTGGTCCAGAAGGAGCTGTCTTCCAAGGTCGACTCAATGCAGGGGAGTAAGGATATAAGCCGCCTCATCCGTAGACATAGGAATGAGGGAAATCACTTTTACGCTAAAAAATTGTTGTTTGGGGCCTTGAAAAAGTATAGGGAAGCGGCACCAACTTTTAAGAGGTTGAACATCCAAAAGTGGCTTTAAAAGTCTATATTTCATTAAAATTCTTGTTTATTAAGCTCTCTCTCTCCTATGGCCGGGCACCAATGCCTCTAAACCGGCATGGTAAACTTTCTAGCCCATGCTCTTGTTTAGTGACATGCATAATACATATTATGGATAACAGTAACAGGATTAACCTCCAAGCCTAAGTCTGATACTCATTTTGGACACAATTTCTTCTTATCCTCCTTCAAAGTCACTTAATTCCCTTTTTCTTAGTCTTTATCCATGAAAAAGTAAGCAATGGAGGATTTTAAAATGGTATATTCTTCCGAATATACAAGCTTTTTATTGTAACCTTCACCAAGTTAATTGGGATGATGAAAGAAAAAAAATAATTGGGAGTTCAAAGGACAAATGAAAAATGCAGTTAAACACACGGCGAATATACAATGTATAACGCTCACGTCACACAATTCTCTACTTAACTCCTTCTCTCACTAAATACACGACTTATATTCCACATACACAAATATACCTTCGTATTGTACTTTATGTGAATCCAGAGACATGAATACACTGATTCACTGACAGTCCATTAACCCTTATTTTAAAAAAATGGGGAATTCTTGAGCTTGGGTTCTCCAGCTAGCGCCATTATGTGGCTTCAGTCACTTTTGACGATAGGCACAAAAAGATAATATGGCTATTTTTCTAGCCAAAAATACAGCCATTTATATTTTAATTTCTCAAATATAATGCAAATGTTTTGCGTTGTTGTTTCTTCTACTATTTTAAGGCGTTCGACAAGTAAACATGTTTTCAAACGAACGTTTTGTCAAAAAAGAAATTATGACAGCTTGTGGAAAGAAATCCTCTACAAACACTTTAATAACTTACAGAATACTTGGCACTTTATTATATATTTGTTTTGCGCAATTTGTGCTTTATCTCAAATATATCCTCAATAAAGGCACCATTGGGAGTTATTTTAGCGCTGGCAATCTGGAGGATAAATGAGCCTTTTTTTCTATTCAATAACTTTTGTTTTGCTCAGGAAACACTACGTATTGATCGTGATAAACATCGGCAGAAATTAATTGCAAGCATCTATTCCAGGAACCTTTCAAAGCAACCGCTCATTCCGGTAAGTTTTAATGACTGTATGGTGGCTAGCAACATGCATTACGCAATATTTTTTTGTTAAACGAGAGATTCCGGAGAAAGCAGTCGCTAAGCACTTCTTCACGGAAGCGTGGAGCGAGATTGCGGTCCAATTTCCCTAGAGAAAGGGAAGGGAGTCCTGTGAGAACCTGCACAGAATAGGTTTGATTTGCTTCCACATATATACTAGAGGTGCCTTCCCGTTAGGTAAATATACCTATGCTCACCAAGAAGAAATGTGGGCGTGCTTCAAAAGATACCAGAATCTAAAGCGAGCTCGACAAAATCCACACTCGCCTGACCAGTGAGGAAGTGGTCGGCGAGCAAAATGACCAGACCTTCTCTGAATAATATTTAGGCCCACAGCGAAAATGTCACGGGAGAATAATTCAAAGGCCTCAACCACCTTACCTAATTTCTTCGAATTGAAGAGATAAATACGTTAACAGTGTTTTTTTTAGGCGGCAGCGGTCTAAAAAGATATACCATGCTAGGCGGAATATCTTAGCAGACCATGTTTGCTGACGGTCATTGGAGCGGAAGAGCAACTTAGTAGGGCCTTGAGAACCATGGGTGTGGAGGAAATGTTCCCCTTGACTTCACTCGAACACTACCGGCACTGTCTGTCTTTAGTGGAGCATGAGTGTTCATGTTTAAAGGTTCTAGGTATCCCTCCTTTGCTAAGGTGAATGAGTAGTTCTACTACAAACGGCATCGTTGAAGTTGATTTACTGAATTAGATCCATAGTGGGGTCCAACATTCCAAATTAAATTCAGCCACTTCCCTTTTGCTGGTTGACACAGCTCTACATTTCTTTCTTAATTCATTGTATCAAAATATCACAGTACTACATTTAGCTATGGCTTTCAGTCCCCAGCACTCCCTCAGTGTTCGGGAGTGCTAAGAATCTCTGGTTTGTTAGTTAGTAGTTGTTTTTGTTACTTTCTAAGATTCTCTATCTATCAGTTTTTGTCAGGAATTATTCTTATTTTTTCTGACGACATCGAATCTACCCCTGGCCCTATCTGTCCTTAATTCTGCAATTCATTCTACTGCAAAATCCGTAGTCTCTATGGCAACTTGAGAGAGCTTTATGTTGCCTCAACTAAATATGATATTATTTGCTGCTTTGAAACTCTTGTATCAAACAGGAGACATACCTCAGAACTCTCTTTGCTAAATTTAATAAGTCTATGCAATTTATAAGAAACTCCTTACCTCGGGCGCAAGGTTTGTGTGTATATACTCGAGCGGGATTTAATGCTTCACGTTTTAGTAAGTAAGAATGTGCATGTTATGAAATCGTGATTATTACAGTTTACAGCCATTTTATCAATTTTTATAAATTTAGCTTTTATAGAAACCCCGAGTTAGATGACAGTATTTATGATTGCCTTCTAAACTCATTTATTAATAGATGAGGACAAGAAATCTTGCTTCATTTTTATTGGTGATATGAATGCTCATCACAGAGACTGGCTAATTTCAGTTTCCACAACTAATCAAAATACTATTGCTGCTCTTGATTATTTTCTAATATTACTGACTGTGAATAGTTAGTTACTAGTGCAACTCATCTATCCGGCAATCGTCTTGATCTTTTACTTACAAATGTAGGAGGGGTTGTTGAGGTTTAAAACAATGCACCAATTGGTTTCTCAAATTATCAAGATTAGGCTTGTAAAATCAAGTTATATTTCCCTATTCCACACTTTACCTCCTGCAGGGAGGTTGTTATATAATCTAGAATTAACTGTGCTTTTAATATTATTGTTTTCAAGGATATTTATGATGCTCCTTGCCACATTACCTGCAGTGAATTTTAAGTTTATTAGAATTGAAAAGTAGGTTTGTATCAATGAAAAATCCAAAAACTCGATCTCATGGTAAAGCATGGTTTAATGAATACTGTGGCCTAGCCAATTGTTATTAGCTTGCTGTCTATAATCTTTAGCCTGATAACTGCCTTCACTTGTGTTGGAAGAGCTATGTTTGGATAAGGAACAGGGCAAATAATGTTTATAAAGAGGCTGATGCTCAACATAATGCCCATTTGAAGAATGTCCTCACAGATGCAGTTGGGCCGCATATTTGGTGGTCAGCACTTAAATCTGATTTTTTTGGTTTTGAGTCATGTACTCCTCCCTTAACGAAGCCTAATGGTAGCGTTATATATCATCCTCTTGATAAAGCCAGCATTTTCGGTGACAGTTTTAATTCCAATCAAAGTAGGGTGAAGATTTAACTGCCTTTAGGCTGTCACCCGCTATCTAGTTTTAATACATTTGCTTTTAGATCCTCTGAAATAAAATTTTCTTTATCTAACTTAGACAACTTTGGGGGAACTGATCCTATTGGACTGTTTCCATTGATTTTAAAAAGATTTAGCAGCCAGTTAGCTGCAAAACTGGCTGATAAAATTTCGTATTTTAGTTCATCGGGCGTCATCTAAATGCTGGCGTTCAGGCAACTTTCAAATTTAAATTAAAATTCAAATTTTTATTGATTAAACACATTACAAAATAAAAATAATTATACAAAATTACGTTACAGAAATATATAAGTAACGCTTCTAATGAAGCCCATGAGGAGCAAAGCCCGAATTCCCAAAGGATCATCATCATCTCCATCTCCCAGGGAATATAGACCCATTTCCATCACAACGATGTTATCTAAACCATTTGAACATCTGCTGTCCAAACGTCTTACTGTATGAGTGAGACAGTTTCTTCCAGTGCCTCAGTTTGGCTTTAGAAAGGGGTTAGGCACTGTTTATGCACTATTATTGCTGGTACATGAAATGTAGTCTGCGCTAAACAATAATTATGAGTCTAGGCTTTTCTCTGTTGAATTTATTGCCGCCTTTGACAGGGTCAACTATGATGGCTTGATTTTTAAATTGAATTCTGTTAGCATTGGTGAGAGATTCTTAAGTATTTTAACAGAGGTTTTTAACTAATAGAGAACAACGTGTTGTTGCCGATAGGTGTTTTAGTCCTTATTCTAGAGTATATTCTGGAGTTCCTCAGGGTAGCGTTCTTGGGCCTTTTATTTTCATATTATATACTAGTGACATATGGTTTAATATCACCAATAAAATTCTAGCATACGCTGATGACACCTCTCTCTATGCTTATGTTCCATCTCCTGCAATGAGACTAAGTGTTGCAGACAGCCTCACTGAGAGAGGGTTCAAATAATATTCATTCCTGGTGTCTCCATTGGGCTATGCAATTGAACCCTAGTAAGCATAACGAAATGATTGTGAGTCTTTCTAGATCTCTCTTACCTAAACATCACAATTTTTTAAAAAATGGAGTTTTGATTAAGAAAGCTGACCAGCTCAAACTCTTGGGAGTAACTCTAGGTTCGAAACTCACTTTTAAAACGTATCTAAGATACATGTCTCTGGAAATCTTGCAGAAATTGGGCATTCTTCCTAAATCTAAGAAAGTTTATGAGGATGATGATTTTCTTCGCAAGTGTTTATTTTCTTTTATTCTGCCTCATTTTGAATATTGCTCTGCTGTATCAAGTTCTGCTACAGACTCTCATCCGTAATTGTTAATTTTATTCTGTAAAATATTTACAATCAGATTTGAATTTAGACATTGCAAATCGTAGAGATGCTGGAGCTCTTTGTATTTTATTAAAAACTAGTGAATGATGTGATTCATCCCCTGCATAAACTGTGGCAGAGATTTTATCAACCAGGCAGAGTTACTAGGTATTCTGCTACTATAATTTCGATGGCATTCGAAATTGGTCGTTATTCTACATCTCAGTTTTCTAAGTGTTTTTTACCAAACATATGTTGATTGTGGAATACCTTGCCTACAAATATTGTAACTGCTCCTAACCTTGATGAGTTTTGTAAGATTGGTTAATGTCTTTTTGTTGCGTACCCATGGGGCTGTTTAATTCTTTTTCCTTTCTTTCTTGCTGTGCTTTAATATCCTAAATTTTCAGTCAGGCTCTTTGCACTGTCAATATAATAATAATAATAATAATAATAAAGATATACCTGTGAAGGGAAATGAAGAGATTGTTGAATAGACTGTAAAGCAAGGTATTACACACAAGCAATTCTTAGGAATTGATAAATCCGCCGAGCGTCCATTTGTGGAGTTCATCACTGGACCTATTATATCCTACAATTTGGTGCCAGAGGCCTACCTATTTTATATAACGAGCCCTAAAACATTTCTTTTTATATAGAGTAACACAAACTTGATAGAAATTTGCCGTGAATGGCAATGAAAGCAATTGAGTAAATAACATTAGGAATAAAAATGTAAATATTACTATAAAATATATATTTATATACCGAAATAAAAGTTAAAATAATTCTTTACCCTTATTCTCTCTTCTTACCTGCTTTTCACGTTTGACTTGCAACCTTTTCATTCTGTCTTGAACTAAACTCCAAAGGCACTTAAGGCATTTTCTTGTTCAGAAATTCAGTAATTTGGTGATTTATTTGACGACATCGGTTAAATAATCTGTGTAAATTTAAAATGATTTTTATTAATCTATGATTGTAAAATGTACCCAAATCTCATTTAAAGGCGCTTAAATAGTCATTTGTTTGTGCCATTAAAGACGCATCATTAGAATCTGTCTCTCAATTTTATTTAGAAGTACAAAACTTCACCCATAGACAATCCATACCAACAAAAAGACAATAAAATTAACAATAAAAAAGGGGAAAGCAATGAAAGAAACACCTTAATCAGTAGCTGGTAGATTAGTATTATCCCTTTGAGCTTAGGTTTTACTGTATAAGTAGACAAGGCAAATAAATCTAAGGTAACTTTCAATTGGCAGATATAAATTGCATTTGAAAATCCCCAAATTTAGTGATCTTTACATCATTGCTTTTCAAGTTCTTAAATATCTTAGTTAAACATAAACAGCACATCAATGGTATCTGTGATGCCTCTTACTTACGGTGTTTTATTTGCGCTATCCTGAGCCACAAGGATTAATAGTCACCTCACCGATGGTTTGCACTTTTTTATCGCTATTAATAACGGCACATAATAATATGGCTCAACCGTGTCTAAAGTCTTTGGGACAAATATCTATTTATAAACCACATAAAAAAGTGATTGTTACATTGCTTACTCTCTCTAAAACCACGTAAATAATTTCCATACTCCTAGCGAACGTCATTTAAATAATCTTTAAATTTTCTGCATGTCAAAATTTATGCCAGTTAAACCCTTTAACTAACTACACATGGTTATATTTAGGCCTCTTTGATAACATCATTGGAAAAAAATCTAAATAAACAATTTTAAAGTCAACTTCCAGCAATAGTCTAGTTCAACTAATTAGTAATTATTAAAGCTACCTTCTCTATTTACTTTTTTTAGAATTTGCACTACAGTTATGATTAATACTAAAATCAAAAATATTTAAAAAATTAGTTTTAATTTAAGTATTATGGTAAAGGATTCGCATGAGTCTTGTCTGGCGTCGGTTCTCTCTTCTTCCACTTATAGTAGACTCAAATGTACATTATCTATGAACGAAACGATACCCTAGCTTAATTCATTCCTCTAAAATTTAGAAAAGGCGAGCAGTGCTGCTTATATTTCACGCCGGGATGAGCTCCAATGCGAGGAACTCCGAATACTCGTGTGTCAATATGAGGACAATTCAGAGGATCAGGAGAGATTTAGATGAGTTAGTCTCTGATCGTGAGTGGAATATAGCTGCAAAGAATTCAGTATCAACTTTCTGATGCCAAAAGAAATTACAAATTTGTCGCTGAGATCCAGGCTAGCATTAAAAATGATCCCAGCAAGTCAATGAGGTCCATAGCTTGGGCAAGAGAGTGTCAGAATCTTTCATTCTTTACTTATTACATGAAAATATTTGCTACTAATCATAGGAGATGAAAATGGTTCAGCTGCACTATCCATCACCTCAAACATTTTATACCCCGTCCCTTAATTAGAAAACAACTATTTATTATTTCCAAGCACAATTGTCGTTTGAATGCGATTTGTTTATATACTGGGTAGCATCTCCTCTTATCAAAGTTAAGCCCCGGTCTTTGATAAAATTTATTTTAAAGGGAAAACCAACTAAAACTTCTCTGCGGAAAGAGACATCTGTAAAGACCGTGCTCAAGAAAGATGGAGTGAAAATGTGACAAATCATAGAGGCACAGATTCTCGGTGAGCATTGCCTCTAGAAGGGGCTCTGGGAGGTAAGCCCAGAACAACACCTCCTTTAAAAAATCATTACTCAACATAATGGAATACTAATGTGTAAAGTGAAAAAGGGAGAAATTTGTACATACTTTGATACTTTCATTAATGGTACTAATCATGACACATATTTTACCAATTTTCTTTTGGGGGAAAGTATTTAAAAAATAAGGACAATTAATGAAAAAGATTGAAAAATTGGGCACCTATCACATAATTTGGATATAAAATAATGTTTTTAATTTTCGTTTTAATTGTTTTGGTAAATAAAAATTTCAATAAGTTGGACTATTATTAAAGTAAATCCTTTGATAATCTGAATTGTAATAAATTATTTTAGACACCAAATTGTCTTTGATGAACTTTGGTGGGGAATCATCATATACCCTACGATAATTACGCTTATATTTTATTGCCTAAAGTCAAAGATAAAGAACTAGGATTCTATGTTATTTAGCTATAATGGTTCACTCGAAAATGAAAATATTAAACCTGAAGATCGGCGGCGCAACCGATTGGACGCAAAATATTTAGTTCCTGTTCCAAAATATTTCATCTTTTTTTTGTAAATTAAAGGGCACTACTTGTGGGAGAGATATCACTGCGGAGGGACTTCCCTACCGTGATCCTGAGTTTCAATCAATAGAGGGGGTCTTGGGGGCAGAGCCAACCAGCATATAATCATAATTATTGAGATAATAATGTTCTAACATTTTTTTAGCGTTTTCATTTAACCCAACGTGCATAAACATTCATGCGGGAGTGAACGAAACATAAACGTATTATATTGTTGTTTTGGCTGAAAAAAATACACTCTTTCGGGCGTGCCATCGATCTTCGAGGTTACCTTGGAAATATGGCGGTTTTTTCCCTCCAAAAGGAGTAAAATATATAGATCAGATTTAGCATAATTAATTTTGTATGTACGAAAAAATATGAGGAAGATGAACATTAATATTCTTACCCCATATCTCCTACTTGAGGTAATCAATTTCCCAATCAATTAAAAAGATATATGCAGATTAAAATGAACAAACTTTTTTAAATAGTTTGTAACTGAATATCGGTTAAAGTTAAGAATTTATACATCGAGTATACAAAAATTCAGGATGTTACCTAATTTTAACAATAAATAGTGGATGATTAGTTCGAAAGAGGAAAACAAGAAAGCCAACGTTGTTTCCTTTGACACATTACAAACTTGTTTTATAAAGCAAAGAATTCCTACTTAGTTCCTATAAAAGTTACAGATACCCGAAAGAAATCAACTGAATTCAATATCTTTTGTATTCATTAGCAAAGATTCATTGACAGAATGAGGGCACTGCTGGGTTTGTGACTAGCTTTTCATTAATAGACTATTTTGGAAACTCGAAAAAATTAAATTATTGGTTGGAACTTTGACCAATTTTCAAATCACATCGGAATAAATAGTGATCAGAAATAAAGCGGAAAAAATAGAGAAACACTGTATAGTATTACGACCAATAAGATTAGATTGAATTAGAATTAATGGCCGATCCATATAAATATATATATATATATATATATATATATATATATATAATTAGATTTAGTCAGATGGTTAGTTAATTTACCAAAAGATTAACATTATTGGGTTGCTTCGTAAAAATAAACAAACATGGATCAGATTCAAACAAACTGATATCTACGAATTTAAAAGTTAATTTTTACTTCATATATAACTAGATCAAATATAATTAATAAAATATTAAAATGCATTTATTCTTGTTTAATTTTATTGGTAATATATTATCAGTATTATTATAATAATTATTATTATATATTTACATACTTACTAAGAGGCAGCAAGGACTTCTTAGTCTGTAGTGATCGAACTACGCAGTAGGTGGATGTTTAATGAGGATCCTTGCTAAACACAGTTGTCGACCTTAAGAGGTGCGGACATTTATATGATTATACTCTTATTTGTGGAATTTGATACGATTGTCCCTGCACCAGCTTGTATGGTCAACAACTCTGTTTACTCGGACTAATCATTAAACATCCGTCTTTGATAATTCTATCTCGAAACAAAGTTTGAATTTGTACATTATAGCTATATATATATATATATATATATATATATATAGATATATATAAATATTAGTAAGGCATTCTTGGATTTTATAGGAGCAATTCGCGAACACTTTGCAGAGTTATCTTTTGGACCTAATGAATCCAGCAATTTTGGTCCCAGAAGCCGCCTATTACTACAATTCTACCTACTGCATAGTCTGACCACTGCATGTCCACTCAAATGCCATTCCAATTCTATACTAATATGCTAGTAGTCTTCTTTTGGACATTATTGCTACGATGTTCACTCACGTGACATTTAATAAACAATGGGCTCCGTATTTAAAGAATATCATTATTCGTAAAATAACTGTCCTTTTTACTATCCAGACCTCTAGAAGTTACTACCTCTGCGGAGAGTGCGTTCCATTTATCTATGATTTTAAAGGTGAATTTTTTTTTTTACCCATGTTCGTTTGAAACCTCCTTCCTTTGAGTTTAAAACCTGTTACGTGTGATACAATGATCGTACTTAAAAAAATATTCATAATCTACCTTCTTAAACATACTTATTTTTTTTTTTATTACTTCGATAACTTCACATAGCAATCGCCTAGTTCCGAGACTTAAGAGTTCTAATGTATTTTATTTTTCGATATACAATTTTTTTCTAATTTAGGTAACTATTTTAGTTGCCCGTTGTTTATCTCTTTCCATTTTATTGATGATTACATGTGTATAACGTGACGACAATTGTATCGCGTATTTTAGTTTGCGTCTTACTAAACTATTATATAAAGGTATTATTATATCTTGCAGTTTCTAGGGAAAACTTATCGCAATAAATCCAATCATTGGGTTTGCTTTCTTACGCGCCTTGTCATAGTGTTTGTTAAACTTAGAATCCTTTGTAACCCGATTCCATAAATCTTTTTCTTCCTCCACGGAGATAAGATTTTTACCACTCATTTCATAGTTCAAACTTGGGTTATTTGGATTTACGTGCAAAACTCTACACTTGTCTGAATTGAATTTCATGTTCCATCTATGAGACCATTCGAAGATTTTTTCTATATCCCGCTGAATTAATTTGCTAGTTTACTCACTTCTAACTTTATCCCCAATTTTTGTGATTTTCGCAAATTTGGATAATCTACCAAGTAAGCCAGTTTCCATATCGTTTACAATTTTATTATCCTTATTATTTTTATAATTATATTATTATTTTTGTCAAATAGCAAGAAAGAATTATCTAAACTCCTTTTCTTCGTCATCTCTCATTCAAAAATTATTTATGCAGAATTTAAGAACTTAACTAATCAAACTCCCTAAATTGAGTGGTACCGTCGTTTTCCCAGACGAACCAAATTGAATTAATAAGCATCCTGATATTCTACAAAGATCAATGTGTAGTTAGATTAATCTGCATGTGGCGTTATCTCAACATTTGATTGCACATTTTAGTGGAAACACATCACTCCGACTTTATGTCGAGGAAAGCAGTCAATTGTTTACTGTATTGTATCCACTCTATTGAATATTCCCTGTGTTGCATACTACTCCCACAAGATCAGGTGAAAGGGAGTATGCTTGTTCGCGTCACAAATGTTGCGCGAAACCTTCTGTTGGGGATATTTCGGGGTGTTATTAAACTTTTGTGAGTGTTCCATTTTCGTTGCAAGGTTGTATGGTTTATATTGGTGCTTTTATTATTTTTATTATCACCACCAGGTAAGACGCTTTACCATGTATAACGGGGCTCGAAACACATAATCAGGCATATTTCTATCACGGATAAATGAAAAGAGCAAACAAGATGGGAACTTACCTAACGAGCACAGTGAGACTTGTTAATAGCGATAGCCTTCTGGTAGGAAGCAAAACTGAGAATAGCTTATACTGACGACTGTAACGAAGAAATTAAAACAGAAAAGCAATACGGATAAATTAAAATGTAAATATAATGACGTATCTTATAAAATAATCAAAATGAGAGGCAGAAGAATGTCGTATTAAAAGCTTTCTTGGTCACAGGCAAACCTCTTAATCCCGCTTAATTCGAAAAAGCGAGAGACTGTTCTCAGCCTACCCAATGAGCGTCTGTATGTTTTAAAGGAAAGTCCAAAGAGGCTCTAACGGTTCTGTTTACATAATTCTGGATTATTTGCCAGATTTCAGTGGACTCGCCATTCATCTCTATGGATAATTAATCGATCTCTCATCACTTCTTTTATTATTGGCAAAAGTGTTTCTTGGTCAGTATGCTCTTAATTCCATATACACAAATGTTGGTGAGTAAATGGTATCTCCTAGGCCAAGCACCAGGACTTGACTTCTAAGGCCGTGACCTCGAAGTTGTTGTTGGGTTAGATTAGGGTAGGAGGGGCTAACCGAAGCTAACATCAACCTACTGCCTGAGTTTATGCAAACGACTTCGAATACCTCGTATGTCCAGAATGGCGAACCCAATTTTATATGTCAGTATTTTGTTTATTATTCTTGACATGATACAATATATGTATGTGTTTAATTAACTTAGACATTTTTTCTAACTAGAGTCAAATATAAATCCTTTTAATTTTGACATAAATCTCTTCAGTCGAGTGAGAGCCAAACAAAGCGTGAAATCTGCTGCAAATTGCCCTAATGGAGAACTTAGGAGATTAATAACCAGCTCTTTCAAATGTTATAGTTTCTGCATGCGTTCCTATTACTAAGTATCTCCTAATCATTACGGAGAGCTATAAAAGTCATACGCTATCCATTATTATAAATATATTTACTCATTGGCTCGACCAAATGACAAAATAGAGCATTCCAGAATATCTCTATTATAGCTCAAACTTTCTAATCGCATATTTGTATTGGGTGATAAGCCATATAAGCTACATATATATAGAAGGATTACATCGAAAGAAAATAAAATGACTTTTTTATAATATGTGCACCAATTCTTACCAAATTTCGGCAAATTTCCGAAATCTGATTCGTTAAAATAGTCAGAGACAACTCGAAACCGTAAACTTTGCCATCTATCCCTAGAAAATCATATTTTGGGGAGAAAAATAAACTTAAAGAAAGAAAAACTTAGGGTAAATGGATAGCTATACTAAGACCAATAAAACAAGATTTCCTAAGCTTAAGGTTATAAAACTTAAAATAAAGAATATATAAAATCATGGAATGAATGCAAAATAAGCTAAATCACAAATTTAGGGAACGCATACCAAAATATCTAAATGACTAGGCAGATACAATATAAGAGACACATTGTAAGATGTTTTATGTGCGTCCATTATAAAGATAACGAAGCCTCTTTCTAATAATGAAATCACCTGTCACAAACGCACTGTGGCATTCAAAGGTTCTACTCAATGTGGGCTTATTAAATTCAGCTGGAGAGTGTTATGTACATAGTTTTTCTTGTCATGCAACATTTATCATGTTATATTTTTCATTTGAAGAATGTCTCTGCTAGCAAGTGGTGATATTATATCATGGAACAATACATTCTAAGAAGCCGAAGGGAAATCATGATTATTTGCATCTCGAGATCCTACAAGATCGTTGATTCGGAGTAACAGACTAGGATGCGCACTATATAGAGACTGGCAACGATTATTTAGATTGTTTTTAAACTGGCCCTACACCCGGGAGAATTGCATTGAAGCCTTAAAATTTGTTATACAGGTGCAATATAAATTATCCGTTCTAGAGGTATGAATATATTAGGCTGATAGTAATCTGTATTTCCTTTTACTGGTCATATGTTTGCTCATACTTGAGAACGGAGGCGACATTTAATACAACTCGAAACACCTTTTCGGAATACAGATTTAACCAACGTCACTCACTTGCGGGCGGTGACTTAGGCATTTAGTCTCATCTTCAGTAAAGAGAGCATTCTTTTGGCTTCGAAGAAAAGGCTACACGCCCTTCCATTTACTAAATATATGATATGCGCGAAGACGCTATTTCAGCATCTCCTCCCTAGCTCCCAATGTGTCGCATTTCATCTGCGGCTTTCAGCATCATGACTAAGAAACTCTTTAGGGAAAAAGGAGTAATATGGTGACTGGGGAAATCAATAGTTCTGATTATGACACCACAGTGGAAGATACCAAGAGGGAATCTTTGTAGCCAGGCAACTACTCCCAAAGCTTAAACAGCAACGGGATTATTACATTTGCATTTCTAGGAGATTATATCGTCTACCAAAGGAACGTGCTGATGTACGTATATGACTCCAATTACGAGGGAGCTGGTTGCTTATATAGTATTTTTCCCTCCTGCTCCAAGCCGTCAGCAGTCCACTGTTCCCTGTGCATCTCTTCCCTGGCGAGTGGTTTGCAACATCCTAACTTTACGTTTCATGTATAGCAACTTTGAGCTCTAAGAGCCGAACAGGCATTATCTACTGCAGGTCGGCGTGATGGCATGCTTTTATTCTGATAGGTTCCTGAAACTTTTGAGTTGCAAGGGACGAAAGTGCTGATACGGAAGTTAGGCTATCAGGACAAAGTGACCTTCTGGACGTTCCTTTTGCTCTTTTATCAATTGACAATATGCCTTTGGGCAACATAGAAAAAACGACGTGAGACGGCTCGAGATAACTAATACATTCCTGCCTACAAAACCAGACTATTTCTGAGGATCTATTCCTAATTTTTCCACAAAATTTCACGTCTGAATCGATGACATCCCTGGATCGATCACTTTCATCACCCATTTTTAGAGGAAAGTATGTTACTTTTGTTTAAATGTTCGAGGATAGGAAGCTTTGCTTCAATACCTTTCTGAGTACAGTTATAACACATGTAACTACACTCTATCTTATATGTTTGTGCTTGTTCCCTGCGAGGAAGTTGGTCTCCTCCTTGTTGTCTCAGCTACTTGGCCTTTTAATTCTTCCTTTAAGGAAAATTCAATAGAATTCTGTGCATTGTTCTTTAATGATTTGAAAAGACTCCTTTATGGCGCTTGCACGAATCAGCTTTATACGAACCTCTTCAAAATCTATATGACAGGGGAGAGGATTTAGTTGGCGTTTTTTCAATTTTAGTTAATGGAAAAAAAATATAAACAATAAAACCCTGTTAAACCTATTTTTAAAAAAATACTTAAACCATATTCCTTAAATTTCTCTCCTGGAAAGTGCTTCGGTTGAAAATAAAAATGCGTTAACGAATCAGATAGATGATATAATCTGGCGAAAATATTCGACACTTTTTATTTTATTATTTTTATCTTTTATTTTCTTTGGTTCAATTTTTAGTCTTTTTGACCTACATCGTGCTTCATACATAGTGATAATATGTGTGTTGGTAAGTTATTGCTTACTGGAGAAGTTAAGGGAGAAATAAAAATTACACTGGCGAAGGGCCATGTGCTACCAGCAGAACTAATCCAATCATAAGAAATATATACAAGTAATAAGTTAACTTTAAACAAATGCACTTACGTTGGTGCACTTAAACATAAAGTAATTAATTTTGAAATATATAGATACAATTCACATATGAGAGAGATAGGCGAGGGATACGCCATACGCACTCTTAGATATTCATGCTGTAAATAAGTTTATAGTATATTATATCCACATCAAAACACATTATGTATTTAAACGTTTAAAATAGGTTGACGTGACAGCTTGTCTCATACATAGGTAAAGCTGGCTCTGAGAAGCTTAAAGATTCTGGCATACTGACGGAAGCAAAGAAAAGAGCAGGCTCCCATTTTCCGAGGTAAGTGCGACGAAAAATATTTAAATGATATTTACTGTAACAGGGAAATAAAATAGGAGAAAGTTTTAATTTGTGTGTTCGGATGGGCCAAAATGAAAAAGTAAATTTTTAAGTTTAGTCACATTTTTCACTAAGAAAGATGTATTTGTTGGTCTGAACGTCTTTTCTCCACCTGAAAATATTGTTTTAATTATATATTGAAGATGACCGGAAGTCTTATCACAACCTGTTAATATTGTTTTCATTTTCTATTTCAATTGGTTGTCACAGCTCCTACAGATTGCAAGAGAGACGGAATTCAAGTGTATGGGCACATGATCCTATGAATTCCACACCACAATGTTAGCAGTGGGTGAAAAGACTTTCGGTTATCTTAAATATAAAATATTTTTTTTTTTAAATACATGGAAATATAAAACAGTATTTTCTCAGGTTGGTGACTTTCAGACCACCCTATACTTTAGCCACATTTTTGTTTGAAATTTATTATAATTCTCAAATTCACTACATCATTAGTTCAACGTTTGGAAAAAGAATATTGTCAAAGGATGTATAGGTAAATATTTGGAGGTTTGAGAGATTTTACTCAAATTAAAAGCGCAATACCAACGAAGCTATATTAGGAAAATGTTTGTAAAGGAGATATCTTGATAGAATGCGGCAAAGCTAGAGAAAATGAAAATGTGTATAAGATATTTAGCTGCAGATCCTCGTACAGTTATCGGTGGCGGAAAGAGATACAAGACCCCAAAACGCTTATGTCATCCCATTACAAACTCAAGTTTTGTAAATTTTCACAAGTGGAATTTAAGGGTATAAAGAGCTTCCCCTTATGGTTTCATTTCTCTCCACCGTATTGCCCTATTTCCTCCAAATAATATTTATTTTCTATTCTTAATTACTCTATCCTTGGGTAGAGAAAATGACGGTTTTGTTTGCTATGAGGCTATTTCTTAATTGTCCGTCCTCCTTTTTTTCTCTTAAGATTTTCAAGGCAAACAGCATCTAGATTTTTGGGTGTAACATTGAATAGTGAAGAATCTTCTCATTTTTCATATTGCCAAACAAAGAATAACTTATCTGTTTCTATTAATCGAATAATAGATTTTTTTTTATAGTGACTATCTGACGAATGGTCTTAATTCTCAAGGCAAAGAGTATGAAAATGACATATTTGGTCGGAGATAGAATTCCCCACGAGGTCGAGTAATCCACGATTTCATAGTAATTCAAAGATGAAAATTGGCAAATATTCCCTTTTCCCCATTCCTTGGAAGGTTTTATAATACTGAATCGTCATGCGGTATAATACACTTTGTCCAGATCGAATATCCCCGTGGCTAAGTGCTGTCTATAAAAGAAGGCTTCACAAAGAGCATTTTCCAATCGGATTAAGTACATCTCACGTGACGTCGAATTTGCGGAAGCCGTAATATACAGATGATAGGTTGTCTTTGCTACCAGGCCAAGGCCAATCTAATATTTATTAATTACTTAATCAACTTGCACAAGCATGAAGTTTGAAAAAATGTGCCTATCTTAGGGGTTGAAGCATGGCATGCGGAACATCTTATGAAACAGCAGCGGTATCCGTGGATGAAAAGAGAATCGAACGCAACGCACTACTCGTAAACTTGTCAGTGAAGGGACCTCCGTCTCTGGTGGAGGTCCGCGGTATTCATCGACATTACGACGGCCAATGAATGCTATGTGAGCTGCATTTTCAAAGTTTGCGCTACCGTTGTCCAGGAGAAAGGGAAGTGGGCCCTGAGTTAACTTTAACCGAATCTCGTTGACTAGTTTCCAACTCTCTGAAAAAAGGGGTCTTCCACTTAAATGAAGACACTTCAACTTGGAAGGAAAAAAAGAAAACTTGCTTCTAACAAACTTTTACAATTAGTCATATTGCTTCTATCCGAGGGCTTTTTCACCATCAACCGACCACCAATGAATTGGACGGTGAACAAAACTGCAAGACGTTGTGGAAATAATAATTAGGCTAAGGGCGATGAGTTTGCAGGATAAGAACAAAACAGCCTCATATATCGACCTAAACTTGCCAACGGGCACGAGATATCCGTTATTTCCTGAAATACGGATCAACGCCCTTGCTAAAAACATTTCTGAAGCGCGGTTTTTGAGATAGCAGTGGTTCAGAAAACGATAGGTGAATAGAAAAGTGATGAAAACCATGAAGTTCATGAACTAACTCGCATCCTAAATCAGGAGGTGCATATTAAGAGTAGAAAGCCAGATTGAAAAACGAAAATAAAGAGGCTCTTTAGCAGTGATGAGTGAAATCATCCGCATTTAGGACAAATATATTCAGCTCGTCAATCTGGTCCGCAAATATCTGACACCTAAGATTGATCGTGTAATCCTTACAGAGGGGATGCCTACCATTCATCGCCCCGAACAAAAAAGAGGCAAGGCACCCCTGTTACGACAAAGTAAGTGCCCTCGTAGTAATTGGCTGAGGGATAAATGAACGCAGAAATAATATTACACAATTTAACCAAGTGTAGCTCCATTGCGATTGCCTACGAGGAGCTATTTATAGCGAATATAAGAATTGAAACATCATGCATGGTGTAAATCGAGCATACTTTTAACCTTAATTTCATGCTGATAGTGGTTGAAAATCCTTTACATATACCCTGTGAGGGTGGACAGGGGGCACGCACAGAGCATGTTCTCCGGGGAACAAATTGTCAAACTAAACGAAAGGAAACGATCATCTGTTGATGCTCTCAATTATGCAGGAGTCAAATGCAATTGCAATGAAGTAATATGCCCTCCAGGCATAGCTCGAATGTGATGCAGAGGCCTGGATCAATAAGAAGACTCACGCTTGCAAGATTCAGAACGTCAAGGCTGTTGACCGTAAAAAGAGCTAAAGTGTTGTCGCCTTCAAATAATAATTAGGGGCAGGTTTGGCGCACAAGGTGACTATTTTCTTCCCAATCTTCAAAGGCAGGGGTACCTCTTTCGAAGAATCGCACGCGTCGGGATATAACGGGCCAGCCGTGAC
This sequence comes from Ceratothoa steindachneri, assembly GCA_963969495.1. Lineage (NCBI taxonomy): Eukaryota > Metazoa > Arthropoda > Malacostraca > Isopoda > Cymothoidae > Ceratothoa > Ceratothoa steindachneri. The sequence continues at coordinate 232,133,789 of OZ018317.1, forward strand.
TGGGGGCATAGGAAGCGACGCTCCTGGTGTACTGCTTTCTGGGAACAGCTTTTAAACTTCTTGAAGACGCTCTCGCGGCAACTTTCGGGTTTAAACTCCTTTGAACCAAAAAAATTCCTGAATATTCATTGCCGTTTTGTCTTACGGAAATTGGTTGAGCAGATAATAAGAGTTGGCTGCCCTTCATGCGACCGTGCTTTTACACCTGCAGGCTCACGAAGGATAGAGTGACTTTTTAAATTGAAGAATAAGACGACAGGTTAGCATTAGGTACGAGATAGATCAAGTCCAGAGTTAACCCCCGCCTTCGATGCTTGGGAAGAAAATAGTCATTCTGAACGGCAAGCAGTTTCTTCTCGAAAGGATACGAGCTGCATTGCTTCTATGAATCAGGTATAGGCTCGCAATAATTCATACACTTATTACTGCACAATAGAGATGTATCATACAATGTGTTTGAGCAGTTTGAGCAGAGTAAAAACTTACCAAACTTGGCCTATCTGCAAATTCGATTTGTAAGACCAAATCGGTAGGAGTAGGAACAGATCCACGGCAGAGGTAAAAATACCCTGACATGGTAGAGTTAACAGCCGGCATGCACAGAATTGGGGAGCCTATCCCGATCAAAAGTAAGTTTGATTGCTCCTTAGAAGGTGAACTCCTTATTATAACTTATGAGGAGTTTTTCCCAAGTTCCCTGGTATAAACCACAACTTTGAAGAAATCATGGTACGGTGGGGTGTCCCTGAAAATGCGAGCCATCGAGTGTCTGAGAACTCATCATGGATTTCTAGACAGTGTTCGCCTTATTCTAGAAGGCTCCATTCAGAGAAACGGGAGACGTCGGATTCTCTACATACAACTCTGACTAATTCCTGACGCTGATGAAGCCTTTACCTTATGTTTTGGACAACATGCTCTAATCAGTATAACGAACAACGAAGAAACACTTGAAGCCAGCAAGATCGAAGACCTGCCTTCATCGAGGCTGTACTCACCCTATTTACAATCCCTGTCGTTGTATGCGCTTCCACGCTCAGGGCATCTAGGGTCGGGATGTACCAGCGGTGGCCAGTTTACCTGCCGTTACCTTAGGTGAGCTAAAAGAGAAGAACCCCTTGTCTCTCCAGAAGTCATCCCCATCCTAAAGAGTTAGGGACCGCAACCGGGCACTCTCTTGACGTATAACCTGTAACTCTGCTCGTATTGCTGCTTCATAAAGTCACAATACACTGATGTAATACAGTGGAAGGCACGGAACATCGTGCTTCACTATCCCTACTTCCTCTAAGGGGGTTTGCCCTATCAATTTTTGGACGCCTGCTCACCTATTCATGTGGGCCCCTGTCAAAAAGGAGAGATCGGCTGCAACGGTATTAAGATGAGTCTTCTGAGGGTGAAGAAATTTGAGAATGAGTGGAAATGGGTTTTACCCGTAAACATGCTCAGTTGTGAAACCCTTTGAAAAAAGACAGAGGGGCCGCTAACAGTATTAAATTGGAGTCGTTTGAGAGCAACTCTAAAGAAGGGCGTGATGAAAAATCAGCCTCACCCCTAACATAAGGGATGGTTATACGCATCTCAGCTAAAGGTTTGGAGGAACCCTTGAAGTTGTACACATATTGGGTACCTCCTCTTAAGAGGGGAAAAATCGGAAGCCCTTTTACGCAAAAAAATGGTTAGTGTGACCCAATCCAGCGGTCAGAGTGGTGGATCATGATTTCCCTCGCTTACCATAACACAAAGTATAGGTGAGGATTCTATCTGAAATTTTGATAGAAGAGACCAACGCACTCGTGAATGTAAATTGGTGACCACTAGATTCGAAAAAAAAGGTAGTTATGGGCTATACCCGCGTTCAGCCAACCATGGTGCGCTAATGATATTTTTTTTAACTGTGCATTGAAACACACCGACCAGAACTTACCCAGTGGACTGGTCAAAGTCAAAAGACTGCAGCTCTTAAATGGACAACCAGAAAAGCAGAGCTTAGGTGTTGGTTTTTTAAATAGATCGTATTAATCGTCAATTGGACGGCCAATTTCTAAAAATCTATTGATACAGACCCAAAGACAGGACCCAAGTCTTTTAGTTGGCCTAGAAGCCTACAAGGTAGTAAAGCCCGTAACCAAGATCAGTATTGCATAATGCCCCAGAGAACAGCCATAGAAAGGTCCTAATCCCAGTAAACGCAAGGAAGGGCTATTGGGTCAAAATCCATCTTCCAATTAATCGCGCTAAAGAGCCCAGGATCCCTCAAGTCCTTGATTCTCCAACTGCATGCCTTAAAATTGTTGTTTATGGAGGTTCCAAAGCCTTTCTCCTGACACGACATGAGGTATCTTGTCAAGCTTCTAATCCAAGAAAAAGGGGTTGAAGTTAATATCCGTAAAAGAAGAATGCATAGAAGGAACGATGAGAAAGCACAAAACTTCACATGGCTTGTCAGAGTGATAGAATTAACCAAGGAGGAGCTTCCCTAAATTGTACTCAGGCCGGGAAAACGGGACTGTTTCAGATACCAAGTATAACAGAATAGACATGATGTTATCCTGCTGGGTTTAACAATGGGAGTTCTTTAATACCCTGAGATGATTAAGTTTACGACGAATGTTAAGATTTCAGGCCTTATTTTCCAAATGGAATTTTGGAGGGGGTTTCAGTCCATTTTTTCCTTACCCTTGAAAAGAAAGGAGGAATGCAAGGCTGCCCTCTAATGATTGGAGTGATTATGATGTGCTCTCAATATGAACAGGTAAAGAGGATGTCTAACTTTAGTTGTAATAGCGAATAATTTTTTGTCATTTTATCTTTCAAAATGTGGTTATTACCGAGAAAAATTCCTAAACATCATTTTCCACCTATTTTTCGTTTTCCACACGTAGACAAAATTTTTGTTACAAATAATTTTACACTTTTCGCAGCATATTTTGCACGTTTGTTTATTTTGAATTGAATTCAATAATGAATAAACGTCGTAAATTTAGTTTTCTTCATTGACTTCAAGTAGTCACGCATATAAAAATACTGTCATATCACTTCTATGACAGTGACTGAATTATCTTTTCCTTGCGCCCTGAATGAGTTGAGAAATATATGAAACAATGAGGGGCGTGTCAATGCCATAAGTCCTGCAAAATTTTATGAACAAAAACACAGCCCTATGAACGAACTCTTGTCAACATTTAGATTAAAAGTTTACGACTAAGTGAATCAAGACTTTGGTAGAGGATTGCGTTTTCTAATTGTGCCAAATCAAGCTGTTTACCCTCCACCGATCGATGTCTTTAGGATGATCCCCACTCTATGTAAAACACCTATTTTACTCTCAAAAGCCTTCCCAGTTTTTTTACAGATCTGTTTTTTTCCAAACTTTCTGTGTGATACGCCTTCGTTGGCATCGCGCTATACTTTCCTTTAAAATATACTGACCGACTTGCAAATATTACTGCCTATACCACTATGTACATTCATTTAAACTTAGTCCAATTGCAAATATTTTTAACATAGAAAAGCTAACTACAAGTTAAATTAAATCTAGTCGCATCCGAAAACTGGCATATCTAACATGCAATAATAAGCTAGAGTTTGGGCGCAATGTTTAATTCAGCTAAGCGGCAACTAATTTCATGAAGGTAATGTTTTTATCATTTATTTCGAAACGTTCAAATTTTCCCCTTGGTTGCAATGTAGTAACCTATTGTCAAAATGTTTCAAAAGCATTAGATCAACTGAAGCCAAACAAACGTTTGGTAAACAAAGTATAATTCTTATTACAGGAATAAAAAAAACACTTTTTCTTCAACAGCGACCAACAAATCGCTCTTTAAGCTATAGAGCGTTTCCTAATATTCTGGTGAGACACAAGATAGAAGAATCAAACTTCAATCTACCCCATTTCAATTTGTTAAAAAATTAGGGGGACATAATCAAAGTACTCATGAAAAGGGCCAATCACCTTTTGTGGTGAATCCACCTATTTAGCAATATTTTACGGCGTATTTGAGATCATTTTTCGCAAGTATACGAGTAGGCGGACAATTTGCTCTTTTCTGCTATTCGCAATTTGTTGCAACTCCCTAAAACACACATATCTTCTCCACGAAATATTTTAAATTCTAATTTTATGTAGCGCATTTGATTCTGGCGAAATTAAAGCATTTGCCATTCCGAGCTTCTTGCCTTCGTCACCATCTAACAGATCTCTCATTAGTTGTAATAATCCCTTTTATGTGACTGGTACCTCTCCTGACGCCCACTTACTGTAGTTTTACGTTCTATTAAAAAGATAAAATCTCCTTCATTGGCTATTGTCAAGATTGATCACAATGTTCCGTAATGTCTATGGGAATAGAATTGCAATTGTATGAGTTGCCCTACAAAAATTGCCTCCCTGTGATTTCGATCATAATCACGATGTGACGGCTGCCGAAAATTAAAGAAATAACGGAATGCAGTGGATAAGGTTTTTTTTCACTCTAATTATAAACCTAATAAGTAGTAAAAATATACCTATTTGGACCATATCGAGCACAAAGCTCTAGTTACTTCGTTCTTAACACCATTGGCCAGGTGACATTAATCACCTCGTAATTTCTATTACTATATATATATTTCGTGGTACAACCACACTATACCAAACACTACTCCTATATTATGGAGGGGGGGTGATAAATTAATCACCTACTGCAACGCGAACAGTTGAATGACTATTCGTAGGGATTAAAAACTGACCATGAGGTCACTCTTCAGGCTTTGGGTTTCAAATCCTTAATAATCAAACAGTGCATAAATGGTTGGCTAGATTTACTTTAATAGGCCAAGAGTATCGTTCATGGTTAGTTAAAGATAAAACAACAACAATATAATTTTATTTACATGGATCAAAATAAGAATAATATTAGGCGAAGGGAAATTATTTAAATTCAAAGAGTCTCTTTATAATTATCATGAGAAGGAATTCTCAAATAGAATGAATTAATTAATGTTACTAGGCTCAGATCAAAATTAAGAACTTGACAATACTAATACTATAGGGGGTTTCAGTCTTAGGGGTCGATGACTTCGAGGAAGGTCCTTCTTGCAATGGGGTGAATGGGAAACGATCTGATGAGGTAAGTAGGGCACGATCGGAATGGGCCAGGTTAGGCACGGTCCGAATAAGCCTGGTAGGGCACGATCAGAACCAACCTTCCGATGAAGATATCCAATCTCCAAAGATGACGTTCTACGGCAAATGTGGGAATTCTCGTTATTCCACTGAAAGAGGAATCTTCTTTTTCTCAAAGGTGATCGATGGAGATTTTCTTCGGTTCGATTACACGAAGGAAGACTGTTGCGCAAATTCAAAGGCTTGCTGTTTACAGAAGCTCCTAATTGACTTGGGTAGAATCACGGCTGAAGAAGTCTTACTGTCTGACGAACGCTCACGGAACGAGACGATAAGGATGGCATTGAGGTGCGAGGTGGACTCTTCAAACTACAGAATAACCCGAATATTTATATGCCCGATTGTGAAGGGAAAGGTGGAGTTTGACGGAAGGAATCACAAGCTCCAGACATCTTAATCAGGAGGCATAGACGATTCATCATTTAGCAGCAAGGCCGAGACAGAGTGGCTCTATCGCACCTCGTCACTGGGGGGAGGGGGGGAGGCCTCGTACGAGTTCGCAGGATTTGGAAATATTTTTCCAACTTGCTCAGGAGTCTAAAGTTAGAAAATGTTAGAACAGGAAATGACTTCATCCATGGTGTGATACCATACCACGTGGTCTTCGATAAATTGGGGGGGGGGGTCAGTGGTTGTTCTTTTAAATTAGTCCAGGCTTTCTCTTTCATTTTTAAGCAAATTAATTAGCTATTATGCATTGCCACACGTGCGTTAATTTTAATTTGGCGATAGCAAAGAGCGCTGACGACACAGGTTTGAATCTAAATCCTTTATTCACCTTCATATAGCGGTTAAATTAGTTTAACTACTTTCTCCGTTTCTAAAAATCTCATTTTCACTCTCAAGCATTTAAATATTTACGAAATATTTTCCACAGAGTTTTATGGGGTTGTAATACCAGTTTTATTTTCCTTGGGCTAATGATTACATAATTGTTCCATTATAAATTTTAATTCAATCTTTACCTAGAAGAATAAACTGTATGATCAATCATACTCTGAGGATTAATCAATTCATTTTCTCTGTATTTAAAAGGAAAATATGTAAAATCAGCAATATTTGATTTAATAAATAGTATCAGATTAACATTAAATTTCATGGGCCGCAGTCGGTAGTATAAATAGTCAAATGAATAACAGTTCTTTACAATGTTCCGAAACGTCTATTCGGAATAGAATTACAATAGAATGAGTTGTCCTACAAATTTGCCTCTTTGTGATTTTGATCATAATCACGAGTAAAATTGCCGAAAATTAACGAAGTAAGGAATGCAGTGGATAAGGTTTTATTTTGATTTTAATTATAAACTTTAATTGAACCTTATCGAGCACAAAGTTCTAGTTAAAGTTAGTAGTCTATTCGGATATTAATCAATGAAATAATCTTTCTTTGTATCAAGTTTTAAGATAGTTTTTGCTACTAGTTGTAACAAATTTGACAAGGTATGAACAAGAAAAAAACTAACTTCCATATAATTTCGAATCAACTGACTTACTTGTTGTTCAGCCGTTAGCTTTAGCAAGAGGTCAACTACCTGAAGACAGTCTTTGGAAAAGAGTAGATTAAAACCCTTCACACATAACTCAGAGAAAATTCCGAAATCCAAATATTATTTTTGCATTGACCACCAACAGGAGGAAAATGCTTCAAAGGAATCTTCTGGCCAATTCACAGAATAAAGAAAAAATAAATGACTATATCTCCACTTGAATCTTTACTTATTTCTGGCTTCTATCACCTTAATGCACTCCATAATTAAAACATAAATAAGATTCACGCCAAAAATATAGTTCACCACTCCTGTCATGCATTAATTGCATCTGATATATTGCTTATCTATCTACCTAATCATAAGCATTCTCCAGATCTATGAACCAAGCATACATTTTAAATTTCTTATCCATTGATTTTCTCCGCTGTCACACTGTAAATAATTATGCCACACACCATCTACCGGAGTTAAACCCATTAATTCCTGTAGCAATCCTTCAGTTATTCTTCTCATAAGCCTAAGCTTAATTGTCTGCTACACTTTACCTCAAAGACTTAACAGCCCAATCAACATGTAGTTATTGCATTGAACATTTTCCTCTTTACTATTTTCCTGGTACTATTGGTCCACTCTTCCAGTTCTAAAGCATTCTTTCTCTACTAAGTCTATTTTAAATTGTAAATACTCCCATATAGTGGATTTAAAATAATAGTTAATTGATTTTCAACAAATCTTTACCCCATATAAATCAAGAGAATATTATTTTTAACTTAGAAAGAAAATAAAGTTGAGAAAGGCTCGGATATGTGCTCTAAGGAATCCTGAAGAAAAAGAGAAGTATATGAAGCAATTAGTAAAATCAGCCGAATAGAGCTTGGTTTTTGCAAGTGATGGACACAGAGAGACCGTTTTTGCAGGGTGCAGAGGTAAGAATTATAAAATGATGAAGCAATAGAGTTTGTTCATTACACCTGACGCCAATACGAGGAAGACTGAGGTTTTAGATTAATCATACACTAAACGAGGACCTAGAACTTAGGATCATTCCTTGCGAGGCTTTAGGTTTAATTATCAAATTTTAACACTAGGGCTCAGACAATCAATTATAGGAGACTCGAGTAGATATTTCTATAAATAGCCAATACACTGAAAAGTATGAGCTTAAACTGCCCGTCTGTTTACATCTGCCTGTGGAGGTTTACCTGCATAGGAAAGGGGGCCCATGAAGACTGTTACAACTCAAATAAATTTCGAGAAGCTCTTCTCCCAGTTGCCAAGGTAGTATCAAATTATATTGAGACTTTCTGGGTTTTATTCCTTCTCGAAATTTGTATTTCAACCTTTTTTCGCCCTTTTTTCCAACCCCTTCTCAACTATATTTTGGACTAGCGACTAATTTAGTAGGTTAGTCACCGTCCAGCTTTTGTCCATTCATTCCTGGCCAGGGTTGGGAAGAAAGGTGGCCTTGTTGATCCCTATCTTTTATCTCTGGGTGCGTTGGTGGCTTATAACGGATTGACACTATCTCTCCACACTTTTTTATTATTACCTACCCCTGTCTTTGGATTTCTTATTTAGTATTTTACGCACCAGTATTTATTTTATAGCACCCATCTGGCGACTGCCACATGGCATATGTCGTCATATGTTACATTATGAAACAAATCTAATGAATAAAAGCAACTAATAAACAAACCAAATGTGGAACGCTTCACGATTTTGCTTCTAATACTTGTGCAAGGGTGGCGCTAAACTTCCCAATCTCGTTTCACTTTTAGTCTCTGTACCGCTGTTGGTGTTCCTATGACGCAGCAGGAGGGTGTCACAATTAGCAAGGGAAATTATGCTACGGCCCCACTCACGTTCAACGATTGCATGACAATCAGAGGCTATATGTTTTCCTCACATTACCAGACTCTTTAACTTAACTACTTTCTTTGTAGGTCTCTTATTATAAACTTTCTGTGGCAGATGCACTTCCAGGTGAATTTACTTGATATTCGAGCCCAAAATTCCGGTTACTGGCATATGTTATTTTAAGTTTGTTTTTTGTTGTATATTGCTTCTCTTTGAGGCTTCAATTGCATGCATATTTGCTAATTCTGGCGCATATAATTTCTCTAAATCAGTATCTATCACACTTCTCTATATTGGTTTCCTTTATGTGGATGCATTTACCAATGTGTGTGAAAGAGCACATATGACCTTTGCAGTAAAGGTAATTTTCGATATCAGTAAACTCACAAAACAAATATTAAACTTTCCCAATGAATTTGATCTCTCAATAGATCAAAGTTATGAAAAAGGTGCTCACGTAACCTCATCGTAAGTGATCAATACAAACGAACAACTACAATTATTTATAAAATACTTGCTACAGTGATCAGCTACAAAAGTTGGCTGATGGGCACGATGAAACAAAATGAATAATTGTAGAGGGTTTTAAACGTTCCAAATTATTTTGTTTCCACAAAAAATGAATCCTAAAAATAACAAAAATATTAATCCTTCATGTAATTATGTTTTGTAGTCAATGAACTTAATCAAAATTAAGAGTCACTTACCTGGAAAAAAATAAAAGTAATTGACCTAGGATTAGAGAACTATTCTATTGTTAAACCTTAATCTTAAATTAATGGCAAAGAAGTTCATCTTCTATCATAAGGTCGTATTTGTAAGAGTCATAGATGAACAATAAAAACGATAAAAGTATGTTGGATTTTGTCCAGCAGGTATATTTCAATAATTATCTCAGTAGACATAAATGTAACGGAGGCGGGAGAAAGCGAATATAGTGGCTTGTTAGAAAGATAAAAGAAAAGAATAGGATAAAAGAGTGAAAATGAGAAACAACTCAATCGAGAGAGAAATTTGTCCTAGATTATCGTGATAATTTATAATTTCGAATGCTTTTGCCACGCGGAATTTGTGACATAGCTACCAGATGTTTCTGAATATTTGTTTGTCCTGCTCTAACTGAAATTGTGTTGCAACAAGCTGTATTTTTTAAGAATTTAGTCATCTTTCTACTTCAAATGGCTTTGATGTTTCAAGTTCTTTCCACGTTCGACTTATTAGTCTGAGCGAGTAGCTTTGTTTTTTAAAAATATGGTAAAAAAGTTAACTACTTTAAATTTCAATTATCTAAAAATTTATCTATTTAACCCTATTAAACCACCTTCTAAATTTATAACTGACAAATTTTGCTTATTAAACACTATCACCAGTTTCCATTTTAGTTAGAGTGTTTTAATTAATAAACGAAATGAAATATAACCATTTCGATCCTCAACTTTAAAGAACTACATATTTTACCGTAGAAACGAACCGTGAGTTGCGTAATTGTTTAAGTGGTTAGTATTAACGCATAAAATACTCATCTCGTTTTATTGTTGATGCAAAATATGTATACCATTAAAAATTGTTGGAAAAGATGAGCTATAACGCGAGAAATCGAATAAGGCGTGTTGGAATAATTACATTCGCCAAGGCTAAATAAGTTAGATTTAGCACATATATTATATATTTTACTTCTCAATTCAGATTTTATGCTTTGAACTTTGTTTAGAGTGAGATAAATAAACAATATTACACTTGTACGTTCCACCATTTGAATTAGAATAGGAAATTTTGCATCACGTAAAAACAAATTTTTGTGTTTCGTGAAAATATTAAGGCAAGCAAATTATATTAGGAAAATTCTAAAGAATAAAATAAATATTTAGTATTCAGTAAGACATATATACAAACAAATATACATTTACATGAAAATTTATACAACGGATTTGCATTTTATTGGACCACTTTCTCAATAAGCGTCAATAATTTATCTTTTGATCCGAACCACGAGCACGGCAAATCAACGCTCTTTGCAGCATTAGCGTCCGTAATCCAGAATAATTACAGATGTTAACTATATCCAGTGTAATAACTAGGCCGAACTTAAAAGCGGTGTTTTCAGTGTAAAAGAACACGGGTTTACAGTATCATTCAAAAGCAGATAATAAAATACTATCAGGTACTCTCTTTAAAATAGTCGGTTAATTTAAATGAAAAGTACACATAATAGTCATTGAAATTTGCATGTGATAGTGTTCAAGAATCATTTAAAAGATCATCGTAAAAATGCTAATAGAAGAGTAATGTGTATTTAAAGAACGGATGCATCAAAACTAGAGGATGATATCTTAAAAGTTTCAGTTTACACGTAAAATGACGCAACATATGTATGGCAATTTATTCCCACTATGTAAACCAATACGTAGCTAGAGTCGCACTGGAAAATGACGTCATAGCGGCTGGGTGGCGTGGCGCTGCGAGTTTAAACCTGTCATACAGCTAGTTACGTAAGCACTCCCGGCAAAGGTTTGAAAGAGCACCTTCTCATGCGAAGAAACTCAGAGCTAATCAGGAATTAGTACAGGAAGGACCTGCTTCTACCTGCACAGCCTTACCACTTTCTTCCAGTACTGGTTGACATTACCTTTGCCGCTACACCTGTTGCCCGCTACCGATCTACCCCTCTCTGTTGCTCTAACCGTGAAGTAGGATACATCTGGGCTTGTTACGAGTCTCCACTGTTTCCAGGACAACCACCAGCTGTGTATTGCCTCACTAGTTCCGTGATAGGTATTTGGATCATTTTTTTTTATTTTGTGCCCCATTTTTTGGTTCTCGTTATCGAGACCCATAGTTACTTATACGGGACGTAAAACAGGAGTATATTTATATACTGATTGTCCGGAGTAGGAGAGCTTATTTTATAACGATGATTTGTAGTTAGTTGTTTATTCCTGTGATATTTACATATTTGTGCAAGATATACGAGTAGATTGAATACATTAAAGAAAGCATTCCTTGTGTTATTTAACCTGGCAGATATATGAGAAACTTTCTTTGGCACCTCTCTTTATTTCTTTTTGGGGCCGAAAGAACATATTTCCTCGTCTTGCCTCTACAATATGGGAGATTCTTAGTGATGCTATTACTCATGGATGAGGATAGAGGATACCAATATGAGTTATGGTATAAAACTTATTCAGAAATCAGATAGTCTAGTGGAAAACTCAAGAATGTCACTGTCTGATATTTCATGGCAATATAATTGGTCTGTAGAATATCCCCTTAGAATAATATTCTTTCCCAAACCCCTAAGATATTACATACTTCGAGAGATGAAGCGAGCCGTTACTCCCCTTCCCCTCGGTCTTCATCCTTCTTGGACTTGCCGCCAAGTCTCCGCAAAATTCACACCGAAGCATGACGCTGAAATTGAGGTGTCGTAGAATAGTCTCCCCACGATATACTATATATAACTATTCGTTAAGGGAATTTTCAATATTTAGAGTGCGTGGTAATCTGATTGACCGAGGTTAGTCCAAAAGGGGAGGGGGGGCCTGGAGAGGCTTATTTATCTTCAATATGATTAAGAAGTGGAACGGGGCAGAAGGAAAAATACTATGGCTACCATTAATTGAAATAGAGTTTTATTAATTCAACTATCAACAACACACAAAAAAATGGTTACATAAACGGGGAATGAAAATGGTCGTGGGAATATCTGACTAATCTGAGTATTAAGATTTGGAGAGATTTAAAAAGGTAAACAAAAAAAAAAAGGAGGGAATAGATCGCTAAACCATTTAAAGCACAGGGTTGCGTTGACAAAAGGTTAAATGATTAAAAGTAATGCTTAGCTTACGTAATTACAAAAATGTTGTGCAAAGGAAGACGATGCGAAGGAATCTTCGGTCCAACTGGCGATTTCCAGCAGAAGGGTTCTCCGGGGGATTGTCCTTAACGAGTGGGAAGGACTGACTTCAAGGAGTGAGAGCGAAGTGGGGATCGGGAGTACAAGCGATCCTTGTGACAGAAAAATCGGATATGTTCTAAATGAAAAATGGAAGTTATTGTTGAAACCAAGTGTCCTCTTGGAGAACGTTAAAAAGGGGGTAATTAAATTATCCGAACGTGATGTCTTGGGAACGAGAACCGTTTCTTGACGAACGGGCTTGAAGAACAATGGCTGTTCTAGCGTTGTTCTCTTTCTGACAAACAGGGGGAGGGTGAGAACCGTTTCTTGTCAAACGGGCTCAAGAACAATGGCTGTTTTAACGTTGTTCTCTTTCTGAACAACAGGCGGGCCTTGTTGACTTGGCGTCTCGAAGGGTACGAACCTTGGCACTCAAGGATATTTTCCTCTCCCGGACAATAAGGGGTTTCTCGGCAGAGTTCCTAGGTGCACAAGGGAGACCGGATCGGCTTGATGCCTCGCGAAGATAATCTGGATCTGCTTCAATTGGCAAATCTATGGTATAAATAGCCGGAGCCATCTCCATGGCGTAGGGGATAATTGAGTGGGGGACTTCAGGGGAATGTCCCGGTGGCGCCTGGGGAAATACTTTCACTGCCCATAAGCCTAATTCAATCTGGCGAGATCGACGTATGGAGCCAAAACGGGGCAGTGAACCTCCTTGATTAAACATTGGCTATGATGGGAGATAACGCGCTTCTGCTTCCTCTCGCAGGATACACAAGTGATTAACAAGTGATAGAGGCTGAATTAAAGCGGCCTCAGACCGTTCTATCACATGAGGGTACCTCCTGGTCGTCTCAATCTTTCCATCAGCCCTCGGATAGGTATATTTCTTGGTCACGCAGCTACGCTAACTATTAAAATCGCACTCTTAGAACAATAATAGTTGTCGCATTGCTTCGCCTAACTTAGAGCCTGTGGGCGCATATTCCCGTACACTTGGCCAAACTTCGACATAAAGATATTTGGCGTCAGGCTTTGGGTCTTCCCCACCTGATTTTGAAGCACCAAGTTCAATTGATAGCAGCTGCATTACCAAGAATATCTGAACACTAATATATTAGGACAATTTTGTTTTTTGAATAACAGGTAACAACCATTTTCTAAGCCCATTCTTGTGTGATGTGTCCACAGTTTTTCTGGTTCCTTAAAAGAGGATGCTAGCTAAGTGGTTATACTAACTATCTTTTATATGTGTTGTGAGTCAGATTCCTCTTTTAGTTATTTAATTACTTTTTGTGTAAGTTTGCCCGATTTTTACTTGGAATTTGAATCATTTTTGTCGTTAGTATAATTTATATTTGTTTTGTGTAAAGCTTCAATAGCTCTGGCACCTGTTTCGTGTGCCATGGCCGGAAATATCATATACAGGATGTCTTCATTTGATCGCTTTCATAAGCAACGACAGATCCTAGGTTACCTGGGAAAGATTCAACCGCTTAGGTCCAGGAAGATTAACGTAACGAATGTGCAGAAAGAAAAGCACAAAGAGAAAACGAAGAAAGAAACGCGTAGAGAGAGGCAGAAGAGAAAGTAAGAAAAACACAGAGGGAAAACAGAGAAAGAGTTGCGCAGAGAGAAGCAGAAGAGAGAAAACAAAAGCGCAGAGAGAAACAGAAGAGAATGAAAGAATTAGGCAGCATGAGAGAGATAAGCCATGACCTATGCGAGATAAATCTCGTAGGATGGCGAAATGAACAGGCTTAAGTGCCCTCACTAAAACTCCCCACATACAAAGATGGAGTAGATTTTTTTTCTTATTTAACGCACTTCGAGAAGATCTTTGAAGTCAACAATTGAGACTTAGAATCAGATGGTGTCACCAACTTACTTACACTATTGAATCCTCGTCTTCGCTACATATTCATTTCGCAACCTTACGAGGCCACCCTTGATTATTCAACCATAAAGGAAGAACTTCTTACTGCCATTAACATGAATCCAGAATTTTATAAGGTTAGGTTCCGCTCCACGCGAATACAGCCAAGCCAAACCAACAGGCAATTTGGATTCATGCTTCGGCGTAACTTCCAATTCTGGCTGGATTCCACCCAAGTATCAAATGATTATGACTCCCTAATTGACTTCATTCTAAGGGATAAACTGATGTCGACCCTCCCCCGCAAACTGAGGCCTCCATAGAGGAGAGAAGAGCGTCCACTTAAAAGGAGTGTCTAGAAGAAACCGACCTTCACTCTTCTAGTCACGACCTCTAAACACAAGTTTGAGTTTAACTGAAGCCCATCCAAGGGCAACAACGGCTTCGTAAATGTGCAGGCACCGAGCAAGTACCGGCCTTACTCATTGCGTGAGCAAAAGGACGTAAAGCCCCTGTTGCTTCCCTCCACGCCTAGCAACTACGCCAGTAGTCTAATTATATCCTTTACGTGTGGCATCCCTGGGCACTTGAGCAACAATTGCCTCCAAAATTTTTAATGGAGGACCTCGCCGAGTCACCAGGTCTACCAAATCTCTGCTTCACATTCGCCTATCCGCCAGCCGCATCGCCAGCGGCCACTGCTTCCTCTTTCCCGGATCAACAGGTAAATTCCCTGTTTAACGATAGTTCACCCGGTTGGTTCCAGTTTAAAAATGGTGGAGTAAAGAGTTGCCGAGTGTCAACCGTCGTTAGAGATAGAGGTTCCACCTTTATAGTAGTTTCCGAAAAACTACTAGCCCCCGTAAGTCCCTGGCATAGCAGGTTCGCGTTGGTGCAAGACTTTTTAGGTCGTACCACCAGGTTCCCAGTGGTACGGTGCCATATTGAGTGCGAGTACTTCACCGGATGGGCCGACTTAGTCGCGGCCCCTATGAAATTCTGCTCTGTCCTCATTGGACAGATCACGCAGCTCTCCCACAACCCAATTTCTCAGCCGGGTGTTACTAGGGCCCAGGCCGAGAAGGATGAATCACTTTTGGTACCCCTCTCGTCTCCAGACATTGAACTCGCCACCAATGTTCAATGTAATGAAGCACAAAGAATTGCTCCCTATTACAACACCTGTCGGAAAAAGAAAGGAAGAAGGAGACTGAAACGGTGCGAGGCGATCGGAAGGTCTAATACACCGTGAATGACGCGTTAGTATACCGTTCTTCTGTTGAGCCGGAGAGCCGCTCGACCAACGCGTTGCGTATGACGAGAACGAATATCGATCCTGTTCTAAAGATACCTCAGGATGGGCGGACATTTTTCCCATAACAAAACGGCTCAGCGAGTTTTTAAATATTTCTTTTTTCCAGGAGCTGCCAAAGAAATTATTGACGTCTGCAAGTCCTTTAAGGTCACCTTTAAAGAACGTGTCTCCCCTGCAAACGATGAGTATCCCCTTCCGTCTCTTCCTTCCCCCCAAGCTGCGGAGCCTATCTCCGACTTGAACGTAAACCCAAATCTCGCCCCTATTGAGAGGGCTCAATTCATTGCCTTATTGGATAGCTTTCCCGTGTCATTATACGTCGTTTTAGATCGAACTTCGCTGCCATAGCCGCGCCCCATAACAACATCTTTAAAAGAAGGGTCCCCGTCCCAGTTAATTGGACCCCTTACGCGGAGATCACTTCCACTAGTTAAAGGACAAGTTAATCTCTGTCCCTCTCTTGAGAATACCGAATCATAATAAAACATTCAGTGTTCGCCCCGAGGCCTCCCAGGATGGCTTAGGTTGTGCTCTCGTCCAATATGATGACGATGAATTGAGATATCCTGTAGTATATGCTAGCAGGAAGGTGTCCCATAGCGAAAAGGCTTAGGCCACCAAAGAGCTTAAAGCGTGATCCATAGTGTAGTCTATTCATAAGTTTAGGATGTATCTTAATGGCACCGACAACTACCTAGCCTATAGCCTCAGTATAAATCCTATAGAAGGCCCCACTCCAACAACCTGAGTGTATAGTAAAATTCGCGTTTGGTCAATTTTTATAAATACTATTTTTATTATCTTTTTTTGCCTCGTTGATGTTGTATGTGCGTATGTATAGATTAAGTTATCTGTGGTTACACCTATGTGAATCCCGTGTAGTGTTATGTTTTGTTTTCTCTGTTGGTAAACATTAAATTGCTAGCTTTATAAATTCCCCTCTCGATGAAACTATTGTAGACATTTTTTTCGTTCCAATGTTTCCTGCGCTGTAAAAATGTCTTTGAATAGGGAAAAGTGTTGAGGTGGCCCCTTAGAATAATATTATTTCTTCACCTCCTAAGATATTATTTCGGGAGAGAAAGCGAGCCGTTACCCCCTTCCCCCTCAGACTTTACCATTTTTGGAATTGCCGCCAGGTTTGCGCAATATTCGCACCAAGGCATGACCCTGAAATTGAGGGTACCTCCCGGTCGACTCAATCTTTTTTCCCCGCCCCTTTGGTGAGGAGATTTCAGATCTTTTTTTGTAGGTTCAGCGTGATCAGCTTTTATGGCTCCAGCCGCTGGTCGTCTGTCTGGACCGCTGATCCCTGCCGTTGACACTTTCCCGTAAGGAGACACTCGGTTTGTCTAGCCCGATAACTAGGGTTCGAGAAGGCATCTCTCTATCCCCTGTTTTGGACAACTCCGGGCATATATGCACCATCTCGAAGATTACAAACAGATTTTGTTAGACGACTTCCCCGAAAGGAGTTCAATTCAACGAAGCTCTCTCTCCAGTAGTGTGAGGGATGGTCGCAAGCCACGGAAAAGCTGGACATCACACCCGTATCTTCGGGTCAGGGAGAAGAGTCTCGTAAGGCAACATCAGCCTTTCTCAACTGCCTTCGGATAAAGGATTGTAAAAGCCATCCGCCGAAGTTCTACTGGTGACCTCTTGAGAACAAGAGGCCCGTTAGCTCGCTCGACCCGAGGTAAGAGAAGTCATTTCCCCTCCCCCGCCCTTCGACGATCGTCCGGTGATCTCTTGATGACAAGGTGCCCGCATCTCGAAAAACAAAAGGCGGATAAAGTGGCCACACCCACTGCAGGTTTGTGGCTACCCTCCTTGAGTAAGCAAGGTTACCAAGACCTCCCTCCTACTTTGCCACGCTTTCTCTCGAGTTTCATAGGGACTAAATCACTCACTACCCTAAATCTCCCATTATTACCATTCAATAACCCAGCTTATCTAATTATTATGCGAAACCTAATTTCGTCTTATTCCTGTACCCTTATATATATCCATATTTATTGTTATGCCTTTTATTTAGTGTGCATTAAAAATCTATTTTTGTGGTTGTGTTTGGTATATTCCTTGGTCACGCCGCTGCTGTTATCTACTCAAATCGCACTCTTAGAACAATAACAGTTGTCACCTTCCTTAGCCGACCTTAGAGCCTGTGTGCAAAAATTCCAGTACAGTTGGCCATACTTCAATATGGTCAAAAGGTGTGTTTTCAGG
This sequence comes from Ceratothoa steindachneri, assembly GCA_963969495.1. Classification (NCBI taxonomy): domain Eukaryota; kingdom Metazoa; phylum Arthropoda; class Malacostraca; order Isopoda; family Cymothoidae; genus Ceratothoa; species Ceratothoa steindachneri. The sequence goes on from OZ018317.1 coordinate 232,151,626, forward strand.
CATACTATAGCTCCATGAAGTGAGACGAAAAAATAGGACTCCACGAAAAGCAACTCCAAGGAAAGATCACAAAATAAAACTGATATCGATAGGGAAAAGATTTGACACAGCAGCAGATAAACTAATTCTCTTCAGTTGTCGAGTAGATGAATCTGAATGTGTCTCGCCAGAATGTGTTACTGTGCTTGAGAGAGGTTATGCTCATGACACATATGAGGTTGTTCGGTTCAGTGAAGTTAATGGTTTTCAGCTACGAAAACATTAAAAATTGTTCGCATCGGTAGGCAAAGCAGCAGGAAAATCGGCTTAAGGCTAAAAACTTAGATCCCACATGCACGAAAAGAATGGCTAAATATAAAATATAAAAGGTGGCTGCATTATAGTTTTTGTGGGGGGGGGGGTGCATGTTTTCAAACACTGGAAGCATTTTTGATACAGGAGACTTCTTGTTCCACTAAGCAAAGAGGGTGAAGCAAATAGTGGATGATTAAATCATTGGAATTATAACCTTTCCTACGCAGTGCTATCTTCTAAACCGGGAAGAAAACTTATGCAAGATGAATGGTGGGAGGAATATGGCTTAGAAGCTGTTTAAAATTTGAGTAATTCTGGCATAGATTTAGAGAAGAATAGAATAGAATCATACATAATTCTTATTCATTTCTTAGTGGATTTGTATATAAGAATATTATGTTACTTTCTGGTTACATCTTCATTTATATTTATTTTTCACTTGATTTGGACGCAGAATACTTAAATACACATAATAATTTCTACATGTTTATGTTTATATATTTAATTTTTTATTGCATATATATATGAAATGAATAACTCACTTATGAATAACGCACGTGAGGTTCACAATGAATGCAATGTCCTGCAGAAAAAATGAAAAGGTGCTTCCAAGTACTTTCGAACTATATTCAGTCCATTCTCAAGGACATCTACAAGCAAAAATAATATAATAATGGTATATATAAGCTAGGAAAAGATAAAGGACCGCCTTAAGACAAGAAATCACCAATGAGGAAGTAGGAGAGGGATGGGTAAATTCACATTAAGATTTATCTATAACAGGTAGAAAGGTCCAACCGAGAGGCAAGAAAGAGTCTAGTACAGAGCCAAAGGGTTAAAACGATTAAAGGATAAGGCGATAGTCTAAAGAGGGAGATTAGGATCGACACGAGAAGTAAATTTACACGAAGGGTAGAGGAACAAGGAGAGAGGAAGAGAAATAAAATAATAAAAATACAAAATCAATGCAATAATTAAATTGACACATCGGGTTCCTCTAAAAATGAAAATTGCCTCCCCCCCAAAAAAAATATTAAATATAAGTCAAAGCTAATTTCTTTAACAATGATTCTTTTCATAACAACATCAATTTAAAAAAGGCCAGGGAAGATGCAAAAGTTATAAATTGGCTTGTGCATGAACATTCAACAAGGTTTCTTTTAATTGAGTATTTGAGTGAAAAAAAAATTCTGCTTAATTCCAATTAATTAAGTGGTTATTTTCGGACATATGCACAAAAAGCGCATTATTATTTACAGTTCTCCTATCATTACATTTATGCTGAATACGGACAGATAATATTTGCATTCCTGTCTGTCCAAATATTTACTTGGGCAAACAGAATATTCGACCGATTAGACTCCCCAATATTATTACAATTATTGTGAACTAGAAGGTTTTTTATAGTTGACTCGTATTTGAAATTTACTAAAATTTTTTAAAGTTTTTTAAAAGACAGAGAATGTCAATGAAACAAACAGAGAAGCGTTAAACCAAGGTTTTAAATATTAAAATGTATAGCTGGAGCTGTATTATAGAACGTCTTTTTTTCGCAGAGGAAAGACAGTTTAGAAGAAAGGGATAAGGGTATCATAGTTTATGGCCAATTTTTATGGATATTGGAGAATTCAGAATCCATATATTCAGGACTAACAACGCGTAAGGCCCATAAAAACATAGACGAAAAAAATGGAACGTTTAAACTTTGGGGCTATGCAAAGAGTAAAAATGAATATAAGTTTATATTTGTAGGTTTGCGATAGATGGAGTATTTAAAACCAGTCAGTGTTCTATGAGTTAGAAGAACGAGAGAGGGGAGGGTTCTATTATTTTTAACGCCATGGGTAAATTTAATAGAAGGGACGAGTGATTTAAGTTTGGTAAGAAAGCTATTAACATCTTTAGAATTAGACCACAAATTTCATCATCAATATACCTGTACCAAACAATTGGGAAGTCAAGGATAGTAGGGAGGAGTCTTGTTTCAAAGAATTCCATATATAAGTTAGAGAGAACAGGTGAAATTAGCCATGGCTAATCCAAACTTTTGAAGAAAATATTTGCCATCGAATGAAAACTTACAATTTCGGGTACAAAGTGAAATGAGTTTCATAAAAATAGTAGCAGGTACGGGAAGAACAATTTTTTTTTTAATTATCATTAAGGAAAATAAAAAGATCTTTAACTGGAACCTTGGTAAATAATGAGCAGATATTGAAACTAACAAGGGTATAAGGTCGTAGCTATTGGTAATATGAGAATGAAAAATGGTTCCAACTCGAGGTGTAAGAAAAGAAATAAGCCATTTAGAGAGAGCATAAGAAACAGAACCAACAGAACTTATAATAGGGCGTAAAGGGAAGTTTTGTTTGTCCGTTTTTACAAGTCCATACAAATAAGGATGGGTGGCGTTACTCGACTTAAATTTTGAAACTAATTCAATGAAACTTTTAAGTAATAGCAGTACAGTTTTATGGAAATCACTATTAACTTATAGAGTGGGATTTTTTAATTCTGGGAGGTAAGTAGCTAGATTAATTAATAAATCGTTTATTTTAGCAATATATGAATTTTTGTCCATAATCCAAACAGTTCCAGACTAATTGGCCTTAGTACTATGGAGAGACGGATTTTTACGAAGAATCAATAAAGCACGACGAAAACGAAGGGGCTAATTATGGTGGACAGGCTTAGCCAGACACTGATAAACACAACCTTCACAAAATAGAAATTGAATCACTGGGGATATCATCGAATTTATCTAAATTGGCCAAAATTTTAGCAATAGAAACAATAGAGGGGTGGGATAGGATAGAGAAATTCTGACCATATCCTAAGGCTGTAATAGAATTTTCATCCAAGGCTTCGGAAGAAGTGTTCGTAACAGTTTCCGGTCAGCTATTCTTTGTCCAACTGCTATCCGCGATGAGGGTTTGTAGTTTCCGTTCTAGTTTATGTTCCAGTTTTGCAGACTTGATTCTGAGGGTGCCGAATATGGAGTCTTAACACATTGGAACAATTAGAAGGGATGATAGCTTTGAAAGCATGGCGTCTTGCGTTAGCTTCCTTGACGGCAATATCAATCTCGTACTTCAATAAAGAAATATAATTTAAAACAAGAATCCGCTCAATTTTACCAAAAGGCTGTCGATTGATCTCTTTATAATAATTGCCATTGAAAGACTTGGAGATAACTTTTTCGGTAAAAACACTTCTTAAGAAAGGAGAGTTTTAATCTCTTGTCGTGAGCACGGAGGAGGGCTGCGCGATATCCTTTAACGGTAGGTTTCAACGCAAGGTAGAGATGGTAAAAATTGAGAAATAAATATAAGTATCGAAATTTTAATAATTCGAAAGAAGGGAAATTTAGTTTAGAGTTCCTTTTTAAAATTATTATAATTGGCGAAGTTCAGAAAATTCTTAAAAATTTAACCATGGCTGCTTTTTTTAAATATTTTAAATATTAATCTTAGTAGCGAAGCGGAAGCTCCCCCCATAGGGGGGGAGTGGCGAAGCCATTGCCTGGCTATCTATATACTTTAAGAACGCTCTGTTTATAATTTTTTATTCTTGGTTGAGATATCGTCTTATAAGGGGGAGAGAGGGAGAGAGATTGCTTAAGGGGGAGGGGGGAGATAATTTTTTCTCTAGATTTGGATGTTCTTTTGTAGGAGGTAGAGGGAGAGAAAGGGGAAGGAGAAGGGAAAGAGTAGAGGGAGAGAAAGGAAGGAAGGGAGGCGGAGGAGGAGAGGGAGAGAGGGGGACGGATAGGGAGAGGGGGAGATTGAGGGAAGGAGAGAGTGAAGGTGAGAGGGGGGAGAGGGTTAAAGCAGCATTTTTGGATTCCTATAAATGGACAGACACATACACACAGACTTGATTTTTATTATATATATATATATATATATATATATATATATATATATATATATATATATATATATATCCATACCAAAGAAGTACTTTAATGTACATATAAATGTAGGGAAGCAACCAGAGCATTTTTGAGTGATTGTTTTGGCGGAGTCATGCGTCATCTTTAATCGCAGGCAAGATACAGAAAGATACTTAGGCCAAGGACAGACAAATATACTAGTCAGAATTTAATTATTGAGAGCAGTATGAAACGGCATTTTGTTCAAAGCTCGGATGAGTTTTGGTTAAAAAATTGCATTTAATACAGCTCCATTCCCTACTTATTTATATATTCACATGCTGCTTCCTTGGTGATTTCTTGTCTTAGAGTGAGTGCTTTAATTTTTCCTTTTTATATTAATTTCCTTTGTAGTTATCTATGATATGAGACTGAATAAAGTTCGAAAGTACTCGGAAACACCTTTTCATTTTTTTCTGCTGGGCAATACATTCATTGCCCACCTTACGTGCTAATTTGTGATCTTCAGATTTAAAGATCCTTCTTATTCGTTTTATTAAATAAGGGTTGTTACATAATGCGAACATAATTTTCGGATCTTTTAGTAGCGCAGCGTTAATTGCTGACAAATCGAGCTTTTGGTTTAGATCTTCCTGTCCCTTAATCTCTCTTTTGACATCCAGTGAAAATTAAAAAGCAAGGGTGTAGCAGGATTTAAGTAAATATTTTTTCACCAATAGAGTGGTAGACTTCTGGAACAAATTGCCGCGGAGGGTAGTAGGTAGTCCAAATCTAAATGTATTTAAGAGTAGGATGGATGAGTTTATGGGAAGGGAAGGTTGTGATGTTTTCTAAGTTTTGTATATATTTATATTGTTTGTATATATCTATAGCTGCATGATTTAGTTCTTGACAAGCCTTGATTGGTGATACCCTTGTTTCTGGATGCAATCCTCTAGATGTAGTTTTCCTGGGAGTTTGGGTGCCTTGAAAAAGAGGCCGCTTGACTCGGATGACCTATGATGAGCCCTTGTGGCTTTTGTCATCCGTTATATTATATTGTGGGGGACTTTGATTTTGTCTTCCCCTGGTGATGGTGCTTTTTGTGGGTGGGTTTTGACGGAGGCGGATGACCTTTGATAGGCCCTTGTGGCTTTTGTCATCCGTGTAATTATGTTATGTTATGTTATGTTATGTTAAAAAGGAAGGACCTCCTTGCTTCACCCATTTTAGCGTGCTGAATTTGCATTTTGGAGTCAGGGCTTATTGTAAATGATGGATACAGAAGCTTCTGTCTTATGTATACTTTTAAGATCTTTATCTCATCGGATCTTTTGAGATTTCTGAATCTTAAAAACTTTAGTCTCCGTACCCTTCCCCTAAGTCCGTAAGGATCTTATGACCGTCTATTTCTATGTTGGCAGGTTTCTTCCGATTAGTTCGATGACCTTGAAATTTTGAATCCTTGTGAAGATTTTTCATTTCCTTTTGTATCTAAATAGGTTCTCCAATTACTAGGCTGTCATTCTAACCAGGAATTCTGCATTCCTGAATGAGGAAGTAATAATCTCTGAGATGTCGTTTGCACACAATATTTACACAATCCTTCTCTGATGTCTTCACTCAGGTTATTGCAATTCTTTAGATATTATATGTAGATATTAGATAGATTTGACACTAGACGTCAATTCGAAGTCTTGTATAGAGTATTTTTCTGTTTTTAAATGCATCAACAATTGGTTCATTATGTGGTCACGTATTATTTTTTGAGCTTTGTGTGGGTTTAATGCTAGTCTTAGTACTTTGTTTAAGAGTCCTGTTCTCCATACATTGTTGAATAATACTTTATATCTCTAAGAGCAATGTCAGCTTACTTGTACTAACTTATGATTTTAGCTAGTTTCTCCGTCACCCTTTCACATCTGAAATAGTGCAGCTGATGGTTGCGCAGCCTTTTGTCTTCATCACGCATCACCCTATTTTAAACACCTTTTTCAAAGAGCTTGCTTCAAACCCGATGAGGGTACTGGGTATGAAATTAGATGAGCTTTCTGGCGGCTTCCCACATTTTAACCTGAATATCATTTTTGCAATATTCCATTATTCTGAGACGGAATCGGCATTTAGGCACGCATTTAAGACATGCAATATTGAAGGAAATTAAACGAGTCTTTCCCCCAAATTTTATATTGTTATTTTTTTCTCTAGTTTGGGACTAAATTAAAAATTTTAATAATGCTCTAAATTACAACCCTAAATGAATGGGCTCTTATTTATTAAAAATAGATCATAAGAGTTATACAATTATTGCAAGGAGAGAAAAGAAAAGACATGAATGTTGTATATAACCTGCTACGCTTTCTGTAAATATGACTAACGAGAAAAAATTAATTCATTTAAATATTTTATGTTTTCAAACACTTAATCTTCATAATCAAAGGTAGTATCCATAATCATTACCAGCTCTCTGATTTACATGTTAACTATTTTCAAATAAACATCTCTCTATTCACCATATAAACACTCTCTCCAACATTTTTATGACCAGCATATATCAAAGTAAATTTGTACATTTGGCATCGCCTAAGTAGAATATCAAAGAGGACGGTCCTAATAATTTACGACAGCACTCTAAATAGCGAAAATATTTATCATTTCTAGACATCGATTTTATCAATTCGTCGGTACCAGACGCCTCTTACTTCCCCAAACGAGTCAATATGAGGAATTTCAAGCAGTAAGGTTTTCTCCGATAAGCAATTTCTCCACTACCTGATATTGAATGAATTCCGACATGTCATAAATTAACCTAAGGAGTTATTTAATAATAAGAATTTATTGTACTCTCAAGAGACTGGAATGGTCTTCGAATGGCACAATAGTTTAAATTAACTAGTTAGAAATTTGATTGAGATAATATCAAACCGTAGAAATAAAACGTAAGAAAGGAGCGTTTCACAAGGCAACAATGGCGTGTTGAATATTAAAAAAAATAAGACCAGTTTTGTCGTTTAGAGGCTATTAATATTATGCATGATTCTTTAAAATTATTTCATTTTTACGGCAATTCAATAGATATTTTAAGAATTTACATAATACTGGAAAAAAAGGAGTGAACAAGACATTTTCATGTCAACATATTAAACATTTCTATAAAAAATCATATATTCATAAGCACAAGAGATTTCATACCGAATGAAAATAAAGATATAATAGGACGACCCCATATATATTGTGGAGCAACGATCATTCGCACAGAGGATGTTAAAAACAATCTCACTATCTCTAACTTGCTCTTTCTCTCTTAATTGGTGTTCTGTGTTAGCTGTGTCTTTGATAAAAAAATTTAGGGAAAAGAGGGTGTTTCTTTCTTTAATGTAATCTAATAATGGAATTTTCTTGCTCGGTAATGGGGCTTCAGTTCTATGAGTTATGCCGAGGTGTACGCGAATAGGAGCATGAAAGGTGCGCTGCCTCGAACTTATCATGCGTTGAACACTTTACATGCTCTTATTTGCTCGCAAGTATTCTTTTCTGGATGTTTTTTAACAAATATTTGGGGGGGAATAAAACGTTTTAACTATCCTTAATAATTTGCAACTCCTTATGTCCTGACGTGCAGCTTTTGCCTCATCAATAATTTAAGGATCAAATTCATGCCTTGGTAAATTTAGTAATTATAAGTTATACTTGTAAGAATAAATCTAATCCTTGTAACTAATTTTCGATCATGTTTCTCTTTGGAATGTATCAAGTTTGGAGATTAGTTTAGAGACCACTTTAACTTTTTTTTTCTCAGTGCTAGTCGAAAGCATTGATGTATATTATGTGAGTAGCATTAGGTGCAATTTTCTTTAGTAGGAACAATAAGTTTATGCGATCGTTAAGTTACTTAAATATTTCTAGATTTTCCGTTTAATTAAAAGAGTAATTGTTAGAAAACAATTAAAATACTATATTTGTTTGCCTTTTTGATAAATAGTTGTGATAATTGAACTTGATAATTAGTTGGTGAATAGTTATCATCAAATTTTTTTACTTTGCTAGACTCACTTTCATATGCATTCTTCAGGATATCCATGCTTTTCTCTAATCTTTTTTATTCTATCTCCACTGTAATAGAAATCTAGAGCTTGTCTTTAAATTAGATCTCTTACTAAACTCGACAAAAACTAGTAAATTGTATGCAAAACTTATTCCATCTCAATATGTGTGGATTCACATATCTTCCTTTTTTGCTTAATCTACTACGGCACATTGAATATCCTTTCATTAAATTGCAAATTTAGGTTCTTTGTGCGGTAAACATAATATTGACCATTCGCAGAAAACTTACGCTACAATGCTTATTTCAGACCAACTCTCGTGAATGTTTATTTCAGACTAACTCTCTGGAATGAACTTTCATCAGTAACCGAGGCGAACCTTAACTATTTTGTGCCGAATAAACATTTATTTTACCATTTTAATCTTGTTATTTTACAAATAATCGGGATGGTTGCAATTTACTTTAAATATCATAATATATCCCAAAAACTTTTAGCAAAGAAAAATTTGATTCGATATGATGCATTTTGTTCCACTAAATTAAATCTACACAGTGAATGTAAAGAAATAAAATATGATATATATTATGATTTCCTTAATGTGTTTAAGTGCAGGGAAAACTCTTCTTACATTGTCTATACACACAATTGCTACAATGGCGATAGAGGCACCAATATGTTATATTCATTTGCAGTATTGTGTGCCTCTGTTGTCCCATTAAGATATTAGGGTTTTATGAAAATAATAATTAAGTAATTGACAAATAATACAATAGAAAACGCGAGTGAAATGTAGAGAACATATTTATAAATAATATAATACTCTTCAATGTTTGGAGCTCAAAGAGAAGGTACATTTTTGATTTCACATTAAAAAATTCAATATCAGATTTATGTGGAAATAGTGTGCCTAAATGAATGGACGTCGTCGTAAAGACAGGTGTTTGTTTTGGTCGATGTGCTAGCTCATGCAACTTCTCACCTTCTCTATGTTGCATCACATCCCCCAAATGGAGATCTGAATACTAAAGATGCAATTTCACAGGAGCTGTGATTAACGGAGTGATTTGCTAAAAGCTACCCTCCAAATATCTCTAATAAATTAAGATAAGTGACTATAGATATTAAAATAGTAAAGTACTAGCGGTTGCTCGTTTAGCAAAGAATGAACTGATAACATTCGTTTTAAAAATATATTAAAAATGCTTGCTATCCAATGACTTGCATTGAATTGTCTATAAATATATATTTGTGGAATTTTTACATCAATTTATTTGGTTATGCGTTGAATATAATTAATAATCAACCAATGTTTGTAAGCTTTAACGGGAAATAATGTATTTTGCCCCAAAATTAGAATTCAGACAAAGCGAGGGGAACTATTGATGAACTATATTTGAAAATAATTAATTATACCAATCCAATGAGAATGTTTATTCCGAGTTATTGAGAAAATAATTGCACAAAGAAGAAAAGCTGTGCAATATATATAGTCAGATGATTAACATTAATGGCTTGATTCAGAAAAATAAACAAATCTGGCTCCGATTCGAACTGATATCTGCAAATTTAAAAGACAATTTATATTAGGAAATGGACCTGATCTAATCTAATTATGATAATATTAAAAAGTATTAATTTCTGAAATAATATTATGTTTAGATATTCAATGCAAGATAAATATTTATTGATTGTATAAGAGAAACATGTTACATTCATATTTAACTCAGGGTGAGCAGGTGTGTTCTCTATACGGCGTGTGAAATAGTATAAAGATGATTATTTTTGTCATCTTTGGAGAAAGAAGCAAGAAGGAACTGTGGAAAGAGAATATCTCATCGCTCTGTCAAAATAATCTAAGCAGAATTGAAGAACTGAATTTTTTAGTCCTGTCGGCATCCCTCCCGAACCAAATGAGCAAAAAAGCAACCTGCTATTCAACGAACAACAAAGTGGAGTAAATTCATATTCCTGGTGACTTCATCTCAAAGGTTCACTCCAGATCTCAGCGGTGGAAACACATGAATTCGACTTTACATACCTAGAATAAATCAGCAAATCAGTTACATTATTGTATCTACTGTGCTAGATACCACACAATGATTCCACACATTGGATACTAGCATTCCTGACTTTAGCATAAAAAATGTGAATCAAAAGTAAGGATGGAATGACTGAGCATCAGACTTCACCACAACTCATTAACGCCTCACAGTGTGGCCCTTAATCTTCAAGGATGCCTGAGCTTTGGAATGGTTTAATTTTGTGTAAGCGCAATTTTCTATCTCAGAATTTCTTGCAAAGATAAACAATTTTCCTTTGTTTTGGCTGCTTTGCCACCCGAGACTGTGTAGCGACTTCAACCAACGTTCATCTCCTCGCAGAGCTACTCTTAATTAATAACGGAAATCAATGGGCTCTCTAAGATGACGAAGCCCGAATTATTTGACACGCTAATTCCTTCCTGTAGACCAATAGAGGGTTGAATTTACCAGATTATGGGTTGTATAGGTTACCGGTTTGTGGGTGCGTGAAGACGTCTGGCCTGTCGTTATTCTCTCTAGTTTCTTTAGAGGTGTCTCGTCGACTTCTTTTGTCATCATTGTCTTCTGTCACATGCACTCCACGATGTGAATTTCACCCGATCTGCGGTCTCTTCGGTGACCCACTAATAAGTTGCCTCACGAAGATCTTTTGATACGAAAGGCTCGGGCACCGAGTATAAGTGCCCTAGGGATGCTTGCATGATATCGACTTGTGCTATAGTTGAGGCTATTTATATAATAAACTTTGAATCGGTCTTCTATGACGACGGAACTAAGGGCCTAGGGCAGAAGGGTCTAGTTATGGTGACTGCCGTGAAAGGCAAAAATCCCAAATCATTAAGAAAGAATCGAATGCCAAAAAAGGAAAACTAGAAGTGCCACAAGCCAGCCTTGTCGATGCGCGATTATTGAGCACGTTAAAGTCCTCTGTTGTTTTTTCACCATCCCGTTCGTGGACTGGAGGTAGGCTGTGGCGCAAAGATGATGAAAACCAACGAAAGCAGACAGCTCCTCGAATAGCTCGGATTAGAATTAAGGGTCTAGGTAGTTCCCTGCGTAAAACGGAACTCCAAATCTGGAAATCCACCCGTCTAGGTAAGCCAACGCGACCATTGTGGCACTTATGTCTGGAATCGGTAACGTTTCAATCCATCTCGTAGCTCGGTCCAACTATATCAATATGCACTTTTTCGAACCTTGAAGATGAACTATCATTCGGATCATGTGGACAGTGATGTTAGGAGATTCACCAGGGAGGCATTCCTTTATCAAAGAGCGGATATCCCTGGCCATATTGCGCCAGAAATATTGAGATTTGATAAAAAGAGTCGGCTGCGCGAATGCAGGTGGAGAACTACCTGTCACAATTGTGTGAGTCACTGAATTCAGCGAAGATGTGGAGGGAATAGCGGGCGCGGGACTGCAAAAAGCCTTCTATTTCTGCAATATAGCTTAGCAATGGGGCGGTAGGTGCTGTAGGTCATTATTGATTAAAGCTACTGCACTTTCTCCGGATAGTTTCATTTCTGATATGATTTTGGTTTGTTCGTCGATAAGTATGCCACGCGTTCAGTCCAGAACAGATTAAAATGCCTCAGGGAGTCAATTCATAACAACGTTGAAGTGGTATCCGCGAGCAAAAATGACAACTTGAATGATCGGTGAAGAATAGGGATAACTATACCCATATATAGATACCTCGCTGTGCACTTTTATTTTTACCCCATTAGCCATTGTAATATTTAAAATCCATTCCCGGAATTCACCTGAATTTACCAATTTAGCCGGAATTATCGATACACTCGCCTCCGTTTCAATTATAATGTCACATTTATCCTTAGTCACTTTAGCGCCAACGGTGAAAATAGATGGCATACCAGTGGTTGCATTGCAATGGCAGCCCTGCTAGTTTTCCGCCAGGGTTGGCGGAGATGGCCTAGACCAAGGTTGCATTTGCACGTGTTCTCATCTCTTTGGGCACATATAGCAGGGTTTGCAAGATTTCACATCCTCACCAAAGTACAAATGAAAAACGGCAGACTACATGGCTTTGGTTTCTGCGAAAAGATCGCAATCCTACCGGTATTATATAAGCACTGTGATCAGTAATTAGCTGCACAAAATTGGGACTTCTCCTATTAGGGTGGCCATGTTTGCGTACCCGTGGCCACTGACCGCGCATTTCTCCCCAATTTCACATTATTTATATAATCATCACTTTTACTGTTATTAACAGTATGCATAAACATATTGGACATGGAAAAAGCACTGCTTACTATTGACTCACTGCAAGTGTTTACATTAAAGCACTGCACTCTATAGAATGTAATTAGTTCATTCGCCAGTTTTCCTAACGGTTCCAAGGGTAGTTTTTTTTGTGTAAAAATTATAGGCACGATGTTGATCAGCAAAGATTGAATAAACTTTTTTTTCACAAACTCTTCACCATCTCTTAGGGCAGTTTTTCTTCGTCCCACTAAATTGGTAGAGGGTCCACCTGTGTCAGTAGAGGATGCAATGTTCTTCTCGAAGAGCTCGGGTTTAGTTTTTTCGAAGCGTCGAATTACTTTAGTCCTTAAAAGCTGGTAATTTTGGTTTTATATGATGGCCGCCGGAAGAGGGTCGACGGTCTCGGGTGGAAGTGCACCCAATACATGCAAAATGTTTAGTTTACTCATTATTCATTCCTGCGAAGTGAAACTTGGCCTCCACAATATGGAATCAACGTGCAACTACTGTCTCATTAAAGATGGGTAGCTTGATGATAATAGCGTTTACGAACCCCACCTCTTCTGCCTGACAATGGCTTGATGTGTCCATTTCTTCTTCACCTTCACTGTCCACCCGAAAAGAAACGGTCACCATTTTATTGGGGGTTGAAGTTACCAGATTATATGTGAGATAAGTAAACCGGTTGTGGGTGGGTGTAGGCAATTATAAAGAGATGTATTGAAGTGTCTTCATTGCTATTGCCCTCACGGGTGACGAGGACTTTAAGCAGTGGAAAGACTTTATGCCTCTGATGAATTGGTTCTAGCTCCTTATAATTTCCCACGAAGCTTAAAAGTTAGGCTGAGATTACTGAGGTTAGCTCGGTGTAAGAACAACCTACCATGGGCTTTAGAACCCCTTTGTAACTTACGTTGTAACTACTGGGAAGCGCGGTTCGATAACTTACTACCTAGTTTACGCCATAGCGACTGCAGCGCGGGTCGACGAAATAAAAGTCGGATAAATTTCGTCACGGAGGCGCTCATTGGTCACATATATTAATAGGGACCTCCTGACTCCTAAGAAGGAGAGCCGATCAGGAGTTCATACAACAAGAACCTGCTAATATCTACACCCCTGCCAGCATCTGCCGTTATTTGTTTTATTTTTCAATATTAATACTGACGTCGACGCGGCTGTTCACTCGTCTTCTAGAAACAACCTGGCTTGATCGGTTGCAAAAACATCTCGTACAATGAAGGAAAACAGAGTAGCAAAACTGGTAGCAGTTGACTATGTGTGTGTTACCTATAGTATATGGTAACCTAATCAACACAGTTTCATGGGAGTCCTTGCGTATTGAGTCTGTTATTGAGTAAGCGAATTATTTTTATATAGTTGAGAAACTGACCATTATGATAAACTGATAGACTTATAGTTTAATAGATTCAATTATTCAACATGAATTCCTCATTCAATAATTTGGCAAGTCTTTATTTTGAGGGAGAATATATACCCCCTTCCACATTTTCTCCTTTTTAAAAGCTAAATTACCTCCTTTTTATCTCAAAGATTTTCTCCTGAATGTTCAATGGCGCCGTTCATCTGGTGAGTGCCTAACATATATTATTTTATTAAAGTAAAATCATTGTTCATACAAAGATTTATGTTATAATAATACTAAGTTTTAAGTTTATCACCTGAAAAAATTGAAAAGGGAAGCTAAAAGAGCTCTAAATTTGCAAAGATGTAGAAAAAAATACAACAAGGATAGCAAAAAGACCATGACGGATTCCTCCGTCATCTTCACTCCCAGGGATGGAAAATGACAGAGATGTCATTTGAAACCTGGGTTAGCAAATAAATTGATCCTCACACTGTGGTTTCATGTACGCTGCACGCGTACTTTCTGTTTACAACCGAAAACTATCATCGTGATATGTTTGGCGCGCACACTAGCACGCATCCACCCCACAGCTTAAACCACTTGATAAAGAAGTGTGGGAAGTGATACAAAGAAACAAGTTATGTATTAGACATCTTACGGTAGATGACTTCGAGAAAAGCCAGGAGAAAAATACACGTCGCTCCGGGCAGAACCGAACTTCAGACCCCTGGTTATCTAAGCCAGTGGTGCAACAACTGATCTGAAGCAAGAAATTAGCAAGGCAACACATTTTATCAATGTAACTTCTTCGTTCGCACCTCGAAAGACCACCTCCCAAATAAAACTGTGCCGGTAAATGCAGATGATCAAAACAGAAATGCAAGTGTCTCTTCTTATGCGACCGAAAACTATCGGCCTGCTACGGTTGGGGCGCAAACTTTCAGGCATCAACTCCAAAGCTTAAAAAGCTTGATAAAATAACCGTATGGGAAGTGATACCCAAAGAGAAGACAGCAGAGATCTTACTGGAGATCACCCGGAGAAAAGCAGAGAGAAAAAAGCACACGTCATCCACGCAAGAAGTCGAACCTTAGAGCTCTTTTTATCGAGACTAGTGCTCTACTAACTGAGCTAAGGGTACTACTGAGAAAAGCAACAGATTTTATCCTTTTAATTTTTCTTTCGCATTTCCAAAGATCACCACCCAAATGAAACTGTGCCTGTATGATGGAGAGGATGAAAATGGAAATGCACGCATATCATCTTTATGCGACCATAAAACTCTTTGTTATATATACATATATATATATATATATATAAAAGATCGCAAAATGAAGATGGTGAAGATGTTCCAATAGCTAAGGCTTGTTTTGCAGTGATATGACTTTTCGATTTTCTATGTGACGATGTTAAGATGCGAGGACAATGATTAGATGATAACGGCAACAAAAGTAAGATATGAAGACAAGAGTTTAATCCCATAACGGCACCACATAATGACTCGGAAGTCCTCGAACGTAAATATGATGATAGAATCCCAAGCAACCTAACGACGGCGACGAGAGCGGCAACTCACACCACTTTAACCTTTCATTTGAGTAGGTAAAGTATAGGCAATAACTAAAGAGAAACGAGGACCCGAAACAGCCCTTAAACTCAATCGATGACATAAAAAAATGATTAGGTGATGAAAAATACAATAATCGATATAGAATGTTACTTAGTTTTCATAAAAAATTTAGAAACCTGTTAGAATTCAGTAATTTGTTAGAAATTAATATTTTTATTATTAGAAATATGCGAACTTTAGTTAATACTTTCATTCATTTTCATTAACATCTAATTTATTTATCATTCAATGGTCAAGATAAATCTTCAGTCTTTAACTTGTGGGACCTGAACAGTTTTTCAAGAACACTATTCGACCTTTCTATTATTTTTAGCGTTAAATTATGTTTCTGTTTCGGTTCATTTCTTTCTGTTTACTATAAAAGAATGCAACTTTTTCAATTCATAAAACGTCATCTTGAATATCACGATCTTGATCTTCCAGATCACATTTTCTGGTGATGTGCTCTTAATCTACAGGATCACTTATTTTCAGCGATCTGTACTTAATATTCAAGATCAACAAATAGGATGAACTTATAGGACTCGTTAAATAAAAAAGGGAGGCCTCTGACACCAAATTGCAGGATTTAATGGGCCCAGCGAAGAACTCTACAAATGGACGCTCTGTTGATTAATCAAACCCTAAAAATTTCTATCTGTATAAATTCTGGAAATATCATGCCAAGGCTAATAAAGAACCGAAGAGAAATAGAAAATGAAACACTATATAAATATATATATATATATATATATATATATATATATATATATATATATATATATATATATATATGAATAACGTTATTCATAAATTCATCACGTTCCTTATTTTCGTGATTCAGTTATACATATATATATATATATATTTATATATATATATATATATATATATATATATATATATATATATATATATATATATATATATATATATATATATATATATATATATATTAAACTGTACAATTAGATCTAAGACAAACGGGAGTTAGACTCGCGCGAAAACGAACATACAAAGATAACAAAGGTGACCACCCGGATAAATGCGAGGATCGCAAACATACGCGTGTTGTGAACATTTATCAGGACTCTGACCAGAGAAATTTCACAGAGATATGCAGCAAGCGATTTCTCATAGTAAATTTGAATATATATGAAATATGTAGGCCCCATAGGAACACATAGCTCTCAGAAACTCCACCCAATGAGTTGAAATAAGCAAAAACTAGATGACCCGCCTGCCCCACGGACTAGGCAAGGTCAAGACCCTTGGAGACGAAGCATATATATTTATATATATATATATATATATATATATATATATATATATATATATATATATATATATATATATAGAAAGAGAGATTCTCTCTTATTCAGAATATTCATTATTCCTAAATGCTTACCTCAATTCATTCCATTAGTAGCATCATGGAATCCCATTTACTCGCCTAATTCCTGCCGCCTTTAGACTCGATACTTCGCGTAAAACAGAACCTCAAGACCACTCCTCTTGCCTCTCTTAGTAAGAATTTTAATCTCTTATCGCCACCTTAGACGATTACACTGAAATAACCTACTGTGACCCACACATTCCCCGTGTGAGGATAGCTGAGGCAGTATAAATTTACTACGAGAAAAAGGAGATCAACATCAAGCAGGTAGCCATGCACCGCGTCAATAACTAGAGTCCCACTACAACCATAACTGCATTACCTTTACACTAGACTTTGACCCCTTTACGTGTACTTAATCAATTTGTGCTGAAAAAATTCTAATTTTAATTTAACTTTATCTATTTCAACATTGGGCTGTAAATTAAATATTGCTCTTCTCTGATTAGTCGATAAAGAGGTGTAAAATGCCTGATGTAATTTGTATTTATATAGTTCAGTTTCATTTTATTTATCATTGTAGTTCTGGTAGATGACCATAATGTTCAAAAGTGCCGCCCGCTGATAATAAAAATTAGAGTGATCTTTTACCCCTTTTCCCTTAAGGGTAGGTCATTTGTTGTAAATCCAAAAAGTTCTCAAGAAGCTGAAGAATGCATCCTTAACTGTATAGTTTAATCATTCATATATATATTTTTATATATATATATAATCAAACAGAATGAATTAATATAAACGATTTTATCCGAAAGGAAATATAATTAGGTGGGGTTCGTATCTATGCCATTGAGCGCTCCTTGATTTAGAGACGACTCGGTTAACCTATATGCTGCATTGGCCTATATCTAGAGGATACAAATTGTAGTATGTACATTGTTGTTCTTTCCATCTTTTTTATTTCCCAACTAGAATCTTGAATGTAGAAGGCGCTTGTCTTTACATTTTTATCCCTCTCCTGCAATTTCCTTAAAACTGATTCGTTTAACTTATCATCTAACCACCGCAAAAATATTTTTCTGCGTAAAATCATTTAGAATCATTGGGGTTGTTCATTACCTTTGTTTCACATATGTATATACTCGTACATAAATAAGAAACTTCTTTTGTAGTAGAAGGTCTAATGAAAAGCAACTGGAAATCACATGTTACAATATTAGATAAATGGAAGTAGAGATTTGAAGAATGGCGATTAGAACTGTTTAATGATCCCATTTAATGATCCGAATTCTATATTAGATATTATACCTAACCAACTGTGTAATAATCGAAAAATAATCATGTTATCGATATTAATTCTACATACTTTTAGTTAGACAAATGAATTTAAATTCGAGCTATATGTTGACACGCATAAATTAGACTATAAAATAGTACGTTTCCTAGACTATTTTCTTTGAATTCTCAATTCCTATTAAACGATTTAAGATAAGCCACTTACCTTTGTAGAAGTAATTATGATACATATATTTTTATATACATTGAGTATTGACAAAATGATTGAGCATTATGAAACCCCCCCAAAAAACCGTAACATTTTCTCATTTTTAGAATGTTTTCAACTCTCTCTATTAAACTCTATTAAAAATGAGTGTATGTAAGCACCAAGTATAGACAAAATATTCGAGCTTTATGCAGCCCCCCAAAAAACCGTAACATTATCTTGTTTTGAAAGGTTTTCAACTCTCTCTATAAAACTCGCATTAAAAATGAATGCATGTAAGAACCAAGCAACCAACATTAAGAAAGTGAATCTTAGTCGACGCAAGAAAGATTTTTAAACTTTTACACAAACATATCTTTGAAGTAGTCACCTAAAAAAACTCACGTTGCAAACTTTGATACTTTACGGCAAAGAAATGCCGAGTTTAGAAGCTTAACGAAAAATACGATTCAAATTAAAAAGTAAAACTCAACATTTCGGTATTCCTGCTTGGCCACTCTTCTTCTCGTTTGAGATAAAATCGTTTTGATATGAACGTTTACTTAGTCTTTGAAGTTTGACTTTTTATATGAAGAACGGAACATAATTAAATGAGTCCGTAAGGTTGAAAACTGATCAAATACGCCAGGAAAAGAAAATCTCTTCCCAAAATATTTGTTTTGGGTAGATTTGAAAAAATTGTTGATAGCCAATTTACTAAGGTAATGTTTAGTTACTGTAATTTTGTTATCAAATTAGACCCAAACCATTCCAACTTTTTATATGTACGTATAATCAACCCCAAACTAGATTAGGTTGAAATTAAAACAGACAAACTTTAAATTAACATGTATATAATCAAAGACTCAAGTCTGAGAGATTTATAATGAAAAGCTCCTAATGTTTTGGATAAAGACAGGTCATCTGGTAATGGCATTTAGGAACATTGGGGAGCTTTTAGGCGAGAAAAAATGCATCAAGTCATTTTTATCATGTAAAAAAGGATAACTATGTTGTAGATTTCTCTAGTACCCAAATAATTTACACTTGTATTGATTTAAAAAATTAAGATAATTGAATCATCTTTATTAAAGAAATTCTGAATTTCAAGCTAATTAACCTTAAAAAAACGATTAGTGATCAATGTCGGTGTCCGTTGTTTGAGAGTTTTTCACAGTTTATCTCAGTTTACGGCTGAAATTGATATGATCAACCAAATATCGATAGTACTGCCGGCCTAATAAATGTAATTCCCTCTTACGGTGGTTTTATTTTTACAAAGATTTACCCTTTATTGAGTAAAGAGTGTTTATATATATATATATATATATATATATATATATATATATATATATTAATATAGGGAAAGAGGAACTCCCTCCCCCCCAAAAAAATAATTGGGGAATCGGCACAAACATATATTCTTGAAAATAAAGTCCATCATGCTCTACAATCTTTATTTCCAGTGATGAGTCAGCATCTGTCACAGATACCAGGTTGATGGTCGGCCAAAACGTGTTTTATTATCCAATGTTAGATAACTGTACTTAAAACTTCTATACCAGCTTAAGACCTTCACCTGACTGACTGTGCCCTTTCCTTCAGTATAGCAAATTTCCGTCACAGGAACTCATGTAGAAAGATTTTGCTTGTAACAGTAGCGAGTCACAACTCTAATTCTACTTTCTTCCAAAGTCATTTCTGACAGTTTTGGCTTACACATAGAAAAATAACTACAACACGAGCAATAAACAACAGCAACATGCGGATGCGGGGATTTGAATGAGGAAGGTTAACCTAACCTAATGTAGTCGAATGAATGAACCTAACCTAACCTAATATTGGTGTTGCTCGATATAATTTCATTGTTTGCTTTCGGTTTCCAAGGGACTCAGGACTTTGTGCCCAACCATATATATATATATATATATATATATATATATATATATATATATATATATATATATATATATATGTCGTGGTATTACATTACATTATATCAATACCATGTTATATCTATGGGGCAAGGACCAATAACTTAAAGGCGAACCGAAAAGGGAGGAACGCCACGATTTTCGACGCGCAGAACAGCGAGAAAAGAGTACAACGAGGTCGGGTAAAAATTTAGGCAATGGTAAAGCTCAAGGTTATTTAAAGAGGCATGAACAAAAATATAATTTTATTCTCATAAAGTTAGAGAATTAATGGGCAAAATTAAATTAGTTAACGAGGGCGGAATTGCAGAGTTATGCATCAGACTCTGAAGTTAGAAATTAATGCGTTAAAGAAAGAGACTAGTTAAATGGGAAGGATTAACTCAAATGGGTTGCTGAAGGGGTAGAGGAGTTGGCTTACGGAGGATTTCGAGTGTGATGTTAGGGTAAGGCTTCACGGATGTCTTCTCCAGGCAATAAACGTGAGGGCGAGGGCGCTCGGAGCTTCTGAGCAGGAAGTTGACGTGATGACGGTTCTCCAAAGGGGGGAGGGTAACGTCCGGTCCAGGGAGAGTCTTTTGGCCCCTCCAAAACGAGGAGGAACGAGAAGAGCATCGACAGGAGTTGATGAGTGGAGTCGGAAAAATCGCTCGGTGTCGATCGTTAAATGGAATTACCACACTGGCTGGGTTAATTCCAAGACACAAAAGTTTAGCCGTCACTTTGCTTTGTTGTTAACACCTAACTTAGAACTAGGGAAATCTTCTTGGGTCCGGGCGAGACTCCTCAACTTTGTGTCTCCCACGTAGAAGACGAGCCCTATATATCCGATGCTCCCCCCGCAGGGGTCAGGGAAACAGCGCTACTCTGGAATGGCCTCGAATCTTCACGCCGAGGCGATTTTAACCCGCCTAAATGTTGTCCGTGGTGAACGAGGTTTGAGGCTACCGATTGTGGATGGAGGGAAGAGGCTTACCAATTTAAGCCTAACCAAATTCTAGAATCTTCTCCAGCACATGGATGTCACTTCCGTGCTGAAAAAGAAATTGCAGGTGGAATTCAACCACAATATATATATATATATATATATATATATATATATATATATATATATATATATATAATTGAGACTAAATCCTAGAGTCACGAGAATCGGGTATAACATCATTTAATTTTCCGCATAAATTTTTGGAAAACTAATGTTTTTATCTCTTAGGCTAAAATATAAGATTACTAAAAATAATACATATGAAGAAAA
This sequence comes from Ceratothoa steindachneri, assembly GCA_963969495.1. Taxonomy (NCBI): domain Eukaryota; kingdom Metazoa; phylum Arthropoda; class Malacostraca; order Isopoda; family Cymothoidae; genus Ceratothoa; species Ceratothoa steindachneri. Next base: position 232,173,100 of record OZ018317.1, read on the forward strand.
TATGAATAGGTAGTGGTCAAAAAGACAATGAAGTGCTTTGAAAATGACTACTTATAAAAAATAATAAAATGTATATTACTGTAAAACTATAAGGAGAATAAACAAATGTTTTTTTTAAAATTTCAAAGGAGAATAAGTTATTAATTTATTTAGAAGACGAGCAGGCAAGAGTTAAAATTGCTTACAAAATAACTAAAAAGAAAAAACTAGTTAAAATAAAAACTTTAAACAGAATAAACACCTATATTTTAAAATTCACAAAAAACAATAAATTTAAAATTTGTTTAAAATATTTATAAATTAATTCATTAAAAACAGTAAGAACAAAAATGATTTAATCCAATAAACTTACAACCAGAACATTAAAAAACCCAAAAGGGTTGGTTTAGTACTTACTGAAGAGGATCCATCCTAGTGAGTGAATGATGCATTTAGATTAGTGGCTAATATTTATAAGTTTAAGGCTCGAAAAAGTTACGCTTGGTAACTTTTGGTAACCAATGGTAGTTAAAATTTAATTAATTAATAACGGTACTTCATTAAAATCTTGAATTAGAGTAGGTTTGTAGCGTTTTATATATAAAGTTTCAAGGGTTCTCAGGCATTGCTGGTAGTAAGTAGAGGCTATTACTTTAAAATTAGCAATAGAAAGATCGGTCTTACAATCTATTGCGTGTTCCTTAATAGAAGACATCTCCTATCCGCTTAATATTTTACCCGTGCGACAACTAATACTCAAATGAGCAAAAAATTTAGCTACAAGAGACCTAACCGTGCGGCCAATGTATGAGGCGCCACTACACCCGGGACATTTAAATGAATCAACAGCATCATTACGAAACTCCAAAGAGAAAGGATCTAGACTGCAGGAGAAAATCCCTAGTGACAAATTGTTTATAAAAACTATTTGTGGTTTAATTTAAGTATAAAATCCGTTTATAATAAATAAGGTTTAAAAACCCCATCTCTGAAATAACCAAATATATAGGCATTTTGAGAGGATTTATTGAGATTAGATGTGGGCCAATGAGTTTATCAAGCATCTTCTTTAAAACTCTATTGTGAGGGAATCCCCACGTGGAAGAACTTTAGCAGAATGAAACTCCCATGTGCAGCAGAAGGCCCGGCTAGGCCTAAAGTGGTATGCCTACCCTCCGCCTCCATTCCACAAGCGTTAGCCTCGAATCGAGTCCCCGAGAATTCACCTCTATGCGGGCTAAAATACCTCTGCAAAAAGATTCGAGGCCCTTCGAGAGTAGAGCTGTTTCCCGCTAACTCCCAACTCTAGGGAGAGCCTCTTACATAAATAACACTCGACTCCCCGGAAGAGACACAGAGTTGGGAAGTCTCGCCAGAACCCAGAAGATTTCCTCATGGTTCCAAGTCAAGTGCTAGCAACAAAGCAAAGTGAAGGCTGGACTATTTTGTGTATTTGGAATTAGCCCCCAACTAGGAGGTAATTCCACTTAACGATCGCCCCGAGTGATTTTTCCGACTTCTTTCATCAACTTCTGTCGAAGCCCTCCTCATTTCGGGTAGCCGAAATACTCTTCCCTGGACCGAAAGTTACCCCCCCCCCCTGCTTTTGGAGAACCGTCATCACTCCAACCTCTCGCTCTGAAGTCCAAGTGGCCTCACCTCAAGTGAAGAAAACATCCATAAGCCAACCCCTTCTCCCCCTTTTAGTAACCCAATTGAGTTAATTCTCCCCCATTTGAATAGTCTCCTCCGGGAATACCTTAAGTTCTAACTTCATAGCCTGATTTATAACTACAATTCCCCCTTTCATTTCTGATGTGATTTTGCCCGTTAATTCTCTGAGGTAATTTTACCAATCAATTCTCTCATTATTTTGTGTAAATAAAATTATATTTTTGTATATGTCTCTTTACATAACCTTGAGCTTTGCCATTGTCCATAATTGACCTGACCTGGTTGCACTCTCGTGCTACTCAGCCTGTCTAAACCCGTGGTTTTCCGTCCCTTTTGTCGGGTCGCTTACAAGTTATTGGTCCCTCCCTGATAGGTATAATATGGTATTGATATAATGTTATGTCATACCACGACATATATATATATATATTAATATACATATTATATAAATCTGGTGTCAAGTGTGTTGGGGTTTTTACGAACCTGTGTCATTTTAATTTCGACATTAGAAGTTCCCTTGTTATTCACGTACAGCCCTTTTATTTTATTTTTGTACTATACTGGCAAAAGGCAATTTAAGTTATTGTAAGAGCAGTGAAACGTAATCTATTTAGATTTTGTGTTCGACCCCAGGTAATTAATTTTTTTAATGTGTTCGAATTTTGGAGACTTTCCTGGTTATTAATCCAAAAATGTCAAGGTCTTTGGTGTCCTAATTCCGGTAGGACCATTTTAATTTTTTTCCCGCTTACAAAAAGCAGAGGTAGGTACTGTATCAAAATTTGGGGGGAGGGGTGATCAAGGCCTTCACGAATATTCACGTATTCGTTTCGCGTGGGTAGTGTCCTAGCTCGTTCGCGTATCAGTGTTCCCTCAGTTAACTGCGTAAAAATGTCACCCTTCGAAAAATTCAAGAGTCAGGGTGAAATGTTAGGTCTTTCGGACAAAGACCTGCTAAATTACGTACAGGAAGAAGAGAGGAACGAACGGGCAGAGCGAAGGGAATTAGAGATGGAGAAGAACAAACTGAAGATGAAAATGGAGGAGAACAAAGTGAAAACGCAGATGGAGAACAAACTGAAGATGGAAATGGAAGAAAGTGAACAAATTAGGCAGCATGAGCTGGAAATGAACCGAAATCAAATAGATTCTCAGTCCATCGGTTCCCGGGCTGAAATTCCCCAAACTCCTTTAGTCCACCTTCCCGCTTTCATTGATGGAGAGGACTTTGGGTCATTTTTTGCCCATTTTGAGAGAATCTTTCAGATCAATAGATGGGATCTCAAAAATGATGGCGTCGCTTGCTTACTTCCCCTCCTAAATGCCAAGTTAAAGGATATCTTTGTATCCCTTCTTTCGGAAGCTACTTTGGACTATTCCACGTTAAAGTTTCAATTGTTAGCCACTGTTCATATGAATAGCGAATTCTACCGCTCCCGATTCCGCCAGGAAAGAATCCGTCCTGGCCAAACACTTCGACAATACGGGTACATCCTCCAGAGACACCTTCAGTGTTGACTGGATGCGTGCAAGATTCCCCAGGTCTACGAGTCCCTTCTGGACTTCTTCCTTAGGGATCAGCTTTTAGCTGCCGTGGCTCCCGAAATTCGTGCCTTCATTAAAGATAAACGTTGTGCCACTTTCAAGGAGTGCTTGGAAGAGGACGATGTTTACGCGAGTAGTCACGATTTATACTCTAAGGATGTTAAAAAGGTTCCCCAATCACCATCAAAAACTAAATTATATGGCCCTAAGACCCCCCTAATTTGGTTCCAAGATTTCCCAAAGGTCCTAGTCCCGCGAAGCCAAGAAACTTTCATTCTTCGGAACACCAAGGAGTTAAGCCCCTAGGTTCTTCTCCCCCAGTTGTGCCGTATCAAAAGAACCCCATCGTCTGCTACACCTGCGAAGTTTCCGGCTATTACCGCACGAACTGTCCTCAAAACTCCCGATTCGCAAACTCTCAGTCGCACCAAGTACACAAAATATGGGCCGCCCCTGATCCTCCTCCGTGGCCTCAGAAGACTCCCGAACCTCCCTCGACCGCCAAGACCCGGTCCATCAGGTAAATTTTCTCTTTAATGAGAACAACCCTAGTGGATTGAAGTTCGAGAACGGAATTGTGAACGGTCGCTGGGTATCCACCCTCGTCCATGACACCGGGTGCACCTGTATTATAGTGTCTGAGGACCTACTTCCTCCTGTTGGGCCCGCCCACAAGAAATTCGCGGTGGTCCATGACTACCTTGGCACGGCGAGTCGTTTCCCAGTAATTCGTCCGGTTGGGTCCGGTTGGGTCGAAGTGGTAGCGGCCCCAATCCAGTTCTGCTCCGTTTTATTCGGTCAGAACCCTGTAATTCACGACCATTCCGTGGCCCAGCCCGTGATTACCCGTACACAGGCAGCCCTGGAATCCCGTGCACCTGTTCCCTTGAAAACCCCTATCGACCCGGAGTTCCAAGCCCTCCGGAGCGATAAGTTTTCACACGCCCAGAACGAGTGCGCAACTCTCCCCCCCTTTGAGAGAAAACCAAAGCCCTCGAGCGTGATTCCACCCGAGGCAACAAATGAGTCTCGTATCCCGTGAAGAAGGACTTATTGAGAGGTTTGAGACCTAATTGGACCTCAAGTCACGAGAAAGAAAATTCAAGCCTGGCGCGAATGTGCTGGTGCTACTTTCCACGGAAAGCAACAAAATCCTTAGCTAGTGAAAGGGACTCTACCCCGTCCTCGAGGCTAGAGGCGAGAGTGAAGGTTTTCCACGTGAATTGTATATATATATATTATATGATAAATGTTCCTAATTAGGATTTTTTTTTGGTCCACTAAATTGTTAAGTTTTTTTTTGTCCCATATTTATGCCTCCATTTAATTGTATCCTTTTTGGGGGGGTTCCACTGAAATGTCGCCAATGTTCTCCTGTGATTTTTCTTTTGTTTAAAATTGTATTAATAAATTATCTATAATCGACCTGTTGACGGCTTATGCCCGTAAAGTCGCCAGATAGCCCCTTAAAAAAAAAAAAAAAATATGCCCGTAAATTCCCCGCTGAGCTCAGATTTACGTTTTTTTGTGTGTGTACAGCTGTCGTAGCAAGACAAAATTTCCCTAGACCTTTGATAATTCTAGTTTGACGGGTTGGGATGATCCTTTCCTACGCAAATGCTCTGTAAAGCATCATTTTTCGGTTGTGAGATGTGTGAGGGAATCCCCACGTGGAAGATCTTTAGCAGAAAGGAACTCCCATGTGCAGCAGAAGGCCCAGCTAGGCCTAATGTAGGAAGCCTACCCCCCCCCCCCTTCCACAAGCGGTAGCCTCGAATCGAGTCCCCCAAGATTCATCTTTATGCGGGCTAAAATACCTCTGCAAGAAGATTCGAGGCCCTTCTAGAGTAGAGATGTTTTCGCTAACCCCCGACTCCAGGGAGAGCCTCGGAAATAAATAACGCTCGACTCCCCGGAAGAGACACAGAGTTGAGAAGTCTCGCCAGAACCCAAAAGATTTCCCTATGGTTCCAAGTCAAGTGCTAGCAACAAAGCAAAGTGACGGCTGGACTATTTTGTGTATTTGAAATTAGTCCCCAGCCAGGAGGTAATTCCAATGAACGATTGCCCCGAGTTATTTTTCCGACTTCTTTCATCAACTTCTGTCGAAGCCCTCTTCATTCCGGATAGCCGAAATACTCTCCCCTAGAACGGAAGTTACCCCCCTCCCCCTTGCTTTTGGAGAACCGTCATCACTCCAACCTCCCGCTCTGAAATCCGAGTGGCCTCACCTGAAGTGCAGAAGATATCCGTAAGCCAACCCCTTTCCCCCTTTTAGTAACCTAATTGAGTTAATTCTCCCCACGCCACCATTTGAATAGTCTCCTCCGGGAATACCTTAAGTTCTAACTTCATAGCCTGATTTATAACTACAATTCCCCCTTTCATTTCTGATGTGATTTTGCCCGTTAATTCTCTGAGGGAATTTTACCAATCAATTCTTTCATTACTTTGTTCAAATAAAATTATATTTTTGTATATGTCTTTTTAAATAACCTTGAGCTTTGCCATTGTCCATAATTTACCTGATCTCCTTGCACTCTCTCGCTACTTAGCCCGTCTGAACTCGTGGTTTTCCGTCCCTTTTTTCAGTTTGCTTTCAAGTTATTGGTCCCTCCCTGATAGATATAATACGGTATTGATATAATGTAATGTCATATCACGACATCTATCATACAAGTCAGAAGGCAATAATTTCTTATATAATATTTTTTTAGAAAAATAAATTCATTATGAATTGAATGGTATGTGGACGGTAAAGAGAAACTTCTATGTAGTATTGTTTTTATTGGTGATCTTTTTTATTTATAATCACAGAAACTAAAGTAATTTAAGCCTAGTCCTGTGAGAGATTCTTTTCGCTAAAGGGCGTTTGGAAATTTTCTCTGTTCTTATCACTGGTGACAAAAAGATCAAGTAACGGCATCTTATAATTAGTTGTACTTCCGTGGTGAGTTTGATGTTGGGGCGTAAAGAGTTCCAAAAATTTAAGATAAGTCGTTTATGTGTAGGGTTTTCTAAAAATGAAAAAGAGTCATCAACATAACAGCGATAGAAGAAGGGTTTGTAATTTAAAAGAGCATAAGAGCGGAGAACATTTCATCTTCGGGGTTGTCATGAAAAGGTCAGCTGCAAGAGATACGATTGGAGAGCCCATTTTAACGGCATCAATCTGGCAATAGACTATATTATTAAAGCTGAACCAAAATTCAGAGTTAATTCCAGGGTCTCTTTTAAATGGATTTGTAAAAATCCCTGAAAAGCATGATGTGAATTGAGCATCTTTATTTAAATTTAAATTTATTGTATAATTGAGGGAAATATTGGCAAATGAAGATTCAAAAAAATAACTCACCATATAGCTATAATTAACCTCGGTGAGTAATTCTTCTTTAATCCTGTAGGAGTTTTGTATAGAGAACTGAATTTTAGATAAAGGTGAAAGGAGTTACCTGAATATTTTGCCAGTTTATATGATCGTAAGGAATAGCAGGCAAGTATGGATCTCAACGGGACACATTCTTTTTGTATCTTTAGTAGACAATACTTGGATGCTGAGAGCCTGGAAGATATGAATAATTAATTATAGGCATCTTTTGGAATAATAGATGCCTGTTTAAGTTGTGTTGAGAATGATTTACTTTATCTTCGCGTTTTATAAGAATGGTTTTGGGGAGTCATTTGTAGGTTGAAATTTCGTACAGTCATTATAGTATATTGTGGGGCTTTTGTATATACTGATCCCTATCAAGGATCACTACCCCCTTCCCCTTATCCGATTTAGTCACTATTGTATACTTTTTGCTTCCTAGTGTCCTTAGTATCTTTCGTTCCTCATGCTTGATTATGAAGTTTGAAATTCTAGATAAATGTATTTTAGAATAAAATTTGATGGAGAGTGGAGATAACTCAGAGCAAATATTAGTAAAGTTTCCCTTTATATGTGTATCTTTAAGTTTATGGGCCATGTTTTTCAAATACAGTAAGAATTTATGTTTATTTATTTTGCAAAGTGGGACTTTAAATTAAAGTTCCAAACTAAGTAGATTTTATTTCACGAAAGCTTAAAATTCTACATGAAAAGTTAATAACCACTTTTTCTGGATCCAAATACGTTTGTAAAGATAATCCTAAGTTTTCCACTTTTCTGGTGTGTGTTTGTGTAGACACATTTGGGTAAAATATCTTGGTTTGATGCAAAAAATAGCTTATTAGGCGAAGGTCTAAAATGGATAGGTACGTCTTCGAAATCGGAAACCCTTCAGATCCACATTTCAAGGTTAATTAGTCGATCTAATGAATCTTTATAGAAATATAAGTTGTACAGAGAGTTGCGATGTAGCTTAAAATTTAAAAATTTCGGATATGTTTTTGAGTTTTTACAAATGTCAAGGAAGTCGATGTCATGTCTAACATTAACTATCTTTGTAGTTCCTTTCTCATGCTCTCGAAGAATTATGATTACATGATGGCTTAATTGGTATAGATATACTTCTACTTGAAACTCGAAAAGGGGTAGCGCGACCATTGTTATAAGTATCTATAATGATATATAGTAGCAAAAAGTAAAGTTGCTGTTAAAGTAAATGTTCCGTCTATAAAACAATCTTTAAATGTTTTAAGATTAGGTGAATTCTTTCTATTTTCCGATAACAATGGACAACAAAGATTATTCTATTGGGTTAAAAGCATTATGTATAAAACTTATTCTAGTATGCTGATTCTGAATCTAAAATCAGAATTGTTCTAGCCCGTCCTGCTTTTAAGTTATGCACATTATTATAAGACTGTGTACAATTTGACAATATTATATTCGTTTGTAATATAAAAAATATTATAAACTATATTTATAAACAAGAATATATTATGTATTTTCAGCCGCTAGGACTAAATAAGGAAGAGGGTTTTTTTTTACCAACAAATGTCGCTGTATTATGTGAAAGCACGAAATACTAGTGAGTTTATTCTCGTTAACTCTCACTCTCAATTGTTTTACGGGTAATTCTTGCTCTGCGTAACTACAAATTTGACGGTGTTCATTGTGTTAGATCATAAATCAAAGAGGCTATGTAAATCATCCAGACAAATTTTATCATTTGTGTAGAAAACTTTGTCCGCATGACCAGCGGAATACTATTGACAGTATATTGAAAAAATATTATTTTGCATGTGAAGCTACCGTGAATGACAAGAGGTAGGAACCTCATAATTTCTGCACCGTAACCGATCATGGCAATTATTGTTATTATTGCATGACTAAGATTACTGGTTTTTCAAAGAAAAAGCGAAGCAAAATGCGTATGCATGTTCTAGTCAGCTCTATAACCGACCCCAAATAAATTTAAGAACCAGCTCCCAATTCCCAAATCATCACATTCACTTGTAGACCTTGACATGCCTCACGAGGAATCCCTTGATTTTCACATGAACGAGGAGTACGTAATTGATCCTAAGAAAAGTGAGCCAAGCTTCCTTAATCAAGATGAGTACAATTATTTAGTTAGAGACCTAGCATTCTCAAAGTCAAAGACAAATCTTTCTTGATCCACACTAGATAAGCGAAATGTTCTAAAAGAAGGTACAACAATTATCATTTTTCGTTTTCGCCGTAAAGTTTTGTGTCTTTTTCAAATAAGAAAATAATAATCCGTCTTTTTTTACTGATGTCAATGCACACTACGAACACTTGACTATCGACTGGAGATTTTTGACAAACTCAAATAAGGTTAGACTCAAAGCTGCGTTGTTATATAATGCTGACTGCAGCTTTTATATACCAAAATATGTGCTTCTTGTATCTGTGGAATAGCCGCGATAGCAGCAATCATTACTCTATAACAGTCTTACCTAGAAAAGAGGAGTTCATTGTTTGTCGCTATATGTAATGTGCAACATATGCCACTGGTAAACTCGCGAATGATCTTCCTTTCGCATCGCTCTCGGCCTCATTTACAACTTTTTTAAAGCAATGAACCATAATGGTTGTTGTTTTCAATATCTAAAATTAATATTTGGTGCAGAGAAAATAGACGTAAAACTGAAAGGAGGCATTTTCATTTGACTCAACTCAGATATTTTATGTCTGATAGCAAATTGTAAATCATAGAGGTGAAACCTATGCTGATTTAATAAACAATGTGTGGACAGCGTATAAAATAATGGAATTCTGGATCTACCTAAAATGTACATCTTGTATTCTCATCTGGAGTTTTTTCCAAGGAATCTGAGTGCCGTTTGCGATGAACATGATGGGAGCTTCCACCAGGACATATCTGAGATCGAATCGAGGTATGAAGGCGTTTAACCGATACATAATGGGTGATTACTGCATGCGCCTTCGAAGGAAGACCAGCACCACGCATCAGCGGTAAAGCGAATTTCTAAAATATTTCTGAGCTGAGAATATATATTAAGAATAATGTATGATTTCTTTTATATAAATATATTATGTACTATTATATTATATTATTTGACTTGAGCATAAATATACTATATACATTACTAATATACTATTAATATAATTATCTTGAAACGAAATATACAATATGATAATATACTCTTAATATATATTCATGTGCATAAATCAACACCCTAACTTGTTAGAAGAATTCTGATTCAGATTTTGAATCAGCGTAATAGATTAAGTTTTGTGTAGCACCAATTCTCTGGGTAGCGGCCGAAATTTAGCCCTGTGCAATCAACATTTACTTTATCTTCGTAAACGGATTCACGAAAAAAAATATTTGATTTTTGTGTGGTTAGTTTAAATTTGTCTTGAATTATGAGATCATCAGTAATAAATGTTAAAGTACTTGAATTCTGACTACTGTTCCTGCATTGCCTGTGATTTCTTTACAAGTGGTATTTTTGGTATATTAGCTGCAGCTCCCACCCTCATTCCTTCGACAGCTAATTTTTTTGCAATTGACAACTTTCTCCATTTCATTGTATGTAAAGCTCGAAGATATTTTACATCGATTACATTTAATCCACAATTTTGACGGCTTTCAATTTTATCCTGTCTTTATAAATTGAATTTCTACGCTACTATTCACATTTGCACGATATAATTTATTAGCCGAGACTTTTTTATGGCCTACTAAACAAATTTAGCACCACCTTTGTGTAAGCTATCAATGATATTTTTTAGGTCAAATCTTCAGTTACCTGATTTTACGTTAGAATATACGAACATACAAACACTTCGCTGATTGGTTTGTTATTGGGAGATTTTATAAGAAATATACGGTAACTAAAGATTACTTAAGAAAATCTTGTATGAAATACTGATTGAATTCTACAAAGAATAAACAATAAAATTATCGGAGGTGGGTGATTTTTAGCCCTGGGTTGATTCTTTTATGGCGGAAATTTTTCATCCCGTTTATTTTTCGTTCGCTTTCGTATGGGGATGGTTCAAATATTTTATGTGAGGTTGTCTATATTTGTTTGGCTAGTTGCCTTTGGAAAGTCAGGTGGAATGTAAAAGTTTCATTTCAAACCAGTGAAACCCGGTATCGATTATGGTATGTAGAGTGGAAGGTAAAAGGATGTTTGGTAATGAATTAGAGAGGGCTCATCTATGTTCAGCGAGATTTGAAAGGCCACGAAATAAGTTAGGAATGAAGAGAATGAAGAGAATATTATTGTAAATAGTCCTATATAAAAGTTTTTTCTATAAATAGAGAGAATTATAATGCAAGAAAAAGAAAAAATGCGTGCAAACAAGCCCACCAAAGGGAAAAATAATACAATGTTGCAAATATAAGGAGAAAAAAGAGAAACAGGCTGATTGATAGATGCTGTGTGGTAAAATAAGAGTAAAATATACTAAAATCTGACTAACCATGAAAATACTGCATCTCATTTTCATTTGTTACCACATTGCAACCCCGTTTCCTTTCATACTCTGCCAGACAACATTATTTCATTCAATAGCTCAAGATTTTTTCTTATAATCCTTTCGTTATCTCTCTTCCCTTCCAAAGTTATGCAATTTCTTAATCGATCCATCATCCTACGACTATTTCCTCTTTAATCCCTTCCTCTTTCACTGCATCGAAGGATATTTTAGTAAAATGAATGCTGATAAAAATTGCCTGAAACGTGTAACTGATCTTACTAGTATGTTCATTGCATTCCAACTTAATTATATCTCATATAAACGTTCTGTTGAAGACATGCTTATTTTACCATTATAATACCTTTAGATTATGATAATATATTTCTGTTTGTCAAATCATTCAAGAGGGCGAATTGAGCAAGCTTGTTGGGGCCGTGGTATAGTGGGTAAAATTTGGATGAAACTTTATAGAAAAGGCTGAATAATAAAATAGCAAAGGCACATTATGTTTTGGAATGGAGTGGCAAAATTTTAAGATTTCTTATTGAAATAGCTCAATAATATAGATTGGAAGTGGGTTATACATAGAACAGGCAGGGGCCCAGAGTTATAAAAGAGTATTGTTGGTTGTAGAAATAGTCAGCCGTCTTCTTACTGTCGAGGGAATTCCTGGGGGAAAAAGACCCGTACAACCAGAATAAAGTTAAAACGGTGACTAATATGAAATTTTACTTATCTTTTACATCCTTCGATTAAGCAGTTAGCACAAAGGTGACACCTATAGTTAAAATTCTACTTTGTCGTAGAATATGCTCCTGACGATATACTATATATATATATATATATGTATATATATATATATATATATATATATATATATATATATATATATATATATATATATATATATATATATATATATTCTTTGTGGGGATTATTCTATATTCGAGTGCGGGGTGATCAGATTGCCGAGAATGACTCCAAAATGGGCCTGAGAGGGCTCATTTATCTTCAATATACTTAAGAAGTGGAACGGAGCCTGAGGATAAATAATAGTGCAAACATTAATAAAATAGAATTTTATTAGGTAATCTAACCAAACCACACACGGAAAATATTTACATAGCCAGGGATTAAAATGGGAGATACACATGAAACAAAAAAGTTTGGGAATATTTGACAGAGCGGAGGATTAAGATTTGGTGGGATTTAAAATGACAAAACAAACAAGAAGGGAAATGGTTGGCTAAAATCCGTTCAAAGCACAGAGTTGCGTTGGCACAAAGTTAATTAGTTCAATGTAATGCGTAGCTTACGTATTTATAAGGTCGTCGTGGAAAAGGAAGGCGATTTGAAGGAATCTTCAGTCCAACTGGCGATTTCTTTTCCAGGAGAAGGGGCTTTTAGGAGGGTTGTCCTTAACGAGGGGAGAAGGAATGACTTTGAGGAGTGAGAGCGAAGTTTGGCTCAGAAGTACGAGCAAGCCTTGAAACAGGATATCGGAGATGTTCTGGATGAACAATTGAGATTATTGGTGTAACCAAGCGTTCTCTTGAAGAACGTTAAAAGTGGGGAATTAAATTACCACTTACGTGATATCATGGGACGAGAACCGTTTCTTGTCGAACGCGCTCGAAGAACAATGACTTTTCTAAAGTTTTTCTCTTTATAAACAACGGGGGGTCCCTGTTGACCTCGCGTCTCGATGGGCACGAACCTTAGCACTCAAAGGATATTGTCCTCTTCTGGACAATAAGGGGGTTCTCTGGGTAGACTTCGTAGGTGCCCAAGGGAGACCAGATCAGCGTGATGCCTCGCGAAGATAATCGGGATCTGATTCAAACGCGAAATTCTTTTGCATAAATAGCTGGAGCCAGCCCCTCAAAGTAGGGGACAATGGGGGGGAGGGCGGGACTTCGATGGAATGTCCTGGTAGCGCTTGGGAAAATATCTTATCTTTCCATAAACCTAATTTAATATGGCAAGATCACGTATGGAGGCAAATGGGGGGATTGAACCTCCTTGATTAAACTTGGGAATAGTGGGCGATAAGACGCCATTCTACTCTCTCTCTCGCAGGATGCAGGTGGGAAGCATGAGTTTCGACATGTGATAGGGGCTGAGGCATGGCAGCCTCAGACGATTCTATTACACCCCACCCTTCCGGGGGAAGTTGTCACTTGGAAAAAAATGAGAGAATAGACAACCAAAGAGCTCCGTTTTGAGAACTCACTTTCTTGCATCGACCGTCCTTCCATCCACCTAGCTACCATTAGATCAATACGTATGATTATGTCGGTCATTTGATTATAAGGGAAACTAACCCTTAATACAATCTTAGCCATAAAAGAGACATGGGGGAACAATAGAATAATATAAAATTCATACATGGCGGAATAATGACACGAAATAAAAATTGCGTAAATGTCTTATTTAGAGCGTTCACAAAAAGGCTAATACCCCCCAAAAAAACATATAGGACAAAAGAATTCATGCATAGATTAATCAGTACAAATGTACTTATATAAGAAAGAAAAAAATAGACATTGAGCCACGAGATTCTGACATTTACATTCAATTAACCTAATTATATTACATGAGAATCCAATTAAGTCGTACAAGACGGTATATACATACATACATAAAAATCCTATTCCTACGAATTATAAATTAATCTGCACTATTCGGTAAAGCATTCCAACTGAGTGCGTCAGTGACCTGATTATCGGAACCTTTTATGTAATTTATTTTAAATTGATACTCTTGCAAGAATAGACTCTAGCGCATAATTCGGCCGTTGGAGTATCGTACATTCCGAATATAGGCCAGCGAGCGATTGTCAGTTCCTATTCGAAATTCTTTTCCTATCAAATATATTTTAAATTTGACAAGACCCAAATAATAGCAAGAACTTCCTTCTCTATAGTGGCATATCTCTTTTCGCGGAGGAATAGCTGGTGACTAGCGTATGCAACTGGATGACTCGTTTCGTCATCCTCATATTAGAGGAGTACACCCAAATGCCCTCGTTGCTTGCGTCGGTCTTAATCCCGAAGGATTTTTCCGGGTTGGGCAAATTTAAAATTGGGGGAGAAATGAGCTTACTCTTGAGCTGGTTAAAATGCGAAATAGCGACATCATTCCAACGTATTCGATCGGGGGAATTCTTTTTTAAGAGGGTTACTGAGGGGGCGGCAAGATTGCAGCGAAATTTGGGACAAATCGCCGATAGTAAGAAGCTGATTATATGAATGATCTTAATTGTTTCTTAGTATTCAGGAGGGGCATGTCAGCGATTGCCTTAATCTTGTCCTCCTGTGTACCTAGTTGGCTTTGTCCTATTTTAAAACCCAAGTATTTATGGTTTCGTGGGCAAAATGGCATTTGCTGGGGCCAATGGTGAGGCCATTTTCGCGCAATCGCTCGAAGAGAGCTAGTAGGGTGGTTAGATGATGACTCCATTCATGAGTAGTGACTTGATCGTTATCAAAGTAATAGGAGACATTCGAAAGTCCATCTAAAAACCTTCTCATGAGACGGTTATAGTTACTGCAAGCGGTCACGAAGCCAAAAGAAAGACGCTTAAATTGCAGTAAGCCTTTCTCAGTAGCAAAGGCGGTATATGCTTTCACATCTGGCCGGAGGGGAATTTGGTAATATGCCTTACACAAATCAAGTTCTGAGATGAAATTAGCGTCTTGAAAAAGTGCAGGTTTTGATCTACCAACGGGATGGGCTCGGCGTCGAACACAGTGACCGAATTTAACTTCCGGAAGTCAATGCACATCCGATAAGAGCCATCAGGTTTCTTGACCATGACGATTAGGGAGCAATAACTAGAGGTAGAAGGTTCTATTATGTCTAAAATAATCAAATTATCTACTTCGGCGTTAAAAGCTTGGCATAAATGAATCGGCATGGGATAAGGTTTTGAACGGACAGGTTCTAAGGTCGTCAATTTAATGTCATGCTCAAACCTAGTAGCGCATCCAGGCTTCTCTGAAATAACGTTGTCGAACTGACATAATAATTGTTGTAGCCGACTCTTTTGATGTGGTGTCTGCAGCGCGTCGATATCCAAGTCAGAAGGTTCAAAAGACTCTCCTGGCAGGGAAGGAAGATGATAATCGGCATCAGGTTGGATGCACACTGTCTGAATGAAATTAGGGGACTCCGCGGGGTAATCCGCTTCAAGCGCCGATTTTTCGTCCAGTTCTACGAACTTATCTCCATGGGCGCGTCGGTGGTATTTATTTAATAAGGTAACCTTGTAGAGCTTATCGCCTGCTTGGGTACCAATGAGGTAATCTACCGGTCCTCGTACCTCGCGGACTGAGTACGGACCTTGCTATTGGCTCATTAATTTATTCCTCGCGGTGGGAAGGCACAGGAGTACATCATCACCGGGCTTAAATTTCCTGTCTTTCGACCTGACGACAAAATAGGTTTTATATTTGTCCTAATTGACGTCGGAATTTTCATAGGCGATGTTCGCGCATTTCTCGAGCCTCTGGCATAGATCTAAGACATAGGCGTAGGATGACTGAAGTTCTTGGTCCAGTTGGGATTTGGTTTGCAACTCTTTTAAAATGCTGAGTGATATGCGTACATTACGTTCATAAAGGAGTTCGTACGGTGCGAAGCCTAATGTACGATAAGGAATTTCTCGATAGGCGAATAGGGTGACGGGGAGATATCGGTGCCATTCGTAGGGCTGCTTGGCACAAATCTTCTTAATAATTGATTTTAGATTTCCGTTTAATTTTTCACACATTCCGTTTGTCTGTGGCCGGAAGGGGATGGTAAAAAGGGGCTTCACCATGAACAGTTTCTCTACGTACTCCATCAACTCGGAGGTGAATTGCCGTCCTCTGTCTGAAAGTATTTCCTTGGGGACGCCTACCCTTGTAAAGATCGAAATGAGGGCCTCGGCGCAAGAAATACTATCGATTCAGCGAAATGAGACTGCCTCGGGGAAACGAGTAGCAAAATCAACCAAGGTAAAAATGTAGCTGTGCCCTTCGCTCGAAGGGGGGTGGATAGGGCCAACCAGGTCGATTGCCACTCTGCAGAAGGGTTGAGTGATGACTGGTCCCCTTTGTAAGGGAGCAAGTTTGACCCGCCCCTTAGCGGACATCTTTTGACACACATCGCATGATTGACAATGCATTGAGAAGTCAGCTGCAGCACCCGGCCAGTAAAAATATTTAAATATACTTTCGCCCGTTTTGGTATGACTAAAGTGACCGGAAAAGATGCTGTCATGAGTTATTTTTAGGACTATAGGTACATGTGATCGTGGAAGACATAAGACGGTTGTAACGGCGTTATTACTGTCCTCGGCGGATCGGTCGAGTAGACCACCTTGCTCCAGATACCTTATTATTTTGGCTCCACGGACAGTATCGGTGTTATTGTTTTAGGCCTTATCCCATAAGGAGGTCAGTGCTTTACACTCCTTTTGTGCGAACCTAAAATCCTGGTTAAGGATCTCCAAGAATTCGGACGGCAACGAGGTTCTGAGTGGGACGGGCTCCTGTGCTTCCTTCTTCACTCGGGCTCGAGTAAGGGCGGCCTGAGACACAGGGTCGGAGCTTATTTGAGGGCTAGGCCCTATAAGTACAGAACAAAATTTTAGTGGTGCCGAAATGACTTCAGCCCAGCCATCAAAAGACTGACACTGCAGGTAACATTTAACGACGGGGAATCGGTTCGCCCGCCTAAGGTAGTCATGCACTACCGCTAAACTTTCGTGGTTGGGGTCCACTGGGGGGAGGAGCTCGTCGGACACGATGAAACAAGTGCACCATGTGTCCCTGACGAGGGTAGATAACCGGCAGCCGTTCACGTTGCCCTCCTCAAATTTTAAAGTTCCTGGGGAACTTTTATCAAAAATAAAATTTACCTGGTGGTCTGACGGAGGGGGAGAAGTTGTTCCTTGGGTCTGCACCACCAGGGAAGCCGGTGTGGCATTAATCTGGTCTACTTAATGGGCGGGTTCGTTTTTAAGGCTAGAATTATGGGGGAAGTTCCAGCTCATGTGGTTTTCTACCCCGGAGGTGAAACATATGATCTGTCACTTCGGGAAGAGTGATGTTGGAGAAATCTTAATGGGAGGTTTGATTTCCCGTTGCTGGTTTGAGGGGAAGAAGTTTTGGGGTTTTACGGGGCCCGGAAACTTTGTTAGATTTCCAGTGAAAGGGCGCGAATCCTTCCTTCTTTCCTGGTAGGTGGATTGATTAGAATTTTTATTCTCCCTGGGGTACAAATTATGGCTGGAGGATAGACATCCGCTTCTTCGGTTCTTTCTTTAGAGGACTGGCACCTACGATTCTTGACGAATGTGCGGATCTCAGTCGGGAGAGACGCCAAAAATTGATCCCGCAACACAAGGTTTGTTAAGGACTCGTAGTCAGGAGCAACCTTCGAGGATTCTAACCAGAAATTAAAATTCCTCTGGAGAATGTATCCGAATTGACGAAACGCCTGTCCGGGTTTAATACGATCTACTTGAAATTCCTGTCAATAGAAATCGGGTTCATATTATAAGCGGCCAATAACTCAGCTTTTAATGTACTGTAGTCAATTGTACACCCCGATGGTAAGGAAATAAAGATGTCGCGCATTTTAGAATTTAAGAGGGGCAGTAACCTCACTACGCCTTCGGCCTCCAAGTCCAGGTTGTTGATTTCAAGGATCTTTTCGAAGTGCGATTATAATGCTCCGAAATCCTCTCCATCCTTGAAATTGGGGAGCTTAAGTAGGGGATTGGTCGGGGCTTTTGAACATGCACCCACTGATTGTGTACCAGCTTGTACGCGTGCCATTTTAAGCTCATGGTGAAGCTCGGCTTGCCTTCTTCTTTCAACTATTTCTTCTAGTTGAATTTCTTTTTATCTCTCTTCTCGTTGAATTTTCCTTTCTCTCTCTTCTCGTTGAATTTCTCCTTCTCTTGGCCTTGCTTCTCTTAACTTTTCTCTCTCTGTTCGTTGCTCCTCTTGGATGTACTCAATCAATTCTCTTCCGGAAAGTCACAAGAATTCTCCTTGCGCTTTGAAAATTGCAAACTGAGTCATATTTTCTTTTGGTAGTCAGCAGTCAACCAATTAAATTCCTTGGCGGGAAGAAGTATGCCTTCTAGAGAATTGGCTTACCTAAATATGGGCACTAAACCTATTCTTGATTGGTTTCTCGTCCTAGATAAACAATGACTAAAATAAACACAAAAAAAAACACTCAAAAAAATTATTATACCACTTCCTTGAGCTACTCCAGCTTCTTAAGTTTTCAAAAGGCGATAGCAATCGTTAAAGAAAACAAGGGAGAATTAATATACTCTATTCTTATAACGTATAACACTATGCTTCACTCGACTGAGACCAGTGTTTGCAAAAATATAGCGTTACACCCCACACCTGACACAAAATTTAAATAGAATATATATATATATATATATATATATATATATATATATATATATGTCGTAGATTGGGATTATTCTATATTTGAGTGTGGGGTGATCAGATGCCTGAAAATGACTCTAAAATTGGCCTGGAGAGGGCTTATTTATCTTCAATATCTTAAAAAGTGGAACGGAGCCCAAGATAAATAATATTGCAAACATTAATAAAATAGAATTTTATTAATTAATCTAACAAAACCACACACGGAAAATATTTACATGACCGGGGATTAAAATGGGAGTTACACATGAAAAGAAAAAGGTCATGGGAATATTTGACTAAGCGGAGGATTAAGATTTGGAGGGATTTAAAATGACAAAACAAATAGGAAGGGAAATGGTTTGCTAAAATCCGTTTAAAGCACAGATTTGCGTTGTCACAAAGTTAATTAGTTAAATGTTCTTCGTAGCCTACGTATTTATAAGGTCGTCGTGGCAGAGCAAGGCGATGAAGGAATCTTTGTTTTAACTGGTGATTTCTTTTCCAGGAGAAGTGGCTTTTAGAGGGTGTTTTCCTTAACGTGGGGGGAAGGACTGACTTTGAGGAGTGAGAACGAAGTTGAGCTCAGAAGTACAAGTGATCTTTGAGACAGGATCTCGGAGATGTTCTGGATGAACAATTGAGGGTATTGGTGTAACCAAGCGTTCTCTTGAAGAACGTTAAAAAGGAAGAATTAAATTACCATTTACGTCCTATCATGGAAACGAAAACCTTTTCTTGTCGAACGGGCTTGAAGAACAATGACTGTTCTAAATTTGTTCTCTTTCAGAACAAGAGGGAGGTGAGAACCGTTTCTTGTCGAACGTGCTTGAACAACAATGACTGTTCTAAAGTTGTTCTCTTTCTGAACAACATGGGGCCCCTATTGACTTGGCGTCTCGAGGGGCATGAACCTTGGCACCCAAAGGATATTGTCATCTTCTGGACAATAAGGGAATTCTAGGGGTAGAGTTCCTAGGTGCACAAGGGAGACCGGATCGGCGTGATGCCTCGCAAAGATAATCGGGATCTGATTCAAACGCAAAATTCTATCGCATAAATAGCCGGAGCCAGCCCCTCGGCGTAGGGGACAATGGGGAGCAGGGGACTTCGATGGAATGTCCCGGTAGCGCTTAGGAAAATATCTTATCTTTCCATGAGCCTAATTCAATCTGGCAAGATCGACGCATGGAGGCAGACGGGGGGATTGAACCTCCTTGATTAAAGTTGGGAATAGTGCGCGATAAGACGCCGTCTACTCTTTCTCGCAGGGTGCACTTGGGAAGCATAAGATTCGAAACGTGATAGGGGCTAATGTATGGCAGCCTCACTCCATTCTATCACATATTTCAATGCAGATCTTTGCAAAAGTGTTATTTTAGTCTAGTAAATAGAGATAACTGCAAATATAGCTGCTGTTAACGTGGCTAAGCACACTTGACCTCGATGATGAAGATACTTTGGGAGTTAAACATTTCAAGCGATTGACAATTATCTCCTCCCAAAAAAGAATTCCCCTATAATATAAGGTAAAATAATTCTATTATTGCAATAATTAACCATATATATTTTTCCTCCATTTTCTCTTCTCTGTGTACATATAATGTTTCATAGGTAGTTCGACTCTTACATGTCACATTTCTCTCAATATCACCATATCTTCAATTTCATTCAAACTTTTTCATTTCTTCCTGATAAAATTATATAGTGGCTTATTTTTTACAAAAGCTAGATTGTTTTACCTGTATGTATATATATATTACAATTTACTTAATCCTCCTAAAGGGGGCATTGATTAAATATCTTTCTCGACAAAGAATACAGTTTTTATTATAAAAATAATCACGAAAGCGGTCTACAGGAATTAATGTTAAATTTTCTTAGATAGTTTTTTTCTCAATTGAAATGTTTTATACATAAAAGAAATCGACAAAGTTAATATAACTAAAAAAGTGAGAAAAGAAAGAACTTCGAGGATTTATTTGTTTTTACGATCTTTTTTGGCACGGAACAACATCCGAAAATCCCAAAGCGCCTGTTCGTTTGATATTTCAATATAAAATACAAAATGCTGCAAAAACAATTTATAAAAACAAGAAATATAAAGAAGAGACATTCATGTGCCAGAGAAACAACCGTCTCTCTCAGATGCCTATCATGCAGTGAAATATTTAAATATTTTCATACTCTGAAAGTGTCCAACTTCTTCTAAAATTCAATTACATATGATACCGTTGTGCAAAATTCCTTCCCAAGGACTCGAAACAGAACGGATGACTCGGCTCCTAAAACTCCAAGGCTTATTGCAACTGATCAAGAAACTCTAGCAGACAAGGTAATGCTACTATAATGTGACATACCATCTCGTGCACCAATTCCAAAATGTTTGGTGTATAATTGGCTTTTCTCATCGTTGTACGCACGGCCAAGACAGACTTCTGACGAAATGAGAGCAATTCGCGGCCAGGGTAGAATCGGAATCAGGAAGAAATCCAACATTAATTATGTGGAAGAAGTTCGACCTAGCGCTGCTCATGAAGTAAGTAAACATAACATTTGTGAAACAATCCATGAACTTATACCCGCTTGAGCTCAGGGAAAGAGGGAGAAACTAAACAGAGTGGAGTGATTGTGCTCAAAGTAAATATGTCAGTGAATATCTCCTTGCTCATTGGCGAACTTCTCAAAAGGGGCGACAAACTTGGATTGCTGGTGAAGTATATTTTCCAACAGCAAATCTTTGAATAAGGCTCTCACGAAATGTAATTCAACAAAGCTGGTTTAATCATCCATATCGACATTTGACAGTTAGAACGTGCTTAAATAAAATTGGTAAAAGTCGAATCACAATCTGGTCTTTAACAAAACTTTTATCTATATATATATCACGAAGAAAAATGAAAAATGAGGATTCAGGTTTTCCTCGCCCTCATCATATGAGGAGTGAAATCATTTTCACAAATATGTCCTCAATTTTTTCTTCCTTTTTCTGCTCTTCTCAGGAGGATTTGCCCCTGATGCTAATTTCGATGGCTTAGGGCAAACTACGTAATGCTTGTGTAACAAACCACCCTCTTTTCTTTATGGACTTAGGTGTCTTCACGTCCACTCTCTTTTTGTGGACGTACGCGTCCTTACTCAATGACAGAATATTCCTGAATGGGTGATGTACTGTCGCAAAGGATTTGAAGTAAGCTCTCAGATGGCCCCCTCCCTTAATTTTGGATGACTAAACCACTATCTTGAACTTAGCTTTGTTGAATTAGATTTCGTGAGTGCGTTATTCAAAGATTTGCTGTTGGAATATATGCTTCACCAGCAATCCAAATTAGTCGCCCTTTTGCAGAGGGTCGCCAATGAGCAAAGAGATATTCAGTGACATATTTTCTTTGAGCACGATTACTCCACTCCGTTTAGTTTCTCCCTCTTTCCCTGAGCTTAAGCGGGTACAAGTGTTCTGATAACAATTTTCATTTCTTTGGGACTATAAATGCATCTATTATATCACGTGTCATGTGATTTCAGTTATTTACGAATTAAGCCCGTGCCGCACTCCTACAAGAAAACACTTGTCTTGTCTTTCACTGGATAAAAAAACCTACACTTTGTTATTCAAAAAGCTTCTTTAATCAACCTTTTTGGGGGTGGAGGATGCTGGCTCACTCCATCAGCCTCGTGGTCATAATAGCGATGAGCGCTGAAAGACACAGGTCGGAATCCAACTCCTTTATTCATTTTTCATATAACGGTTAAAATTAGTATTCACGATTTTCATAGTCTCTATATCTCAAATTTTTTCTTAGGCTTTTAGTGGTTACCATCTTTAGTGTTGTGATACCAATTTTCATTTCTTTGGGCAATTCAAATGCAGC
Source organism: Ceratothoa steindachneri (assembly GCA_963969495.1). Classification (NCBI taxonomy): domain Eukaryota; kingdom Metazoa; phylum Arthropoda; class Malacostraca; order Isopoda; family Cymothoidae; genus Ceratothoa; species Ceratothoa steindachneri. The sequence goes on from OZ018317.1 coordinate 232,195,455, forward strand.
CCCTACATCAAAAATTTAATCTTGAAAGATATCCTTAAGGACCTCAAATTCACACCCCTTGATTCGGAATTTCAATCTAATCTCTGTTTCCTATATAATTCACGTATGGTGTGAATGCATCTATTCTTAGTTTACGACTGAAGACGACATGACAAACTCCGTGCTGAAACTGGTTTCGTGTATAAAATACTACTTACATAAACAGTGGTTTTCTTATTATATTTGTGACACGTTATTGAACTCAAGAATGTATCTCATATAAATATCCATATATATTAGACTGGTCTATCTCATATAGGTATTTTCATTTTTAAGAAATTCTTTCTCCTCAAAGTTATTCTTTTTTGGTCTACCGGTACAAGGCATCTGTATAAAATTTGGTGCGATTCAGCAGGTAATTACTATCAGCGCTCTCTATGATTGTTTTGTCTCCCTCTGTTCCAAGGATGAATAAACAAAGTGACCAAAGTGGTGGCTGATTGGTGACCATGTAGACAGATTTTCCACTACCAATCTCCACACACGTAGGGAGGATTTGAGATAACTTCAAACCCTACATGATCTGTCCAATGCTCCGTTGCGGGAAGCTGATAAGCAAACAGTCAAGGCGGTCATTCAGATCAGGATGAGGGCGAAAATTCCCGTGCAGCGGATCGGCGGCTACAACCGCTCCCTCGAGAAGCTGAAACTCGGTTACCACACTCTAAAGAAAATCCGAATGAAGACCATGCGAGGTTATAGGGACCAGGATGCTGTATTCCAGAGTACCATCGTCTATGTCTTCAAAATCACGACCCGGGACGCCGTCGCCTACCAGGAACAATGAAGAGGATCGAGAATTCTACCGAAAACAGCTCCAGGACCTCATCTCCTGTAGCATGGCAAGATAGGATATGGTCACAGCGAGGAAAGAAGGCCAAAAACGGAACCGGGAAGAGAAAGGAGAACGACAAATCTACGATCGGGGGAGAGGAAGGACCGGTTCTCCCAGGGATCAACTTCTGCACTTCCTCGTCCACTTCCTCCTCATTTCCGAGGTCGTCTTTACCGATAAAGGTACGATAGGGGTTCACGAAAAAGACTCCTTTTGCCGTTCAGAGATCCGCCAACGTCGGTTTACTGCGACGTTTCTCTCTTGAGCGGTTCTAGATGGACCTCTTCTCGGAAGCATCCCAAACACGACACGTTCACAGGTTTTAAGCCCTTTTTCATCCATGGCTCCCATCACCGATTGGATGGTCTTACCACTGAGGACAACCTCTTCCCCTATGAGGAAGAGGTCGTTGCCACTCAGCATCAGAGCGACAACTGAATTCTCAGAAATTGGAGCATTCTCTGTCTCCTCTACTCTGATGTTTTGGTTACCCTGTCCTGGCAGGCAGCTTACCTTCACGCTAGTGCAAAGGCGGGCCGCTAGCAGCGGCTGCAGATCCCGTGTTTTCGAGTTACAAATGACGGTGACCTTCGGACACTTGGACTCTGAAGACGGGATCTTACTTGTGGAAGATGCCCCTCCTTTTCCTGTTTACTCTAATTTTCTCATAAGTTACCTGTCCCCGTACCGGGACGACCGAGGTCGCTACCGATTCTTTTTTGTACCAAGGACGAGTTGGCATATTTGGCTTCCTGGTGGAGGATGACCTTCTCAATTTTATGTGATTCTCTTTAGTGTTGATCGCATTATCCAACGCCGGAGGTAGGCTCGCATTCTTTCGGTACCGGAGTGTGCTTTCTTTTGTTTCTTGGTTTGGGGGTTCTTTTGCTTTGTTTTATCATTTTTTCTTTGGTTTTAGTTTGTTTTAGATTTGTTTGGTTAATGATTTTCATAAATTCTACTACTAGGCTATATGGTTATTACGCAGATTTTTTACATTATAATTAAACTATTAAAAAGAAAGTAGATAATTGCGTAAACAACGAGAAGGGCTTGATAGTATGGATAATATCCCTTATGTTTACTAGTGTGTATTCACATAGCCAGGTTCTATATATAAAAGAGCCGTTAGGCCAACTATGTGGCTTGAGAGGAGTAAGGGTTTGGACTAGTTCAAATGATTATTTTGAGGCAACAAGCTTTCTGCGGGCAAAGGGGTTTAATTCAACGGTCGAGGTAGGAATCATCCGGCCGAATTAATCTACCAGAATGCCTTGTGACTGCTGAGAGATTCATATGCTTTGCTGGTCAGACACTAGCAGGAGGATAAAATAAAGTCCGTTTCTTATCTGATTGAGGACTGAAACAAGGCACGTCTGATAAGGGATAGAATCGCAATACATACTCAATACGATAAAAAATGGCCGACTGTCGCTCGAATCAATATCGGCCCCGCCTTTACAATGCCTCTATTGGCGAATTTACAGGTAACAACTATAAGCACTCGCATTACTTGCTAACCCACAGATACTCACTTTGAGAACCATACGGAAACCCCTGATGCAGAGGAAGATCCGGTAGCCCATGGGAAGGAACTCTGCAGTTCGAGCTACGCTCGCGCTTATGCGCCCCATTCAAAGGAGACAGTTCTGACCGAAATAAATGGAATCCCATTAGACGAGGTGCAGGAAAGTTCATCAAATGAATAGTTTAAGTCTTTGTGGGACAAAGTACTGCACGAGCTAGACTAAGGGGAGGCTGAGCACACTAGCTTCTAAAATGGATCGAAATGTCTTTTGAGGTACCACTAATAATTTTTTACTCACTAAGTGTCGCTCTCTCTCTCTCTCTCACTTTCTTTTTCTCAATATCTTTTTATATCTCTCTTTCTGGCTTTCTCCCGTACTCTCTCACCTCTCTCTCATCTCACTCTCTTTTTTCCTCTTTTTCTCGCGAATCCACAAAGTTTCACGTTGATAGTCTTTTATTTAGATTCCATGCCCAGGGCTTAAAGTCGTCTAGTAGTGAACCTTCTCTATACGGTGACCTTAGGATGAATGAAAACAGAAAAATTATCCTTACTTAGTAATGAAAATTGAAAGAAAGGAAATGCACACTTTGTCTGCCTCCAGAAACATAAGTAAAATAACAAGAAATGGTTCACAATCAATACTTGGACGACAGCGCAGCTTTCGTCGGAGTTTCAAGCAGTCAGCGCCGGTACTATGTATAACACCAGCCGGAGGCAAAGCTGCTTCTAATCTTCGACCTTTGCGATATTTGATTTCTATTGCTCCATTCGAAGAATGGCCCGCTCCGCACCATCAATCAGGACGCGAAATTTCACAGCCAGTGACGCCAGTGGAATAGAGTTCTCCTCCTCCCCCCAACGGCTGATTACTTACAGGGGAAAATTAACCAGCCCCATCTTTATCTCGTTCTCTATCACCAGATCAAAGATAGTGGCAGACCGACGCATGATGAACTCATGGACGGTAATGAAGCTATCTTCGAAGGGGGCACGCGTCGATGGAGCACACCCATCTTCGGTTCCGGAAGCCGAGTCAAACTGCTCCCAAAACTGCTTTTAGTCCTTTCTTCGTTAACAAATCCACAATTTTTCAGGGTGATAGTCCTTTATTTAGTGTCCATGCTTAGGTCTTCAAGTCGTGCACTAGTGGCCCCTCTCCATACGTTGACTTTTGGGTGAAAGAGAACCGAAAAATTTTCCTTACTTAGTAATGAAAATTGAAACAAAGGAAATGCACACTTTGTCTGCCTTCAGAAAACCAAGAAAGAATATCAAGAAAAGGTTCACGTTCACTTCCTGGATGACAGCGCAGCTTTCGTCGGAGTTCCAAGTACTTAGCGCTGGTACTATAACACCATCCGGAGGCAAAGCTGCTTCTGCTCTACAACCTATGTGAGGGTTGATTTGTATTGCTCCATTCGAGAAATGGCCCGTTCCGCAGCATCATTTACGACGCAAAATTTCGCTCCTCGTGAGGCCAGCGCGATGAATGTCTCCAACTCCCTCCAACGGTTGGGGTCTTGTGAAAGTAACCCAACTCGCGCCATCTTCTTCCTGTCCTCCATCAGCAGATCAAAGATGGGGTAGACCGACGCGTGATTAAATAATCGACGGTAACAGAACTATCTTCGAAGGAGAGCACGCGTCGAGGCACTGCACCCATCTTTGGCTCCTGGAGCCGATTCACTCTTCTCCGCTTCACTTCGAGTAACACGCGCTGGTCGAAGAACGCCAGTCTGAATAAGGTCTCTATGCAGGCCCTAAAGATGTCGCTTGAAGGTATCAGTGACCAGCAAGGCAATAGCCTTTTCCGGGTAGCTCCTGAGGGCTGGAACCAAGCGCAAGTCGTTGAGACGAGCCATGGCGGCTAGAAGGACCTCATTACAGGCTCGCGCGTAAAACAGCAACGAGAAAACTGACAGCGAAAGAAGAGCTTTGGTATCCCTGGCTCTCATGAAAAGTTGGGATTAGACTTGCGTATTAAAAGTTTTAGGGAATACAAGGCCTTGGCCATCCACCTGGCGTGATTAGCGATGCCGGGAGATCGGAACGTGCCTGTATGTTTTTCCCGGCTCTCGGCTTCTGATCCTACAGGCCCTGTTCCAGGTAGTCAACAGTCACCGTCCGCAGATGCTGGAGCCCTCTCTGCTTGAACACCGACTCCGTGATTAGAACAAAGGCAGCTTGGTTCACTTTCCCCACTCATTTTTGAAGCGCTTAATTAGTTCACTCTCCCGTCCTGTGGTCGTGCAGAATGCGGACGTGAAGGCGGCCAAAATCAGGAGCTTGAGGACGTCGTGCTGGCAGGGAACCCACACCAGCTCCAGCTTCAATGCTTCTTCTATTACGGCGCTCGCTCTGCTGTTAAGCCCCGTGTTGGAGGCTCTTGTTTTAAACACAAGGCTACGGATCTTTGATCAAAGAGCCCACTGGTTAATATTGGCGATACAAGCAGCTGCTTGGGCTTCTTCTGTTCTCCTCTTGATTTTGGGATCACCGAGCAGCTTCTCGAAGTCTTCAGGGTTGGGGACGAGTACGAACACTCGATCAACTGTATACCAATCCCCCTCATCGGTGACATAGGACAAAAGCTTAAAGTCCCAGTGGAGAAGAAGAGGCCCGTCAACCGTGAACTCTTCCTCCTCCTGGGCTGCGGCACCAATTTCCGCGAGGCGACGAGACTGCTGCACGGATTTTAGTGACAGCGTCAGGTCCGACAACTCATGTCCAAGGGCCGATGAGACGGCTCCAATGAAGAGTGTGTGGTTCACGCGATCCAGAGCACCTTGAAATGCCAGATCCGTTAAGGTATTTTTCGTCCTTTGGGCTTCAGTGCTGTTGTAGTCTAAGTTCCTGGATTCGGGTTGTACTCTTCGTTTAGCGATTCCTTTAAAGGGAAAGCCTTTTTCGCCATCCTAATTCAAGATGTGGTGGAACGCACCCAGACCAAAAGCGGACGTGCGCCAGCACGCCCGCGTGACTTCTGAAACGACCTTCTCGGAGGTCGTCAAAAAGGGTACGACCACGAAAACAGAGAAGCCGGGAAACGGAAGATTGCAGGGAGTCCTACACTCGGGGACTCCCTGAAAGTTCTCCTTTTTAATGCGAGGTCAATCAGGAACAAGTTTCTTGAGCTACGTCGCCTCGTAGCAACAGAAGAACTTTAGATGGTGGCCATAACGGAGTCGTGGATAAAACCTCAAGCAGAGATTTTAAAAGGGAATTCACGATTCCTGATTACCAGCTCTTCCTGAAAGATAAGCCCGACAGAGAGGGTGGCGGTGTGATGTTGTATGTCAAGGATACTTTCAACTCGTCGGATTGCAACATCGTATCCAACCATGAACTACTAGGTGTTGGCCTAGAGATAGATCCTGCCATATACAAGACCCTGGTGCTTTACAGACCCCCTGCACAACTCTTAGAACAGGACAGGAGTAGTACCAGGTGTTGGGCGAACTTGTAAAAGACAGAGTGTGTATCACCATGAGTGACTTCAATACTTATTTTGACTGGGAAACCAGAGAACCCTGTGGCGAGACCGCACTACTCCTGGTGTTCGCGAACAACTAGTTCCATACTCAATGGGTAAGAGAGAGCCAGCGAGAGGAGACAATATCTTCGAATTGGTTTTCACCTCTGAGGGTTACATCGTTGAGGACCTCTCTGTTGGCGAAGAGCTTAGTGGCAGTAACCACCGACAAATTAGATTTGTAGTCAAAGTGCCCAAGGCACCTAATAAATCCAGGAAACTTGATTTGAGAAGAGCAGACTTTGCATGTTTTCGTGCTGGACTGACTGACGCGAGGCTAGAAGTGTGCGATGCTGTTGACAACTCGTTGAACAGTTTCAAAACCACATTCATGAGTCTTCAATCGCGTTTCATTCCTCTGAAATGCTCCCGTCGGTCTTCTGTTCAAGCAAAGTGGTTTAATTGAAAAATCGACCAACTGCTTAGGGAGAAGAGAAAAGTGTACCGGCAATCGAAGATCTCGGGTGACTTTGACGAATACCGGAGGCTAGCCAGGAGAGTGATTCCCAGCATAAAGGGGGCTAAGCCGTCTGAGGAACTCCGAGTGGAGAGACTTTGTAAAGAGAATCCCAAGTTCTTTGGATATGTAAACAGGCGTAAACCAATCCGTCGAACGATTGGCCCTTTGAGGAATGAGGAAGGGATATTAAAGCACCTAGAGGGAGAAAATGATAACCTCCTCAACGATTACGTCTCTTAAGTGTTTACTGAAGAGTGTGGTCCCATACCCCAGCCAATGGATTCCTACTCGGGGAAAAAGTTGGACGATATGGGCTTCACCGAAGGACAAATAGAAAAGAAGATCACTGATCTAATGACGAATAAGTCACCTGGCTCGGATGGGTTTCTATCTAAAGTGTTGAAAGAAGTGCGCCATGAAGTGTCACGACAACTGCGCGCAATCTTCAACATGTCAATCCAGGCCGAATGCGTTCCTAGAGAGTGGCGTGAAGCGGAGGTGACTCCTATCTTCAAGAAAGGAGACCCTAGCCAACCGTCGAACTACCAACCTATCAATCTGACTTCGATAGTCGGTGAATCTCATTGAAAGCATCATGGTAGACAAAATGCCGTCGCATTTAGAGTCAAACCTGTTAGTTAGGAGTTCCCAGCACGGCTTCCGAAGGCAACAGTCATGCTTGACGATCCTTGTGGAATTCTTCCACTTCATCTTCAGTGAGCACGATCCGGACAGAGCGGTGGATGTGTTCTATTTAGACTTTCAGAAGGCCTTTGATAAGGAGCCACACCTCTGCCTTCTCCGGAAAGTGCGAGGGCTGGGCAGAGACGGAAAGTAGCAGGCTGGATAAAGAACTAGATAAGAGGCAGACGGCAATGGGTGGTGCTAAATCGACAGGCTTTTGAGTGGGTGCCCGTTACTAGCTGGGTGCCTCAAGGTTCTGTCTTGGGACTACTACTATTCATCATCTACGTCAACGACATGGACGTTGACATGGTTGCCAAGATTTCTAAATTTGCCCACGATACCAAGCTTGGTATGAACGTTGCAAAGGATAGAAATACTGCCCGCTTGCAAGATGATCTTTGGAAGATTGACGAGTGGTCGGATACCTGGAAAAAACATTTTAACGTAAACAAATGCAAAGTGATGCATATCGGTCACCGAAATACTCAATCATCCTATATCCTTACCGGCAATATTATTGAATCCAACAACACTTAGAAGGACTTGAGTGTAACTATCACAAGTGACCTCAAGTTCTCAAAACAGTGTATTGAGGTGGAAAAGAAAGCCCAGAGGATATTAGAGTATATATAGCGGCAGTTTGGATATCGGAACAAGGAGATAGTACTTTGTCTGTACATGTCCCCCGTCCGACCGCACCTGTAGTATGCCGAGACAATTTTGGAATCTTTTGTTTAGAAAGGACATCGAGAGATTGGAATGCGTTCAAGCCTGGGCACCAAACTGATTTCCTTTATCAGGCATATGAGTTACAATGATAGACTAATGGAATTAGATATGTTCTCACTGGAGTCACAGTGACTACGTGGTCAGCTTATCGAAGTGTTTAAAATATTTTGAGGTTTCGACAGACTGGACTACGGGGATATTTTGGTCAAGCGAAACCAAAACATTTGCATAGCGAGAGATGCGGTTCAATGTCTGTTGGACTCAACAGTCTAGACTTTGCATATGAAACACACCAAAAGAGATCGAAATAAATGTCCATGTAGAGCGTAGGGAGAAAATCTTTCGGTACCCCCGAGGTGATAATGTTGATGCTCAGGGCAGAGTTTGACAATGAACACAATTCTCTGCGTTACAGCCATTTTAGCATGCAAAACGAACAGACCTTCTAAGAATAGTAATTAGACCCACGGCAATGTGGTCGTAGGAGAAAAAATAAAAGGCCACATAAAACGAAATAAACTAATTGAGTGGGATAGAAAAATCAGTTATTTCTTGATTTGCAGAACACCGCAACCTTTGAAAATATAACCGGTTTTTTTCAGGTGGCAGTAGTTCAGAAAATGAAAGTTGAATAGGGAGGTCGTAAATACCATGAAGGTCACTGACTACTTACTATCCGAAATCAAGGGCAGGATGAGGCAAGAAAATAAAGCAATTCTCAGGGAGTGATGCCGAAACTCATCTACAATTAGGAGACATATCTCTAGCTCGTAGATTAAGTAGGAAAGGACTTAATCTCCTTGGATTTACCCTGTATTTCCTCCAGAAAGGGTGTGTACTATTCGAAAACCGAAGCATTAGAATAGGCAACGCTAACCATGCCATGACTTGGTGGAAGACTCCGGATTAAAGTCGGAAGGCGGTAGAATTTTTGCATTTATAACACTATATCTCCCATTTAGATGCAGCTGTAATTCTAATGCCTGAAAAGAGGTATTCATAAAAATAGAAGAACAGCATGCAGTGGTATTCATAGGAAATAGGTAAAATGGCATCCACGGGATTGGTCTAACGCTTCCCGGAGGAAGAACTCTTGGCGTTGTTTGCTGTACAACGCACTGCTGACTCCTGTATATTTATTGGAAGAAGTTAGGCTAGAAATGCGTATCTTTTCCTACCTTCGCCTCGAAACCTATGTGCGCCGGGATGGCTTCCTAGACGGTGCTCACTCTTTTGAATCGTTCCGCATCTCTGAGTTGAATGTTTACGCAGTGGTGGCGAGGGGGGGAGCCCTGGTTATAGCCGAGGCTGGGTTTGAACCCTTTTTGGCACCAGCTCTACTAGCGGATCGCACGGTATGGGTAAAATACTCTGAAGGGTTATGAATGAGGGCGGAAGCCACCGTGCTCGTAGGCGTAGAGGGGCCATGAGCAGAGGGTGTCTTTCTACTATTCTGGAATTGGAAGTCTCAGTTAACGCTGGGCGAGACAAGATCAAGTCTTTTGCATCAAAATGAAGAGACGAGTTGCAGCTTGAACGGCAAATCTTCCTTTTTCTCGAGATACGTGGTACATTACTTCGAAGTATCAGGGTACAGCTATCCGCAGTTGAAACACTTATCGCGTATGACCTTGGAGCAACTTACTCAGACTTTGACTAAGACCGACAGTATGGTCGAAGCAGTGAAAGAGGTATCACATTCCCGGCAGTGGCACAAATCCTTTCACTCGCTGGAGATACAGGCTGCAAGCACCGACTCAGGGTGCTTGTCACGATCGAACGTGACAAAGAGTCTGGTGCTAAGTCTCGAGGCCCATCTGTGTTTTCTCATCATATAGTCGAATATGACTCCTCCTTCATTAACCAGCTCTTAAGTGATATCTTCTTAGGCAGATTACACTTGTTCCTTCCTATAAATTACCCTTTTCTAAAAATTATGTAAAGAGCAGCGTCACACTAATTGGCGAGCAATCAGGTCTCCCTATATCATTAATTATGGGCTCCTTAGTAGCATCTTCCGACTCCGGTAGAGGGCTCTCTTCCTAGAAACGTGTGACCTTCCGCTCTCTACCAGTCAATCTTGCTAAACCTCTCCTTTGTTTGTGCATGTGACCTGTGAACCACTTGCTGCCATCTGTGGAGCCTCACTTAAAAGCATTTAAAGCCCGAGGGCTCGCAAACGCCAAGTAATCTCCGAATGAGGAGCCACTACGTAATCGAGGCTCCGCTCACTGCACTTGCAAATTAGGTGTTTGCTCGGCCTTTTCCTCACTGGGGCACCTTGAGCCAGGATGTGCTGTTCATGGCTTAGCTTCTTGATTAAGCATCAGCAGACCTTTCTGTTTAAGGGGCACGACGTGAACTCTTCTATATAATGCATTAGTTTAGTGATATTTTGGAAAAAGGAAGTACTTGATAGCTTCCCATTTAGGATATTCTAACACAAATTCTGGGTTTAAATTCAAGTCAAAATTAGCTAAATGAAGACCAAATTTTAGTTCAGAGCTTTTAAATTTATTACATAATTTTGGAACGAAAGTTTTGTCCAATTTTCCGGGATAAAGGCATATATATTATTTACTAAATTAGGGCCTCGTTTTACAGTAAATAAATAAAGTTTCAAGAGATCATTTTTTCCGTTTTTGAGGTGGGTATTTCAGTTTATAAAATTCACAAAAGTAGGGTATCTAAAGGAAGTTGATTTCAAAGAGTTTAAAGCTTTTGTCATAGCAAATATTGCTACAACTTCCATAGAAATTGCAGAAGAATTCAATGTAACCCACATGACTGTCCTATGCCAAATATAAAAGATTGGAAAGCTTGAAGTGAGACGAAAATGTGTCCCGCACAAAGTATACAGGGCGAATATGCAACAGCGTGTTTCTTTATGTGAGTCAATGCTTTCACGACACCTTCAGGAGCAATTTTAGGGAAGGCTTGTTTTGCTGAAATAGGGGGATCCTTTATCATAACGTTAAACGCCGTTGAGAGGAAGACTTAATCTAAAAGAGTGAGGTTGATTGTATTTTGTGATATTGAGGAAATTGTCTATCATGAACTGTTAGACAACAATCCAACTACTAATGTTAATCTTTATTTCAATCAACTTCGGCGTTTAAGCGCCGCTTTGGACTAAAGGAGAGTATCCTTGAAGCAGCTTGGTTCGGAAATATTGCTTGATCCTTCGGATTTTGCTTTTTCTTAGCATCAATTATTTAGGGGATTGCAAAAACATTTGAATGGGCTTAGGTGGACTTCATGAGAAGAGGTGGCACACAAGATGTATTCGCTTTTACAAGCGTGTCATTTATATGCTTGATAAGGGGTGGAATAAGGTTCTAGGAAACTATGGAGGTTATGTTTATGAATAAATATTTCCATAGTCCTAAGTTTTTTCCTTTTTAATATATCCTTACACTAAAATCGGACATTACATTTCTTCCCACCTGATATTAGTATTTAATGAGAGTTGGCGTGATTACGTACATTAAATAAATATTCGATGTATTTTTACATTAATACGGTATTTCAATCAATAATATTTAAACATTTTGAAACGATTTTGTTTCCGGGCTCACTAAAACCGACTGGCCGTATGTACTTTCAAAATGCAACTAAATCACCTGATCAGTTCGCTTTATATTTTTACTTAATTTCTAGTGATGGGGATGACAAAAATATTCGCATTAACAGAAGGCCATTTTTTATCGCTTTAATAGGATTCGAACCTAACATGTGACGAAAAATATAATTAATTGGCACTACAGCACATCTAAGCTTAGCAGCAGCCATGCAAGGTTATTCCAGGATATATAAAACATATACATAATTAATTATCTCATTGTTATCTTACTTTTATCAGAAACATTTTAAAAATGTAGAGAGACTTGATGGAACAACTGTTTATATAGAAGTTATACACAGCTTGAAAAAAGAACAACAGTTTAGGCAAATTCAAGTAGAGAGACAGCATTTTGTCTGTGTAGATATATTTTTAGTAGATAGAGGTAAATAAATTAAATACCTAGGAGCATTTACATACATGAACGCCCAATGTAGGTGAGCCTGTATATGCCTGACTAAGGATATAGTAAACAAGACAAAGAAAATAAATGGAATTTAAGGATCCTCATAATTTGACTTTTTATTTTGGGCGCATTTTGTGGGAAAGTAGATACTTTCTTGTAAATAAGTGATTCCAAAGGACAGCCTAAGGCTGCTGTGCAACAGTCACACATGAAACAGCAAAAAGGCAAGAGTAAAAGATAACTATAATTTGTAAAAATCCAGTATTTATTGATATTATATATGTCTGACAAGAAATCTTTACAATTTTCTTTGTTTATTAATAAGGGTATTTCGTGAATTCTATTTTAAAGGTGGGTATAATTCCAGCCAGCACGAGTATAAATATGCCTTTTGAATCGATAGGTGCCCTTAGGTATCTTCTGCCATTCATAAAATTCTCAATCTACCGTTGCCTTTCATTTTATTAAAACTTTTTACCAGCTCCTGGAACTTTAAAATTTTAAGGTGATGGCCAACATCAAGGCTTTGACCGAGCTTGATGTTCAAGATATTTGATATCTCAGGTGAAAGAAAAACTGATTTTAAGAAATAAACGACCTCTATATTTTCCGCAAAATCTTGTGGAATAAAGAGGAGAAATTAGAAAGGTTGGAATCTATAAAGGATCTGCTAGATTCAAATCTTGGAATCCACAAACTTTATCTAGGTCAATAAAAAAAAATCTAACTGAGTTTTCTACCAGATGAGAATTAGTTTTATGTTTACGATTCCGAAATCAAAGCTTACACTCTAAACGAAGAATTTCGAATTAATCAGTTGGGTCTGTGAATTTCCAAGTTGAAAGGTCAGCTTACGTCATTTCATGATGATTAATCTTTGAATGATTTCCTGGAAGGACAGAATAATATCTTTTAGAAAAATCACTCACTAAAACAGCCTTAGCGAGAGAGTAGTAATTGAAAAACTTTCTAAGAAATCCTTCCACATATTATCTGAACTACAGAAGTTGGTCCTTTGCGGATTTGCCACACAAAATTAAGGAATATGTAAAGGGAATTATTCTTGGCTTCTATTATCCTCCCCTTCACTCTTAGGGCACATTGAGCCAATTTACGATATTCCTAAATTGGTAGCTCATGGTATTAAATGTTTTTTGCCTCCTCTACGTTTTAAACCTATTTGCTTACCGTCCGTTAAGAAACAAAGATCAAAAGAGGTTTTTGAGAAATGGAAAATGAACAGATAATTAGAGCCTTGTCAAAATATAGACAAGAGTTCTAATTTAATAAAGAAGAAAGATAACACTTATTTATAAACCAGTCTTTGAGTTTATATATATAAAAAGGTCATGAAATCAATCTGTTTTACTTGTTTCATCTATATGATGTCACTTCGTAAATCTATCACTCTGATATTGCTTTACAAAAATTTATATTATGTAGGCATTCCTCAACGTCCAACTGTTGAGTTTAGTAGTTGAAAATCTAGTTGCTACCACATTAGGTTGTGTATGAATCTACATTCATAGCCTTTGACCCCCGATCATCTATGTAAGCCTTTGTTCTTTTCCCAAATGAGGTGCTATAGATCTCTTCTTTGTATTTTCCATCATAGGCGCTAGGTAGATACTCTCCAAATCCAACAACAAGATACGATTGACGTCATTTCAATCTTTTGTCGACGTTCCGATTATAACTTAAAAATAAGCATTGAGGAATGTCAGTTTTATTCAGGGCACTAAATTACAAAGGATATCTTTCTAGCTGATGCACATTTCATCTACCATCTAAGGTTGAAGCAATCTCGAACTTACCTCCACCTAAAACTTCAAACACCTGGGTAAATTCCTGAGACATCTGATTTTTTTTTAGATCTAATCTTCCCTGGATAATTTTGTTAGATCCCTCTCCTAATCACAGATATTTTCAAAAGAGTTCCTCTTAAATGACGAGCTCAACTTTTTTGTTCCCGGAACACTAAAAACCTTTAAGCGCCTTAGAATAAAACTTCAATCAGTATTAAGTTATGCTTTAAGAGCCTCATGGGAGATTACTTTTAATTTAACGTTTTATTACACACAAATATAGTTCTTTTTGTGATGATAAGATGATAAAGGTAATTTAGAGCCACTTGCCATTTTTTCGTTCACAAAGTACTCAGATAGGCCATCAATCGTCCTTCCTAAAATTCCCCTTCTGGTGATAGTCGCTATGTTCTTATTTTCTTTTAACCCGCCGTACGCCAGGTGGGAAACAATAACTAAAAACGCCATTTGGGTCCTGAAAGAACCCAAATTAAGTGCTGGATTTCTGCCATATGCACAAAGTTACAAATGTTAAATTATCTACATATGTTGCCCAGGAGACGGCGCGTGGAGCCAATCAACCATGTCACTCTTTTATTTTATTTTATTTTTTAAATACTTATTTGTTTGTTTTTTTAAGAGCACATTTTCAGGAATTTCTGCAAAATTTTGGCACATTTAATGAATTTTATGGCATATATCTTTTGTTTATTTCAATATTATTCATTCACCATGGTATTAACATAACAAAATAAATGTATTCTCTGTTATAATAACATAGAAAAAAATTACACGGTATCATGGAAATGAAATTACACGAAAATTGTGGTTGAATACATGTTCAGAACGAAAACACTAATGACATTTATTTTCAGAATACCCATCAGAAAACTTTCCGTACAAAGTAAATATACATGCTCCTCACAAATAGCTTTATCACACTTTATACATGACTTCTTTGTCTTTTTATCCATCTTTCTAGGCTAAAGTTCACATCTATCTTTTCTCCTCCACTCCTTGACTCTGTGTTGCTAATGCTGATGTTATATCTTATTCATGAAAAGTGCGTTTATACATACCTTAACATGTATTGGTCTATATCTTCCAGATGACACAAAACGCCGTTTGATTTGTGGCAAGCATAGTTGTTCTGACAGCTCTCCTAGGAATTTCCTTCGCCCTTAAGGCCCTTCATGTGGAGTGGGATTTTCCTTATTGAAAACGTGAAAGAATTGGAATACGCAACGTAGACCATCCCATAAAAGAGAACCAATAACCATCTGTGTGACTTTTGCTTACAAATGGATTTTTTACAAGCTGGTCTAATTGGTCAACACCAACTTTTGTTTTGTTGTGGTCAAGGATTACATGAGGCTTGAAGGGTTCTTCTTCATTTACCTTTTTTTCAAAATGCATTGAACTTAAGCCAAATTTTGATAAGTGGACTTTACAATCCTTTGATGCTTGAAATGATGAAGGAATTTTCCTTTAACTCTTCCTCAGAGTTCCAAGCGTGTCAATTTCTTGTCAATTAGTTCTTTGGCGATACCATAATGAGTAAATAAGTTGTCTGTCGTCACATTTTTTCCAGTGTTTTGTTTTGAATTGTTGTAATTTGATCACGTACGACTCTTTGAGGTTGTCCTCGTTCAACTATCCCATCAACTTTTCCCTTATAAATTTGGGCATTCAGAAGATAGGCATTTGTTGCATCAGCCATGCTCCACACATTTATGCCATAATTATCAGGTTTACTAGGCATATAAACCTTGAAAGAACAAGTTCCTCTATATGCTACTAGCGACTCATCAATAGTTATGTAGGAGCTAGCCTTGTAGTTGACTTAACAGGCCCCAACAAACCTTTGGAAAACATCATGTATAGGTGCCAATATTCATTCTTCCCCATCCCTTCGTTCCATTCGAGTGTTCATCACGTCAAATCTGATGCACCTTTTAATTTGCAGGAAACGGATACGAATCATGGTAGCTCGATAAATAGGTGGACCTCTCTTGGTGCTGAAAAGTTCATCAATATGACGCTTAGTATCCTTGTCGATTCCACATCTAACGTGAATTCCTAGCCAACCCATAAGTTTTACAGCATCCACATCGTTCCAGTCTGCACCATATACAAGACTTACCCTTTGGTTCGTAGCTTCAAAAATTGTTTCAATTATTTCATCTGTTATGAAAAAGCTGAAAGCAGCATATTCATTTTGTGTTGGAAAGGAACTGTAAACCACAGCCTTTTCACGAACAATATTTTGCGGCAAGTGCTTTCCACGTCTTGGAGGTAGAGTATACCACTTGGTTACTTTGTCACTTTCTAGCACAAACTCTTTTCGAGGATTATCACCATCATTTGAATTGTCGCTGTCAGTATCACTCACATTATCACTACTTATCTCATCATCATCATCACTTGCAGCAGTAACTTGTGGTTCATAGTCATTTGCATCTGATAAGTCACTACAAGAGTCACTATCACCATCAAAAATAGGAGGATCTTCTCCAATTACCTTACTTTTCCTGTAAAATAAATCAAAAGGCAGTGCTATGTTCAATTATAAGCTAGAATCTGAAAAACAAACAAAAAGAATTGTTACATGGTATGCTAGGTGGGGTATCAGATGACCCCAACGAAATTTGCTACCATATCACTCCTAAATTATAATATCTTTACTTTTGAAACCTTGTGTCCCTATGCACTGGACGAGTACAAACACACTTCTGAAATGCCAATCCCTAAAACAATAAGAGGCTAAATGGCATGTTGTTAACAAAAGTTTGGGTCAATCTGACCCAATATGGCGTACCGAGAGTCAATTTGCTCCAGATATCCTTTTGTCCCTTTTGATAAAAATGTGCTGGCTGGTGTTTTCCGGAGAGCAGAGTCCTTAATCATCAGCTCAGGAATTCTCATTCTCTTTCCTTCATCTCAAGCCTCACATTATAACACCGCAGTATCCGAATATAGGTTCAAAGAGAAAACTTCTTTTTTCATTCCCAACCACACCTCTCACTTCAGATTTCAAAGATTTGATCTACGCTAAAAAGTCTTACCTTCACAGCATCTCTTCATCTCTAGGGAACAAGGCTCGATTACGAGTTCATAGCTCCTTAATATACAAATTCATCACAGATTAAGTGTCTCTTACACCCAACCAATTCTTAACTTCAAGTCTCTCATTGCAAAAGTCTTAGTTTGTCTTGATTTATACCTCTCGAGCAAAAATAATATCTCTCGCTCAGAAGTGAATATTTAAAAGGCATGAATGTTGTTGAATAATTCGTCAGCCTAACTCAGAAGCAGCAAAATAGAGCAAAGGTTCACTCAACTATATTTTTGTATTTTTCAAGGAAATCACCTTTGAATTGAATGCACTTCTCTAGTCTATTCTTCAATTTCGAAAATCCTTCCCTGAAGAGTAATGGGTTAAATCACTCCAAAACTACCATGACCTTCTTCTTGGTCTCCTCATCATCACCGAAAGAGGATCCCTGCAGCTGCTTCTTCCTGTGTATGAACAGGGCCCAGATCGGGAGAAAAAGGGGGAATGGGCAACAATTCTAAGCTGCAGGACAACATTTTTTCCATGAGTACCATGCTATTATGTGCAGGTGTATTGCCCTACAGGAGAAGAACACCTTAGGGCAATTTCCCTTAGCGTTTCTGACGAAGAGCCTACCAAAGCTTCGGTAATACTTCAGATTAGGTGCGCAGGGTAGGTGGAGGTGTTAGTAGGCTACAATTAGGGCTACAATATATGTCTTATGACGTTAGACGGTAGCTTCAGATGTGACCAATCACGGCGAAATATTTTTGTGTTATTTGGGGGGTTGGTAACCTTTATTATGTATTATTTCCCCAATATCTGCGCTTCTGCTCATTGATAGTTTTTTCTAAGTTAGATAAGGTTTCTTGATGTCTTTTATTTTTTTCCCCTATTTTTTTTTCGTATTTTTTGTTTCGCTACGAATGATAACTGCATTTTACTGGCAACGTCGTAGCTATAAATAGGACCTGCTGCGCAAATGATTCAGTTTCGTCATGCTCCAGTTTTGCTTCTTCGTCATTCGAATTCGGGTTTATTTTGCATGACGGTTAAAAACTTTTAGATATTTTAGAGGCGCATAAACTAATCGAGAAAACTATAAAATGCCCGAAATGCAGTGCGAATTTCAATTTTTCAGAAAATTTAATGTTTCGTTGCGATAAAATATATGTAAACCAAAACAGTAAGCAACAGCGGTGCCTTTTTAAACAATTAGCGAGTAGGGCTATATTTTTCGCGGGTTCCCATTTAAGTTTAAAAGACATTGTTCAAATTTCATATTCTTTTATAATTAAGCGTTTTACGTAAGTAAGTATTGTTTTTCATTAGGTTACCAGGGTTTTTTCTGCCAGTAAAAAGCTGCTGTCGTTCGCAGCAAAACAAAAAATAAAATAGGAAAAAACCCCAGTAAATTCAAGGGGACTGCTCGAGGGGGAGATATCACTGCAAGGGGGCCACCCTACGATGATCCTGAGTATCAATCAATTCGAGGGAGTCTGGTGGGCACAGCCCCCCACTATATATTCGTATACAAAAAATATAACGCCGTGATTGGTCACATCTGACGTTACCATCTGACGTCATAAGACATATTGTAGCCTATAAACAGCACCACCTACCGTGCATCCCTAAACTGAAGTGTTACCAAAGCTTCCACCGTAGTTCTGCCTAGTATGGTTTGTTTATGGTGCGACCATGATCCAAGAAGTCGAAGAGAAGGATCCTTTCAGTGTCCCAAAACACTGTCAGCATTCCTTCCGAGATGACTTTATGACCTTGAATTTTCGTGGGGTTAGAGAGGAGGGATCATTTCATTGCGTAGATTCGCTTGGGTTTCCGGATTGAAGTAAGGAACCCACGTTTCATCCTGGGTTACGATTTGGGCCATGAATCCTTCCAGATCTGCTTTCATGAGGGTAACCTCTCTATTTCTGTGATTATCCGGTTCTTTTTCTGCTCAGGCATCATCATTTTTAAAGCCCTTCGGGCAGACACCTTGAAAAGGTTGAGGAGATCGTGCAAGATGGTAACAATGGATCAGTTACTTATTCCCAGTTGAAAGGAAATGTATTGCACTGAGAATCGTCGATTAGCCATGACCATGCTCTCCTCTATGGCCATAGTATCCCTGGTGACTGCAGTTGACGGACCACCACTTTGATGGTCATCCTTAAACGAGTCTCGGAACTGCTTGAAGAGAGCAATCCAACTTTTGACAGTGAAATAAGATATGACACGGTCCCCTAGTGTTTAACTTAACTCTTCATCAATTAACTGTGGCGTTTTTCCTTGAATAACACAAAACTCTATCACAGACCGCTGTTAAATTTAACTCATTTTGCCGGAAGGCGCCCTCCTCACTCAAGAAAAGTCACCGGTGAACTCAACAAAATTAACTGGGATGTTGCTAGCCCGTGTATTACATATTGGAACATGTATTAACGGGATCCATCAGCGGCGGGATCCCGTCTCTACCCATTGTATGTTACGCCGAGAACTTATTGAACACACTGGTATTTGAATTAAATCAATACATTTTCCATTCGGGAGTATAAAACCAAATTTACCAGATCATCTTTTAATTCATTAAGTTTAGTAAAAAAAACACTCACGAAATAACCCCTCATAGTACATAATAAGTGTCAGATAGTGCACAAAAAAATTTCTGCAAGATAGCTTGAAATCATATCGATATCATTGGGCACTTTTATCCATATGATGTTTTAATAATATCACAATAATTGTTGCTAGATATCTAAGATCGTTAGAACAAATTCCTTTAAAAGAACAGATATAAATTACAGTTATCACAGCTCGTAGCTATTATTGAGTTGAACGACGGCTGTATATTTTAAATCTTATTGCTTTCGAAATATCAAATGGCCTTTCGTTATTATGCATATTTATAATTACAGCCCACTATTCTCCCAATTCAAATGGTTTAGTCGAAGTAAAAATAGGTTTCTAAAGCATGGCGTCATGCCGGTATGAAACAACATAACGGCTTAAGCAAGCTTCCTTTCCTCTTACTTGCCATAAGAATGCAGAAAATGACGTAGGTAAGAGTGTTATATGATCTACTAGGAAAATATTAAACCTCTACGCCTTAGCTAATTTTGTAAGGCGCTTAAAGTGTATATGGTGTGATAAAAACTATCTGTACCCACCTTTTTACCCCATATACTACCATTATCCTACCACTTTGGATAGAAGTAGTGAAGTATTTGTGAAATAAATGAATTAGCTTTTTAATCTAAGAGTGCCTTAGGTTACCATTTTTTGGAAGTTGGCCGGGAAAAGTGTCGAAACAAAATTAAAGTTAATCAAGTTCATCAGGTAGTAAATTTGAAATCTTTCAAACCAGCCATAATTCCACCTTGATCCCTACCCTTCCTCACATCCAAGCAGCCGATTTCATACCGCCCATTCTGACCAATTCTCTCATGTCTTCAAATAACACTATGGTTTGAGCTTAATCCCCATTTTGAACAAAGAGTATTTTTTTCTCAGACTCAGGCATAAGGTTATTAATCTTCACTAATCTCATACACATCTAAATTTCGATTCTAAATTCTTCACTTTGTATTACTCCGTTCTACCACATATTCATAAGTATGTATTTTAGAGTGACGAAGTCAGGTGGATAGATTGAAATAATAGTAGCTAGAGAGGTTAATTTCTTTCAGCATAAAACATAAGATGACCTGAAATATTTATTATGTTGACCAACGAGTGAATTGGAAATTTGTAGAAGATATATATTTGAAGATCCTTACGTCTCCATAGGGATATTAAAAGCACAAAACTTTGGGCATTTTGAACAGATAGACCAGCAATCTTTTAGTTGTCAGGTGCAGCTTGGTAAATTTTTAAAGAAATAGATTTACAATTAACACTGGTCAACTCTTTTTGAAAAGTTGTTTGCTTATTAAATGAGATTAGCTAAGTCTTATGTATTTTCATGCACTGAATCCAAATATCATCATTAAAAAATGAGTATTGATTATTGGCTATAGGTTTAAGGATCAATCAATCAATCTCGTATGGCACCCATGGGAAGCAGAGGGCCTTAATAAATATTCTCCAATAGTACTTATCCTGAGCCATCTCCGCCAATTCTTCATCCCAAATATCTCTTGCCTCTCTCTTCATCGACCTTTTCAATGTTTCTTCGGTCTACCCCTCTCCCTTCCTATAGGCGCATCCTACTTTGGCGCCTCTCTCGCGACAATCTAACATACTCGTCTACCGGTTGTACTTTCGTAATTTTTTTACTTTTCTCATTCTTCATTCTAACCTGCCATTGTATACTTAATATTCCTCTTAACGTTTTATTTTCAAAAGCCAAAAATTCTGCATCTGTGATTGCCGTACTATACCACGATTAATGTCCATATAAAAGAATTGGTTTCACCATACTTATAGAAACTTTTATCTTAGTGTGTATTGAAAATTTATTATTATTCCACAAGGATATCAACATGCCCACTGCATGGTTAGCTTTCCTAATTCTTTCCTCAAACTCATTTTTTAAAGAACCATCCCTTGATACAATCGGGCCCAAGAACTTAATTTTATACTTCATTAACAACCTAATCATTTATTTTGCACACTATCGTGTTTTTCATATTCATGTTTATTATTTCCTTTTTCGCAAAATTTATTGTAATCCTCTCTGTTTTCCTTCTCTATCTAAACAATCTATTACTCTTTGTATAACTTCACAGTTCTCAGCATATAAAACCATATCATCTGCCTAATCCAAATCGGCCATCTTCATCCCTCTCTTCCAAAATATTCAAATGTCAGTTTCTCTTATGATCTTTTTCATTACAAATTCAATGATCAAAATATACAGGAATGGAGAAAGAATTCAACCCTGAATTTCTTCCAATTTAACTTAAAATCTTTCACTCAAGCTCACATCTACCAATACTTGGCGGATGCTATCTTACTAAAAGTTTTGGAAATAATAGGCGACAATATAATACATCCTAAATTTCTACAAGCACTCAGATCTCTCTGTTTTAGAATTTTTATAATCACCCATTTTTTGTACTATTCCAAACTTCATTTAAAATCTTCACTAAAGCCTTCAGCATCTCAACATCCTCAACTTTAATTATGTCTGGAGGCATCTCATCAGTTCTAGGAGCTTTATTATTCGTTAAATATTTTATTGCCTTCTTGACTTCATCCAGTAATATTTATCCGGTACCAATATTTAATTCATGCTCTGCTGGTAAAATTTGATCTTCATCAGGTGGGATTGGTCTATTAAATACAGATTGAAAATGCCCTTTCCATCCGACCTTTATATCAAAGTATTTCGTAAGTACTTCATCATTGTCGTAGAATTGTTAATAGTCTGGTCCAATAATTATTCTATCCTTGATCTAGACACACCGCTTTTGTCTAAGTCGATGGTATTGACCCTATGACTCAATCTACGATCATATATATATATATATATATATATATATATATATATATATATATATATATATATATATATATATATATATATATATATATATAAATATATATATATATATATAGGAAGGATTTAATTCCTACTGAACGTGCGAAAGCTGGTTAGAGGCGGGTTGTGCCGTAGCCAGGATTCTCACTATAAAAGTCCCACTTGTTACTGGGGGGAGGTTTGTGATTGTTGAATTCTAAGAGTGCAAAATACAGGTTGAATAAATTAGCCGAAGGGATTCTTAATTAAAGTCTTGCCAAGGATACGTCAAAAGGGAGGAGCCACAAATAAACACAAGTACAAAAAATAAACTTTACTTTACACAAATATTATAATTAGCAATAGTTAAACGGACAAAATTAAGGATTAAATATTAAACACTGACGTTAAGCGTCTAAATTTATAATGACTCAATGGGAGTATCAATCTCTGTTAATTAAATAGGTAATTTAAGAATAGAGGGACACTGAGTTTACAGATTACCATTAATTGTAATTGGTTCGAGAGACGACTACTCAGGTCCAGACGGCGTCCAGACTGCTGGCTGCAGTTCCGGTTAGTTTACTCTTAACTTGATGTGACACTAACAAAATAGTAACTTCCAGTAACTATTTTGATGTTCCTTTTCTTACTCAAGTTACGTTGAGCAACAGAGCGTATTCTTCTAGTCACAGACTCTGCGGGGCGGGATTTACTTTAGGAACACTTTGAGACAGCGACCAAGTTATCTCGGAGGCGCGTTGACAGTCGATACGTTACGGCAACGACTCTCGTTCAACGTGAGGATTAAGCGAGGAGGTTTGGGACACGTTTCTAGAGGGATGAACGGCGTTAGTATTTTTCCCGAGGATTGTGGGAAATCGATCGAGAGATTCCATTCACGACAATTCGCTTATCGCAGCGCCTTTTGGACAATCTCCACGGTATCATAAAGAAAGCAAATAGAATTTAGGCTTTTTTGTGAGACAGGCCTTCTTTCGTCAGACTTCTTGTCGCCAGTTGGGGAAAGGGTGGGGGGATGGGGAAGAGAGAGGAGACGAAGGTCAACTCAAACGACAAATTTCTTTCGTTCCCACGATTGTCTGGTGGCATGTGAATATGTACGTTCCATACCCTCACACGCCTACCTATTTCGAGGAACAATATTATGCCATGAAGTAAGGAATAATGTGAAAATTAACTTCACTGGGGGAATTTGTAATTATCTTCCTTGACTCGAACAATTAGGTCGGTAATTTTATCAAAACCGTTAGGAATTTACCTTAGTATCTAATGGCTACAAAATACTACTGCTACGTCAGTTTCTCAAATTTACATATACAAAACCAAACAAAACACATACGGAGTACAGTCAAAAAATAATTATTTATACAAAGGGATACACACAAAAAAAAAAATAATTGAGTATTAATCGCTATCTGAAATTGGGTTTCTCGGAAATCTATCTGCAAGTACATTGTCAGACCCTTTTATATACCTGATTTCATAACGATACACCGCTAGCAATAATCACCAGAGCATTAGCCTGCCGTTTCGGTTTTTACAAATTTTTAAGTAGGCTAACGGTCTATGATCAGTCTCTATGAGGAATGGACGACCTACCAGATACATTCTAAATTTTGTAATCCTAAAAACAATTGCTAGAGCTTCCAGTTCTACCGTAGCGTATGCCCTTTCGTGAGCCGTCAGTCAGTGACTCGCATAGCTTATAGGAGCGGGTTTTTGGTCCTCGTCGTATTGAAGTAATACGCAGCCAATACCCAGTTGGGAGGCATCTGTCCTTACGCCAAATCTTTTTAGAGGGTTCGGCAGTTTTAAGATTGGGGCGGAGACTAGCTTCTCTTTGAGTTCTTCAAAGTGCGCTTCGGCATCGGGGTTCCAATGGAGGGTGTCCGGGAGTTTTTTTTTTAGCAGATCGTTTAGGGGAGCTGCTACAGAATCTAATTGGGGTATGAAGCGGCGGTAAAACGAGGCAGCACCGAGAAATGACCGTAATTGCTTTTTGGTGCGAGGTAGGGGCATATTTACAATAGCCTTTACCTTCTCTTTCTGTGGAGCCATATGACTTTCGCATATTTTAAATCCAAGGTATTCTATTGATTTATTAGAAAAATGGCATTTTGACGGTTTAATAGTTAAGCCATGATGCTTTAAGTGTTCTAAAAGCAGGCAGAGGGACAAGATATGGTCGTTCCATGAACGTGTAGCCACATACACGTTATCAAAATAAAAAGAAACGTTTTTTAAACTGTCTATTACACGGCACATTATGCGGTTGTAGCTACTACAGGCAGTGACTAGGCCGAAAGGAAGACGAGTGAATTTCATTAAACTTTTGTCTGTAGGAAAGGCTGTTAGTTTCCTCGCTGATGCCTTTAGGAGGATCTGATAATAGGCCTTACATAGGTCTATCTCAGTGATGTAGGCGGCTTCTTCGAAGAGATGTAAATTTTGGTCAATTAGGGGGAGAGGCTCGGTGTCGAACACGGTGACGGTGTTTAACTTCCGAAAATCGACGCACCTCCTAAAGGACTGGTCTGGCTTGCGGACCATGACTATTGGGGAACAGTAGTCGGATGTAGATGGCTCGATAATCCCTAATTGTAAAAGATTGTCGACTTCGTCATTGAAAGCATCTCTTAGGTGCAACGTTACGGGATAGGGCTTACATCGCACAGGTTCGAGCGTAGTGAGGGCGATATCATGTTCGAACTGATTCGAGCATCCTGGTGACTCGGAAATGACGTCACTAATAACTTCCAAAAGCGCCATCATTT
The DNA here is from genome assembly GCA_963969495.1 of Ceratothoa steindachneri. Lineage (NCBI taxonomy): Eukaryota > Metazoa > Arthropoda > Malacostraca > Isopoda > Cymothoidae > Ceratothoa > Ceratothoa steindachneri. The sequence continues at coordinate 232,220,418 of OZ018317.1, forward strand.
GGTTCCTTTGGGCAGGGGTGAGGTCGGAGTTTACATCTAAATCGGAGGAAAGGTTCTTTTATGGGGGGCAGCTTGGACGGGAGGAAGGGGAGGCAACAATCTTCGCTTGACTCTACGCAAATCAAATTAACAATATCTAGGGGGATGTTTGGGTGGACGGCGTCAATTACCCTTTCTTCGTCAAAGGCGACTATATTGTTTATACAGGCCCGTCTATGATACATTTTTAGCATGTTTATGTGATATAACTTATCACCTGCGGGTGTCTATATAACGTATTTGACCGATCCGTGGGTTTTCTTAACGTGGTAGGGGCCTTTCCATTGGGAGAGAAGTTTATGGGAGTCCGAGGGGAGTAAGGGTAAAACTTCATCTCCGGGCTTCAGTTTTCTGTGTTTGGCCTTTAGATCAAAGTATTTTCGATACTTTTCCATATTAATTTCGGAATTTCTGACTAGTATGTCAGAACACCTTTTTAATCTTTCCCTTAGTTCGAGGACGAAGGAATAAGGGTTCCTTAATTCTGGACACAAACGGGAATTTGTCCATACTCCTTCAAAATACTGAGGGGCGCCCCACGTTTCTCCCGTACAGGAGCTCAAATGAGGAAAATCCGATGGTCCTATGGGTAACCTCGCAGTATGCGAATAACGCAACTGGCAAATATCGGTGCCATTCTTGGGATTGTTCCATGCAAAGCTTCTTTCTTGAGTACGCTTTTCAATGTTGCATTGAACTTTTCGGACATGCCGTTCGCGCTCTAATGGAAAGGGGTGGTAAAAATAGGTTTGATTTGGAGCAGGGTGTTCACGTGTTCCATGAGCTCAGAGGGAAACTGGCGGCCTCTATCTGATAAGATTTCTTTGGGCAATCCTACTCTAGAAAAAATGGAAATAAGGGCTTCAGAGCAAGAGATACTATCGATCCTTTTTAGAGCGACAGCGTCTGGGAATCGGGTAGCACATTCTATCAATGTTAGTACATGCGTATGACCTTCGGCGAAAGGGACGCGAATTGGTCCAATGAAGTCGATGGCGACTCTCGAGAAGGGCTCCGAAATGACTGGGGTTCTTTGCAGGGGAGCTGGGGCTATTCAACCTTTTGCAGTGGTTTTCTGGCACAAATCGCACGTTTTGCAGAATTCTGCAATATCTTTAGCTGCACCGGGCCAAAAAAAGTATTTAAATACTCGCTGAGAAGTCTTGTTATGACCGAAATAACCGGCCATGGGGCTTTCATGTGCTATTCGCAGGATTTGGTCTACATGTGTGCGCGGAATACACATGACCTGGGAACGTGGATTGGACTCATCTTGCGAGGTGCGAAACAGAAGGGAGTCATTAATGATGTACCTTATGAGACGGTTCCCTCGAACGATCACCTCTTCGTTCTTTCGGGCCTTTTCCTAAAGGGATTGAAGTAAAAGGCAGCTCTGCTGAGCTCTGAGGAATTGTGCATTACTCGTTGGGACCTCTAAAGGTGCCTCTGGGGTGGAAAGGCGCGTTGGGGGAGAGGCTTCACGGCTAGCTTGCGCTCGAGTGACGACAGCTTGAGTCACTTCACTCGGGGAGAGTAGTGCGCTCTGGCCAATGAGTACCGAGCAAAATTTTATGGGGCTGCCACTACGTTGGCCCAACCACTGGAATATTTACACTGTACATGGCAGCGGATTACCGGGAATCTATTTTCTCAACCCAAGAAGTCGTGTACAATTTGGTACTTCTTATGTTGGGGGTTGACAGGGAGGAGCAATTTGTCCGACACCACAATGCATGTGCACCCTGTGTCGCTGACGAGGGTGGGCACTTTACAGCTATTGATCGCGCCGGTTTCGAAATTTAGTCCTCCAGGGGAACTCTTGTTGAACAGGAAGTTCACTTGAAATTCCCGTGGGGATGGAGACGAGGGGGGTGACGTAAGCGCGGCCGGCTGTTCAGGGGGAAGGATAGCAGTTACTTGGTGGACTTGTTGGCTCTGGGTGGGACGTAGGCTGGAATTCTGTACACATTGGGACTTATAATGGCCCGGGGAACCGCAGGAGTAGCATATAACCTGCTTATTGTGGTGCTGGTTATTGTAGGGGGTATTGAAGACTAGGGGTTTTCTCTCTTCGTGGGCTACAAAAGGCTTATTCTTTGGCCTGAACGGGGGTGTGGTCTTTATCAATGTAGGGGGTTTCCTTTGTTGGAACTTCCATTGACTAAATTTATTCTTCGGGGACGGGGGACTATTCTTCCGGGTATCCTGTGGGTAGAGATGATTTGTCGCATGAAGATCAGCTTCCTCGAGGCATTCTTGAAAGGTAGACGCTCGGCAGTCTTGCACGAATGCTCGGATCTCCTGAGAAGGGGGGAAAATAGCTGGTATTTTAATATAAAGTCAATCAGGGCCTCATACTCCGATTCGACTTTGGAGGATTCTAACCAGAACTGGAGGTTTCGCTTCAAGATATATCCAAAATGTCGGTAAGTTTGACCGGGCTGGATTTAACCCTATCTCAACTTAGCGTGGTAGAACTGAGGGTTCAAGTTGAAGGCAGATAGCAATTCGGCCTTCAAGGTGCTATAGTCTATTGTAGCTTCATGTGGTAACGAGATGAAAATTTCTTTTAAGCGCGGACTGAGAAATGGGAGCAATCTACTGACTCCTTCGGATTCTATGGCCCATCCGTTTACCTCGAAGAACTTTTCAAAATGTGTTAAGTATGAGCACAAATCTTCTTCGTCTTTATATTTGAGAAGCTTTATATCGGGGGCCTGGGGGTGATGATCATGGGATCTAACAGAACTGACTTCAAATTGGTCTCTGCTTAATACCTTTCATGTTTTCGAATCCTTTCTCTTTCTACAAATTCTAACTCTTCTTTTCTTCTCCTTTCTCCCAATTTTAACGCTTCTTTTCTTACTTTCATTTCTAACACTACTTTTCTTCTCCTTTCTTCCAATTCTAACGCTTCTTCACTTACTTCCATTTCACGTGCTCTTTCCTCTCACTATTCGCTTTGAAAGAATTCCTTTAGCTCCTGTCCTGTGAGACCGAGAGCTTCTCCTTGCTTGACGAAAACTTTGAACGATTTTGAAGCCATTGCTGCTCTTGCTGTCACAGCGGCTTTGTGTATTGCCATAATATTCCTAGTTTACTGAAGGAATTAGGGCTTTCAATCTACAATCCAGATGAATGGTGAATGTTTATTGACAGCTCAAAGCGGAGCTTAAAGTGTATCTTTCTACACAATGGCAATTTTCTGGTGCAGTACCTATTGGGCATTCTTTCTGCCTTCGTAAAGAACATGGAAAAATAAAAAGAGTCATTGAGTTATTGCAAGATGACAAACACAATTGGATCATCTGTGTTGACCTTAAAATGGTTTTCCTCCTTCTTGGTCAGCAACGTGGGTACACAAAGTATCACTGCTTTCTTTGTATGTGGGATAGCAGAGCTCGTGGGAAGCATTGGGTTGAGATGAATTGGCCTCTAATATCTGATCTTAAACCTGGAGATCCCAACATTCTACATGAGCCACTTGTTGAAAGGAAGAATATAATATTCCCACCTGTGCACATAAAACTAGGTCTCATGAAGCAGTTTGTAAAGGCATTGCCAACTGATGGCGACTGTTTTAAGTACATAATCTTGACATTTCCTGGTCTGTCAATTGAAAAAATCAAGGCCGGTGTGTTTGATGGTTCATAAATTCGACAGCTCATCAAAGATGAACAGTTCACCGAAACTATGTCAAACCCTGAGAAGAATCCTTGGTTATCATTCAAAGACGTCGTCAAGAAATTTCTTGGAAATACACGTACAACTAATTACACAGAAATTGTTCAGAATCTATTGGAGAGCTACAAGGCGTTTGGTTGCAACATTAGTATTAAACTACATTTACTGCATTGCTATCCTGCCAGGTTTCCGGATGATTTTGGTGCTGTTAGCGACAAGCAAGGTGAACAATTTCACCAAGATTTGAAGGTTATAGAAGAACGTTATCAGGGTAGATGGGATGTACATATGATGGCTGACTATTGTTGGAGCATCAAAGGCGATAGTCCTCAAGTTGAACACTCCAGAAAGAGCTATAAACGTATTTTTTTCCTTAACTACTAGGAAACAGTTATAATTATATAATTATAGTAGCCATATCCTTTGTTAAAACATAATAGTGTTAAATAAACATTGCAATCATGCCTGTTTCTTTCATATTTCATTGTTTGTCAATATTTGAAAAAGTTCAAAAACTTGACGTGATAAAGAAAAACGGAGATCAGTTTTGGATTCAGCACCGACAAATTAGTTAAAAATAGCTGTCAGACCTAACTCAACAAAAATTGTCTTCCCCAGTGTAATCTATGGGCGGATTTTGATGGTACCAGTGGGTATTACCTGTTTATCTTCTGGGTGCGTGGTCGGTAATTAAAGAGTCCTCGCTGCTATTGCGCTAGACGGTTGGCAATGAATTTAGGCCGTGGGCTTACCTTCACCTCTTTCGTAATGACTCACGATGGTTATGGTTAGGCGGGGCTTACTGAGAATGTCTTGCTAATTGTGGGTAGTAAAGGACGAAGAAGATATAACTTTATTCTTGAATTGGCCTACTTAAGGGGCAAGAGGAAAAGTCTCGAGTTCTTTGCAGTCAATGTGTAGGCTTACTATTTTATGCCAAGTATCGAGTCTAAAGGCGGCAGGATTAGGCAAGTAAACGAGATTTCATGACGCTACTAAGGAAATGAAGTGAGTTAATCGATTGGAAATAATGAAGCTACTGAATAATAAGAGTCTGTCTCTATACATATATGTTTTCTCTCCAAGGGCCTGAACTTGACTTTTCGGCGGGGTGGAGCCAGTCATCTAGTTTGTTCGTTAATTCCACCCATTGGGCAGAGTTGTCGACAGCTCTGATTACCTGTTTCGCCTACATATTTCCCATAGATTTAATTCTTTATAGGGAATTGCTTGTTGCACTTCACTCCAAGAGGTGGAGATGCGAAGGGATTAGCGAGTGCGAGATTTGACAAAGCCTCATATTTCTTCAATATCGCTTTGCAATGGAGCGGTAGGTGTGTAGGTCAATGATAATTAAAGCTACCGCAGGCTCCCCAGAGAGTTTAACTTCTGATACGAGTTTGGTTTGTTCGGCGATAAGTATTACGCGCACACAGTCCACTAAGAGATTAAAAACACTCAGTGAATTCCTAATAAAGGTGAAGTGGTATCCGCGACCAGAAATGACCGCCTGAATGATCGGCGTAGACTAGGGATAAGTATATCCTTGTTACCTCGCCTGCATTTTTATATTACCACCATTAGCTGTCGTAATATTTACACTGGACTCGCGCATTCACCCGAATTCACCAATTTAGCTGGAATTATCGACATACTCACCCCCGTATCAATTATATAGAACTCACATTTATTTTTATTCACTTTAGTGGCGAAGGTGAAAGCAGATGGCATAACAGCGGCCGCACTTTCCATGGCATGCTCTGCGAGTTGTCCGTCGGGGCTGGCAAAGATGGCGTGAAAGGAATAGGTATCTAGAAGTGCCCTCCTCTCTTTGGCCACTTGAATTAGGCTTTAAGGAATTAGCCATTCTCACCAAAGTACAAATGTGAAGAGCAAGCAGACTACAGTGCTTTGGTTCCTTCGACAAGGTCGTTCTCCTACTGGAATATTATAAGCACTGTGATCATTATTTCGCTGCACAGAATTAGGGCAGTTCCCATTATCGTGCGGATTCATGGGCAATGATCGCTAAACTACAGGTAGAATTTAAATTATTTATATAATCATCACTTCTATTATTAGGATTAGGAAAACTTATATGGAGATTGAAGTGGCATTACGTACTTAGGATTTTCTGCTCACATTCACATTAAGACACTGTGCTATATAGAATGGCATTAGTTATCCGCAAGCTTTCCTAACTGAGCTAGGGTAAGTTCTTTCTGGGTACCAATAACTAAGGATTTATTAAAATCATTAACATTAAGACACTGTGCTATATAAAATGGCATTAGTTATCCGCAAGCTTTCCTAACTGGGCTAGGATAAGTTCTTTCTGGGTACCAATAAGGGCGCGATGTTTTCTAGCAGCGATTGGATAAACCTGGGTCTCCGGAGATTTTCTCCAACTCCTACCTCAAGAGCAGTTCTCCTTAGTTCTTAGAAATTAGTAGATAGTCGACCTATGAGCGTGGAGAAAGCAATGTGCTTCTCGAAAAGCTCGGACATCGTTTCGAAAAGCCCAATCACCTTAGTGCTTAAGAACTGGTAATTATGAGTAGATAACATTGCAGCCGGAAGACGGTCGACAGTATCGGAGGTAATGCAGCCAAAACATGAAAGAGATCAGTATCCTCCTTGCATACTCTTGAAATGTAAAACTGGGCTTCTACAATCTTGAAACAACTTGCAACTGCAACCTCGATAAAGACGGGTGGCTTGATGGTGATTTCATTCATGACCTCTGTCTCTCCTTCTCCTACCTGTTGATGGTAGGAGCCACTAATATTGTTTCTTCGTTATTTACTTTCCTTAGGCGGAGTTGCTGATAGCTCTGTGTACCTTCTGTACATATTTCCCATAGATTTACCTTTATCATAGAGAATCTCTTTTTGCAGGTTACTGTATAATTTGGTTGATCACAGCCTATATATGTTTTCAGCTGCTGATAAATGTTCCCAACACGCGTATTTTTGTTTGTGTGCTATTTTTGTATTTTTCCAATGGGTCACCTTCGATTTGCTTGTATGTTCTTGAGTTTCCACCTGACTCTAACGACCGCTTGCCTTAGATCTATTTGTAAATATTGACATATATAGTTTCATTCCCTAATTCTCTTTGCTTCTTTATTTATTAGGCTTGGCATATTATTTGGCTAATTTACATACATAATTTACATTTAGGAGTTGATAAATCCACCGTGCCTCCATTTGTGGATTTCCTCGCTGAGCCTATTAAATTCTTCAATTTGGTGCCAGTGGCCTACCTATTTTATAGAACGAGCCCTACAAATCTTTGGTTCATAAGAAAAGTTCGAACTGAAAACAGAAGCTAGTAAGATGATATTTAACCACCACGTTCTTCGTGAATTGAGTGAGTTAGGCACAATTGAGTCGTTTTAGCTCTTTCTAATTGTTTCTGTTTTTTGTATTTATCTATAGAATTATCTTGGACAACATTAACGCCAGTATAAATAATCTTCTCTTCCCAAACATGTTATTTCTGAGGTAATGCACTAAATGCTGTGTCATCTCGTCGCATCACGATTCATTCACGTGCGTAGGTCCCATCACGAAACCCTTTCCCGCCTACCTATCATACACAGAATTTTTGAAATTTCCCAATTAATGTCCGCTCACTTTAGGTAGCCAAATAAGTTTATAGATTCGGCTTGGTGAGTATCAATTCGCTTTTGCGGGAAGGACCTGGTATTGACAAGGAACGGACTCCAAAAGACTAGAAAGCTCTCTTCTTGCTTGACAGTAATCTGGATAAAGCTGATCAGAGATTTCTTAAAGGTAAAAGGAATCTTAGAGGTGAAATCAATATTCTTTATTTGACTGGAAATTTGAAGGTCTTCAGATGTCATTTCTTGTTAAGAGAATTCATTATAAGCGCCTTCAAGCACCATTTTTACACATCAACCAGCATACATGTGCAGTTTATATACAAATAGAAACAAATTTTACACATTTATTTAGTTCACATAATAATAAGATTATTCTCTTTACCTAACTTAACTCATTAATTTTTACACTACTATAAAGTCCCACAATTGCTGTTTAATACCATACAAGGACCTAATATGTCATTATTCTTTAATATTATGACGAAAGATTAACTTACTCTTTAGGGCCCTAAATAAATTAACCTAAGTCATATTAGATCGGTCAATACATTCAATATGAATTTAACATAATAATACATTTCCTCTCTTGACTTAATTTAATTAAATTACAATGTTTTATATATTTATATAATCTTAAAATTTTGGATTATCAATCCTAAGATATTCAAAAAGATTCTGTGGATTGCTTTAATATATTCCATAGATAGAGCTAGGCTAAATATAGAGCGTTTTTCTAATATTAAAATATAAGTTTTGGTGATTAATATATAGTAAAATTGTTTCATTTTAATCAAAGAGATCTTGTCTTATAGACATACACAAATCCATTATCTTAAGTATGTTGACAAATGTGACCATTTCTCTTATTTCAACGGTCTAAAAAAGATATATAGAAGAAATAAGATTGTAATTATTATCTATAGACTTTTACACAAATTTTATATTTACTCACCTAAAATTACTATTTTCCAGTCTCTTCTTTCCTTTTTAAATTTGTTTTAATTTTCTTCAAGTAACGGTAAGAAAAATTTATTTAATTACTCATACAAATGAAAATTTCTTAAGAAAAATGAGAGACATTTCAAGAATTTTCACTAAGCTGTTTAAATTAGGTAACGATATGAGATATTTAGATTTTACGTTTTCGGTATTTGGTCATTTAATTTTAATTACATCCTAAGTCGGGTATTGAAATTTAAGAAGCGACGATTTTAGCATTCCTTAAATTTGTGAAGGAGATCTTCTCATGTTTTTAAGCGATCAGGGAGCTAGACTTTTTATAGTCCCTGTCGTTTGTAGACCTAACTAGCAATTTTGCCAGCTTGCCCAGATACCACCTGCATAGGATCGGAAGAAAATCAGGTCTTTAGGACAAAATTTGGTCTTCTGACCAGACTTCCTGTTTGGACTTTCAAAAAGATACGTAGTGATAGATTGAGGGACTAGCGCTCTTTTCACATCACTCTTCAAATTACCTTCCATCAAATGATTTTTTGGTTCAAAGTGTGAAACCATTATAAAAATTTATAAATGTTCAAAGTGTTCATTTTTAGTTATATTTAAGTCAATCTCCATCCTACGATGTGGTAGTAACCCTACAAGTATCTCAACTCTAATTCTTTATCACTTAAGCTCCTCACATACTATATATTTCAATCGATTGGCCCTCAAATGGATATCAATCGAATTCACTCATTAGATTAGTACACCAGAATCTCTTTATTCATAATTCGTATTAATATTAGTGAAGGATAAAGGATTTCTCGGAAGTTTACCAAACGAGGTGCTCCGCTATTTGTTTTGTCAACTTTTATAACGCATATGGAAAGGGTATCGGTATTTTCCAAACCCAATATACTGTTCCATATACAGGTGCTAATAGCATTAAATTAATATAATTTAATACATATATTCTCATATTATTTGTTTCAATTAGGGAGAACTTTATGCAATTAAATTTTAGTTTAACCCGTTAACGCCCTATTATTTCTTTTTGCATTAAATCTGCTGGTTTTAGACAAGGAAATAAAACAGATCATTATCATATTGTATTTCAAGGTTTTATTTCTAAAACTGATAATAAAAAAATAAAAGGGTGCCACTGAGGATATTACTGTAGTTACAATACAAAGAGCGAATTGCCGACTAAGTTTACTTTGATCTTAAAATATTTGCTGTGAAATTGAAACCAGCCTCGAATGTGAAGAGGAACTTTGCATTTTTTGCATTAGATTCTGATTCCTTATGACAATGAGCGTGTTGGAATTTTTCTTTTAGGTGTTCATTGAAACTAATATCACTGAGTACCAAAGGATGAACTTGATTGCTTACTGGAGATTTACATCTTGTCGATTATTTTAGACAGGATCGTATATTTTCCTAGATTTGCTTACACTGGAATACTGACAAATTTGCAATGTGTAGTTTTTCTACACTCATGAGTTAACATATTTTCAAGGTGCAATTTTTTCATAACCTACTAAATACAATATTCACCATTCAAGTTTAGTCTATAAAAAGTGGGTAAGCCACTGAAAAAAATGTAAAAATGCAAACTGTACGATACAAAATTGGCATAGAGGAAGGAAGTTACAGAACAACTGAAGCTTTAATCTGGGACGTTTTTAGTTCCTGAAGCTCTCTTTCTTTTATGGCTTGATGCGGAATGAATTAAATTAGATGAGTAGAAGTAGTGAAAATAGAATACATTTAATAACCAAATCTTAATGGATTTCCGTCATTATGTACCATTCTTTCACCAATTGATTTTTGAAGTGAAGAAACCCTTTCAACATTATCAAGAAATGAATTGCTCATTACGGTGAGGTAATTTGCAAGACACCAGATCTATCTATCATTTTTTTGGAGTTACAAGTTGTTAGAGGTATGTAGAAATTAGTGAATTGCTAAAACCCTTTCCTATTCATTCACGAGGCTATCACTTCGTTATGGACATCTTGCTTTATCTCCTGAAAGATTCTAATATAAGTACTTGGGGTTGACATGCACATGTTTAAAAGAATGGTAATATACACGTTGATTTGCTGTTGTTTAACACTGAGAGAATGATTTCTTTGCATTGTACATTTATTTCAATAATGGTTTTCAAAAAGGGGGCAGGTAGTTTCCAATACTTAACAATTTCTCTTCTTAAAACTAACAGATGTACTCAGGTTTGTAAATTCGGTGACATTGTAAGAAATTTCTGCGTCTGGCGTAAGATGATATCAGTTTCTATTCTGCCATATATATTTAATGACGGCTATACATAAATACTGTTATAATAGAAATAAAGTGACAATGATCCAAAGTGAGGTGCTACTGTTACAGAGCGCATTACATAGTGATCCGTACTGGTCATGGTAGCTATTAGTACTGGGTAGTACTGGGAACAATCCGTCACCAGCTGGTATGGGGACTCATTAGTTAGTGGGTGACAGAGTTTCACGGAGCCGATTAAGGCTAATTTTGTATTCTCAAATGCTCCCTCCCCGTGCCTTTTAATTCCAAATAAGCTCTCGAGCCTTTGGTTGCAGGCCAACAAACTAGGTGAACAGGGCTGAAATCGCAGCAAAGTTGGAGATAATTCTGTGGTAGCATCCTACATCCCCAAATATCTCCGAAGCTCCTTGTTTTCCTTTGGTAGGGGCATGTCTCCAATTTCTTCCATCTTGTTGGCCGGTAGGCAGATACCTTCCACCGAGACGTGGCACCCTAAAAAATCTATTCCTTCCTTCGCCAACTCACTCTTCTCCAGTGATATTCTGAAACCATTTTTGACCAGGATTTCAAAGAACTGTTCCACGTGTTTCAGGTGATTGTCCATATTGTCTAAACACATCAAGATGGCGTCTATGTACAAAAGAACGGACCCTTATTCTCAAAACATGGTGTCCATGAGCATCTGAAAGGCTGCAGCTGGCATTACGTAAACCAAATGGGAACTAAATGTACTCCAACAAACCAAATGGAGTCGTGACCGTGGTTTTCTCTATATCTCCCTGGTTCATATGGTTTTAGTGGTTAACACGAACCATGTTAAAAGAACGGACCCTAATTCTCAAAACATGGTGTCCATGACCATCTGAAAGGCTGCAGCTGGCATTACGTAAACCAAATGGGAACTAAACGTACTCCAACAAACCAAATGGAGTCGTGACCGTGGTTTTCTTTATATCTCCCTGGTTCATATGGTTTTAGTGGTTAACACGAACCATGTTTGACATCGAAAATATTCTTTTGCCATGGAAGTGGTCTGTAATGCTTTGAAGCTGCGGCAGCGCCTAACTGTCGGGCTTTGTAACGGCATTTAACGCTCGGAAATCGCCGACCACCCTGTTCTCACCGAGCGACTTCTTTGGCACCATATACCTAGGCTAAGACCATGTTAATCTTGACGGGGGCGCACGACCTCCTCCTTAATAAGAGACTCAAACGTTGCTTTGGCATCCCGATTTTTTTCCATTGAAAGAGGCCTTGGCCGAGCGAACGTCGATGGAGCACTACTAGTTTCGATTGTATGCTTGACGGAGACGGCTGAACGGGTGGGTAGAGAGCCTCATATTTTTCAAGTATCGCTGTGCAATGGGGTGGTGGTTGGTGCAGTTCATCGATTATTAAAGCCACCGCCAGCTCTTAAGACAACATCATTTTCGACAATGGTTTAGTTCAATTATGTATTAGCATGTCGCGCGCACAGTTTATTAAAAGATCATAATGTCTCAAAAAGTCAATGCTTATTAAAGGAGAGGTGGTATCTGCTACAACGAACGACCACCAAAATAATCGGCAAAGATTGGGGATTACTATATCCGTATTAATTTTGCCGTGGACGTTAATTTTTCCGCCATTAGCTGTTGAAATGTTAATGCAAGACTCGCGCACATCACCTGCATTCACCAGCTTAGCCGGAATAATCGAAAGACTCGCCCATGTATCAATTAAGAACTCACAATTAGTATTATAGACTTTAGCGGGGACGGTGAAAATAGACGGCACGCCCGTGGCCGCTTTTACTATTGCATGCCATCTTAGTTTTCCCTGGTGCTGGCGAAGGTGACCTAGAGGACGGTTGCATTTGCAGGGATCCTTCTGTTTTCGGCTATCTGCACGAAAGTTTGCAAAATTTAGCCTTTTCGCCGAAAAAAGGTGCGAGCGATAAACTAAAGGATTTGGAGCTTTATGGAAGAGTTGCAATCCCCCCAGTGGATTATGCACACTGTAATTATTCTCAACCACTGATTGCTTATTTCTCACCGAATTATCTCTATAGTTAGCACTCGTATTATAAGGGTGCATAAACGCGTTTTAAAACGCACTGTGTCCTCTCGACTCACTATATGTACGAATATTTATATTATAGCACTGAGCTCAGTTGAATTGAAAATTTCATCTGCAAGTTGTCCTAATTGTGTTAGGTTTGATTCCTTCAGAGTAGCGATTATCGGCGCGATACGAGGAGGCAATAATTGGATGAACTTGTGACGCACAAGCTCTTTCCTCACTTCTACGTGGGTGAAGATTGACCCCTAAGTATCAATCTTATCTCACGATCTTTTGTATAATTCACCACCAGTTAGATTCAGTAATAAAGTTATAAAATAATTTATTCTTTGCTCTGTTTTATTTCTAGTTCATAAAATGGTAACGTCTGTTCCCATCAGAAATGGAATGAGAAATGAACAAAAATGTATTTATTTAAAAAAAATATCAGTTCCTCTACAACGTTTTTGAAACGCTTTCAGCCGAGGTATATGTGTATCGAAGAAAAACGAATAAAAAGAAGAAGGGAGAACAGCTTTGGAATCCGTCTCACCCATCTACTGCCAGTGGATAGCATTGAAAATGGCAAATCAGACAAAGAGGATTCTCTTAAGGTTTCGCCTATGACATAAAGGCAGCTCCAAAGAGCACGGTGTATTAGGTCCTTTTGTCAAGATAAAGATTTGCCTTAAGCACTCTTATTTAAAATGAAGCTGATAAATAGCCTTGTATTCGGAATTCGAAGATTTAGACGCCATTTTCTCTGAGAATGGTCAATGGGCCCTGAAAGAAATCGGACTGGAAGCAAGAAACACCCCCAAAGTGATAGCCACCCGAAGCATTAAATATATGCCGAAAGGTCAAAATTTGGTTTGGCGAACACTCATCAACAAATCACCATGACAAAGAAAAGCACCAGTAAGCGAATGTGGCAAGGAAGGCCATCAATACAAAGAATGTGACCCTACAACGATTAAGTACGTCATTTATCTTGGTGAACATCGTACTATGACCTTCACCTGCCCCAAGAAAAACTAAATCATAAAGAGTAAAGAAGAAGAAGCGCGCTTTGCGAAATCTCAAACTTAGGCGAGCGCAGCAAAGATGTCCAGCAAACAAGCCATATGAACAAGAAAGAGTTCTTGTACATAGCACCGGGAGCTAATGAAAAATAAATTACATGTGTAATACGAGCGCATGTAGCTAAAATATGCTGCCCAGTCGCATATGGGCAAATCGTCAAATCCCTACTAAAGGAAAACAATTTCGCAGCTGTAAAGATCTCCAAGGCTTGGAGTCCTTAAGATCTTCAGCATGAACATAAGAAAGGACGAATTCATTGCCAATCAGGACTCAAAACAATGAAGGAATAAATAGTAAAAATGCAGAGGAAGTTAAAAAAGAGCTGGATAAGGACGAGTGCTGCTCTGAAAAAGAAGAAGCAAGCACTAAGAAAAGGAAGGGAAACACTTCACCAACAAGGTCTGCTAACCAAAGTTGCGTGCTCTAATTTATTCTCATTAATGACCTTAACACGGGCAAAACTTTTAATAATTCCCGTACTAACATTGGGAGGACCTTGGTAATTAAATCATTCGAAAGAGAATATAAAATAAAATAAGGCTTTCAAATTCTGTTAGAATCAGCCTAATAGTTATGATGTTATCGCTAAGTAATTCGCCGACTAACGCTTAGAGGACTTTGGCAATTATATCATTCGAGAGAAAATGTAAAATAATTTAAGAATTTCGATTTTCGTAAGAATCTACCGAATAAAAGCTCCACATTTCGTTAAAATTTGCCGAATATTTTGGATATTATTGCCAAAACAATATAATTCCTGGGCTAACATTGGGAGGACCTTGGCAATTATATCATTCAAAAGAAAAAGTAAACAATATGAGTTTCGATTTTCGTAAGAATCGGGCGAATAGTTACAATATTATTACCAAAACAAAAAAAGGCCAAACAGAGACGGACCGACAGTGAGATATAGAGTCGCAATCGACCAAGCGCTCGCGCCTAAAAAGATAAACGAAGACCCAAAGCTCAACAAGAAAAGAATTAAGAACGGAGGCGAATATAAAATAGGTTTAAAGAAAAGAAGAAAATTTCAACTAAAAACAAGTCCATCTTAAGTAAGCAACACAGTAAAAACCATAGATAAATGTGCCTAATTCCGTGTACACAGAAACAACCTAAGGTAGCTACGTATTCACACCAACTGATTGATGGGAAAAAGATTGAAATATGGCAACATATTTCTAAGTCTTGATGAATATATTATACTTACCTTCAAATGCAGTGGTAGGACAGATGGTGAAGGAATTAAAATCTGGCACTACGATGTGCTATCGGTGAATCAGTCCGATGAAAGATACGACGGGGCAGAACCTTAGGTTAAAAATAGGTAATGGTAATTGCTATAGGTGACTAGCCAGGAAGTTTGCATCTACTCACCTATCCAGTCACTCATGACAATATTCAACAGGAGGTAAACCTCCTTAGATTAGGGCGACCAAAATGCAAAGTGCATTGATTAGGGTATTAGAATGGGATAAACAGGCGCCTTATCGCATTTATAGGACAAGAGAATATTCCTTGCCTTAGTGGTGATTTTATCACTTTGACTATATCAAGGAAAGGTATCCATTAAACCAGATATATGCTTGGCAAATTTCCTTCTGTTCTAAAAATATTATATGGAATCAGTCCAAGTTTCTTACAGCGACCATATATAAATATCATTGACCATTATTAGAAATCGGATACAGATATAATCACCACTGAAATAAATTATAATAGGACGGAGTGGCAAAAATACGAGCGGTTCCTTAAAGATTTGGTGCCATAGTTTTGGGCAATGCAACCCGTGACAGGATTAACGTGATAGTTCATAAGCTAAATCTAGTATTATTGAAAACTCATCTAGAATCATATAGTTCAATATCAAAATATTCTTGGATCGAATACATGAAAGATTTACATAGTGAGATGGGAGGAATATGAATGATGCGGGGGAGCTGTAGTCTCTCGTTATATGAGTCGACGCCTAATAATGTTTAAGCAGGATTTACATAAATCATCTGACTCTCAATCAACAATATCTAAGATGGAATAATCCATAGAATAAATAGATTTTCAAGCGTTACACAAAGAATTCTAGCAAAAGATTAAATGATTAAAATGATCAACTCCGAGCGATAAACTGGAAATCGAAATGGAGAAGATATATAAACTGAGGAATACGAATTTGATACAATTTTCAGAGAAAAATGGGGGAATATTTTTAAAATTTGTGGGCAAGAGAATGTTGACCCCAACTCAGAATTTGACCCTCATGCAATAACCCCATCATCGTAAAGACTCACACGTATCACCAAGTGGAACAGCGAGAAGACAGCGAAGAAGATAGAATTACCAGGAAAAGAGATAATATGCGCACTCTACACGCTGGATCAGGAAGGCCTAACCAAATTAAATTTAACTGTCAACACGATGCATCATTGAGCGCGTGCTAAAGATGTTCAAACCTTGTATGAATACAGGCTATTTTGTTTATGTATAAAAAAGGTTAGAATAATATGCATAGAAAAAAAGTGAAAGCCGCTGACGAGAAAAGAAATTTCCTTCTGGAATTTGTAGGTAAAATCTTCGAGAGGATTCTAAAAAGCAGACTTGCCCTACACTTGAAAGATACCGGATTACATAGAGAATATCAATATGCCTTAACAAGAAAACAAGTCAGGGAGATGTCAATTAGAAAATATTGGAGAAGATAGCCAAATCAAAAGAAACGGAAATATAGGAACCTTTTCTGCAGAGACTTATATAAGGCGTTTAATAAATTTTCCCCGGATATGCAATTGAAAATTATGCAACTATGATTAAACATTACAGTTAAAATTTCCTCTCTGATTACATATTTGAAAGTAAAGCGTATATCAATATATATACAACTAAAAAGTCGATTTTTCATCTTCGGGTCGGACAACTCAAGGGGACTCTGTCTTCCCACCACCTTCTATTCGATATACATTGTAGGTATCAAAGTAGCTAGCAAACGTAACATCTTCAACATAAGTTTTGCCAACGAAATGAGGCACTTAATACAATGCTCTAATAAAGAGGATCGATGCAAGCTCGTATAACTGCCAAAGAAGTACGAAATATAAGTGAATTAGAAGCTTGATGGAAAATTCGATCTAGTGCTGAAAATTTTAAATTTTACCCATAGAGAGGAAAAGACTTCCAGAGGTTGTGGGGGTGATAGAAAATGTCCATTCACTAGAGAGCCCTTTGTACTCGGGTTGAGAATCAATACCTGGAACAAAGAAGCAATTCATATATCGGATCCTGAAGGCGATCTCATGAGTCAGTACGCTCTATTGATTAGGAATCCAAGAGAAAGCAACAGAAGAAATATATATGTATATGGTCTCAGTAAGGAAAATAGTGGTCGATCCATCCTCTACACTCCATTGCGTAATCAAACTACAAACTTCAAAGCGGTACAGAACAAAATCATGTAACTAATTTCCAGGATAGGAAGAAAGGAGAAGAAGAGGCAGGAAGATTTTTCTAGATCAGTGAAGATATCATCGGTTAACACAGTGCTGCAAAAAAATGTGCACAGAAAATGAGAACAAATAACATGGTAATACTGGTACCAGAACGCAGAAAACTCATAGAAAATAAAAAAGAATCTCGAATCCATAACTAGTACTCAGGTTGCGCCAATATGCTGGAAAGAGCAGACGAAGAGCCAAGTGCTCCTTAAAATCAAAACAGAAACATGATAAAATAGCTAAGATGATTAAAGAACAGATGAGAAGAAACAAAAGAAGAATACAAATAGTTAAAATATTCTCCAAAAAAAAAATGTATATACAAGTAACTATGACAAAACAAACAAATATACAAAATATATAAACACACAATTATACAGACATATCAAATAAAATTCGAACAACTATACAGTTACTAATATTTTACTTGTAATCAAAAGTATACGAAGTTCTTAAGAAAGATCTAAAATCTAAGGAAAATCTCTGTCCAGCTATGCTCAAACATTCCCACTTTACCAACTTGAACATCATTTTTACCTTAAAATATTACTCTCGTTTTGAGTTTGCGAGGATTTCGTTGTTATAAAAAAGCTTGGAAAAGGAAGGAACGTGATTTAGCCCAAGAAGCGTCTCTGGCATAACAAATTATGTGCATATAGAAATATATATAAAAGGGAAATTCAGGTCCCTGTTGGTTTGCTCAACTAAATTTGTGATTTGTATCAATTCATCCCGATTTTTGTACGTATATACGTTGTAGGTTATAGGGAGTCACCCGTCCCGCGAATTCTTTAACTCCATAACTGTCATCGCGATTATCCATGTCATTTGATTTGTACGATAAATCTTATTTATATTTATATTGTATTTGTGTGTAAATAGTAAAAATATTTTTGTTGTTCACCTTTCTCTACCCAGATCCAGTAGGCGACCATTAAGCAAACCTAACGGCCAACTGAAGTCTCTTTGGAATTAATTTGCACGCACTTGTTTAAGAATCTACCTTTCCCCTTTCACGTCTGGTGATTAGCCTGCAGCTATGGTCCCGGATTTGACTTTGCCCATCTCTTCTTAAAATAAATTTAATATATATATATATATATATATATATATATATATATATATATATATATATATATATTTATATGTATATATATATATATATATATATATATATATATATATATATATATATATATATATATATATATTAATATCTGGTGTCAGGTATAGAGGGGTCTTTAAAGGGTCTTTAAAAGTCTTTTAGCGGATTTTTTCCTTTTTGTTTTACTGTTTCTTAAAGGATTTTGGAAGCTTGTGGTTATGGTCAGCGAGAATTGTAGAGAGATAATCTTTCTCTTTTTAATCTGCTGTTTTTCGAGCTCACAAACCAGTGTATTTGTCGGTATCTACATCACATAACCGCCTCCGTCTTTTTGTGTGTTTATTTTCAGACTCTGCATCTCGCTTAGTTCGCTAGCAAAATTTTATTCAATTGTGTGGTCCTCTCGGGTCCGTGAAAGGCACAGTAAGAGCTCATTGATATTTTCCGTGTGTTTGTGTAATCGCGTGAATTTATTTTTTCATATTTTGTGTTAACCAGTGAAACCCCCAAACTTTTCTTCATCAGAACATCGTGACGTAAAACCCAACCCATCCAATCTCCCAGTGACTTCCTTGCCCAGGAGGCCGATATTATGTTATTCTTGCGTTGTCGAAGGCCATGTGCGGAGGCAACTACGTAGCTGTCCTCTCTATCAAGAACACCAAACTAGTGCTACCCCCGTGCCATCATCGTCGTAAGCAGAAATATTCCCCCTTCGATCACCTCGAGCTCCGCTGAACATCAAGGTAATGATTTGTTTGAAAAGAGCTCCCCTGGAGGTCTTAATTTCAAGACCGGAGTCGTGAACGGTTGATGGCTTTCTACCCTTTTTCGAGATACAGGGTATATATGTATCGTAGTGTCGGACAAGCTACACCCACGGTAGCCCCGAACTACGACATATTTGCGGTAGTACACGATTACCTGGGGCGAACGAACAAGTTCTCCATTATGAAATGCTATATTGAATGCACATACTTCACCGGCTGGGCCGAGGACGTAGCCACCCCCTTCAAGTTCTGTTCCGTTTTAAGCCTTTCGCTCCCAATTATTTAATACAGCATCATGAAAAGTTCTTCTCATAATTTTACTTATAAAGTGTCCAATGAGTTCTGTGGCATCAAATGCTTTCATGAGTTACCAATTGGCAACTTGGTATTATTTGATTTGTTTGATTATACGAGGTTTCAGCTAGGGATATGAAATAGTTTTGACCATCAATGCCATTTGGATCGGGGCGCTATACATAGATATTTGACTGATGAATACGATAAGGTAAGCATAGTTTTTCATTTTTATTTCGATTCTATTCCATAGAAGAAAGTTAAGAGATCTGATTAGAATGTCAGTTATACTTTAGCATATAATTTGAATGTGCAATACATTTTCTAACTTAAGTGATTCCATGTGGCCTTATTGGACTTTTCATAAGTATTAGTATAAAAAAAATGTTTAGGCAATTTTCTGAGTTAGATCAGGTCTACATCGTCTATAAGCGCGCAAACTTTATTATTTGATATAAGTACTTTGTTTACACAGCCCTATTATTATGCTTGGAAAACTTCTCTAAAACATAAAATCCATTTTGTGTCAGGTACCAAAGTGGTTCGAGATTTTTTCCTTACTCATTTGTTGGTTTAGAAAAAGCAAGAACTTTTTGGCCTAGTTGCTAACATGAAGCTTTATTTCCGCTATTAAAAATAATACTGACCTCTTCATTTTCAGCAATTTTCTATAAATACCTTTGTTGTAGTTGTGACTTGTGTAATCATTTAAAGATACATATCCGACAATAAAATGTGGCGTTGAGATCTACAAATTTCAGAATTCGTTTTTATTCATGGAGCACGAATGAATATTTCATATATGCCAGTTTAGAAAACCAGGTGAGAAAAATGAGGTTGTTTAGCTTGACGTATAAATTAATGTTGGTGAGGTGCTAAGGAGAACATGCAAATTTTATCATTAAAGTTTAATGAGAAGATCTCTAAATGTTTTGCTTCAAGATAGAGTGTAAAAATAAATAAAGTTTGCGAGTAGTATTTAAGAAGGTAACGAGAGCGCCAAACCGAAACGGAATTTCTGCCAAGAAAATCAATTGTGCGATAGATAAAAGTCTATTTTGGGCAATGCAGTAACACTAGGATCTTCAGGCCAAAGTCAAATTTATCATTATATATTAATTCATTAAAATTTCATTTCAATACAAAATAGGGACAACATTTACATACAACAATAAGAGGGTGAATACAAGCGAGGAAATTGAGATAATATGTGACAAAAGCTGTGTAAAGGGAAAAATCAAGTTATTATATGGTAGGTTCGATGTAGACGATGTGAAAGAAAGAACTTTAGAGAGAGATAAAAGCTGAGTAAGCAAATGAGTAAAGAACCATCTCGAAAAAATGTATAATGAAAAAGGCTACACTATTTTAAGTATTCAAAACCAGATGTTGGATGGATTCATTAAGGTATCAAGGACCACAACGGCAAAGGGCACGCTTTTCATTCAAATTTGACTTTAATCTCGGATATGGAAGATCTAAGGAGGATAGAGCAAAACGCAAAGTAATATCAAAATTTTGGTTATCAAGCTTAAAATATTGACCTGTCGTCTGAGTGGGCATAAGACCTCTGTTTACCCATAACGTCATAACCCATACAAGAAAAATAATGAAAACAGATAAATTGCTACAAAATTTAATATGGAAACATTTTTAAGTCGATCCCAAGTGGTATGTCTTTCAATGCAATGTTGTGGGAGATTTTTTATCGGTGTATTTGGCATCATGTCGCACTATCCCCTGCCACCTCTAACGCCAAATTACCTTTTAACTAGTGATGGACCGATGGCAATGGTGACTAAATTTCTTCATTATAAAGGAGAAACCAAGGGAAGAAGTTAAAGCCTCCATGGTACCTCAGATTGATTGCCTTTCGCACTGTGTGTAACCCTATATTGTGATGCGAAAGGCATCATGGAAGAGATGATAAATATTTCAGTACTAACCGAGGCAAAATTTTAAAATGTAACCTATATTCCTTCCCCCAATTTAAAGGGCATGCTGTTTGTCCAATAATACTCTGTTTTAAATGTCTGTTTACAACATCTTTTACTTGCCTGTTGCTTCTGTTTATTATGCTTTAATTAGATTTAGAGCCAACCTTTCTCCTCGTCTTAGGTCTCTTGCCTTAGGTACATCTTGACTATAGTCTTTACAGAATGATAAAAGATCAAACCTGAAATTTTATTTTCATTTATTTCACTCTCTGCCTCTTCAAAATTTGTAGAATTGCTAGTAGAAGAATCGATTGCAGTGTTTCATTCGGATTCATGTGTTCCTATACCATCCATTTAATCAGTGTGTAATTGATGACTCCTTCAAAAACTTCACCAATAAAGAATTTGCTTATTTATTTAGGATCAAGAAAAGTGGCAAGAATAGCATTCTTATTTTTTAGGTATTTAGGAAATTTTTCCTCTGATGAAGTTTGCCGAGCAGAAATTGATGTGATTGTTCGGATTTATTGAAAAGACTATTCATTACCTTGATGGTAGTAATGATTGATAATGTTAATGCTTCTAGCGTACCTAAACGTTTTGTTAAATCATTAAAGTTTTTAGAATGATGACCAATTTCGCCAGAAAATGTTATTGGTTATTTTCCAAAGATCTTAGTTTCGGATGATCACAGGGATATGGAATTAACGCTCGCTTCAATTCAAAATTTCGTTCAAACATTAGTAATTGACTGTTCCAATCTTGTGGATATTTCCTGAATAAATTTATGATTGGGAAATTATATTGTTCTTGATACTTTTTGTATGTGTCAAATGCAGATGGGGAATGGTTGAAATGTGTCAAAATAGACCTGCATAGCAGCGAACATATGTTCAAAACATTCTTTTGAACAAATATAGCATAATTTAGGACAGGTTGTAAAATTTGCATAAGGCAAGGTAATCCATGAGGTCCAGTTTGATTTACACCAGCTACCATGTTTGCAGCATTTCCCCGAACAATTACATGAACTTAGGAAATTGGAATTTTAAAGTCATCTATACCATTTTAAAGGCATTAACTTATACTTGCAGCCGTGTGAGACTATTCAAATGCAGTTACTCTTAAAATGGCTTTTTTTTGCTCAAAATGATTTGTCAACCAATGGCCTGTTAACCTTATGAAGGATAAACTAGCTGTTGAAGCTGTTCACCCATCTGTTGTGCCTGAAATGAATGATGCTTTATCTATTGCATCTTGTATCTTTTTCCGAGTTCGATAAAACTTACCAACAAACACAGTCTATGTTATTTAATTTCTACTTGTAAAAGTGTAGTTATGGCAGATATGATTTCAAAGTCTTTGATACCCTAAATCTTCAACTATAGAAAAAGGCTGAATATCGGTTGCGATTATTTCCCCAATCAAATAATGGATTGCTGTTGCTTTATTGTCATTAATATTCAGATTTTTTTTCCTCCCAATAGTGTCAAAAAGAGTTGTTGTGTAGAACTTGTATTTGCATGCGCAGTTTTATTTTTTCCATTTTCCGCAGATTGTGTGTTATTTTTCCTTATCTTTTCCTTTTCCTTTTTTGAAGAGTTTCCTTATAATGTGCAATATACTTATGTTTTGTTTTAAGGTGTTGTAGCTTATTTTTGTGGTAGTGCAATTCTTTGATGCATTCTCTTTTGATCCTCTGGATATTTTTTCGCTACATTTACTGCAGATAGCAGATGAGTTATTTTCGATGCTGACAGCAAAATGCTTCTAAACCCAACTTGTAGACTTTGTTGAAATTGCACTAGCCATCATAACGTATCAGTTAATTATCAATATATGATAGGTCGGCCTATTGTAGTACAGTATAGAAAAATTTCTAGTTCAAAACTTTCTAAGTTTATAAGTATCCTTTGAAAAAATAATAACAGAAATTAACAAATAATAATAGTTTGAGGGCCATATGTGGATTTGTTGCCAATGTATGATTATACATTTATTGTATTGTATTTTATCAATTTACATTTATCATGTTATTAACATACATTGTTAATTTCTCAAGAATAATCACTTCAGTTTATGTTTATAGGTAGAGCTGTTTAAAAGGAACTTTCTCTAACCTAACCATTCAAACCAAATCACATTAAATTACCATAAAAATGTTTCATCACCTTTTGTCACAAACAAGGACAATCTAAGCTATTGCCCCCCGACCCAGATTTAGGTACTTTACAAATTTACAATCACCTTTAAAAAAATTAGTAGGGGAAGTAGAAAATGCTGCCCAGTCCACCTTAGATTACATATGATTAAACTTAGGAAAACATACAAGATACAATAGATGAGGCATCATTCATTTCATTTACAACATATAGTTGGACAGTTATAACAGCTAATTCATCATTCATAAGTTTAACTGGTCATTGGCTTATGAAAAGTTTGGGCGAAGAACAGGTAACTCCATTTGATGAGTCAAATACAACTAATAATCTAAGTGAATGTCTTCAAAAGCGTATAGTAGTTAGCAAAGATTTAGTGTGATATCAAAATGCACAATGTCTTTTCAATATACAAAGCGCCTTCTCTTGAACTAAGTGAAGTAGCACAATGAATATAGAGTAACAATTTGGTGCATTTAATATGAGGAGAAATTCCTAGCCCCTTGCTAGAGACTGATTGCATTCAAATTGTCAAATTCATACAGTATGGGAAAAGAAAGGTGAAAAAAGAAACAGAGCTAGGAACCTGAGCGGGGCGCCGAACTCCCAAAAGAAGCAAGCCAGCTCTTGCACCGGAAATATTGCTTCTTCTTGCGTAGGGTACAGAATAATAAATTATTACTTCTTACTTCTTCACAAAACAGTCATTTTTCTGGATAGTATTATTCACCTACAGTACGGAATATAGTAAATGCCAAAATTTAGTCGATGCCGATGGCCAAATATTAGCCGATGCCGATTAATCGGTACATCACTACTTTCAAATCTCCATTTGAACTAAGTAAACAATTAACTAATTCAGTTGCCAACAAAATGTAAGTTTCTTATGTTGCTACTTAAAATAATACGTTCCTCAAAATTTGTGCCGAAAGCAGACCCCCTCCTTTCTCAGTTCAGGAAAATTGTCAAGTCACCTATAGGTCATTTTCATACAGAGCAGTGATTGTAAATTTATCTTCTTGCTAAATTACTGAAAAGATGGCTTACTGAGGCATACCAAATAAATCCTTAATAAAACTTCCACAGTTACATATTCTCCTCCCTGCTGGCCACGAGGATATCTTGGCACACATTTAGCCAAGACATCAACAATTTAATCCACACTCCAAATCATTTCTTTGAAATAAACCTTCTTCAAACGCTTTGATCGCTTCTGCCACTACTTTTTTATATATCTTCTTTGCGTTTTAGATCAGAAATTGACGCTCTTTTAAATCTTTGTATGTGTACTTTTGTGTGTCGGTAAGATGTTGGTACAAGAGTAAAGATTAAATTGTTTAACTTCAGAGAGTGCTGCAATATTATGAATTTAAGTTTTAAATAAGATGCAAAAAGGGTGCATGTTGATACTATTATTTTGTATTTGTTTTAGTTGTTTGCGTATGGAAAGTGATAATCTAACAAATTGATGGTGGTCTTTCTTCCATTTTATCTTCTGATTCCTCTTCATTTTTAATGGTGATCTAAATTTTAACGTCAGATCACATTCATCGATCCTTATATCTCAGGGTTACCGAATTTAACGGCCTACGAATTGCGGCCACATTCGAAGACTTACCACAAGCCTTTGTTGCTTACCTGACTTTAAACTGAAGCTGTATTTATAGCCTCCTAGTGCGTAGCCAAACAGGGCTGAAGGGATGCAAGATGTCCCCAATTCTATAACATTATATCCATAAGGCCAGCATTATGCAAATTCTGAGATGGTATTTTCGAATTTCTGCTGACACAGACAAAAATAGAGTAAGGCGACTCTACGCTTATATCTCTTCAAAATGCAATTCATATTAATATTTATCGCCTAGAGTTTCTTCTACTCACCATTGAAATGCTATGCTTTGATCTCTGATAAATTTGTTTATACGTAAGATGTGCTTTGCAGAATAATAATGAGTCCGACATTCCCGAAAAAACAAAAGTACACTCTGAGCTATATTTACTATTCACCCATTTTTCAAAATGTCTCATACTATTTAGGTTTTCACCACCTCTGCAGCCTTACCACTTTTTCATTATAGTTCCATTTTTATCTTTGGAGACAACCTTTAGCAATAGAAATATGTTCGATAGGAATGTCACTAGATTTGGGTTTCCGTCGTGCTTTAGTTGGCATTCGAAATAATGCTTCATTACACAACAATAAAGCTGATGAAACTGATGCAGTCATTATTATGGATAAAGTGTCGTATATTGATAAAATGGATCTATTACTAAATGACCATTCTACCTATGTCCTCCAAGATAAAAATCCTACGATTCAGGTTAATAATGATTCCCACAAAAAGTGGGTTCCCATCCTAAATATTTTCCCAATTTAAGTACTAAATTTAAATCTAGTAATGCCTTTCTGCTATATTTATATGGTCTTGTAAAAACTCATAAGCCTAATAACCCTATGCACCCTTAAATTTGTTCTGTTGGCTCAGTCTCATATTCTTTATCTAAATGGCAACACTTCATACCTCACTTGCCTTGTTGGTACTATTTCTCAATCTCATATTTAAAATAGTTACGACTTTATTGTTAAACTCTATTCCTTGCTCTAATAACTTAGGACTTTTTAGTTTAGATGTATGTTTCTTTTTAGTAAAGTGCCAGTAAACGAGCTTTTCCCCTTCCTTAGTGATATATTGCGTAACTTAACTTTAATATTCCCTTGCCTGTTAATATTTTCATTGAACTCATCTCAATGTGTAATAAGAACTGTAATTTTTCTTTTAATTGTAAATTTTACCATCAAAAGTTTAGTTTAGCTATGGGAAATTGCTTATCTCCTGTCCTCTCTATTATCAATTTTCCCCTGTTTGGTTCCGATATATAGACTATTATTTGTTTGTAACCTACTTCTAAGGATGTCAATGGTTGTTTACTGAACTAAATTCTCTGGTTCCTTCTATTAAATTTACCTTTGAACTCGAACAAAATGGTGTCCTCCTGTTCCTTGATCTACTTATTCATAGGACTCCATCGGACTTTAAATTTTCTGTTTATCGTAGGCCTAACAACGCCGGTTCTTATAATCACATTAACTCACTTATAATGATAAAGTTAAACGGTCTGGATTTATTTCAATGTTTCTCCGGGAGTTGCGGGTTACCAGCTAGGAATTTTTGGATCTTGAGATTTCTAAGAGTTTAAAATAGGTAAAAATCATTGCAACCCTCAAATAATTCTTGCAGGATGCCTAGATTTGGCCAAAAAATCATTTTACACAACTCAAATCCCTCCCAAATACAATTTTAAGATCTCTTTTGTTTACCATTTTTGAGTCCTTTTCCTTGCTTTCCTGCTTTTTTAAAAGTTTGAATGTTTCGGTCATATTCAAGTATGAGTCTACCATGCACAAAAGGTTGATTCAAAATACTAACAATAGTATAGGGGGGTATTCGGTCGATTGTGCTGTTTTCCCAAAGCAATACTTTGGGCAAACCGGTAAATCATTAAGTCTAAACATATTCCAACATAAATACAATTTTAGAAGAAGTGAAAGTACTAGTGCTTTCTCTGTTAATTTATCTGAAATAGACCCCCTATCAATTGGAATTCGGCTAAATTTATTTACAAATTCGAACACTATGTTAAAAGAAATATTGTCGATTGCTCATTCATTCATTAATCCGCTTAACATTTTCCTGTTTGATTTTTTGCATATATATATATATATATATATATATATATATATATATATATATATATATATATATATATATATATATATATATATATATATATATATATATATATATATATATATATATATATATATATATGAGAGCAAATTAAGTTCTTTAAGTTCTAATAGCTATCACAGAGCCTTGCCATATTTAAACTCAGCCTTTCAACTTTATTTTGCAGGCAGAAAGTAAGATAAAGATAAGTACCATGTAGCTTAGGGTTAAGGCACCACTGCCAAATGGGAGAGAAGGAGTCGAGTCTTGTTCTAGAGATTTAAATTTTTTTCACTTTGCATTATTTTTTTTGTCTCATTATAGATTTTCTTTATTGAGCAATCCTGTATCTCTCCTTGATCTTTATCTCATTTACTGTTCATCTTTTTGTCTTTAAAACTCATGTTTCTTTTCTCATGAGGTTGTTCACATACCTATATGTATAAATATATATATATATATATATATATATATATATATATATATATATATATGTTTTAAAGTGAAACATTAGATCAATTAAACGCTACTCTGTTATATACATATGTAGTCGTTATTACTTGGAGATAACTAGACATACTGGGGTTTGCAAATTTCTATTAAACTAGAGTGATTTACGTGTGTGATAGTAAAGGTACACTCAAACAATCTTGTATTTCTACTTTTCCTTGATCTTCTATCAAAATGGCTTTTCCATTATTTGCAGATGTATCGAAAGGGAAGTGAACGGAATCGAGATGTTTGCTTACCTGCACGTAGGCCAAAATATGTCTGACGTCGCCAAGCAGCTCAACGTAAGAGCGATGACCCTCCACAAAGACACAGATACTCAAAAATAAGCTCACCGAAGCGGTTAATCATTCTGCTTGGAGAAAAGCCTTCGAAAGTGCTTCGAAGCTCAAAATAACTGCGCTCAGGAAGAAGAAAAACATCTGGGTGGTCACTCTCTGCAGGGTTCATCAAGAAGCAGAGAGAAGAAGAGCTTGAGTTGCATAGAAAGGCCTTTGTTAATCGAATATATGCAAGATCTACGTCGGGAGAATTGTTCGCCTTCTCAATGACTTGAAGATTCGTGGCAATCAAATTTTCATTTTTTTCTGATTAAAAAAGTTTCATGGACGATCCGCTCTTCAACATATATAACGAGGCAATGGTAAGCTTCTTTCCGGAAGTATCCGAAGTCCATTACGTCTCTACGACCCATGACCCTGACTCCGTGGTGATGCTCGGCGTTATTGCTTCGAATAACGAGAAAATGCCTTTGGTTATGGTGCGTGGCCGATTACATGCTCAGAGCGAATGATTACAGATATATCTTAAACAGTAAAGTCAAGCCCTGGGTGACCAAAATCACGGAGTAAGCGTCTGTCTTTGAGCAGGACGGCATTCATTCTAAGTCTTTCAGGAGGACGGTGAACCGGCTAACCAGGCAAAGACCATGCAAAAGTGGCTTGGAACGAACATAATCTTTTAATCAATGGATTTCTGGCAACTGCAGTCGCCCGGCCTCATTCTCCTTGACTACAGTGTGTTGATGCATTTTGAGAATAAGGGGTGCAAGGTCAGCCACTTAAACATCGACGAGCTGAAGTTCTCTGACAAGAGAGTGTGGGCCACCATAAGTGAAGACTTGGCCCACAAAGTAGCTGGGTGCTTATGGTCTTGCCTATATTGCGTGCTTGCCGCAGAGACCGGCCACATTGATTAGTTTTATAATTCAAAGACATTTATATGTTACAAAAATTAAGGCGTGTCTAACTGCATCAAAACTCTCATAGTTATCTTTGTTGATAGCGTCGTAACGAATGTAAGATGAGCTTTTCAATAAGGGTATTAATGCTCGCTTGACTCAATTCTAAATGAATTTTACACATACACTAAAAAACGATTCTAAAAAAGCAGGCTTGTTACAGTTATTGGGTGTGACAGGGAATCACACAAACATCATCCATTTATTTTGCAGAGAAAGACACCTAGGAGAATTTCACCTAAAAAATTAGCCATTTTTTGAAAGAGTTCTAACACGCGATGAATATAATATAATGTCTCTTAACTTGTTCGTATTCTACACTGAGTCTAAGTTTATTTCCCGATCCTATATATTCTTAAATCATGTCTAGACCGTCAGTGATGGTTGTTAATTATTATCATTGCAGATATTGCTTTTTATGTGATAAGTATCGTAAATATAGCGAATTCTTATGATAAACCTATGATTATAACATATATTATCTAAGACTATTAAAGAAGTAGTAGTAGAAGTTCGCCATCGTGCTACTGACATGGCAGATCTTGACCGAATAATGGAAGAGACAAAACGGTAAGTCCATGATGACCAGAGGCTGGTACCTTTGGAGAGGGATAACAGAAATTAGTATGTTTTGAAAGCAAACAGCGTATGGGTAGGAATCTTCGTCGCCCCGGGCAGAGGCCCCTGTTCCGTGTGAAAAGTATGTGTCTATAGGTACACATTAGCAGGATTCCTTGGAACAGATTATGTGTGGTGCTGTGACGAAGTAGGAGAAAAAACAGTGGATTAATTGCTAAATGTGTGATAATCTATGTAAGATCTACTAACCTCAGTGCACCGATAAGCAGAGAGCGTCCAACAATTAGTAGCAGCACCTCTACGCGCGATAAAGCTTGTGTCCACTCATGCCGTATCCATTAGAACAGCAAGATCTGTATCAAAGTAGTACATACGCTCCTTAAGGTACGATTAAAGAACAATGGCAAAGATTACTCGGTTTTGCAAATAACATCACTTTGGCCTTGAAATGAATTATAAATAATATTATGGACAAACTAGCTACTATTTTCCTTACGATTTTAACCAATGAAAGATTTTGAATTACTGTCACACGAATATTACAAACTACAGCCAAATCTTCCTTCTGTCGTGATTTCATTACCGAGAAACTTTTCATACTGTTCATTAACAAGAGATTACACAAGCCAGCTCGATGACCATCAGCCGAGAGAAAAAGTTAGCCTCTCGATTTCAGAGTTAATTCTGAAGGTTTATCCCCACCTAGTAGTAAAAACACAGAGATCAGGAAATTCATGCATCTTCAGAATTTAAAAGAATCTAAATTATTTTACGAGGGAACAAATACCACCAAAGGTTTGTGAAGAATGACAGGAATACTCTCCACTAGACATTATAAAGGAATGAATAAAAGACAATCTTAATACCCTTTAATACTGGATGACTCTGTAGAAAATGCTTCTTAGCAAACCAAGGAAGGTTTATCTGTAGCTGCAATTTTTGACAGACTCAAATAAATATGCTCCTTTCAAGCTTATACCTGACGCTTCAACAAATGGTGTAGGAGCAATCTTAGAGATCAAGAAGTAATAGGTTAGTCTGGTATGATTCAATGGCGTATAAATCAATTATTCAACACTCAGCTAAGAGGTATTAAACATATTTTTAGCAATCAATAATTTTTAACATAAATTGCAAAGAAAGGAGTTCCATGTACATACAGATTGTCGTAAAATGTTAGGTGCACTCTGTTCACACGTAACAAAGCATTTACTCTGAGATACACGAACCTAGGAATACATAAGAAAATTCACTAATAACCTAAGACATATATCTTGTAAAGAACATTGTAGGGATGCCCTCTCCAGACCTCATTTACCACACATGATACGCAACTCTCCCTTCTTTAATTACATTCATACTGCTCTGCACAAAGGGGCAACCATATATACAAATTCACTTAGTTCAAATTTTCCAGCTATCTAATCCTTTGCAATGCTGGAACGCGTAGCTCTACACAGTACCTAATCCACAGATGAAGAATTCATTACTTTACATGACGATTCTTTTACCTCGCTTAATCCTTACAAAAAACTTTGCCTACCACTCACACTTCTATCATTTGTGATCTCTCAAAGGATTTAATGAGAACATATTTCACTCCTCAATTTTGCAAAATGCTGTTAGACGCACAATGTGGGTAATTTAAGATCCCGTTCTATACTCAGCTCGATCTCATAGTGTTAAGTTTGGAAAGGCATGCGCAAGCAAGTCCAAGATTGGCTCCAGTGTTGCACTTATGGCCAAAGGTAAAAATATACCGCCACACGAAACCTCCATATACAAAAAACCTATTACTCGACCATAAATTATAGCTCCTACTGATAATAATTTTTAGTAATACTAAATCGGTGGAAGCTTTCTTCCTAATAGATATGAGGTCAGAAATTATTATGAAATCGATTCTTACGCAAGTCAAAATCCTAAAGAAGGATGCCTGCAATTCCATTCAGCATTATTTAATTAACTTTTGAAGCTCATAAATACAGAGTTAACAAGTAAACACAACCCTAAAATTTTCGCTCCTCGCAAAAAGCATTCGAAAGAAGTGGCTAAATAACCTCTGATTTCTGCGCATAGTCATTTGCAATTCTCTTAAATTGAATAGCTAACACTAACCTGCACATATATATAAAGTTGTTGTTTGAAACTTCCGTGGAATTTATTTTCCACTAGCAGCAATGCTCGATCCAGAAACGAAGTTATGTTAGAGTAGCAATCTACGATGAATGAAGAAGGTAGGTCATTTCCATTTCAGGGAACGGCGACAAAAGGACACGTACAAGAATTTGAAACCCAAATAAATAGCCTAAGTGCTAGAACGAATATGAGGTGGTTCAAGCTATTTTTTTTACTTTCATTCCTCCTTTAAAATTGCAGACATTTAAAACATAACACAGACGAACTATTCCCAAGGACGCAGTCAAAGAAGTCCGTAAATTGGAATTATCATTCCAACTAACTTATTACATTCAAAAGAGACATGAAGGATAAGATGTTGCAGCTTGAGTCACCCTTTCCCTTTTTCTTAGCAGATAGATACGCTTTATCTGGGTCACCATCGATAAATGAACAATTAGTAGAGGCTCTAGCTATGCACTCATTTATTTCCCTGGTGTATTCATTTTCGCCAAATGATCACAAAAGAATCCTCAGCACAGGCAAAGGTGATATGTTTTAAAATATGTCAGAAAATTACAAGTTTATCAAGTTACTCTTAGACAATGAGAGGACAGAAAAGAAGAGGAGCCATACCTACAAACACACAAATTTTGTAAGTATATTATATCATAATAAGACGCAATAAAGGCGGTTGACTAATAAATATTAATATTGTTATTATTACGGTTATTCCGCACATTAATTTTTTGTTATCTCTTAGTTAAAATTTAAGTAACCACATCCCAAAATGTTTCTCTCATCACTACTTTTTCTTTTTGAAATTAAAGATCAGCCAATTGTTGGATCATTAGTAAAGTTTGGTAAATTGACAGGAATTTGTTCATAATATTTGAAACGTTAGATACAGTTTACTAATTGTAAGCTTCAATACTTGTACGATTTTAATGATACCTACAGTAAGGTGACAGGTATTTCAACAATTAATTTTTTAATATTTCTGAAATATTACATGCGAGAATATTATTATTAAGGAAAACCTTGGAAATTCCATGTAATTGTTAAAATTGAAGGCTCGAGGAATCTTTAGCTCAAACTTTATGTAAACTGCCACATATTAGCACCGTCATCCTTTTGTGAGTATCCATAGAAGAATGAGGTTTACTTTGAGCAAAACGAAACTCAAACAAAAATTTTCAAGCTATTCGAAAGCAAATAATTAAACTCCATTCAAATTGATTATCCCATAGTAGTATTTCTGAGCAAGTTGAAGGGTCTAATGCAATTGTACATTATTATATTTGGAAGCAATGTAATTAAGGGATCACCTCAAATTTTCCCAGAGCTGGTGATCCTCGCAAGATTAACGTTTGATCTCGACGTTTCATCCGTCCAAAGCGAATCAATAGTCAAAATCAATTGGTATTTCAGCAGGACAACGATCCTAAGTACGTAGTGAATTTAATTCAAGAATTGTTTAAAGAAAGAAAATAAACTTACTTCCGTGGCAATTTAATAGCCAGAACTCAACCCTAATGTGCATTTTTTGTCAATACTGGAAGTTGCAATCCGAAACACAAACCCTCCAAACCTTTTCTCTTAGAAGAAGATGCGCGTAGAAGACTGATTGTGAAAAGGTTATATCAACCTATGAGAATCGTCTTCTTTGTTATGAAACTAAACACATGCACGAAAAATTTCAGAAATAGTGAAAATTGAACTGGAAAAATAGTTGTGTCAGCTCACTGTATATAAAGATAAGATATAGTAATCACTTTTCCTGATAAAGATAATAGGATAACTTTGCTAAACCGAAGTACCTATTACAATAAATTTTAGATATTATTAATGGCGCTATATGATTCCAGAGACTCAATACCAAAATAAGAAAAATAATACACCATTATTTCGACAAAGTTAACACAATTTTTCTTTTTAGTAAGTTTAATTCTGCATCTTTAATAACTAATTACATATACAACCAATTAATGGACCCTAGATGTAGATTTGCTACACTTTATAGATTTCCTGAAATTCAAAACAATTATAGATTTCTATAAAATTTTCTCTTTTCAGTTATACATATTTCTGTTTGCTATTCTTTCGCAAAACATCAAAAATGTATTCTTTCTCACTAATTGTTGACACATTTCTAAATTAATTGGCTCAGCGGAAAAGTACACTTTTCTTCCAAAGTTCTTGTTAGTTTCGTCATCAAATCCACATGCACGAAAATTCTTCTCAATGCAATTCTCAATATATGTCGTAATAACACTTTTGACTGCTGTAATAAGTCTAATGGTTTACCCGTTCTCAGTTCAATAAAGCGATCAACTCGTATTTAATGATAGCTGCTTTGCTTTCAGTAAATAGCATATCAATGGGAATGTAATAGTACTCCTATGGCTCCTATGCCCAAGTAGGCAGTCGACAGACTTTGCTCATAAAATAAAAAAATAAAATATCCTATGGCGCCTTTAGCTTCAGATTTTATTTGTACGATTTAGAAAATAGACTATTTACTCAAAAAAACAAATGAACAATCTTAAGTAAAACAAAAGATTTGTATAAGATCTTTTTGCCGTCTTCAATACAGTGGAACAATGACCCGGAATTTTTGAAAATTTTAAACAACTATTTTAGCTTAAAATCTCATATACTATGAAAAAAGAAAACATCGAGATTCTACTCAAAGTGAAAATATAATCACTGAAACCTACATAAAATATACTTTTTCTTCTCTGAAAAAATTATTTCAGCCCCTATTATATATCATATAAATTTACATCCATTAAAACTCTATTTTAGAGAGGCTTCTAAATCTCCTCCAACTTATTTGTAATACATAAAAAAATAAACTTTTAAACCGAATATTTTGTCAACAATTTATTCGCTAAAGGGTTGATAATACCATAAAACATTTTTAACAGAATATTCAGGACTACTATTCAACCCATTTTTGTTCCAAAAGAAGAACGATAACTATTATTACTCTAGATTGGAGACTTAAATAAAAGTATAAACTTTGCATCACCCAAATCTTCTGGAGTCATTTGTTTCATGTTTATATACAACTACATTCAGAAACAAAAAAACAATAGATGATTCTCTTGTGAGAAATGATTTGCGGTGGCATTATCTGTTAAGAATTAAGTCTTTTTACGTCATTCACTGTGGCTTCTTTTGTTATACCCTTGATATCATTTTCTTTTTACATAATGCTATTTATCCAGGATCGAGGTCTATATCTCCTTTTAAAATATTTACAGATCCACATATCAATTCAAAAGAAATCTCCCTCTCAGATTTTTCCAGCCTAGAAACTATTCTGATTGTTATGATTAGAGTTGTTGTGAGCTTCATGTCTGAGAGCATGGACCTTGTGGAGTTATCCTGTGGTGGATAATCCCCTCTTTGAACTGATCCTACCAACGTGATCACGAGTTACCCGGTAGAGTGATGATGTGATGACGGATGACCTTGCGGGAGGAGGCCGTCTCGAGTTATCAATTTGACAAGCTTTTTTGTTATTTAGTGCGGATCAACCATCGCTAATATGGTTGGCCGTCCTTCGAGAGTTTAGATATCAGAAATGCTTGCGACGATCAAAATGACTAATGTTACTTACCTCTGTGGTCATTGATGATCCACTAGGGCATGGCAGTTAAGACCCCTCCACCCGGAGTATGAAGTATTTTTCTTTGTCCAGTCCCTCTGCCGATGGGATCCAGAGTAAGCTAGTCCTCAAACCTACTTCCACCGATGTCCACAATTATACCTTTCAGCATTCCATTTGTCTAAAGGAAGAAAAACAACTCGCTGGTCCTCTTCCCCTTTGTCCTCCGTCCAGGATCAGGGGGACTGAAGAGGAGGATGCATGATGCCACCTTGCTTCTGGAGAATTTTCCCACTCTTCTAATCCTCAGTTCAAGTAAACCGAGGGGGAAGTGATTAGTAGAAAGTCCGGAGCAAGGTTTCATAAATGCTTTATTATAGGATATGGAAAAATGAAAAATAAAAGAGATAAAGTTTAGTGAGTTTGCGGGAAGAGCATCCTCGTTAGCCCTAGGTGAAAAAGAAAAAAATTCCATACCCAAAGGGCCTGAGGGACCTAAATATTAATGTGGAATTCCTCTGAACTAGCATAGAAGATTTATTCCTAATTTATCCTTCCGATTTCATAATCAGGGTCTCTAAGTTGGTCAGGCTAATTCCTGTAGGCAGATCATACTATTCTCTAACTCCAATTCTTTTTTAGGTTTTTTATTGTCTATAATGCCATTCATTCCTTTAGGTGCATTTTATATGCTTTGTATATCGTGTCTTTGTTTTATATTTCTTTCATGAGGTAAAGCTAAACGAGGAGGCGGAAAAACTAACCTCAGTACTGATAGATGAAAGAGAAATAATTACCATTTCCAAAGAGCCTGACGGACCCGCTGATTAATGTAGATACCGAACAAATATAGAGGATTTAGTGTTCATTCTTTCTTTACTTTTCACGCTCTGAGTTCATAATTTTTCGTGGCTAATCCCTATCGGGAGATCAGACTAATCACTAGGTTTTATTTGTTTCTATGTATTTTTATTCTGTGTCTAATGGCAATCATGACCCTAGATGCATTTTATATGCTTTTTCTACCGTGTTTTATTCGTTTTCATTTTAATGTTGTTTGTTCGGCTTTTTATTTTTTTGTTCAGTGTGCGTGTTGTGCTGCGAAGGTGGAGAGGAAAGAAAGCAGTGTTTTAATTGAATCTGTGTGATGAGAAGTGTAAGATCTACCCACTCCTGTACAGGTGAGAGCAAAGCACGTCCACCAATTGGTAGCCGGATCTCTCCGTGCGTTGACGTTTGTGTCTGCCTTAAAGGGATTAAACTTAATACCACGACGCTACTTTGACAGACCAACGCCCTATCAACTTATCGAGCAAGAGCTCTATTATTCGATAGTTATTGCCGTAGGATAATTTATATCTGTTCAATCATTTTTCTAGGTTTAGGTCTTACCTTTTTTTTCTCTTCGGTAGATTAATATGTTCCTTTCTTGAGTCTTCCTGATTTCATCACGTATATATGTGTTCTTCTTCTCCTCTCAGCTCACATTTTAAGCTTTGTAAATGAATTAAAGCGCGTTGTTCGTTGGAAATATAAATATTTTTTACGAATACTTAGGCTAGATTATTGATTTTCTCCCATATGTCTCCCTCTTTTTCTAAGGACTTTATTTATTGTTGGTTTATTGCCACTTGGTGTAAGCGGGTAATCTCTTTTCTTTCTGTATTTCGTGAGTTATTATTATTTGAGGCATCTTATTTTGTGCTCTTTGCATATGTTTTTTCCTTGTAACTAAGATAAGATACAATGGTAGTAGGAGGTATGTTCGTATTGTCCTGCCAAATGACATATATATTTTTCCTTTGTTCTTATTATATTTCTTGGATTGAATATATTATAAATTTGTGATTTTTTCCTGTGTCCCACCTACTTAATGATTTATGTAATTGTTTGATGTTTTTATAGACCCAAAGCTTTACCTTAAGTTTTATTATTCTACATTTTCCTTCATGCAAAAAGAATTACAGTAAAGTTGGGGATGAGCGTATGTATTTTTCAAGTCTATTGATGCTACCAATTTCCAGTGCCGTTAATCCTGCTAATATCATTGGCTGATATCATCATTTAACTGCATTATTATCGTCTCTTGTCCTATTGTTGCGGCATATGTCTGACCCCTCTTATTTATGTATTTATCATGTTTCTAGTTTTTCTTTCCGTAATACAGCCGCTGAGAATTCTCTCCAACATATTGCTCATTTGGAGATTTAGGGATTGTAAGCGTCGGATCCAGAAGTTATCAAAGGTTATCATTATGTTTCTTAGCACTAATTCTATATACCTCTTTTTCTAATTTTGTTTCTGATATTTTTCTATTATTTTCACAAGAGGCATTGTCGTATCTATGTTTTTCCAAACTCCAACCTAAAAATTGTTCTATAGATTATTTTCCTCTCTATATTCCATTAATCTTCTTATCACTCCTATTTCAAATAATTTGCCGATAAGATCTAATTGAATTAAGGGACTGGTGGGGTCTACGGATTTGCCTGAGGTAATCCTGTTGATGTGATAACAGGTACTCATGAACCTTTTTTTCCTTCTTGGCCCTAAATTCTTCATTTTCCGGAGGTAAAATTGAGAAATCTGACTTCCAGTACCGTGTGATTTTTTTTCTCTTACCCAATCTTCTTTAATTTTGTTTTCATTCTTGGTATTGACCCTCTTGTTCTTTTAATTGCTCTCCACTTTTCCTTTGATGATGTGTCTGAATCTATCTGCTTAATAAGATCATTCCTGCCTTTTTCCTGCGATTCCCATATTAAGTGGACTATTTCAGTTTTCAATGCTCTCCTTTTGTTTTACTTATTTTGATTAGGATCCCTAAGCCATGTTGAAATACGAGTATGTTCTTAATTTTTTTTAACTCGGTTATATATTCATGCTGTTTTAATTCGATAATTTAATTTTCGGAGGTACTTTGAGTCTGCGGGCATGAGTATTTGTTTTCTGCTTCATCTCATCATGTATCTCATCGAGTGAAGCGTCGGTCAGGTCTTTAGAAATATATCGATTTAATTTTTATTGTATTTGCTGTAATCTGGTCTGTGATATTGTTTCTTTTTATTTTTTAATCAATTCGAAAATGGTTCCTACATCATAGTTGCTCCTAAGTGAATCCAGTTCTATCTGGAAATTTAATGGCACTTCACACATGCTTAGGAATATGTGTAGTTTTCTAGCTATGTTTGCTGTAATATATGTGGAGTGATCTTGTCTCACTCGTTATGGCTTGTTTCTTTCTTAGATCACATCTAGATTTATGCCAGCATTATTAGTTTTTTTCTATCCACCCGCATGGAATCTTGCACTTAGTTCCCCCCAAAAAATTGTTAGGTGACCTTGACCGAATATCATAATCAAATTTTTTAATGGTAAGAAATATCTCTTTGGTGGTTGATATCGCGTCGGTATTACTTGAGTAGTTTATAGTTCTATTTCAACGGCTATGCATGTTTCGTTTACATTTGGAATGTCGGTGTATTTGAGGCCTTTTTTATTTGCTAGGGCTAGACTCTCATTTCTTTCTCCTGTTGAGTTGTTAGTTGTGAGGGATAGTTATATATTTTTAAAAAACTCTCTTCATTACAGATCCAATGTTTTAAGATGTGTACAATATTTAGATCTATATTTCCAAAGTTTTTTAACCTTTCTTATTCAATAACAGATCCATCCGTTCATATTTACTTGTATATTATGTAGTTTTCTTTGTATTTCACTTCACATTTTCCCGTACTTGACTTCAATTAGTTGTGCTCAATAGCATTATATTTTAAACTTTCTTTATTGACAATTTTTTTGCGTTCTTTACCTTTCGGTTTCAACAGTGGGAAATGGGGTGATATTTTCGATATTTCACTTCTTCATAGGTAGCAGGTACGAAATTTACCACATCACCTCAGTATACTTAATTTCCTTCTTGTTCTTCATTTCCCGAGCCATCGGTTTGTATTTATTTTCAGTACAGTTAGTTTTCTTCACATTTCTCTTCACATTTTTCCGAACTTGAATTCAGTAAGATTTGCTAATTGATCATTATTTAAAACTTTCTTTATTTAATTTTTGGTTATGTAGTTCTTCTTCCTGTCTATGCTGTTTCCACAGTTACGAAATTTAGGTTAGTCCATTTAAATTTTTCATTGTATTCTTTTTCATATGTACCAGTGAGAGGATCATTACATCATCCAGGTATACTTTAATTCTTCCTTAGTTCAAAAGTTCTTTGACTGGTTTTTGATTTTCTTGAAAGTGGTAAGACCATCTGCACTCATTTTCATTAAGTACTTGGACTAAATGTTTTGCTCTAATTTTCTTGCTAGGCCTTGGATTCGCTTGATTAATTCTTCAAGCAGAGCTATTTTGCTTCACATCTTATTCTTTCTTTTTTGCTAAGGTCTAATTTTGTTTGTTGTTCCGCTTTCTTTGTTCTATTTGAAAATGTCGAGTTTTCATGGTTATGTGAATTTTCCCTTTGCTTTTCTTTTGTTGGAATTCCATTTGTAAAGTTTTTCTTTTTTTTTAGAATATCCTTTATCAAGATGTAGAGGACTCGGTTTTTTATGAGAACCACATTTCCTTGATTAATTATTTACCAGTAATTGGTTCAGTATGTTTGTAAACGTACCTGGTTTGCTTATGTTGGCCATGTGTGAATATAATTTGCACACTAGGAGGTCCGATCCTAATTATTGTGTTATGCTTATATTGGTTTTCGCTTGTCTCATTTCAGATATGATTTCTTTTGCCACTATGGCAGAAGTGGCATTTTATACCACCTGTTTAGCCTGTGTTCCTTTCTTTGTTTCCCCTCTATAATTTCCTTTATTCTAAGGCTAATCCTGTGTAAGGTACGAGGATTTCCCTCACAATTTAAGCGCCTCTTTGTTGTGGACTTCAATTCCCTACATCTCTGTACAACAGATCATTCTAAACTTTGTATTTGTCCGAGTTTGGGGTTCAACTCGTTCCGTACATTGCAATTCCTTTGCAGCCCCTTTGCATTTTCATCCTGGAACAACGAAATAATCCTATGCCTAACAGCAGTCCAGAGTTGCTTTCAGGCTTATAGTGGAAAACCAATCCCCATTTTCTAGCCCCCTAACAGTCTTCTATATTAGTTCACTATACTAGGTGTCCCAAAATTGAGTGCGTATTTTGATGAAATTGTAAACTTTTAGGAAAAATTCTTTTGATTATGTTCATCATATTCAAATTGTGCTGTGAAAAAATTGTAGTCTTCCATTTACAGGGTTTTCCCAAATTTTAATTTGTTTTCGATCCTTTTCAGTGCGTTTTAATAATGAATATAGAAGATCGGATTTTTGTTCTGATAGCTCGTTTCAGAGGGTCAAAATTTAGTGAAGTACAAGAAAAGTTTCAAAAAATGTTTAGAACCTTGGACATACAGACAACGTGATCCGTTCATTTGTGGACAAATTTAAAAGAACCAGATCCGTACATGATTTGACTACAAGAAAACGTATCTTCGGTGAGAAAGTCCAGTCAGAGAATTGATATGCCCAAGACAACAGTGCACAGAGTTGCCCTGTTTCGGTGGTGAGTTTGCCAGCCTTTGGCAAAAATATAATTTTTCCCTTTTTTTAGCGCATGGGGGAAATATCCAGCACTAAGGAAAGGTATGCAGTCATTACAATTAAGCTACCAAGAAAGGTTCTATTTTGAGAGTTAGGTAGGCCTCGTCTAGGTCTTGTAGTCTTTAAAATTTAATAACCTTCCTTACGGAAACCGTTCTTTCGTCCAAAATTAATATCTCTTGTGGTCATATTAAAACTGTTTAGTTAAATATTTTGATGGGGTTTACATTCTGGGCTTTTGCCGACTTCGTTGAGAACTATCGCTTCTGGATCATCTTTAAGTTAGGCGTTGCTTATGCGGTGCCGTTTCATACCCTAGCTGGCGTTCTTCATTATTTTTTTCATTTTGAGTCTATTTACGTTTCTTTAGTTGTCTTCCTCTCTGCCTTACCTGCCTATCGATCGCTTGCGAATTTAGTTCTGCCACATCTTTTTTAAAATTCTTTCTTTTTCACTGTATAACATAGATCTACTGGGATGTTTAGATGTCAATTTTTTAGAATATTTTAGAATATTTTTGGTCTATCTTTTGAACGATAGAATCTGAGATTAAATTCATGATGTTCTTCACCTTGTTCGTGCTTTTGAATGTTTGCACCCTCATCTCCTACTTCTTTCTGATCTATTACTTACCCATAGGAGCGGTTTTGTGTTCCTCTTTTTTAGGTTGCTGGAGTTTTTCGGTCGATGGCTTCTGCAGTTGATTAACCCTTTCTTATCTTGAGCCTTGCCTCTCTTTTTGCTGCTGTATTGCTTCATGGATTCTTCTTAGTGTTTCGAGTTCTCAAGTAGCAGAGATTTGTACTGAGGTTGCTGGTTTAAACTGGACCGTTAAGTACCTCATCATTGGGTAGGTTATCCAGTAACCAGATATGTTAAAGTCAGTAATTCCTCAACATCTTATTGAGTTCTCTTGAGTATGATCCTAGTTTGACTACATTAAGTACGTGTGAATTTAATGTACATAAAAGTATATTCAAAGATTTTGTAGTTTTATCGAAATAATGTTTTTTGTGAGTTTAAGTTGGTCGGCTATGATCTTTGCTACTTTTACATATGTTAGGTTTCGATTTTCTTGTTCCTTTTTTCCTTTTGCCCACCTCTTACATTTAATGATATTTCTTTTAAGGGGTTTCTATTGCAGGTATTACAGGTTTTTTATAATTTCACTCATTATAGGTGAACGTATTAGAACTACTCTCAGGATACTATTTGATATCATTATGAGGGCAGACTCTAGATACATGTTCGTTTAACGCATAAATATAAACATGTCAGGACGTTGATGAAGTCGTTGCTTTTAATTTGATGTGGTATTACTTTTCAATAGTAAGCTATGGTTTCAATCTCTTTAGCTTTTCTCTCCATTCTAGCCTCTATAAAGATAACTTGGAATATATCAGAGTACTGTTTTAGGAGTCCTCTTTGTGAGTTTTACGACCTCCTTGAATATGGACAAATCTTTTCCTCTTTCAATTTTATTCGTGACTTTTACTGCATTTTTCTCGTCGATCCATGGATCGATCTGCCTACAGGATATATATAGCCTTCTCTGCTTCCATTTTGTGGAGGAGGGGAGAATTTTTCCTCCATTCGTATTGTTTTGAGATTCTCAGTAGCTTTTTAATTAAGTAATTTATCTACATCTTTTTCACTCTGACAGATTGCGACGTAGTTTGTGGTTTAGTCAAATAACCTAACTAGATAAATTCCAAGTTAAATATATATATATATATATATATATAAATATATATATATATATATATATATATATATACATATATAAATATATATATTTTTATTTATTTATTTATATATATATATATATATATATATGATTCTAATTACGTTGGATATTTCGCGGTTTTGCGCCCCCTTAATTCAGGGACGAAACGAAGTGAGAATGCCACGGCTACTCGGAGGAATCGCCAGAAGTACCCTCGAAGGCAATCGGTAGAGAGAGAATACAGGCGAACGAAAAAAAACATAAAAAGAAACACCGATAACTCGGTAAACGACTAAACGAACAGTAATGGACAATAGGAATATGGAAATTAAGAAATAAAAACAGTAGAAATTTACTCATGAGAATAGAAAGAAAGTTCAATTATGTACGAAATTTATTCAGAAATACCTATTCCTGCTGATGTTTTACAGAAAGAAACAAAGAAAACGAGAAAATAAAGATATAGAAAATCATATTATAGACACAAATCATTCAAGAGAGAGACACGACTGAGTTGCAAAAGCTATTAAGCAAGGATTACAGTCCAAAACAGTACAAGGCATGGAAGATGCCTATATAGTTATAGTATAGAACCTTAAATGGAATTAAGTAGAATCATTGTCACATGAGGATAACAGCCATCCAGGCGCCCATAATTATCGGTGCGCAACTTTACTAACCTATTTATAAAAGGACGCCGGTAATTTTTATAGGCAACTTTAACGACTATTGAAGGACATCACGGGATAGATCTACAACAGAGTCGGAAAACAACTTAATTGACTCATCACCAGACGAATACTGCGAATCCTGGGACTCAACTTCCCTACAAATCTCTAACTATTTTATGGAACCAGTAGAGTTCTCATGGAGTGACCATATTGCAACACTAATGCATGTAACAAAACAACATATCCAAATCACTTCCAGAAAATGTAATGCATACCACAGACCTGATTTGGCTAGGTACAAAGAATTACTTCAGACATGCGTAGTAACACCTTCGGGGAAGCGACTCTAGAAGAAATCGACTAAAAGATGCAATTTATTTTCAATATTGGTTGTTCTTTAGAGTGGTGCCTTGGTTTTTTATTGTTTTTTAGTTATTGAGTATCATTTTTATTATTTTATTATTTTTTCTTCTTTTTTCATATTTGAGATTTAAATTTGGTACTTTTATATTGGCTTAGTTGAGTTTTGCGTTTCACAATTTTAAGTTTTGGTTTGAATAAGAATTGGTTTGCAATTTAGGTAATTTTGTCATGTTTGATGTTGTTCACACTTTCTTGCATGGCTTATTGGATTACAGGTTTAATTATTCATGTCTATACTTTCTTCGCGCATTTCTTCTGAGATTTTTTATTTCATTTTTCTTGTCGCTTCTTCTCTAATATTATTCATCGCTTTTAACAACACCATTCAATGCAGTTTTTTGTTTCTTTCCCTCAATTCTGCGTGTACCTGTAATTAGTTAAACAGATTTATTCTGCACTTTTTGTAGTCTGTTGTTCTGTGTTTTTTGAGATACATAATAGAGTAGTGTGGGCTGGGTTAAAGGAGCGTAGCTCCAAAGTTGCTTAAAATATATTAGGTTCTTACTGAAGCAGAGGCCTTTAAAATTCCATCTGAGACGTGTGGTTCTTCGGATCGGTACAGTTTTGACATCCCCATGTTTTGTTCTTATTTTCTCTTTAACCTTGTGGGTAACATTTTCGATTTGTGTTGCAGTTTGTGGAGGTTGCATATCTGCATCATTCCAAGGGCACTGTATTATCAGGCTGAAATCACCAGCGAAATGAATTTTTAGGCAATTGAAGTTACCTGCTGCTGGGATGTCTACAGTTTACACGGAGTAAAACCGTGTGATCAGCGATAGTAATTGCAGAAGATCCTCCGGAAGCATTAAACTTGGTTAGTCACAAAGTTTTTTCAACTTTACACCTAGGCCTAGCTGCGAGATTTTGAATTGCACCTTCCTTTGCCAAAACCTATCAAATACTCTCGATACATCCCGACATAAAATTTCCATTTAACTCCCCTCACCTCTTCTTTGCCTGAGAAGTCTTCTCTGTGATAATATTGATTGGCATCTCTAAACTCCTGTTTATCTAAATTCGAATACGTACTGTTTACATAAGATGTTCTATTGCATCTGGGTGTCCAGTCTTTATTTTAATAATTTCTCCAAGATTTTAGCACCAATTTCATTGCAGCTAAATGGACGGTAGCTTTGGTT
This sequence comes from Ceratothoa steindachneri, assembly GCA_963969495.1. Taxonomy (NCBI): domain Eukaryota; kingdom Metazoa; phylum Arthropoda; class Malacostraca; order Isopoda; family Cymothoidae; genus Ceratothoa; species Ceratothoa steindachneri. The sequence goes on from OZ018317.1 coordinate 232,265,211, forward strand.
TTTAGATGTTGGCTTCCCAAGCTTGACCTAAAAGAAGAAGCTATGTATTTCCACATGCGTTGAATATTCACCTCATTGCTTATATAACGTTTTCTGCTTACTTTTTATAGTTTAATTTAGTTAGCTCTGATTGTCCTGGAGATTTCTGTCGAAATGATCAGAGAGCACCAAGTAGTTCCTCAATTTTGGGGGGCGTCTCCGATACCCAGTCTGTCCACCTGATTGTGCGGGTGCCTCTAATGAATTTTGGTGTTTAGCTCGTCTATATTTTCATGCTCAAACTCTTTGCCATTAATGGACCGCATTCTGTTTCTCAGTTTTAGGGAATATAGCTTCCCAATATTTAAGGAATATTTTTTCTATTAATTCTGCCTCGGATTTGGCGTTGGTATCTGCTTCAATTTCAATCTTCATCGTTCTATGGGATGTTCCCTTGAGTTTTCTTATTTTCTTTGGAAACTTTTTGAAAGAGTCGTTCTGATTAAGTTCTTCGATCGCCTTGTCCCAGATTTCCCATTGCTGTTGCAGGATTAACTAGCTTAGCTATACTTTTAACTGTTTACTTCTTTGTATTGAGTGAATTAATGCTCTTCTAATATTGCATTAAGGCTGTTCGTGATGAGTGTGGAAATACTCTCGTTGTTAGCATCTCCTCACATTTGCCTGTAGCGCTTACGTAGATGGTTTGTTATGTAATCCTTCTTTTCACCTATATTTATTTATGATATCTTTTCTCCATATGCAGCTGATGTCTATGGTCCGATGTTCACTCTTGTAATTAAGGGACCTTTTGGTTGTGGTTTGGCTGGTCTGTTTCTCCTGCCTTTCCTATGCACTTTCATTGTAATAGTTTTTTTTTCGGGACAATTCGTGTGGATATGATATGGCATTTTTCTTCTTAGATGTTCTCGCCTGGGATTCTCATACTGGACACAAAAAAAGAATGTTTTTGTTTGCTGCCTTACTTGCCATTTTGCCTGAATTAAAAGTTACTTTGAATACATTGGTGTGGTCGAGGAGTTTGATTACTTCCTTTGCTGATGCCAGTTGTGATGCCTTTCAAACTTTGTCTTAATTTATTTGGGAGTGTGATCTCATACTCTGCACTCCAACTTCCGGCAGATAACGCTTCAGTTATCTGTCATTTCCATTGTTTGTGTGTGTGTGTGGCGGGGATATGCGTTTGCTTGAAATCGGATGCTTTACACTAGATCGCTGTATCTTCCGATAGGAACTTGTCTACCTGCTTTGTTTCACCACATATGAATATAAAGACATTTCACACCGCAATTAGCTTGACGAGTGATATTCTTAATTCTGCTAATCGTATTTCGCAAAGGCGGCCTTTGTGCAGTTGCTTGTGATTGTAGATGATCCTTAGGGGTACCATCTCTAATCCCCAGGAGAATTTATCTTTTTTTAAATTTTGGATATATTCACTGCTTGTGATGCGACGTGGCTGTTTCATTTACTAAACACAAATACCAAGTTTTCCATTACGTTCTATTATAATTTCTGCGGTATGTGTTTCTTCTGCTCTATATAAAGGGTTTACTTACTTCATTTCTCAAAATATACGTTAACACTATTTCTAAGCCACATGTTACTTTTTAAAAATTTAATTCTTTTCAGTATTCTACCAATTTTTCTCCTTGTTAGTTTCGATGTCTTTTCTTTGTTTATCACTATTCTTAATGATAAATTGCAAAAAATGACTTCCTTTACCTATAACTACTTTTTTGTCGTTAAATATTTTCTTCAATAGTTTAAACTAGCCGTGGTTATCTGCCTTTAAGTGTTTTTTTTTTCCTATTGCCATCCTTATCCTTTGGTACAGGTACATTGCTCACGTCATATAGTTGTGGCCTACTTTTAACGATATATATATGTTTACCTACTAAACTTAATTAACTGGTGCCTTCCATTAAATTTGTTCATGAGGTTTAAAATAAAAGAACCCTTTCCTTTCTCGATCTTCCTACTCATAGAACCATGACTGGTTTTAAATATTCAATCTTTAGCAGACTTACTAAATCAAACTCATATATTAATTTTTACTCTGAGCAGAGTCCCTAAGATAAAAGCTCTGGTTTTTTCTACTATATCTCTACGGGATTTTCATTTGTGAGCCGTGAATATATTGGCCACGGATTTCGCTAATATTTTGGGCTAAAAATCGTGCCACCTTTTCCATTTCTTTTAAGTTGTCTTTCCTCATCTAATTGACGTTCAAAAATACAGATCCTACTATTCTCTTTAATTGCCAAGAACGTTCTGGGTTTGCCTTTTTCTAATGAGTTCCTGATCTTCCCTGCGTTTAAAAAACTTTAATACTTTTTGGCTTTCATGGAACAGTCGAATATCAAAACATAGGCTTGTTCAAAATACATGTAAACATATAGCTGGGGTTTACTCACAGGAATGATCTGCTTTCTGAATAAATATTTTGGGCAAACAGGCCAGCATAAATAGAATGCACGAGAGCTGAAAATAATACTGCATTTTGTTCTGATGTCCGAAAGGATTATTTACATAACTAGAATTTAGCTAAATTTATTTATTGGTCTAATGACGTTATAAAAAGAAGCCTCGTTGAATGCTCTTTTATAAGTAAGCCATTCTGATTATTTTAACATTTTCCATGACTTTTTAATAATGATTGTGTTATCATAAAAGTTGTTCTTAAATAAATAAATGTGTACATATATTCTTAGTTCTGTGTCTGATAATGCAACTATTTCATTGTTTTTGTATTTATTGCTTTCTCTCTTTCTCTCTCTCCCTCTTCCCCCCTTACCACTCCATTTTCTGCTTTTCACATTACCCTTAATATTCCTCTTTAGACCAGGTCTTTTTTCGGTAATCTTTTTATTGCCTCTTGTGATAGAACGGTCTGATGCCGTTTTAATTCAGCCTCTATCACATGTTAAAACACCTGTTTCCTAACGTGTATCCTGCGAGAGGAAGCAGAAGCACGTTATCACGCATCATAGCCAATGTTTAATCAAGGAGGTTCACTCCCCAGTTTCGCCTCCATACGTCGATATCGTCAGATTGAATTAGGCTTATGGGCAGATAAGGTATTTTCCCAGGCGCCACCGAGACATTCCTCCAAAGTCCCTCACTCAATTATCCCCTACGCTATTAAGATGGCTCCTGCTATTTATACCATAGCTTTTCGCAATTAAAGCAGATCCAGATTATCTTCGCGAGGCATCAAGCCGATTCGGTCTCCCTTGTGCACCTAGGAACTCTGCTGAGAAACCCCTTATTATTCAGAAGAGGACAATATCTCTTAAGTGCCAAGGTTCGTGCCCTTCGAGACGCCAAGTCAACAAGGCCCCCCTGTTGTTCAGAAAGAGAACAACGTTAGAACAGCCATTGTTCTTTAAGCCCGTTTAACAAGAAACGGTTCTCCCCCCCGGATGTTCAGAAAGAGAAAAACGTTAGAACAGCCCTTGTTCTTCAAGCCCGTTCGTTAAGAAACGGTTCTCGTTCCCAAGACATCACGTCCTGATAATTTAATTCCCCCCTTTTTAACGTTCTTCAAGAGAACGCTTGGTTTCCACAATAACCTCCATTATTCATCTAGAACATCTCCGATTTGCTGTCACAAGGATCGCTCGTACTTCCGAGCCCCACTTTGCTCTCATTCTTCAAAGACAGTCCTTCCCCCTCGTTAAGTACAACCCCCCGAAGAACCCTTCTGCTGGAAATCGGCAGTTGGACCGAAGATTCCTTCGCATTGTCTTCCTCTGCACAATAACTTTGTAATTACGGAGGCTGAGCATTACCTTTTGTCAACGCAACCCTCTGCTTTAAATGGTTTAGCGAACCATTTCCCCCCCTTTTTTGTTTGTTTACCGTTTTAAATCTCTCCAAATTTTAATCCTCAGATTAGTTAGATATTCCCATGACCCTTTTCATTCACGCGTTTCTCCTATTTTTAATCCCCGTTTTTTAAAAAAAAAATTGTGTGTTGTTGATAGTTTAATTAATAAAACTCTACTTTATTAATGGTAGCCATATTATTTATCCTTGTGCTCCGTTCCCCTTCTTAAGCATATTGAAGATAAATAAGCCTCTCCAGCCCCCCTTCCCTTTTTGAACTAACCTTGGTCAATCAGATTACCACGCACTCAAAATATAGAAAATTTCCTTAACGAATAGTTATATATGTTATATCGTCGGGAGCCTATTCTACGACAACTCTGGTTTAGTTCTTATTTTTTTTTGCCATTTCGTTTGACCCTACTACCTGCTCATGATGAATCGTGATGTGCTGTTCCCTCTCTCCTTTATATCTTCATCGTCCATTTCCTGTATTAGAGGGGCTTCATTTTTTTATATATAACGATATCTTTTTTCTTGTAGTTATCCTTGGTAAGGAAATGAATAATGTTCCAAAGTATTCGAAACACCTTTTTCCTGCGGGACCCTTCCTTCATTGCTTATCTCATGTGCATATTTTTTTTTATATTGATATCGATTTAAAGATTAAATTTGGCAGGGGATATGATTCTAAATTTAAAATGTAGAATTAAAATAAATAGATTTGCTAAATTTTAAAAATCATACCTTTAAAGTTCTTCGACGATCCCCGTTGCCTTGATGAACTGTGGGAAATTTATGACGAGAGGATAGCAAGAATATATGTATCTAAGTATTTCTTCAATAGAATTCCCCAACGATAATAAAGTGAGCGCAATTATTCTCCCATAATTTATGAGATTGTGTCTTTTTGTTTATGTTACACAGCTGACATGGCTTTGTACTTTTTAAGTTGAAAATGAATGCCTTTATTAACTATTTACAAACCAACAAACCCCCACTTGTAAAATTACTGTCTCAATTTGAATAAATTGGAGGTGGCTTCATAAATATTAGTTTTAGAATCGGGTAAATTAAATTTAAATTTTCCTTTCGTGGTTACTGAACCAGAGATATCTCATTGTTTATTGATGATGCTAAGCTTTAGATCAGGAAAATCGAAACATCTGAAAGACAATATAACTAAATATTTTAAAATATAAGAGACAGGCTGTCTGTGAATCGTGACTAGCTTCACGCGAACATAAAACATGGCAATTGAGAAGCAATCGCATATCCAGGCAGTCTACCATTAACTACTTGCTTCTTTTCTTCATTAAAAAAACGAGAATATCTTACAAAAGTTGGCTTATTTACTTCTCACAGGTACGCTACACATAAAACAAAACATTTTTCATTATAATCCAAGTCTACTTTGTGAGAATTAAGCGCATGTCCGCCTTTAGGCATCCCAACTAGGTAATCCCCTAGTTGATTTCCATCACTGTAAATTTCTTTCTTGTCCTTCTGTCAAAGATTTCCCTATTTTATACAAGCCTTTTTAAATATTTTGCTGCAGAATTAACATGTTGCACTTTTTTATTTTATTGCAAAAGATGTAAGAATGTATTTTTCAGGTAAGAATAAATTTTTAGGCCAGACGCGAATCATCATGATACAAGTAGCTCTTTTCCAATAGTCAGATAGCTTCTATTACTCCATGACAGTTAACCTCTTCTTAACTATAACTTTACACTGCATGCTCATCTAACTCGTTGCCAATTTTCCGATGCGTCAACCTGTTCTCCCCAAAGGACAGATAACTCCTACATACAATTTGAAACGGAGATACTTTGAGAAATAAATCGTAGCTTTTTCAATGGTCTAAGAAAGAAAAATATAGCTAAAACTTTTAGGTTTATTTGAGTAGTTCATATAATTCCTATGGAGTCAGTCGTAGGGTTTCCTTCTTGTAGTTACTTCGGAACATTATGCATATTAGAGTTAGCTATTCCTTATGGTTCGAAACTTGAATAAAAATACAAGATAATTGTCAACAGAAAAAAGATTTATCCTTCTAATTTATTATGACATCAACTTCTCGGGGGATAGCTATCCTCCTTATTAGGGTATTGGAAATAAACAAGGACAGCTAATAAATGCCAATACAATATGTTTATATTGTTATATCATATATTTTTAATCTTGTTAGTACAAATATAAAGATAAATTGGAGAAGCATTTAACGAGTAACTTCAATCAAACAGAAGAAATTTGGTTATTGGGGGAAGTGGGGGGGCATTCTTTCATAAAGTATAAGGATTCAAAGATTCGTCGCTCGTAAATGATAATGTCCGAAAAAAGCAGTGATAATTGATAGATCTTTTGTTTGAGAATTACACATTTCATCATGAAGTCAGATGCAGTTCTTCATCAGTGAACACTGGAGTTGTTATCTTGGAAACCAAAGGATGTAATGATAAATTTTGTGTTAATATGAAGGGTAAAGCGTAAAATATGGTTTTCTATAGCTCTTTGTAGGCAATATATATATATATATATATATATATATATATATATATATATATATTATTAACTATAAATTGTATTTTCTTTATCTTTCTAATAAGTTTTGGCCTGGTACTGTGGGGCTAGAATAAATACTAACAAAAGACATATTATTTTCCTGAGCGGTCTTTGGACCGTGGCAGGTCATTTTGAGGGAATAAGCCAATTTACAAGAAGCTACACTATATATAAGATTTGTGTGAGAGTAAGCGCCTTATCCGAGACAAGAATTTACAATTAACGTGCAGCTATAGCCAGACACCATCCTTCTGACTTCTTTATTTTTCCTGAGTGATCGCCGCTAATAACAACTAACGCTCATTTGCAGTTAAATTATTCATGATGTACATAATATTGTAAGAAAATAAATGCTGAAATAAAAAATAGTGAAGGGAGAAGTTTTTGACCTGATGAAGAGGGCATCACTTTCCTTTTTGCCTAGTTATTACCGAATCTTTTGCCTATCTGTCTTGTGCTTCCCGTATCCGTCCGGGTTCCTTAGTGCCAGAATTAATTTGCACTTCAATTTTCATTATTATGATTGTTTTATTTGGTAGCGTTTATGTTCGCACAAAAACCCGCTACTGTTAATTTGCACATAAATTTTCCTTCTATCTTTTGTCCATTTGATAACGATTATCTTCACGCAAAAACCTATATATCGTGTAGCACCCCGTAAATCTGCTCATTCCTAAGGCCACTTTTTCGACGACTAGCCTTTGTTGACACGAAAATCAAAATTCAATTTTTACTAATACATCGAAAAGGACACTGGGGGAAAACTTTCATTATGATTCATCCCACTTAGGAGCCCACACTGATCCACCCATCCATTATCTTTATCCCCTGCAGTCTTCGAGCGGGGTATAAATTAGGTAATGGGAGGGAGTCCTCAAAAACAAGTGAGAATCCGTTTTTTACCACCAATCATGCCTTTTTTTCACACTCACGAAAAACATATAGATACACATTTCTTTACTGGTGAAGCAAAGAAGTAATACAAACAGGAGCAAAAGGAAGGACCAACATGAATCATAGACTACCTCACCAAGATGCTCCTATTGAAGATAATAACCCCCAACCCACCTCCCCACAAAAGAAAACTTTGCGAAGTACTATGTAAAATTTTCTGGAAGAAAATGGCACTACTAAAGTTAATAGAAATATCAAACAATTTCATCCCTATATGCGCCGATCTCAGAAACATCAACAAGCATCTATGTGAAAACAGAATGCGCCTTTAAAAAAATTATCGATATTGAAGCTAATATCCTCCGCAAGTGGCAGCCTATCGCAGCCTTATCTGGCGCAAAGTAAAGAGCTAGTTTGTTTAGCACTGGGGCGCAGAACTAAAAGAGGAAATCAAACGTCAACTTGATTAGGTAAAGATAAAAGTATTTATTGATTTTCAAGACCACAACCATGTGTTTAAACTAACTTTCACGTTCATGTAGATGAATCAAATTTCTCCTGGTCTTCTGTAAGAGAATCCCGGGAAACATGTCGTGATCACGGTGACTTATGCCTAAGTAGGCAGTCGCCAGATGGGCTTAATTAATTAAATATAGAAAATTCTGGGAGACAACATTGAACAGAAAAAAAGGTCATAGCATACAAATCTGCTTTATATGTTATAAACTTGAAGCGCACACTCTGACGAACTGACGCGAGAAAGGAAAACTGCAATCGAGCCAATGCGCCGCAGAAGGACAACGTTTCGTGACCTGTAATAAAGCGCAGAAAATATGCCTTAACTGCAAAAGAGAACACAAAAACATGGATCTGAGCTGCCCGAAAACAACAGAAATAATTATATGGAAAGAGCCGAACGAAGAAAAGCGAGACCAACCAGCTAACTCATCGCCAACAATAAAACGAGATGTGATCAACTGCATCTGAAAAAGATACCAATTTCCTAAACGACCTAAATCCCTAGACACTCATATGAATGATTTCTGAAAATTTGGCAAGTGCAGTAGGAGCACGAGATGAACCGTTAAAAGTGAAAAAACTTCCAAAAGGCATTATTCCAGCAAACTATAAGAGCTCCAAGGTATTGAAGGATTCTGTGATAAAATGATTTGCACAGAAGCGAGGCATAGAAGCGACGATGGAAGCGCTCTCTTTGAAAGAATCTGAGGATAAAGAAGAATAAAATTAAGAAGAAGACAATACCTCTTAAGAATGTGATGAGGGCCACTGCACTCGTAAGAGAGCGACGAAAAACAAATATAAGACTCCTAGTCCCCCTTTGAAGACTGAAAAGCCTGGACACTTAAGAGATGGGCCCCAAACCACGACGAAAAAGAAAAAAAACGTGAATACTAGCACACAACAATATATCATGTAACAAAGCGCACTGAGGATTTAGTAAATTAACACAAATGGAGGTGCTACAAAAATTATTCTAAACGGTAACGTATTTAGAGATGATGATCTTAATTTTGAAACACAGAATCAAGACGCGTAATGAATAAGTAATTTTTGGAATTATGAATTGTTGTTTACACTTTTTTGCAAGTGCCATTTGTAAGTGACGCTATTGCAATTAATAAAGGGACAGAATACAACCAAGTCAGGAAACGCGAAGAATCCTCTATCACAATAGAGGAGGAACTCGATAAAGGAAAGATAGTTATAGAGACTGGATATAGGCTGCCAAGGAGAGACCTTTTAATTTTACAGTCTCTCACTGGTCTATTTGGCTGAAGAATACCCACAATCATAATGAAGGAACTGAACTACAGGTGTCAGGACTCCGGTTATAAAACTTTCAATGGGATCATTAGGAGCATCGATAATATGCTGGACAGGAACATCATCCAGAAAATTGGTCACAACTTCCGGAACTATCTCAGAGTAGGGTGCCTCGACCTAAGACATAGATCTGTCATATTGTTATCTGTCGTTCAGGTAAAAGATAGAACCATCCAAGTACCGAATAGTGATTATATAAGGATCCTACTCATTATAATAGGAACACTATACAACTCCCAGTCGTAGTTAGAAAAACTAATTAAAGGGAAAGTGGGGACTTTAAGGACACCTCCTCAATATTTATTATCCTCTTGCTTTCGATGAGACAATTCTCGAGGAGTTTGAAAAGGCACTTGACAACCATAATAACCAAAAAATCAACGCTGATAGAGCTTCTCTCTCGAACTCAGCGTATAGGTCTATCTCAACATAGAGATGGATGGACCAAATAAATGAGAGATTTATACTGAGAACTTAAATTACTCTACGAGGTAAACATTAGAAACGAATCAATTCACTCAAAAAAATGAAGTAAAGAGATCAAGGAAAAGCTCAACCAGTTGATCTTCGAGTAACAGAGGAGAATATGGGACGATGCGATAGAAATCGGTGATTATGATGCATCTCTGAAAGGTTTTTGGCAAGAAATAAGGCGTCTCAAAATATAAAATGGAAGCGCGAATAAAATGGAAAAACGGAAAGAAGATGGAAATAACGACAGCCATCTACCTGCAATCAGCAGACTGGTTTAGATTCGCAGCCAAGATTATTCAAACCTTCTTCCCTGGTGTTATATCTGTCTTTTCAGTCTGGATTGCTTTCATTTTGCCGTCCTTTGCTCTATTTGATCCATGTAATCTTACAATGTCCCTTTCTCTTGTCTTCGAAAACTCCTATTTCTTGTCTGCTTGCTAATTTCCGGAAAATAATATATATATATATATATATATATATATATATATATATATATATATATATATATATATATATATATATATCTTAAATAGTAATAAGAGAGAAATTTCAATTTAGTCATAAAGGTCTCTCATATCTTATCACGCAGCGATACAGATTTTATGAGAATTCGGTGCTCTCTCTCGATTTCTGCTCGTGAGAGAAATAAAAGAAAAACTTATCCCTGGAGGCAGGCAGAAGACATTGAACCTACGGTTACTGTGTGTGGAGCTCGTTCCACAAAAGAAACAGTTTGCCAGTTGCAAGGAAGGAACTTCTCAGGGAATTGGTTGTTGCCGTCACTGTACTTGTAGGTGCCAAACTTTTCGCAGCCCCCCCCTCCATTCATTGTCTGAGGTTACACAGGACTTCCCTCTTGCAGATTACCCTAAACCTACCTAGCTAATCGGTTTTGGCTCCCCACTCCAGGAGCCGAATAATCGGACAGTCACTTCGAGTAAGCAGAAGTCCGATTTGAGTCAGAGTTTAGCTCGCATATGTGATCCGGCATATGGTCATTATATCACCGGTATAGGACTACCTTCTCGTTTGGTAAGTAAGGACGGCCGGACTAAGTGCAACCATCGTCACCAGAAGAAGCTCTTCACCGTCATTCTCAAAAATACTTACGAACTCAAAGGTATCGTTAAATTGAATTATCCCCTCCCCTAACTACACCGGTTTATTTGTGAACTAAAAGAAGCTCTTCACCGTCATTCTCAAAAATACTTAAAAACTCAAAGGTATCGTTAAATTGGATTATCCCCTTCCCTAACTACACCGGTTTATTTGTGAACTAGAATTGCCGTCCCGGGACCATAACCTCGAGTATTCGAATTGCTCAATTCAGTGTTTAATTCAATAATACTATTGCATTCATTCTGTCGGGTGCCATTAAGACGCAAGCATCCTAGTAAGTTATTTTTAAGTACATATAATCCCCACGACATTTGTGTAGAATTACTTATTCAGTGCAAAGATTAATTCTATTTATACCTATATACTCTGTTTGCTTATTTCAAATTCATGTACATTAAAAATTATTTTTGTATCTGTGTGGTTAACTATTTTAAACGAACCTTTGGCAATTATTAAGCAATCCACTCGGCTTAAATCTCAATATTACACCGGTCCATCCATCACTGGCTTTTACTGAGTAAGGACACACTCAGGGGATCATCATCTTAATTTTGATTAAAAGGGAAGCACCGCGGTTATTCTTATTTACCGGAAGTGGCTACGGTAGGTGTATTTGATACACTTCACCTCTGCTTCACCTTGGCGCGGTAATAAAATATATGTCCAGGAAGTGGGACTGGGATTACCGACTTACTAAACCTCTACATATATAAGTGGTGTCACGTGTGTGGGGTTATCACAAAACCTCTCGACCTATATAAGTAGTATCAGGTCTGTGGGATTATTACTAAAACCTCTTGACCTATATAAGTAGTATCAGGCATGATAGGTTATCACTAAAAGCAACATCTATAAACTTGTGTGCATCTCAAAACATTAATCAAACAATTGCCAACGTCCAAATAGTCCAAATACTCAAACATTAACAGCAATTCTTGTTTTGGGCTCCAAAAATTAGTTAGGTTAGGGTGATTATCTAATCTTTTTTTTTTAATTGTTTTCTCTTGTCTACCACGTTTTGGTATAATAACCCCTTTTTTCTTAAACACGTTACGCCAAAGCAACTCTCCCAGTGCATACTCTTATCTTTGGTTCGATAAGATGGCGTCCACATCGTTCGAAATATTCCTCAATCAAGGGCAAGCATTCGGATTTGATGTTCGAGAACTCGCCCAGTACGCCCAAATTGAAGAAAGGAATATAAGAGAAGCAAAGATGGAAGAACTACAGAACTACAGAATCTAAGACCAGCAAAGACCCTAAGGTCCGCTTGAGGCTAGTCCGCTACACTAAATCAAAAACTACGATACACCCTTATCTACGAGTGTATCTCTAACATGCTATTTTTTATTTTTTATTTTTTTTAATACTATCTACTGTACACACTTATCTACATGTGTACATTATCGTGCAATTTTAACTAATCAAACTAGGGGTCGAGGGAGATAGAAAGTTTTTCTTCTCATCTTCCGCAGCCACTCGACTGCTAGTGGTGAAAAGCTAATTTAGGGATAGAGACTACTTATAGGATAGGCGGAAAAGAAATGGGACATCTAAGCTACACATGCAGAGAATCGCCGGCATCATTTTTAGTCATCATAATTTCATATCCTTAAACCTCCGCTCCAAACTCTCTCTCTGCAAGGACGTTTAAATTCACAGTGCTCAACTACGTTATATTTAAACTATTCAAATGCACGTCGAGACGATTTTTGAACATATTAACCGAAGTGCTATCTACTACGTGGGTGGGCAGCCGATTCCAATTTTGAGTAACTTTAAATGTAAAATAGTTTTGGGCTATACTAGTGTTAAAACGCTTGTTCACTAATTTTAACCCGTGCTGACGAGTATTTCCCCTATGATCCAGTTCGAACAGATTGCGAAAGTCAACGTTTGAGAAACCCTTTAGTATTTTAAATACTTCTATTAGCTGGCCACGTAATCTTCTGCGTTCTAGCGATGGCAAATCTAAAGCCCTGAGCCTTTCCTCGTATGATCTATTCCTCAGCTCTGGAATTAATTTCGTAGCCCTACGCTGCATTCTTTCTAATTGCGCGATATCTTTCATTAAATATGGAGCCCAAGAAGAAAAACTACAACACAAAGAAAGGGAAAGAATTTGTCACCATGAACTGGAATTAAGTAGGGACTAAGTGGAAGTAAGTTCAATTGATTCCGGGGGTCAACAACCTCAATCCCGTGCTCTCAAACTACCTCACCCATCGTGAAAATGAAGACTTCATTACGTTTTTAACACATTTTGAAAAAATATTCGAAGTAAATCGATCGGATATTGAAGCCTTCTCCACTCAATATCCACTCGCCTGAGAGAGATTTTGATCGCATTGCCGCATAAGGCGACACTCGATTATTGCACCTTAAAAACAGAAATTCCATCTGCTATTAACCTTAACGCCCAATTCTATAGATCGAAGTTCAAATCAGCTAAACTCCAAGCAGGACAGACATACAGGCAATTCGAATTCATCATTAGAAGGAATCTGCTATTCTGGCTGGACTCAGCTAAAGTCGAAAGAGTTTACGGGTGATTGATCGACTTTATTTTAAAAGAACCAACTACTAAGTACACTTTCCCAAAAGTTTAGAACATTCGTTCAAGACCGAAGGTCCTCCACATTCAAGGATTGCCTCGATGAAGCGGACTTTCACGCTTCAAACCATCCTTATATCCGATAGAAAGCAGAAAAGGTAACCCCCCTTCCCCAAGTACAAGTTTGGGTACGGAAGACACCCACATGAAAACTCCTCTCAGTTTGTAATAGTTGCACTCCCATTTAAGCCCAAGGACAAATCCCAGGAGACGCCAGAAGACCGAAAAACCCCTGGTTTTAACACTTACTCAAACAACACCTTCAGGAGTAGTCCGATCACGGGTTACTCTTGTGGAGCCCCGGGGCACATAAAATCCTAGTGTCCGGAAATTCAAAGTTCTATCCCTCTCCAAGTCAGCAGGCACATCAAGTGTCTGCGACCTTTTATTCAGAACAAACCGCCGTCGATACCCCGCAACCTGCAGCCCCGTCAGATCAGGACTACCATGACAACTTCGTATTCAATAAGAGTTCTCCTGGTGAACTCAAGTTTGAAACTGGCTTGATTAATGGGTGCAAAGTGTCCACTCTAGTTAGGGATACCGTTTGTACCTGTATCCTAGTGTTAGACAAGCAACTCTCCCCCGTAAAACCCAAGCATCAGAGATTTGCGGTAGTGCACGACTCTTTGGGACGCGCCAATAGGTTCCCTGTCATATGGTGCCATGTAGAGTGCCACTACTTCACTGGTTCGGCTGACGTGGTCGCGGCTCTGATAAAATTCCTTACAGTGCTGGTCGGACAGAGTGCACAACTCTCCCCGAAAGAGGTTACCTAAACCGTCACTACCGGAGCGCAGGCGGGCCGAAGAAACCGTCCCATCACGCCGCTCAAACTCACGTGCGTCCTTGAGTTCAAGAAGCCAAATAACGCTGAGTTTACTAGGGCCTCAAAAGACCACCCTTCCCTCCAACCCCTGTGGGAAAAAGCCAGGAGAGGTGACCTCCAGATAGAAATAGAAAAAGAAGAAGAAAAAAGAATATAGATAGAAATAGAAGATGAAGAAAGAAGAATAAAGATAGAAAATAAAGATGAAGAAATAAGAATAAAGATAACAAAGAAGACAAGGAAAGGAAAATATAGATAGAAAAGGAAGAACAAGTAAGAAGAATAAAGATAAAAATAGAAGAAGAGGAAAGAAGACAGATGGAAATAGAAGCCAAAGAAAGAAGAATAAAAATAGAAATAGAAGAGGAATAAAGAAGGATGAAGATAAAAAAAGAAGAAAAGGAAAACAGACAGATAGGAATAGAAGCCAATGAAAGAAGAATTAAGGTAAAAAGAGAAGAAGAAGAAAAAATAATAAAGATAAAAATAGAAGAAGATGAAACGAGAAGACAGATAGAGGGCGACTTCCAGCTTCCCGCTCTCCATTTTACCAAGCTCCCCAAGAAAGAACTCTCCCCTGAGTTAGACGTGAACCCGGAGTCGGGCTCGTTAAGATCGCCCAAATGCTCTCGCTCTTAAAAGAATACTACAGTGTCGTAGAATGGACTCTCGACGATATACCACATATAACTATTCATTGAGGGTACTTATTTAATTATCTTTAGAGTACGTGGATATCTAGGCTGGCCAATATTATGTATCTTCGATATGCTTAAGAAGTGGAACTGAGCTCAAGGATAATAATATGGCTATCATTAATAAAATAGAGTTTTATTAATAATAACTATCAACAACACACAAAACGGAAAATATTGACATAAACAGAGAATGGAAAGGGTCGTGGGAAGTCTAGCTAATCCGAGGAATAAAAGATTTAAAAAGGTAAAACAAATATAAAGTTAAAGGGAAGTGATAGTTCGCTAAACCATTTAAAGCACAGGATAGAATTGACAAAAGGGTTAAATACCGAAGAGTAACGTTCGGCTTACGTAATTTATACTTGTTGTGCAGAGGAAGGCGGCGTGAATGAATTTCGGTCCGCTGGCGAGTTCCAGCCAAAGGGGATGGAATTAAATGATTCTGACGTGGCATCTTGGGAATGAGAACCGTTTCTTGACGAACGGCTTGACGAACAATGGCTGTTCTACGTTGTTCTCTTCTGAACAACAGGGGGGGTGAGAACCGTCTCTTGTCTACGGGCTCAAGAACAATGGCTGTTCTAATGTTGTTCTCTTCTGAACAACAAAGGGTGGGGGGTCAGAACCGTTTCTTGTCAACAGGCTTGAACGAACAATGGCTGTTCTAACGTTGTTCTCTTTCTGAACAAAAGGGCAAAAGGGAGAACCGTTTCTTGGCGAACGGGCTCAAACGAACAATGGCTGTTCTACGTTGTTCTCTTCTGAACAACCGGGGGGGTGAGAACCGTTTCTTGTCAACGGGCTTGAACGAACAATGGCTGTTCTAACGTTGTTCGCTTTCTGAACAACAGGGGAAAGCCTTATGGACTCGGCGTCACAAAGGCTCGAAACTTGGCACTCAAGGGATATTGCACTTCTTTTGGACAAGTGATGGAGAATCTTGAGGTCGAGGTCCCTTTGCGCACAAGGTGAGAGAGGGTCGTAGTGATGTTTCGCGACGAAAATCTGGATCTCCAATCTGATCTTAGTGGTAAAGTTTTCATCTAAATAGACGAGACACCTCCTTGGCTTGGGGGACAATGGAGTGGGAGCTTCGAGGGAATGCACAGCCTAGCCTGGGAACAATGCCTTATCTGACCATAAGCCTAGCTCAATCTGGCGAGGGCGGCGTAAGGGGGCGAACGGGGGAAGATAAACGTCCTTGTTTAAACATTGACTCAGGTGGCTGCGATAACGCGCCAAGCGTTAAAGCAAAGATGCACGTGGGGAGCATCGTGGTTTTAAATAGCATGTGATAGTGGTTGAAATTAACGCTGCCCCACCTCGTTCTATCACATACAGCCTTATGCGAAAAGGTGTAGAAGGGATATAAAACGTCACAAACTATTTGAACAACGTGTACGTAACCATGCGTACAGAGAAAGGACCCCTTCGCGAACCTTCGCCTACACTTGGACCCACCTAGGTCTCACGTCTTAACAAGTAAGCCCTCCAAGTGCTATTTCGCTTATGGCAATATTGCCCATTTAGGGTTCAAGATTGGCGAGAACCGCATATTCCTACAGAAGGATCAGATAGAAGCAATAACCGATAGGCCGCTCCAGTCTCCAAAAAACACACCCGACCTTTTTTAGGAGCAGCTTCTTTCTATCGGCGTATTGTCCTCCATTTCACGCCCGTCACCTCTCCCTTAAATAACCTACATTAAAAGAAATCTCCAGACGCTATTAAGGGAAACCCCAGGGCTATTGCCAGTTTTAGGCAGACTCAAACAGAAACCAGTGACTGCCCCTATCCTGCACTTATCTAATCCTGAGAAGAAATTCGGCGTTCAGATAGGCACCACTCACCTTAAACTTGGATGCGCGTTGTTACAATACGAGGAGAAATTGCCGTTCCCGGTGGCTTTTGAAAGTCAGAAAACTTCCGATCGGGAAAAAAAGTATGCCACTGTGGAAATAGAAGCTTTAGCTATCGTGTTTGTGGTACAAAGGTTTTGCGTATATTTAATAAGTAGACCGTTCTCTATAGAAACAAATCACAAGCCCCTAGCGTATTTAAAAAGTCGTAAGGGTCAGAATGGAAGACTCATGCGTTGGGCCCTGTTATTGTCCGAATATCAATAGGATATCCGATATCTCAAGAGATCTCTTAATGTACTCGCGGATAGTTTGTCTAGGAGCCCGGTAGACGAACCCAAGGAGTCTTTGTAACTAATCGGTATTATAGCTATGTAAGTTTTGGATAAGGGTTTTGTGTCCACCCACTAATTAATTCATATGTCATATTTGTACAGTTGATAATATGACACGCTCTATAACTGCCGTGATTTATTTTTGATTGTTTCTTTTTTTTTGCATGTGCGTCTTATATCATACTACTCGGATTAATGTATCAAATATAATCATTTAGTTCTTTTGTACTTAGGCATCAGCTCTTAATTATTCAGGAGTTTCCTGTATATGAAGGGTAACCCGCGTGTTCCTTTTTCCGTCATGATTATTTTAAGATGTTCCTGTATTCGGAGAACACCCGTTTTGTTTTGTTTTTGTTGTTAGGTTTTCTGTGTTGTTCGTGTAGCCAATGTTTAAAATATACATTATTTCTAGTTACAGGTCAGAATAATGTCTTCCAAAACGGGTAGGGATGTAGAAGTCCAAATACCGAGTACGTTAGTGTAAACAGAAATACTCCGACACAAGCTGCGTGTCCCTCCAGTATTCGAAATTCACCTTTCACCTCGAATTCCCTCCTCCCCCCTTTTTGCGCTTTTGAGACAACCAAATTCGAGACGGCCGTTCAGTAAATGTCTGCCGTTAAAAGACACCTATAGCCGATGAAGTTCCGAGTTTTCGCGCCATCGTAAACTGAGACGTGTCTCGAAGGTGTGAAAGATTTACTCTGTCTGGCAGCAGATGAAAAGTTCTTTCACGTAGCGATACGGATTTTATGAGAATTCGGTGCTCTTTCTCTCTCTATTTCTGCTCGAGAGAGGAAATAAAAGGAAAACTTCTCCCTGGAGGAAGACAGAAGATCTTGGACCTACGTTGAGTTTGTGTGGAACTTGTTCTACAAAAGAAATAGTTCACTGTTGCAAGGAAGGAACTTCTCGAGAATTGGTTGTTGCCGTCACTGTACTTGTAGGTGCCAAACTTCTCGCAGGCTTCCCCTTCGCCATTCAGAGTCTCAGGTTACACAGGTCCTTCCTCTGCGAATAACCCTAGACTTAGCTAGGTAATCGTTTTTGGCTCTCCACTCGAGGAGCCGAATAATCGGACAGTCACTTCGAGGAAGAAGTCCGATTTGAGTCAGAGTTTGGCTCGCCTTCATGATCCGACATAGAGTCATTATATCACCGGTCTAGGATTATCTTCTCATTCGGTAACCTCGGACGATCGGACTAAGTGCGATCATCGCCACCAGAAGAAGCTCTTCACCGTCATTCTCAAAAGTACTTACGAACTCAAAGGTATCGTTAAATTGAATTATCCGCTCCCCTAACTTCACCGGTTTATTTGTGAACTAGAATTCACATCCCGAGCTCAAACCTTCGAGTATTAGAATTTCTCAATTCAGTGTTTAATTCAATAATACTATTTTATTCATTCTGTCGGGTGCCTGTAAGACGCAAGCATCCTAGTGAGTAATTTTCAAGTATAATCCCCACGACATTTGTGTAGAATTACTTATTCTGTGCAAAGATTAATTCTATTTATACTTATATAAGCTGTCGCTTATTTCAAATTCATGTACATTAAAAATTATTTTTGTATCTGTGTGTTTAACTATTTTGGACGATCCTTTGGCAATTATTAAGCAATCCACTCGGCTTAAATCTCAATATTACACCGGTCCATCCACCACTTGCTTTTACTGTGTGGGTACACACTCAGGGGATCATGTTCTTAACTTTGATCTAAAGGGAAGCACCGGGGTTATTCTTATTCAGCGGAAGTGGCTACGGTAGGTGTATTTGATACACTTCACCTCTGTTTTCCCTTGGTGCGGTAATAAAATATATGTCCAGGAAGTGGGAAAGGGATTACCCACTTATTAAACCTCTACATTCTTCATCTCTAAAAAATATATCTATAGCTTAGATCTCTTAATACGAATCTGGAATTTTCTAGATGATTTAAGCATTGATAAAATAAAGAAATTATATCAATACTTACAAACACTAATTTTCATTACTAAAATTTAAAGTGTTATTTGACAGCTTCAGTTTTATAGACTAATTTGTATATCAACTTCCGAAAAGTTACGCCAATTCCAAAATAGGTTTGAATCAATTATATTCTCATTAGTATCTTTGAAATGTACCTAAGTCCTAAATAATATTTAAATCGTGTAGGAAAATGGTCACATATTGAGTATTCATAAATGAGACAGGAAAATCACCAAGATTAAGTCATGAGAAGATGAAATGATCCAGTCAGCTGCTCGGATTGTGTACTGTGCGCAGGATGGTTAATGTGCCCATCAGAAGGATCAAATCAATAACGTTAAAGGAAATTAGATATTCAAACTCTCGATGCCCTTACTAGATTCTTCCCTTTTAGTACCTGAGTGAAAGTGGCCATTTACCATCAAATTACTGAGCCTCTTTTTACCGATTATTTCACTAAAAGGCCAAAATCATTATGGGAAGCTAAAGTAGAACACAATCCATCATCATTTGGGGAATACATATTTATTCTTTCAATTTTATATTTCCTAATTAATATAGATTCAATTTACAAGCAAATTTTATTTTAAATAATATAGCCAGCCAAACTTTGGTGGCCCTCATTAATAGTAGTTATATCAATTACATTCATAGTGACGAAAATTGAGTTTTCATATTTTGATCTCCTTAAGTACTTTAGTAGTTGGTTAAGTAAATATGCTCACGTTTCATCTTTATTAACAAGGACTAGTTGGAATTCTTCTCGATTTTCTGAAGTCAGGGAATGAGGCGCTCTTGTGGATATTGATCTTTCTTGGAGGTTGATGTGAAGGATGGCGCTTGCAGTGGAAGAAGCAAGATAATGTGTGAATGACAAAAATAAATATTTCATGAATGGCGTGAGATTGCCAGGTGTAACTATTACGTGGTTGTCAGTGATCGCTAGCTGCAACATGAGACCCAGTCAGATTGAGATTTAATACTGTTAAAATTCCACCGAAAATAAAGGGTAGAAGACCTTACTCTATACAGGTGTCCATTTCCGAGCGAGCAAGTTTCAAATAACGCAACCTATGCCATTTGCTCAAGACCTAAAAGGACACAATGATGGAAGTGTTAGGATTACATTCTTACATATGATCAAACACAAACTGCACAGTTATACTAATAATAATAATGATGATGATAATAATAATAATAATAATGATAATAATAATAATAATGATGATAATAATTATAATAATAATAATAATAATAAAGAAAATAATATTTATAATAATAATGATGAAAAAGTTAGTGTAAAAAACATACCACGGTGTTCATTGCTCTATTTAACCATTGGCTGAATTGTAAAAATCGAAAAAACTTAGTAACTTAATCAATTATAAATGAACCATTATTATAAAACTCCTCCTACTATGTTTAATAATTTATGGGACCACATCCACCGAAATGAGAATGTAAAGAACTCTAAAACTTCTTGTGAGAGAGAAGAGACGGAGAGTCAGACAAAAAGCCACTACCTTGAAGTTGTCTCACTACGTCCTTCTGTCCCGTGTAATTCGACATAACCGATTCATATCTTCAAGTGACTGTTAGTCTCCTCCTCCGTCGAACATCGTGCGTCCTCCAGTCGTATAAGACGACGTTACCAAATCTAACATGGTATAATCCTTCTCACCAGTCGTATCAGACGACGTTTCGAGCTTCGTGCCGACAGCCGTAATAGACGACGTTACCAGTCATTAACTGGCGCGATCTTCCGTACCAGTCGTTACACTGGCGACCTTGAATTTTTATGAGGACACCTACAACCTTCCTCTTCGGTCGCGGCATCTTCTGTGAACTTATCTCCATCTTGAGGGCACGGAGTGGTTCTAGCTACAGCTACATTCGACCGAAAAGAAGAATAATCTTTGGGACACGGAGGAAACAAATGATTGTCCTCAATGGCTTAAGAAGAGGCTTCATCATTTTGTTAAGCGCCTGATCCAATTTCCTTCAGCGGAAGGCCCTATTTCTTTAACATTGATCTTTAAGAGCTACACTACTGCCAAACCATTCTATAAGTCTGATATCTTTAGGACCTTCTTCAAAACTTTCTAGAACTTCACTGCTGTAAAACTACTCTACATGAGTGACGTCTTCAGAATCTTCCAGTCCTTCCTAAATGTAACGTTAAAGAATTTTTTTAGATTTTGGATTTTTAGTCAAAACAAAACAAACTTTCCTTAAAATTAGAGTAATAAAATCCAAGATAACTTTTAATTAATCAGACCTATCCTTTCGTCACATTTGGAACCAAACCCATTAAATTAAGGTGTTGAATATAACTGCCTCTCAAGAAACCATCCTTTTCGAGTTACATGCAACAACTTGGGATGATCACTTAAATACTTATTATAATGATCGATTATATGTAACAAAAATTATAGGTCCAATTACCGTTTCCAGTGTCATATTATGTTCCATGTTTGTATGCGCTATTTGAATCCTACGAATCCTTGTATGTATATTCCCCCTATATCATTATATATATATATATATATATATATATATATATATATATATATATATATATATATATATATGTATATTTCTCTCAAAGTAGCACGGATCTTTCGAAAAAGGGTAATAAAAATATTACTGCAAGGAAAAATTATTCCGTTTTCTCTTTCAATGGGGTTTAATGGATTCTTTTTCATTATTCTCTCGCGCTACTTTGAGAGAAATATACATTTGTATATTTGCCACGCGTTTAACTATTCCTCATTTATTCTTTGAATTCTAAATTAATTTTCTATTTCTTTCATAGTCTCCGTTCGAGCTTGCGAAAGTGTTGCTTAGAAGCTATTCTATTCAGAGAATTTTTGTTTTCTGCGTAGCGTAGTGTACTAACGGCATACTTTTAACTGAGATCAAAGCGGTGCTCACTGCCTCTGTGCCTGGTTCGAATCGCTTCTTTGCACGGATTTTTCGAAAAAAGGTAATAAAAATATTACTGCAAGGAAAAATTATTCCGTTTTCTCTTTCAATGTGGTTTAATGGATATATATATATATATATATATATATATATGTTAAGACACGATCATTGTTTAGAGCCACATCTTTCACTGGGTAAAAAATTTTAATTTCCTTTCCGAATAATCCCCCCATAGGATTAGACTAGAGATTGATGTATACTTCAGACTTTTACTTAGTCATTTTATTTCATTATATATTGTACCTATATAGTATTTTTTGCTCCAACATATTTACTTTATGTCAAGCAGTGTGTTTGCACTTTAGTAATTTAGTATTTTTGTTTTTGTTTTTGGTTTATTATATGATGAATTCAAATGCTTTAAATTTTCTATTTTGTATTTTGGGTTGTTGCATTTAAACATTATCACTTTTGGTCTAGTTTTAATTGTTTATTATTTTTTAGTCTCCTTTATGAATATAAAAATTAATTTTGTTTAAAAGGGGAGCAGTGTTAGGATTATATCTTTACATATGATCAAACTCCAACTGCACTGTTATACTACTACTACTAATGAAGATTGATAATAATAATAAATATAATGATGTTGAAAATAGTAATAATTAGAAAAAAAATAATAATAATGAGATTAATAATAGTGATGATAATAAAAATAATAATGATAATAATAATGGTAATAATGAAAATAATAATGGTAAAAAGAATGATGATTATAATCGTAATGATGATGGTAATGAAAATGATAATGTTAGTGTTGATAATAATAATGGTACTGAAATAAGAGCTTAGAAATTCACACAAATGTACACTAATTTTTGAAGCTAAAAAGTGCAGTATATGACGCATTCCATTTTTGCAACCCCCTTCATGCTGACCAAGCCTCCCTGGTTCAGCTAACTCCTATTGCAACAACAAGCAATATTCTCTCTTAGGTATCAAATTTATGTAATACCGCTGACTAATTTCCTATGGTTTCACTTTTCTTTGTCAATTGACAATCGTTCGAAAACCCTGTCGGCTTTCACTTATAATTTCCATAATTTCCTTGAATTATATACTATTGTTCAATAGTAAGGTAGGAGTATCACTTATGTTCAAAATATATTCACATTGGCTTTTTCATTAACTGAATGAATAAGTCAACTGGATAGTTAGTGTAAAAAACATCCCAATGTGTTCAATACTCTATATAACCATTGGCTCATTTGTAAAAACTTAGTAACTAAATCAAATATAATTGGACCATCATTATAAAACCCCTCCTACGATGTTTATATTTTATGTAACCACCCCTACTAAAATGAGCATGTAGAAAATTCTAAAATTTTTGTGAGAGAGAAGAGACGGAGGGGGAGTCAGACATAAAATCCACTACCTTGAAGTTGTCTCACTACGTCCTTCTGTCCCGTGTAATTCGACATAACCGATTCATATCTTCAAACCTCTGGTAGTCTCCTCCTCCGTCGAACATCGTTCCTTCTCCAGTCATATAGGACGACGTTACCACCTCTAACATGGAATAATCTTTCTCACCAGTCGTATCCTACGACGTTCCGAGCTTCGTGCCTCCATTCGTAACAGACGACTTTACCCGACATTAACTGGCGCAATCTTCCATCCAAGTCATAAAAGAAGGACTAAAAGTTTTGAGTATGTTGCCCTATGGAGAAAACAGTGTTTGTGATTTAAGAATGTCATTTAAGAAAAATCTGACGCGCTCTCTGGTAGGAAAAGGCACCTGACCTCGTAGCGTTTACTGTTAAGTGTGCATCAGAATGGAATTTGTAGTCTTTTGAGCCCCTAAATGGAACCGCACCGCCTTGATATTGCGGTTATTGGTCGTCAGAGTGAAGAAGGCTAATAGAAAGTTTGTTTTACCATTTTTCCAGAAGCGTGTAACGACTGGCTAGGTAGATTGGTTTGAGGCTAGCATGTTATTGCCAGCCATATGAAATGACGTGGCAAATATTAAAGCACGTGAATCGCCGAAAACAAAGGCCATATTCGTGGAAGAGGACTGCTTGTTATTGTTTCGTTCAAGAGCCAGTACGAGTGCATGGATAATTATGTTCGAGATAAGGTTACATGAGGAAGGCTAGAAAGAGAGAGAGAGAGAGAGAGAGAGAGAGAGAGAGAGAGAGAGAGAGTGTGTGTGTGTGTATCTTCTGTCCGAATGAATGGGCCATGAAGGTCGGTAGGTTTCCAGATGTCGCCATAAATGTGTTTACACCAATCATCCCATCCGCCTATTTCAAGGAATAAATATATAATGATATATTTAAGTTTATGTAGAATATCCTAGTGTTAATACTTTCCCCTCAAAATATTTCTATATCTCGCACTCAGTTTCTTTGCTTAAATTCTGTTTCGGTTTACGCTCTCGTTACCTTCTTAAATACTGCTTGTTAGAAATAACTTTGTTCATGAAATATATTTTTATATAACTGTTTCCAGTTGTTATACCAATGAGTAGCCACCTTCACACTTATATGAATCAGACCTAGTGGATGCGCTTATTCTACGCTACCTTCCCTTTTGTCACCGCAGAACATGGGATCGTTTACCCCAATCCGTGTGGTGTGAACAAGTGAAAGTTAAAATCACAGTGATACAGTTCTTTGTAGAGTTGTTAGTTTGGTCTATTAAATACAGTCACTTGATTTGCATGAATGATGAGCAGAGTGAAGGTTACTACTCATTCCTATAATAACCATAAGCCATAACTGAGTAAATTACAGTTTACCTTACTGTATATAACTGTTTGCTTTGTTGTTAGTTAGATTCTGTGATGAAAGAAATACAATACTAAAAGAATTAAAGTCAAATATTTTATTGTTGAAAAAGAGTTTTGAAATATAAATCTTTCAACAATTCTAAATCTAATTCATTTTATTTCATTTCAACGATTATATTCAAGAGAGATTAATATGTCACTATTTTATCTGTTAAATGATCCCACTTATTTTCTATAGCAATATTATTCTAACCTAATTTTGATTAGGAAAATCATAGATAGGTTAGTGGGTTTAAATTCTCAAATATGCTCCCAATGATACATGGGTAACAAAAGGTTAAGAATCATTATTCTAAAATACAAATTCTATTTCTTTATTTTACTTTTTAGTTGCAGTTTTACTTTGGTTCGAGGACGTATAAAGGTATAACCTCATATTATTATCATTTTCTATACGAATCTTACCCCTCACATAATTTCTATGCAAGAAAAGTCTAAATATGTGTCTGAAATCTAAAGTTTTTCGGTTTATTAGGTTTTGCATTTAGAAGAAAAAGAGCAAAATTAGTCAGCCGGATACTTTTTACTTAGCTTAATTACATAGTTATAGACAAACAAATAAATAATTTGATAAGGTCTTTACAACCAACTAATCAGCAATTTTTGGAGGCCTATTTTTGTTTAGTTGAGATTTAGCGCTTGTACTCTGGATCCGAATTACGGTCTTCTATTGATCATCGCATCACTGTTTCCACTTGGCTAGGCTCGATATCTGCAGTTGAAAATGATTGCTTTTTGACACGACCGATTTAAAAAATACCCAGTAAAAATCTTTTTGTGACGAAACGTATAGTGAATAAAAAAGATGGCTATATTGAAACCTTTCCATATTTCCCTAATTCAACTTCCCGCCTGTTAATTTTTTTTTAAATATATCATAATACTATATATTTTTGCGCCACCTTGCAAATACTATCAGTCCCCCTGTTTCCATTCCTCACCCGACTCTATAAACTGCAGTAATAATAAAATTTTACCTAAGCGATTCTGTGCTAAAGTAACGATGACGACTGTGCCAAATTATCTTAATCTACATTCGGCGATATAACGGCCACCAAAGAGGCAACACGTCCATCAATGCTAGCCGGGCTATCAAAGTCATTTAGTAAGCTGACAATAATAGGATTTGAGGTAAGTAATAGAGTCAGAAAGTAATAAGATGATGGTGTAAGCTATATTTAGAGATTTAGTCTTCATAACTCTATTCAAATTTACTTGTAATAGGTATTCTTAGAGCGCCTTGATTATAGAAGCTTTGTTATGACTTCACAAAGCCTTGTCAAAATTGCAGGAAATGGACTCAAGGTTCATATATAGAATATCTAGAGTAGAATATACTTATATAATGCTGTGGGTTAATCTCAGATGGAATCAATCTTATAATAATAAGGCAAAGTCAATTTAACGATACAGGATTTTCGGGATAAATTTAAAAGTCAGCATAAATGAAAAACCATGTAAGATATCAGCTATCAATATATCTATTTTAATAATTTAAAAAAAATCAACTAGATTATGGCTGAGAGATAAAGATGTTATTAACTGGGCCTATCTCAGCATCCACTAAGGCCTCAAGATTAGACAGAAATCTTACTTATGCGTTCCTCAAAATGTTCCTAGAAAAATCTTCCAACACCTGCTTGATCTTGGCCATCAGCGGTTGATATAAAGTGCGAAAGAAAATTCTTAGAAATTTTCTGATACCCCCTTCTTAATCATTCCAGTCACTAGTTGACCACATTCTAAAGCAGCTTAGGATAGCAGTCAAAATTAAGCCTATGATCCTGTTCAAATTTGAGGGGAGGCATGGCTTCACTCTTACTGAAGAGAGACTGCAAGACTCTCACAGTTTGGGGGAACTGATTCTTTATTATGTGTGGAACTTCGCCTAGATCATATACAATCCATAGGTTTCTCTGGATGTTGTACAACTAGTCCTGTCAAGCTTTTTTTTATCTAAGAAAAACCAGATCGTACTCGACTCCACAAGTTGCTTTAACTTGTTCAGGAGTTTCACTCCCTAAATCAGCTGTTCTCCTTGGCATTTGCTCTCATAACTTGTCACTCACACTTTATGTACGAGTGCTAGTAGAGGTTTTAATTGAGAGTTAGCTCCATGTTGGTGTATCCAAAACCCTTCTATCCGGCCCAAATACGGATTTCTTTGATCGAGCCATCCCTTGCCTTGTCCTGCAGTTTTTTTTAATGAAATCTGGCGTTTGGACGCAGTAACAACGCCTAGTCTGCTCCTTTCTGCTGGTATGCAGCTTTTTAGTCTCCGTTGAAGGTACCCATGTAATCTTATACAGTCTTTATAGTGTTAACAGTTCATCGAGCAGCAGTCACGATATCAGCATTTTAACGCCCGTGCGAAATATCATGATGCCGTAAACCTTTTCCAATACTAAGATGGTTTCTCTTCCTCCATGCTAGGTAAATTTTTCTCAACTAACACTTTACTCTTCATCTTTTCAAATCCGTTGGACGTTCTCTGATCTGGTAAAATGTTACTGAAACAAAGGTGACAATTACTATCGCCAAATTTACACCAAACACCCTGCATATGTGGCTCGAATTTCATAACATAAAGATTTCCTGTGAACTGAACGTGCAATAAAGTTGTATACCCTCCAAGTGCCATGCACCTCAGACACTTAAAGGGGAAATCCGCTTCATGATATTTATTTTTAATCAATATTAGTGTCGTTTTAATAATCCTCTGTCCTATTAGGACAATTTTAGAAGATTAAGATCTCACAAAGTAGCACTTCTTTCATAATTCTAAAAAAAAAGAGACAAAAAAAATGAACGTCGCTTCCGAACGCTCGGGTACAATTGAATTGCGATATTATAGGGTGGCTGTTTAAAATGGAATACGTTTGCCGGGTTGGTCTCAAGGGTTATTCGAAAGATAAATACCTCTAAAAATAAACTTTAATACAATTAATAAGAACAATGGCAAAGATAAATATAGAAATCTAAATAATAATTAGTTTGACAAGAGAATATTATGACCGTTATAAAGCACCCAAAATTAAACACAGCTGCGTTGATTTGTCTTGACCAGAGAAATTCTGTGTCAAAACGGCGTATTGAGTTTCATGCTTCATACTACGTATGGATGAATGTTAGGCAAATTTGGACGAACAAAACGAAATCAATTTACAGTACTAGAAAAGTTTGAGTGTCAAATATGATCAAAATGCTTAGTTATTTGAGGAAAAAAACAGCATTCTTTAAATAGGAACTCACTTTCGTAAAATATCATGTAGGTTAAGTCATACTTTACACTTGTCGAAAAAGTATGAGAAATCTGTCACGCCTCTGTTCGCAAGCTGATTCTACATCCAAGCTACAGAAATGGTCTTTATATTAGACCCATTGAGCGGCTGCCCCGTAAGGGGCGCGGCGATTTGCCATCCTGGCCGCCGTGCTGACGGGATCCAGCGCTCCGTCTGGCCCCAGCTTAGCCTCTCTTCCCTCCTTCAAAACACTTGTTTCCTCTCTTTTCACACAACCTCTCCCACAACTTTCTCTGGTCAGCCTCTAATTTCACAGGGTAGATGCTGACCTTCCTTTCAGCCAACCGTCCAGCATCGGGGCTGAGGGGGTGGGAGACAATGTTCCCTAACCCCTGAGCTCCGGTCTGGGGTGGCTGGTTTTTTTACAACCTGCTTCATCCCCACCCATACCTTCCTCACATCCCTTTTCTTCTCGTCTTCACAATCTATATTTTTTACGCCGTGTTCAAGGTGGAGCCGCCATGCCGATTGACTGCCAGGCCACCAGACGGGAGGGGTGGTCCCAAATGGTGGCGCCTGGTTCTGCCGGGATTGTAAGCACCTCTCGCAGTGCGGACTACTGCGAGAGGTGTGCGCTATTGCATCCCGTTTTAAAAAAAGGGTCACTATGCCCATGATGAAGACCAAAAAAAAAACTCAACCCCACACTTTCCCTGAAACATCAACGGAGCCGCCCTCGGGCAGCTCCAGCAAATAAATGGAGGTTCCCCGCCCTGTGCTTGCACAGGGGACCCTCCATATTTTTCTAACCGGAGAGGAGGCTTACTCCTCTCCTTCACCTACGGGTGCAGGGGACTCCCCCTCACCCCCTTCTCTGGAGGTGCTTTTGGGCACCTCCCTTTTTCCAGCGGCAGTCCCCTCTTTTCTTTCCAAGGGGACTGCCAAGACAGCTAGCAGACAGCCCTTATCCAGCCGCTCCCCATCGAAACAGGTCGGTAGGGCAAACCCCCTTAGGGGGGAGAGGGAAGCCAGGCCCCTTCGGTCGCTTCCTTCCAAAGACCTGCTGGCAAGAATTTTAAACCTTGCCGGGGTAAAGGCCTGTGCCTCCCCACACAAGACTCGCGACACTGCCAAGGGGACCTGCGATGTCCTGGAAGGGGATGGCCAACTGGAGGCCCCTCCTGTGATAGACATGGTCCTTGAGGATACCCAGCCTCAGACGGTAGGGCCTTCCATATGGGGGAATCCGGGCTCGGCGCCAAGCACCGAACCCGAATCCTCCCCTATGAAAGGTCCTCCTCAAATGGCTGAGGGCTCCGAGGCAGTAAAAGGAGGGGGGGGATCTCCTCCGACAGGTGCCCGTACGACAACCAGGACCTTCTCCATTTCGGAGAGGAACCTGGCTGAGGCCGGTCCATCTGGCCTGGAGGCTTCTGCCGGCGGAGGTGAGAAGCGGGTTCATTCCCCGCCCTCCTCTCCAAAAAAGAAAAAGACTAAAAAGACGAAAAAGACTCGGGGCTCCTCTCCATCCGTGGGCGCTGCGGGGACGGATGGGTCTGCTGCCACTTTGGTAGGCGACCAAGCCAAGATCGGCCCATCAGGCCCCTCTACCCCCTCGTGTGCGGAGCTCCTGACCAAGACTAACACCAAGAGTGCACAGAGCGGAGCCTCGATGACATCGGGGCCCCTCATTCATAGGTTACCTGGCGTTTTCGAGCCCGCTGGCTTCAAACGCTTTCTCGTTATTCGTCCACTGATGGCACCATGTTGTTCAAGGGCAACATGATCCATCAGAGGAGAGGATTAGCTAGTGCAATTGGTAGAGAGCCAAAGGTGACCCGTTTCTCGGACGGCAGCCTTCTGGCGAATGCGGCGAATCCCGGCGAGGTGGCCAAGAGAAGTGCTCTTCGGACACTTCATGGCACCCCGGTGAGTGTGACGCCGCACTCTCCTATGAACTTTGTGGAAGGAGTAGTTTATGCAAGGGAACTCGTTGACTACTCCATTGAGGACATCACCCTAGAGCTGGCCGACCATGGGGCGGTCAAGGTCGAACGTGTGATAAGAAAACAGGGAGGGGCTTCAAGACCTACCCCTACACTCTTTGTCACGTTTGACTGTGACAAGCTCCCTGAGTCAGTGCGTGCGAGTTGGTACCGCTACCGCGTGAAGGCATTCGTGCCACTGCCGCGGCGGTGCTATTACTGTCACCGCTTCGGCCATACGAATCGCTCATGTAGACGTGCAAAGTCTGTGTAAATTGCTCCAAGGTCGCACACGATAAGTCCAGATCGTGTGTGGCCAAGTGTGTCAATTGCGGAAAGCCGCACCCTGCTTCTTCGAAGCAATGTGGTGCATATCTCCTGGAGAAAGAAACCCTGGCCGTTCAGGCCCAGGATAGACTCTCATTCCGCGAATCTAAGGACTTTGTCCTGGGACGTCATATGCCTCAGTAGTAAGAAAGGCACCCTCTGCTCCGTATTATCCAGGCCAACGAGCACGGTTGTTTCCGCGCCCATTCGGAGCCCTTCTGCGGGCTCTACCCATCCCGGGCGCTTTCCTGGTAAAACTGGAGGCAAAAAGGGTTCATACCCAGCCCTGGCTAAAACCAGGACTTCCCCCTCTGCCCCCAGCGTGACCGTTTCCCGCAAGGTGAAACGGCCACGCGCCTCCACCGAGTCGTTAGACTCACAGGAGGCAACACCCCTGAAGATGGTCGCTAGGCCATCTTCGGGGGTTCCTAAAGCTGTCCCCCGAAAGGAAGACAGCAACAAAGGAGCTTCGGCTCCTTCGCCCACGCCCCGAGGTGGAGCGAGTGGCTCGGAGACGGTGGTTCCTCGAAAAGAGGGCCCCCCGCCTCCAAAGCCGCAGCGCCCGCCTAAGGTTTCGAGGCGGAGGGAGGAAAAGACTCGCATGGCGAGCCCAACCTCCCTCAATAAGTCCAGCGAAGGCAACAGCGCCTCCAGCGCTTTGTCCGGCCAACAGCGCCCGGGGTTTTGCCCCCGGGAAGCGTACGGCCATTCCCGTGAGGGTCTTCAGTTCGAGGAGGGCCTCCGCGTCTCCTCCGAGCTAGGCCTGGAGGGCACATTCCTTCAATGGAATTGAGGTGGACTCCGGGCCAACTGGGAGGAGCTGCGGAGGCTCGTCTCGTCCCGCTCCCCGTTAGCTATCTTTTTGCAGAATACCATGCTAGGCGCGTGCCCCCTGCCCGCCCTCCCGGGGTACAAGGGTCTTGCCACCCCACCGTGGGGGATGCACGGTTTACACCCGGCATGATGTCTCCGTTCTTCCTTTCTCTTTAGATACCTCCTTTCAGGCATGGCTGTGCAGCTGCACCTGGATAGGAGGTATACTATCATTTCTGCATACATTCCACCGTCAGCTTACTTCGACGCGGGGGACTTCCGCCGCGTCGTGGCACGGTTGCCGAGGCCCTATCTCTTGCTTGGAGATCTGAACGGCAGGCATCCTCTCTGGGGAGATTACTCCATAAATCCCAGGGGACGAGTCCGTGCCGATCTCATCGAAGAGCTTGATATTGGTGTCCTAAACGTGGATGAGTTTACGCATCACTGTCCGAGAACCGCTTCATTTTCTTGCATTGACCTATCTTTTTGCTTTTCGGATGCACAGCCTGATTTTGATTGGGGGGTGGTCGATGACCTCCATGAGAGTGATCGCTCTCCCATTCAAATATCATTTTCAGGGCAACTGCCGCCTGAGAGACCACCTCGGTGGTGCTAGGCGTGGGCGCGGTGGCCTGCATTTCAGGAAATGACTGAATTCTCTATCTCAGTCGAAGAGTTTAGGTCGGTAGATGAGGCCGTTGAGTTATTCTCCGGCAACCTCATCGCCGTGGGCCTGACTACTATTCCTAAGACGTCTGGCCATTTTGCACTCCGACCTCTCCCATGGTGGTCGGCCGAGTGTGAGACGGCCCTCAAACAGAAGCGTTATGCCTACATGCGCTATAAGCGCCGCCCGAACGATTTCACTGTCGCTGAATTTCGTCGGGCTAGGGCTAGGTTCCGGTGTATTTCGAAGCACGCCCGCCGCTTTTCTTGGCGGGCATACGTGTCTTCACTTAACGGGAAGACCCCTTTAGCTGAGGTGTGAAAGCGAGTCAAAAGGATTTAGGGCAAGTTCTCGCAGGACCCTCCTCCCGTTCTCCAGGAGAATGGGACCGCAATCTCGGACCCCGCATCCGTGGCGGAATCCTTCGCGACCGCTTTTTCTGCATTCTCTAGCCGTGATGCTGCTCCACCAGCATTCAATGCACGTCGTGATGTCGCGGAAGGCCGCCGGCTGGACTTTACCTCCAGAGGCGGAGAACCCTTCAACGACAAGTTTACTGTAAGCGAGTTGCGTTCCGCTCTCACTTCGTGCGCGGACACCGCCCATGGTCCAGACGATGTCCCATACGCCATGCTTCGACACCTAGGTGAGCGAGGCATGGCCTTTCTGTTAGATTTGTTCAACAGGATCTGGGTGAAAGGTCTTTTCCCAGACTCCTGGCGAATCGCTACTGTGCTTGCCTTTCGTAAACCTGGGAGAGATCACTCTACTCCGACCGGTTTCCGCCCAATCTCTCTAACCTCTTGCGTGTGCAAGTTGATGGAGAAATTGGTAAATGTTAGATTAGCCTTTTCCCTGGACAGCAGAGGCTATCTGTCTTCCGCACAGTGCGGCTTCCGCAAGTTCCAGTCCATGTCAGATGCTCTGCTCCGACTGGAAAATGCCGTCTGGGAGGCTTTCCTTCGTAGACAGCACTACGCCACAGTGTTTTTCGATCTGGAAAAGGCCTATGATACCGCATGGCGATACGGTATCATGAAGACTCTCCACACGATGGGGGCGAGGGGACGCCTCCCAATGTTTATATCTGGATTTTTGTGAGATCATGGATTCCGCGTACGGGTGGGGGGAGCCCTCTCCGGCCCAAAGGAGCAGGAAGAGGGCGTCCCACACTGAAGTGTCCTCAGTGTCACACTTTTTGCCCTGAGCATCAACGGCGTCACCTCGGTGCTGCCGGAAGATGTTCTCGCTACGCTCTACGTGGACGACCTTTCGATCTCTTTTGGCGCGGCCCAGATGCCAACTCTGGAGCGTCGACTCCAACAGGCATTGAACCGCGTCTCTCGCTATGCCGACACGCACAGGTTTCGGTTTTCTTGGGCCAAGACTAAGGTGGTGCACTTCTGCCGCCATCCACGGCTTCACCCCGATCCAGATTTGTTTCTTAAAGGGGTGCGCCTGGATGTGGTTGAGTCGCACCGTTTCCTTGGTCTTGTATTCGACCGACGCCTCACCTGGGAGGCTCATATTCGCAGCCTTAGGGTCTCTTGTAACCGCGCCATGGACATTCTCCGTTCCGTGAGGTTCAGCGCTTTGGGCGCTG
The DNA here is from genome assembly GCA_963969495.1 of Ceratothoa steindachneri. Classification (NCBI taxonomy): domain Eukaryota; kingdom Metazoa; phylum Arthropoda; class Malacostraca; order Isopoda; family Cymothoidae; genus Ceratothoa; species Ceratothoa steindachneri. Next base: position 232,298,667 of record OZ018317.1, read on the forward strand.
ATAGGGCTACTGCCTTACTTTTTTATCGATCCTTTGTTCGTTCGAAGCTCGACTACGGATGCGAGTTTTATGCATCCGCAGCCGAGCGTTTATTGCGGAAGGTGGATTCGATCCACCACACTGGCCTTCGCCTTGCGACCGGTGCCTTCCGCACTTCCCCCATTGAGAGCCTGTTGGTCGATGCTGGGGAGATGCCACTCGCTCTGCGCCGCGTGCAGTGTATCACTCGACTGTACGCGCGAGCCCGGCGCCTCCCTTAGTCGCCAACAGCTCTCACTGCATCCGCAGCTGATCTCGATGGTTCTTATGCCGTCGAGAGACGCCAGACATACCCTAAGCCTTTTGGGTTTAGGGCCAGGAAACTCCTTCGAGAGGTAGATATCGCTCTCGGGCCGGTGGCGCCCCTGGTTTTGCCCAGGACGCCACCCTGGAGGGTAACACATTTGGCTATTTGTCGCCACGCCTCTGCTCCCAAAGCTTGTACTGCGCCGGGAGTATTGCGTTCGACATTTTTGGAGCACACATCGTGTCACGCTGGAACCGTGCCAGTGTATACGGATTGCTCCAAGTCCCAAGAGGGGGTCGGCTTCCACGCCGTATCCCCTCTGTTTGAAGTCAGCGGGGCTTTACCAGGCGCTGCGTCTGTCTTCACGGCCGAGCTGGTGGCAATACATCACTCGGTACGGGAGATTACGCGACGTGCCCGGTTCGGAGACCGGATTGTGATATATAGCGACTCACAAAGCGCCCTGAGTGCTCTCGGGGCGTTGGAATCTCCGCATCCCCTGGTTCGCGATCTCCGTGACGTCACGGTTTTGGCGAGCCGGGCAGATGTCGAGATTATCTTCTGCTGGGTTCCTGGACATGTAGGGATTGCAGGGAATGAGCGCGCCGATGAGGGCTCCAAAGAGTCCGCGAGGACTCTGCGACCGGACCAGCGTTTCGCTCTTCCTTACACCAACTACATGGCAGGAATACGGGCAGCTCTTCGGACTGCTTGGCAAAGAAGATGGGAGACGGTCGAAGGGAACTTAAAGTTTCGTGCCATTGCGCCGCGACTGTTCTTATGGACCTATCCCCCAATGCCACGGCGGCTTCAGGTTGCTTTCTGTCGTCTCCGAATCGGACACACTCGTGTGACGCATCGCTACTTGATGGAGCGTTCGCATGCGCCCTATTGCAACGACTGCGTCGTCCTTCAGACTGTTCGGCATATTCTTGTCGAATGTCCCAGTCTGGGTGATCTTCGCGCACGATACCTGTCTCGGTACCGGGATGGGCGGGGTCGCTACCGCCTGTCCCTTGTACTCGGGACGAGTGCGTGCACCATGACTGGTGGACTTATTGACTTTTTGGGGGAGGCCGGCCTTCTCCCCTTAATTTAAGGTTCCTTTTTTGTTATTGTTTTGTTTGTAGGTTGCACTCTCCTGCACCGGGGTGAGGGGGACCTCCCCCCGCTGCCGGAGATTGCTTCGATTGTTAGGTTTTTCCAATTTATATCACATTGTTAAGTTTTCATATTTTTACTTCAAAGTAGCCTAGTTCTAGGCTGTCGTGTTTTTCGGCGACTTATGCCCAAGCGGCTGCCACGGGCTACAAAAGAGTAGTTCATAATATTCCGTCAACTTGTTACAAAACAGGTTTAGGTAAGTAAAGCTGAAAAATCAATTATATTCTAAGGAATACCTTAAAAAGAAAAGACAACCATTACTCAAAGTATCAAAAGGAAAAGTTCCTTGTTTGCTGGCTGCAGCAATTTCTTGATATATTTTGGTTATCAATGTCTAGAATCAATCTAGGTCACGTCGGTCGCCTGGAGGAAGTAAATCTTCACGATCATACAGCTAAGGTCATGTTATGGTTAAGTCCGACCGATGATCAATGTAACCAATTCGGTGAGAAGCCTAAGTTTAATTTATTCTGATCCGATGGCAAGAGGTTAATTTATTAATGAAGAGATGACAGATTGTTTGTCAATTGAACCAAAAAGAGTGAGGAGGTTGATGGAGGAAGTATCCTTTTGTATAGTGTGATTTGGGTTGAAGGAAATTGTCTAATTATAATTCAGTCAATCAAGCTCATTTGAAGGGTTAGCATGAAAGAAATGGCAACAGAACTCAATTCACCTCTATGGTTTAGGGGAAGGTCTCCCGCACAACATATCAAAGTTTACCGGCGTCAACCACGTGAATTGGTCAAGAGATGTCATGGCCGCAATTTTTTGGTAAAAGTGCTATACTAAAGATTTGTATTTCTATATCTGACAATTTTGCGCACTCAGGATCATTAAATAAGTTCTATTCTACTTGTACTAGATTACTTTGATTTTTAATATTTTTAATTTTAAGAACTGATTAACTTCGCAATATTTAATCAGCAAAATACCAACAATTATTGCAATTTTTCTGAATTTCTTTGATTTATTTGTAATAACTTGTAACCTATTGATTTTTTTGTGTCGATTTATGTTGGTTTTTATTTAGAGGTAGGTAAGGCTTTCAAAAACTTTATTTCTGATGCCTAAATCAATATTTTAAAAAGTTTTGAATGAATTTCACTTGTATGTGAAATTGTTCAGGTTGTGACCTAGTTTTCGTAAAACCAACATTGCTCCTATATCTATTTTCCAAATAAAATATTTTTGTACCTTTACTTTATGTCTTCATGATCACCTTCAATATGGCATCATTTTGAAAAGATAAAGTATATTATTAAGGAGCAGTTTCTATCTGATGGCAGGGTTAGGACTTCAAGAAGTTCTTCAGATTGTGTATGTAGTCAATCATATTATCAGCGGCAAAGCGATTGCTAGAGCCTTAAGAGGACATCTGATGGTGAAAGCAGTACTAAACATGCTCCTGGTGGCTAAGGCATATGTTATTCTCCTGTGCAAATTAAATTCTGATGATGAACCAGAGTTGGAAAAGGAACCAGATTGCATTACGAAAAACAAAGACTTGTTAGAAGCAAAATCTTGTTTGACTCACTCATGGCAGATCCAAACAGTGTTCATTATTTTTTGCCCTCTGCAGCATTGAAACGAATTGGAGATAAGTTACAGGAATTTCAGGCATCCATAAGATATCTGGCAACATCTCACTTGTGGTTCCGGGATATCTATATGTTCAAAATTCTACACCAATTCATTAAAGCTGAACGAACTGAGAATTGACATCTGTAAGACAAATGCTAGCATATATTTCTGCTTCTGGGCATAATCTGTAAGTAACATCTGCCTACCTATACCTACAGAAAATGAATGAGCTACCAATCAATCACCTTAATGTGTATAACATCTTTCAAAATGTTTAACATATTTTAATGCGGAGTGATCGGTACTAGGGTGGTCTTGTGACAGACCTTGTAATTGAGCAAGCATTGATGAGGAGTCTGAAGAGAACTGGCGCTTTTACACATAGTAGAGGCATGACAGAGACACAACAATTGATATTGATATTATCAATGAAGGCATGTGCTAAGATAAACTTTGCCATGCAAGAATTTACTGGTGTAAGTTGCAGCACCAGTGACCAGCACAGAGACACAAACAAAGTCAGGCAACAGCGAGATATAAAGGATACCAATAGAATTCTTGTCTTTCTGAACTAGTACAATCCTTCCAGCTCAGATACATCTCTACATAGTATTTTAAGTGGTGTTGCAGTAGATGAAAGACTACATGTTGGAAATATAAAGAAAATAGGACAAAAAATAATGAGCTTAATTGTTGGAAAATCTGTGCACAATGTCGTTTTACAGCGGAAACTTCAGGCAGTCTCACTTAGGCTAAGGACAGCAATATCCACTGGTAAAGACAAATTTCAGGTTGACCCTCATTACTTTTCCAAGAGATGAGTGTTATGGCTCGTGATAAACCTCTCCAGGATCAAGATGCTTTGTTCAAATATGAACTTTGTATTCATTCTCCAGACTTATTTTTGTACTATGGTCTTAATAGGAAAGCAAATAAGCTAGCTCTAGCTGATGAACTGTGGAAGCTTGCAAATGAACCGAAATCGAATATTCCTGAAAATATTCACTATTTGCTTGATGTGAAGGCTCTTTTACAACGTAGTTTAAGATCAAAATATTTTTCAAGCCAGAGCTAAAGCATAATCCTAAGAAGCAGGAAAAGACGACCTGGCGTTGATACCTCCACCAACATCGTATTTGTCCATACTATCGTTAGGTGTGATTCAACCTCTAGGATACATGGGTTAGGTAAAGGTTTTGCCCAGAAGAAGATTAAAGATACAAAATTCCTTGAACTAGCCATGATTTTCAACAAGTAAACATTCGAAAGATCTGATATAATTGAAACCAAAGAAAAGGCATTAGTTTGCCTGTTCAATGGCACGCGTGCCATGGGTATTGGTGACCTACACCTTAATCAGTTTCAAAAGAAGTTTGCAAAAAGTTCCAAGTTTGTTTAAGCCAAAACTGCTCAAGCCACCAAATACCACAGGCTAAGACTGTTCTTCCAAAATCAAGAATGGAAGGAAAAAGCTGGACACTTGAACCATGTAGAATGGGGATTGGCAGATAAATTAGGTCAGTTCATAGCAATAAATACTGACCTTCACTAACCCTCCAAACATTTTGAAGTTATTAGGTGCAACTGTATGTAATTCAGGAGGCAACACTGCAAGATGCACCTGAAAGAAGCATGGAATTAAATGCATTTGAGCTTGTGGTGAATGAGAAGGTTTGAACTGTGTAATCTCCCCCAAACCAAACTTTGATGATAACAGTGATATAGATGAACAATTAACCCCTGATGAATCTTTTAAATGTGAGACAAACTGCCAGATAAGTTATCAATGTCGTGTTTGTGCACACGTATTTAGGATTTATTTGCTGATGATGATATCTATGGTGGTGTTCTTAGAAAATAGCCAGGGTACATTATGCATTCCATTTATGTTTAGCATCCTTTTTCTTAAGTCTGTCACTGGGGAAAATATTTGTGTTGTATGTTTTTACAATTCACCTTTTTGGAGTATAGTGTAAGTTCCGTGAGAAATCCCCTGGTTTGTCACCATGTAACTTTTCTTTGCTAGATATCATTTTTATTGAAACCTCATCCCAAGACCATCCCCAGACTTTGATCAACCAACATATTTCTTTATGTGGGACAATCATCATCCTTCATGACATCTCGTCATCAGAAAAGCTCTTGCAGAACCTTGCAGTATGTAGAGTTCATCTAGTTCCAAGTTAGCAGAACGTTTTTTTTCTGAATGATGTTCCTTCTGAAAGTGCCGCCAAAAAATCCTGGGTAAGGTTAGAAAAATGATATTCAGCCAAGAAATTGCGGAATAATGGACTAAAACTTGCACTATGATTCTAAGTCCAAAATTTTAAGGAAGAGAAATATAAAAAAAACTTCAGAATGTCATTTATACCAAAATTTGCGGCCATCTTTGAACATGGCTGCCGTTGACCCATTTTCGCGTGGTTGACGCCAGTAGACTTTTGATATGTTGTGAGGGAGACCTTACCATAACTCATACAGGTGAAATCATTTATGTCGCAATTTGTTCCATGTTGAACGCTAGAAAGAAAGGGCTTGGGTGGGAAGAAAAGGGAGGGAAGGATGGAGAAGTAGAAAAGGAAAGAGAGAAATAGATGGAGGAAGGGTAGAGGAAGGGATACATACAGTAGGTATCAAGGATTTTTAAAATTTGGGGGACTTAAAGCACTAAGTTTGATATTATCCTACTAACGTAACTTATATACAACATTTTCCAAATAGACTTACTTTGGTTGATATACATAAAGACAAAAATCAAATAAATTTATTTCATGAATAACCAAGTACTCCTGAGAAGATATCAAGGATTACTAGTTGAAAATGTTATTTCTTGAATATTTTAGTTTAATGTATGGTGATTACAACCCGATTTTAAGTACAATACACCCCTTTATTCTATGCTCATTAAAGAATATTTTTATAATAATCTTAAAATATACGAGAGACGAAAATTGATCATATCCGAGAAAACATCTTAAAAATTATTGTCACGAACACCATTGATTGGCCATCGTATGTAAAATAAAAAGCAAAACAAGTCAATTGCCGTGAAGCACTTCTGTCGACAGGCTACTGGGCCAAAAGTTGCCGTAATCACTTTACAGCCTTAATGCTAGTCAGATTTAAAAAAAAACCATATGCAAAACCCAAGTAAAAAAGTGCCAAAACAAAGCAAGAATCTTAAATCGAAGGAAACACGATACAGCATCGAGGACGGAAACATGTGACTTAGCACAAAAAGAGACAAATAGAGTGGTATAGGCCAGCCTGCTCCACAAAGTCAGAAAGTCCACAGGTTTGTGTACATGAGCAGTCCGAAGTACAAGCACAAAGCGGTTTATAATTTTGCGTGTCATCATTGGGTAAGTGCCATGATAATCATCTCTGTATCGTTGCAATTTTAGTCTATGTACCACCGAAGGTGGTACTCTAAGAATTAAATAAAAGATATAAATACTATATGTTATAAACTTTTTTTTCATTAGAAACAAGTAAGGCTATGTGTTCTCTTTTGACATTCAAATTCTAAAATTTAGTTAACAAATAGAGGTTCAATTAATTTTTCTGATTAATTTTAATTTTTGAATTCTAATAATTTTACATTTTTTCTGTCTGCTTAAGTTTTTAACATTAGGAACTTAAGCTATCCCTTTGTCCTTATTAAAATTTGCTTAAAGTCACACCTATTATTATAGAAAAAGGTGCGCTCAGAATTCTGTTTGCTTTTTCCTGTTTCAATATTTAGCAAGAAAATAGAATTTGCGAAAAATAAGAAAGATAGATCATGCATCCTATTAGGAAAGCAAAGAGGCTTCCCTCCCCAGCGTAATTTTTAATTTTGATAGCGCTATCCATTTCAAGCTTTGGCAACAACAATTTTGATACCTGTATGTAAGTCAAATATTTCCTCAGCTTCACCAATCCATAGATCACTAACCAGACAATGAGTGCATACTTATTACGTCTTGGATCAACACCTGAATAAGATAACCAATATTCCTTAAGTCTCGATTTAACACGTGATTTATATCACCAATTTTCATTACGCCTAAATTCAACACGTGTATTTGTTCTGCAATATTCATTACTTCTGGAGTCAATATGTGAAAAAGATCGCAAATCTTCATTATGTCTCGATTGAACATGTGAAAATGTTCATCAATATCCATTAAAAACCTATCTTCAGATAGAAGCATTTCTTGCATAAACAATTCTTTGAAAAGGAGTAATTGGTGATGATTTGGCGGAAAGTATAATTTGTGAATAATTTACACCCTAAATAATGCTGTGAGGACAAATACCCTGCTTATATTTTGAGGACTCCTATTCTCTGTACGTATTTCATCATTCGAAGGAGTTTGGTTTTGTTCATACCCTTAAATACAGCGTTAACCCTCCCAAAATGGGCCTGCACACACATTTTGTGATATATCCTTCATTCCTTTACAAATCACCGTTACTTTGGAGGATATGACAGAAGCATCGCCTGTGAACACAACTAGATCTCAATTGGAGCTCGAACAAAGAAAATACTGCGTCGAACATTAGTACAAAACAAGCTCGTTCAAGAAAATGTAGGACACTTTCGTGCATCATTTCGAATGTGAAAAAGCCCCCTCCACAAGCAGAATTCAGGACTGAGTGGACCACTGCAAGAACTATGGTACGGTAAAGAACTTCACTGCGAACAGTGATAACCTTCCAATATATTCAGGACGCCCCAGGAAGCGTAGAGCAGAGCTGGTTGAGAAAGTTAGACAGTCAGTTCAACAGAGTCCAAAACGCTCTGGGCGCAAGTGAAGTCAGTCCCTCTGTATATCCACTGAGACTTGCAGGAGATTGCTAGTAATGGGTGTAAAGGCCTACCCATAAAGAATATAGAAGAATAACACCCTTACAGCCTCAGACATGGAGCAGAGAAAGGCTATAGCAGTCAAGATACTGGAGAAGATTCAGGAGACCCCAACTTTCCTTACCGTCCCTTTGACCTCAGAGGAAGCTCACTTCCATCTTGAAGGAAAGCTAAACTAAAAGAGAAATGTCTTCTGGGGGACCTACATACCAAGGTAATTAGCCACCAAGCCCCTACACTCTCATAAGTGCACGGTATGGACTGCAATATCAGCTAGGGGCATCATCGGACCATTCTTCTTCGAGGAATCTGGCGCGACAGTAACAGTCACCAAGGAGTGGTATGTTGGGGTCCTCAAAACCTTCAAGACGTTGTTGTAGACCCTGTTCCCGTCGCTTATGGGAAGGTTATGGTTCCAGCAAGATGGGGCAAGCTCTCACATCTCCAAGCTGTCCCATGATTGGCTGAAAGATATCTTTGGTGGCCGTGTGATCAGTCTCAAGACTGATTTTAAGTGGGTACCTCACAGCCCAGTCCTTAGCCCCCCAGATTTCTTTCTCTGGGGCTATCTTAAAGACAGAGTGTATGCAGGGAAAAGCTGGAACATCACGGAACTCAAGGAAGCCATCAGGGAGGAGATCAGAGCCATTACTCGGTCGGTTTGTTAGGACGTCATGGACAACTTTGTGATGCACCTCAAGAAATGCACAGAACAATATGGAGGTCACTTCGAACGCCTGGTCTAGAATAAAGAAGAAGGGCAGAAAAACTCTCATGTTTTGATATGGTTTCTAATTACAATAAACTATTTACCACCAAAGTTACATTTAATCTTTGCAGAAAATTAAGAAATGAGGCCTATCGAAACTTGGGGGCCGTTTTTTTTTTAGGGGGGGGGGGGACCGTGTAAATGGGTTGTAGTTGAAGATCGCAGTATTCAATGCTACTCGTACATCTCAATCATGAATCAGATCACTATCTCTTGTGCTTATCTGTTGTTTTTCAAAAAGAGGCATGAGATCCGTTTAGTTTAGTCTTAAGTATTTAAAAACTCGATTTTTTAACCTTTCTATTGGTTGCATTGAGCGTTTATTTGTTTCCGTGATTCTCCAATCATAAGTTTGGTAGGCCTGAATCGTAGAATTTTTCTAGAATCGATTAATAGTGTATTCTTTGTCTGAATTTCAACTTTTATAAAGATAGGTGAATTAGCATCTCAGGATCTTATTTATCATGGGTGATATTACATCATGGTTACCGAATCCATTGCTAACCGGACTTTTTCATTCAACAATCCTAAAAAGAATTTAAATGGTGAGGTATATTTTGGGGAATAGTGGGTTGGAGATATTCTTTTCTCTTTTATTTGTAGTTAGCTTACCTTGAAATGGTAGTGGGTTAGTTCGGCTTCCTTAAAACGTATTTTGAAGGAACTTAGTTTCATAACCTCTTGGCAGTCTAGAGAAAATGCTCGTCCCTCAAATATAACTTTGAATAAATCCCAAACAAAAAATTCCAATTTTAGATTCTTTTATATACGAATATCAAATAATATTGTAATATATAATCTAATATAATTTATAATCAATTAATATTTTGAGATCTGAAATGAAGTGCTTGATATGATTCCACCCGGATAATACTTCAATATGCGCTTTCATTAATCAATTTCTCAAGTTTTTATCCTGAAATTAGGATATTGTTCCCTGTTTTTTTCATTGTCAACCATAGATATTTTAAGGGAAGATAAAACTTTGCAGTTATATCAACATTTTTAAAAAGCAAAGTACAAAGAGCTAAAACAAATATCCACCAACTTTTATCAACATTATTGCCCATCTTAAGTTAACGAAAATTACAACATTTGTGAAGGCATTGACTACCTACACATTACCAGTTTTTCAATTCTAAAATTAAAAAATGCATATTTAGCAATATATTATAAATAATCTGAAAGAATCTAAATTTTAGATAAAGATTTGCATTGCAATAATTTGCAATGCAATTGTTGACTTTTCAATAATAACATAATTTCTGAGATGTTTGTAGGAGAGAATGTGTTGTTTTGAACTTAAACATGCTGAGGAACTTTGGGCATAAATAAAGTTAACTTGATAAAGCATTTAAAATTATTAAGTGCCCCATTCCCTTAAATAACAGAATGACGACATCTTTATTAAAAATAGTAGTTGAGGGGATTTACTGTCTCGCCAAGATGTTTATCTTACCCGTCTTCAAACTAGACCTTGTGATAATATAGAGGGTTCGAGAGTTAGTAGTGTCACCAGTTTACAGAGGGTTTTATTCGTGAAGTAAGATTACCCGTAAAGGATGTATGTGTTTTAATGTAGACACATTTGGCCCATCTTGGCTGGCCACGATAGCAAGGTAATAGAAAAGTTGGTTTTGTTGTTTTGTAGGTCCACGTCAACTTTATCTGGTCAAACCCCACTCCATTCCGATCGTCTCGTTATCTTGTATCGATACCTGTTCGTTCTTCGCTCGTGTGTATGTCTGTGTGTTGGCCTGAGGACCTCCAACTATTTCACCTGCCTTCTTACACTCATGTTTCTCTTAATACATGTACAATTGTAATATAAGTTTTTCGCTCTATTCTAAATTAGTTTATTACTACTACATGCCATGTAATTTCAGTAATTAATAGGTGTGTCCAATTTCAAGAAGTCATAGGTCCAACATGATGCTCATTTGTGAGGTTTCTCGTTGAGCTTATTTCACGTTGCAATTCGGACGTCCCTACACTTGTACAATTGTGATTTAATATTATATTATATATATATATATATATATATATATATATATATATATATATATATATATATATATATATATATAGCCTATTTCGCTTTATTATATATTGGTTCATTGATTCATTACTACTACATGGCAGATTATTTCAGTATTTAACAATAATTGAAAATCACATGAAACGAAGAAAATAAGGAAAAGTATTTTTAACCGTTAAATGAAAGTGAATAAAGGAGTTCGATTCGATCCTTTGTCATCAAACGCTCAACGCTATTATGAGCACGACGCTCATTGACTGAGATACCATTTTTATTTAACGGTTACAAATAGTTTTCAATATTTTCTCCGTTTCTATAACTGGCATATTCTTTCTTTAGGGTTCAAAGGTTCACGTATTCTTGTTCTTTAGCGGTTTTCCCGTTGTGATGCCAGTTTTCATTTCTTAGGCCCTTTAAATACTTCAGTATTTAATGAGTGTGCCCGACTTCAGGATTTCATAGGTTCAAAATGGTGCTCATTTGTGAGGTTCCTCGTTGAGCCTACTTCACCTTGCAATTCGGGTGTTGCTACGATACTCCCCCCTTCGAGCAACGAAGTAATACAAATGAAGAGCTAACATACATCGACTCGGGGTACACAGTTTGTTTCATCTATAATGCTAGAGATTTACAATGCTCTGACACCTATATACATAGTTTTATTTTGGGGGGTTCTCTCTACCTCTAAAACTAGTCCCTCTGATAATAATATATGTAAAGATTACAATACATGGTATATACGATTGGTTCACAAGCGAAGTGCTATGTACCAAATTATTTTGCGTGCGGACAATTTGCCTCTTTCTCTTTTATTACAATAGACCGGGGTAATGAATTGAACGTAACCGAATTTATAAACAAGCTCTGCAGTCCAAATGTCTTGTGCTCTCATTTCTTCCTATTTTTTACCATTCGACCTTCAAAACTTTCAATAATTTCCAACTAACCTTTCGAGGACCTTGTTAATTATATCATTCGAAAGAAAATGGAAAACAACATAATGATTTTAAATTTCGTTAGAATTGGCCAAATATTTGATTTTATTGGCAAAAGAAAATAATTATCAAGCTAACATTGGAATGACTTTGGAATTATTTCATTAGAAAGAGAATATAAAATAACCTAAGGGTTTCAAATTTCTTTATAATTGGTTGAAATAATTCCCAGGCTAAGCTTGAGAGGACTTTGGCAATTATATCATTCGAAAGAAAATGTTAAACACCATAGGATTTTCAAATTTCGTTAGCAGCGGCCGAATAGTTATAATGATATTACCAAAACAAAAAAGTAAAACGAGGACCGACCAACATAGTGAGAAATAGAATTGCCCGCAACTATGTAAAGAATGAAGAATCTCTAGCAAACATAACCTGTCTCCCTGAACACGCAAAAATATCCGGCTTATCGTTGCTCTCTCCATTATCCCGATAGATTACTCTTCAAATTCCTCCTACGTCATTGTCTTTCGTTTCACCTTCTCTTCCCTGACGTGAGGGGCAAAATATCACTTTTCCTATCTATGGCATAGGTCTTTGAGTGGCGGTGATTACCCAAAACTCTACCATCATGCGAGGGAGGGAGCTACTCCCGTTTGCTAAAATGCAACTCCAACTTGTAGACTTTGTCATCGCGCTCAATCATCGGGATAGGAACAACATTAAGCTTTATAATTAGTTTTTGATGACGAGGATGAAAAAAAAGCGCTTGGACATAGTAGTGTAGTCCCTGTGATTGCTGTGAAAGGCGAAAAGCCCGAGTCATTAGAGAAGGAATGAATCCCCAAGAGGATAATCCAAAGGGCCATCAACCAACCTTGTTGACGGGCAATTATGGAGCACTTAAAAGATCTGTGGGCTCTTTCCGCCATCCAGTTCGTATATGGGCGCTTTGCCAAGGTGCGGACAAGATGAAATCAGCGAGGGATGATAATTTTTTGAACAATTATGACTCAAACTGGGCTCCTCTGTCCGTTACCACATATAAAGGGATTCCAAGTCTTGAAATCCATCCGTCTATGAGGACCAAGCAAACTGTTGCAGCAATTATGTCCAGAATCGGTAACGCTTAAATCCATCTTGTAGCCCAGTCAATGCACGATACTACAGTGGCGGCAACAAAAAAAGTGACATTTAATATTGGCAACAGAAATCCATACACAAAATCGTTTTCACGATTTTACTTGCCAACTAGCCAATGAAAAGGTGCGGGGCTTATGCCGCAAGTGGACGACTCTCCTGAGCTAAGACAAGAGAACTGTGCTTTACTGGAACTCAGTGTCTCGTTTGAGCTCGTACAGTTAGGCTTTAGTGTATGGCACTCCAGCGTGCTGATTTCCTGCATTCGTGCCTACATTTGACGTGCTATAACTTCTGTGCAAATGGATACAATGGGGCGGAAAAAGCTTTCTATGACAGAGAAAAGCCGTGCCTTGACCCTATTAGAGCAGGGAAAGTCTTTTATTGATGTAGCAGCAGATTTAGGAACCTCAAAAAATACGATTCATCGCCTAAAACGGGCAGCTGAGTTTTTGCCACCAGGTACCATACCAAAGATGAAGGAGGGCATTGGTGCAGCTAGGAAGACATCTCCAAGGACTGATAATATCCTAAGGCGTGAAGTGATGTCAGACCCTTCTGTAACCTCCGCTTCAATCAAGAAAAAACACCCAGACCTCCTCCAGAACGTCGCCCTCAGGACCATCCGTCATTGCTTACAGAAGGACTTATGCCTACCGGCTCGCCGCGCTGCCAAGAAGCCACTTCTTACCAAGATTATGAAGATGAAAAGGCTCAATTTGTGCAAGACCTATAAACATTGGACAGCTGCCCATTGGAAGAAGGTTATGTTCAGTGATTAAAACACCTTTAGGCTGGTCAGAGGAGAGTCAAAGATCGTGCGTCGTCCCAGCAATGTGTCTCGGTATAAACCAAAATATACCGTGAAAACTGTGAAGCACCCTGATAGTGTGATGGTGTGTGGTGCCTTTAGTGGAAACAAGGGCAGAGGGGTCTGTACTTCCTTCCAAAGAATGTAACCATGAGGGGGACTAACTATCTGGAAGTTTTGAGGCAGCACATGCTGCCATTTTGGAAAATTCATCAGTGTGAATTTTTCATGCATGATGGTGCCCCTGCTCACAGGTCCCAGTTAGTGAAAAGGTTCTTCAATGATAATAATATTGGTGTTTTGGAGTGGCCTGGTAATTCCCCGGACCTAAATCCTATTGAGAATGCTTGGAATCTGATGAAAACCAAAGTTCAAGAGCCAGCACTCGGCAGCATCAAGGATCTGATAGAATCACTGAAGAAGATCTGGGTTACGATCGACCCCACCTACTTCGCAAACCTTACTGAATCAATGCCCAATCGACTCAGGATGATCATCAAGTGCAAGGGCAACATGACCAAGTATTAACTTTCATGAAATATTCATAATAAAATATGTAAGTTACATTTTTCTGTTGCATTTTCTCTGAATTGTCACATGTCACTTTTTTTGTTGCCGCCACTGTAGATATCGGTTATGCCACAGGTAGGCAACGTGTACATTGGAAATGGTTCCCCAATATCAATTAGCACTGTTTCGAATCTTGACGAGCGAATATTAATGGGCAGGAATGAAGATTTCGTCTGGCGATTGATTATGGACGATTGGCATGAGATGCCGTCCCATGCTCAGGAGCGAATGTCTCTGTCCATACTAACCCCAAAATATCGAGACCTAATAGACGGAATGATGCCTTAGTTGTAGGGTCTGATTTTTTTAGCCTATTATCTTTTCATCCTTTTTATGTTTATTAATATAGCCTAGTCCTAGGCTGTAGTGAGTAAGGTGACTTATGTCAAGTAGGCAGTCACGAGATGGGCCACTAAAATGGAAAAAAAAATCTTACGGTGTGATAAATTGTTTAACTGCAGGCTGTAGGGACGATGGGCGTGGGTATCTTGATGTTACTTCACACCATAATTGCGCTTCTCCTCCAAAAAGAAAGTATTTTAATGAGACCGATGTTCTCCTGATTCTTCGTCATTATCCGGGGCTGCCAAACTCGGAGGTGGAACGAGTCAATTTGAACCGAATTCAGGTTCCTCGATAGCCAGTCAGCAACTACGTTGTGTTGACTCCGCACATGGGGGATATAGCTGATGTATTCCAAAATAGCCGTCCAATGGAGATGCTGCATGTCCGTTTTGGCACAGAGCGGTGACGAGAAAGCCGATTCTAGCGGTTTGTAGTATGTGCATAGGGTAACGTGGAAACCCTCAATCCTTGCCTGAAATGGATCACAGCAACATACATGGCTAGTAGCTCTCTGTCGTAAATAGAGTACGCTTGCTGCATCCGGATTAGCTTGATCGAGAAGAATGTTACCAGTTGCAGCGATCGATTTACCATCTAGTTAAGGGCAGCACCTAACGCGTTTTGAGAGCAATTGGTACCCACCTGCGGTGTTTTGATAACAATCGGTCCCCACCCGATATGCTGAGTCATTGAGCAGCGGGTGAAAGAGCCTGATGGAGTTTATCAAAGCTAAATTAGTACTATCAAATGTTTCTCGTGCATCTTTGTTCCATTCTAGCTACTAAGCTTTGGGCTGCAAGCATGTATGCTAGGTCAGTGAGGCTGCAATTGCGGTGAAATTTGGAATCATTCTTCGATCGTTTCCCAATATACCCAAGTACTTCCTAGTTCCTTGAAATCTTTTAATAACGGGATGTCCCCAATTTCTTTAATTTTCTTGGCCGGCGGGCAAATTCCCGCAGCCGAAATGTAAGGCTCGGATCTTTTCACTTCTGATTTGAGCTTAGTTTGGTTGGCGACAAGGATGCCGCACCCCCAATCCACCAAGAGATTAAACTGTCCCAGAAAGTCAATCCTTAATAAAGGGGATGTGTTATCCGTGACCACAACGACCACCTTGATTGCAGGCAAAGAGTAGAGATACCTATATCCGTGTGTACCTCACTGTGGATTTTTTGTTTCTATCATTAACCGTCGTAATGTTTACTTAGATTAATGTAATTCACTCGTTCGCAGCAATTTAATCGGGAGTATTGACACACTCGCTCCTTATCAATTAAAAATTCGCACTTTAATATAATTACTTTTGCGGCACCGGTGAACAAAGACGGCATGCTTTGATAATTTTCCATGAGGTGGCAAGGATTGCCTAGATGACGGTTGCAATTGAAAGTGTTACTCTCTCTTTGTCCACCTGCGCCAAGGATTGCAGTATTTCGCACTTTCACCAAATACAAATTGAAACGGAATACGACAGGTGTTTGGTTTGTGAAGAGCTCACAGTTATTTTCGTATGATATTAGCAGTGTATTCGTTATTACGCATACAGAATTAAAACGGTTTCCATTAGGGTACGCACCTATAGTCAGTTTTCGCGCAGTTGCCATTTATTCCACATTATTTACAGGATTATCATCTCTATTAGTTAAATCAGAAATACACTAACCGGGAAAATAAATGGCACTATGTTCTATGGTATCACGCTCTTATTAACATTATAACACCTTGTCTATAATGGCACTAGTTCGTCAGCAAGCTTTCGTGGCTGGGCCAGGGTTAGGTCCCTCTGGGTGGAGATTATAGGCGCGATCTTAGCTGGCAAGTATTGAATAAATTTGTACCCCACAACTTCTTACCCAGCTCGTATCTGTAGAGCAGTCCTCTGCACTTTCTCAAGGCTGGTTGAAGGTTGACTAGTGTTTGTGGAGGAGGCAATGAGCTTCTCGAAGAGCTGCGGTTTGGTTCACTCGAAGAGTCTGATTACCTCGGTCTTTCGGACCGGGTAATTTTGGTTAGACAAGAGTCTAGTAGGAAGTCGGTTGAATCTCTCAGTAGGTAGTGCAGCATGAACGTGAAAGAATTTTTTTCCTCCCTACTTCTTCTTGATGTAAGAAACTGGGCTTCTACAATCTTAAATCAACCTGAAACTGCTACCTCATTGAAGATGGGTGGCTTGTTGGTGATGGCGTTCACGATTTCAGTCTCTCCTTGTCCTGCTTGCTCATGGTCTGATGCGTCCATATTTCTTCTTACCGATGTTACCTTCCCTGTCCGGTGGATGGAGTCAACAGTTTATGGAGGGCTGGTGGAGTTAGTAGTGTCAAGAGTTTATCACGGGTTTATTCCTCAGACAAGATCACCTGTGCAGTGTACTGAGACGAGAGCGTTTGAGGTTTCACCCTTGAGTTTGCTCTGACTTCCCTAGTTCTTACGGTGAATCCGTTTATAGGCCAGATGCGAATGGTATCTTAATTATTACTGGGTTGAAGGAAGGACTCAAAAGGAAAATGGTGTATTTAGGGTTTATTCTTTGCTTAGGTATACTCTAGTTGGGGCAAGCGAGATATTCGAGCCTTACCTGGCTTTGCTGTATATTTTCCTCTACGTTAGATATTTGGGGCTAAGACGGCAGGACATAAGGAGGATAAACGGACTCGTTACGCAAATAATAAACAAATCAGAATGAGAATAATAAAAAATTAATGGTGAAAATGAGAAAGTTTCACCCCCTCTCTTTATACCACCTTCACTTAAGGGGGCCTGACTTCTTTGCTCACAATCTGAACACAGGGCGGAGCTTATAAGATCAGAATTAAGTTCGTTTGTTCCTTTGTTGAGACTGCTGGGCAGCGTGAAAGAGTGTGTGTATCAATAGACACATTTGGCCTATCCGGGCTGGCAAAGATGAAAATGTGATAGCAAATTTGATTTTGTCGTTTCGCAGGTGCACGTTAACTTTAGCTGGTCAAATTCGACTCCATTTAGGCAGCCTCGTTTTATTGTATCGAGTCCTTTCGACTCGTAGCCCTATGTTTGTGTGTGTCGTAGAATGGACTTTCTACGATATACCATATATGACTATTCGTTGAGGGAACTATTCAATTATATTTAGAGTGCGTGGTGTCTGGTTGACCGATATTATTTATCTTCAATATGGTTAAGAAGTGAAACTGAGCTTAAGGATAATAATATGGCTATCATTAATAAAATAGAGTTTTATTAATAAAACTATCAACAACACACAAAACGGAAAATATTGACATAAACAGAGAATGTAAAGGGTCATGGGCCAGGGTTAGGTCCCTCGGGTGGAGATTATAGGCGCGATCTTAGCTGGCAAGAATTGAATAAATTTGTACCCCACAACTTCTTAACCAGCTTGTATCTGTAGAGCAGTCCTCTGCACTTCCTCCAGGCTGGTTGGAGGTCGACTAGTGAGTGTGGAGGAGGCAATGAGCTTCTCGAAGAGCTGCGGTTTGGTTCACTCGAAGAGTCCGATTACCTCAGTCCTTAGGAGTGGGTAATTATGGGTAGACAAGAGTCTAGTAGGAGGTCAGTTGAATCTCTCAGTAGGTAGTGCAACATGGATTTGAAAGAATTTTTTTCCGCCCTACTTCTTCTTGATGTAAGAAACTGGGCTTCTACAATCTTAAATCAACCTGAAACTGCTACCTCATTGAAGATGGGTGGCTTGTTGGTGATGGCGTTCACGATTTCAGTCTCTCCTTGTCCTGCTTGCTCATGGTCTGATGCGTCCATATTTCTTCTTACCGATGTTACCTTCCCTGTCCGGTGGATGGAGTCAACAGTTTATGGAGGGCTGGTGGAGTTAGTAGTGTCAAGAGTTTATCACGGGTTTATTCCTCAGACAAGATCACCTGTGCAGTGTACTGAGACGAGAGCGTTTGAGGTCTCACCCTTGAGTTTGCTCTGACTTCCCTAGTTCTTACGGTGAATCCGTTTATAGGCCGGATGCGAATGGTATCTTAATTATTACTGGGTTGAAAGAAGGACTCAAAAGGAAAATGGTGTATTTAGGGTTTATTCTTTGCTTAGGTATACTCTAGTTGGGGCAAGCGAGATATTCGAGCCTTACCTGGCTTTGCTGTATATTTTCCTCTACGTTAGATATTTGGGGCTAAGACGGCAGGACCCAAGGAGGATAAACGGACTCGTTACGCAAATAAAAAACAAATCAGAATGAGAATAATGAAAAATTAATGGTGAAAATGGGAAAGTTTCACCCCCTCTGTTTATACCACCTTCACTTAAGGGGGCCTGACTTCTTTGCTTACAATCTGAACACAGGGCGGAGCTTATAAGATCAGAATTAAGTTCGTTTGTTCCTTTGTTGAGACTGCTGGGCGGCGTGAAAGAGTGTGTGTATCAATAGACACATTTGGCCCATCCGGGCTGGCAAAGATGAAAATGTGATAGCAAATTTGATTTTGTCGTTTCGCAGGTGCATGTTAACTTTAGCTGGTCAAATTCGACTCCATTTAGGCAGCCTCGTTATATTGTATCGAGTCCTTTCAACTCGTAGCCCTATGTTTGTGTGTTTCGTAGAATGGACTTTCTACGATATACCATATATGACTATTCGTTGAGGAAACTATTCAATTATATTTAGAGTGCGTGGTGTCTGGTTGACCGATATTATTTATCTTCAATATGTTTAAGAAGTGAAACTGGACATAAGGATAATAATATATCTATCATTAATAAAATAGAGTTTTATTAATAAAACTATCAACAACACACAAAACGGAAAATATTGACATAAACAGAGAATGGAAAAGGTCGTGGGCCAGGGTTAGGTCCCTCTGGGTGGAGATTATAGGCGCGATCTTAGCTGGCAAGAATTGAATGAATTTGTACCCCACAACTTCTTAACCAGCTCGTATCTGTAGAGCAGTCCTCTGCACTTCCTCCAGGCTGGTTGGAGATCGACTAGTGAGTGTGTAGGAGGCAATGAGCTTCTCGAAGAGCTGCGGTTTGGTTCACTCGAAGAGTCCGATTACCTTAGTCTTTAGGAGTGGGTAATTATGGGTAGACAAGAGTCTAGTAGGAGGTCAGTTGAATCTCTCAGTAGGTAGTGCAGCATGGATTTGAAAGAATTTTTTTCCTCCCTACTTCTTCTTGATGTAAGAAACTGGGCTTCTACAATCTTAAATCAACCTGAAACTGCTACCTCATTGAAGATGGGTGGCTTGTTGGTGATGGCGTTCACGATTTCAGTCTCTATTTTTCCTGCTTGCTCATGGTCTGATGCGTCCATATTTCTTCTTACCGATGTTACATTCCCTGTCCGGTGGATAGAGTCAACAGTTTATGGAGGGCTGGTGGAGTTAGTAGTGTCAAGAGTTTATGGCGGGTTTATTCCTCAGACAAGATCACCTGTGCAGTGTACTGAGACGAGAGCGTTTAAGGGCTCACCCTTGAGTTTGCTCTGACTTCTCTAGTTCTTACGGTGAATCCGTTTATAGGCCGGATGCGAATGGTATCTTAATTATTACTGGGTTGAAGGAAGGACTCAAAAGGAAAATGGTGTATTTAGGGTTTATTCTTTGCTTAGGTATACTCTAGTTGGGGCCAGCGAGATATTCGAGCCTTACCTGGCTTTGCTGTATATTTTCCTCTACGTTAGATAGTTGGGGCTAAGACGGCAGGACATAAGGAGGATAAACGGACTCGTTACGCAAATAATAAACAAATCAAAATGAGAATAATAAAAAATTAATGGTGAAAATGAGAAAGTTTCACCCCCTCTCTTTATACCACCTTCACTTAAGGGGGCCTGACTTCTTTGCTCACAATCTGAACACAGGGCGGAGCTTATAAGATCAGAATTAAGTTCGTTTGTTCCTTTCTTGAGACTGCTGGGTGGCGTGAAAGAGTGTGTGTATCAATAGACGAAAATGTAATAGCAAATTTGATTTTGTCGTTTCACAGGTGCACGTTAACTTTAGCTGGTCAAATTCGACTCCATTTAGGCCGCCTCGTTATATTGTATCGAGTCCTTTCGACTCGTAGCTATATGTTTGTGTGTGTCGTAGAATGGACTCTCGACGATATACCATATATGACTATTCGTTGAGAGAACTATTCAATTATATTTAAAGTGCTTGGTGTCTGGTTGAACGATATTATTTATCTTCAATATGCTTAAGAAGTGGAACTGAGCTTAAGGATAATAATATGGCTATTATTAATAAAAGAGAGTTTTATTAATAAAACTATCAACAACACACAAAACGGAAAATATTGACATAAACAGAGAATAAAAAGGGTCGTGGGAAATCTGGCTAATCCGTGGCTTAAGATTTGGAAGAGATTTAAAAAGGTAAAACAATTAAAAATTAAAGGGATGGGATGGTTCGCCAAACCATTTTCAGCACGGAATAAGGTTGACAAAAAGTTAAATACTCAAAGGTAATGTTCAGCTTACTTAATTACACGTGTTGTGCAGAGGAAGGCGACGCGAAGGAATCTTCGGTCCACTGGCGAGACCAGCCGAAGTGGCAGGGAAGGGGGGGAATTAAATGATCCTGACGTGGCGTCTTGGGAATGAAAACCGTTTCTTGGCGAACGAGCTTGAAGAACAATGGCTGTTCTACGTTGTTCTCTTCTGAAAAACAGGGCGTTGAGAACCGTCTCTTGTCTTCGGGCTCAAATAACAATGGCTGTTCTAACGTTGTTCTCTTTCTGAACAACAGGAAGAAAGGGTGAGAACCGTCTCCTGTCAACGGGCTCAAAGAACAATGGCTGTTCTAACGTTGTTCTCTTTCTGAACAACAGGGGAAGCCTTGTGGACTTGGCGTCTTGAAGGCTCGAACCTTGGCCCTCAAGGGATATTGTCCTCTTCTGGACAATGATGGTGGATCTCGAGTTAGAGGGCCCTGGTGCGCAAGGTGAGACTGGATCGTAGTGATGTCTCGCGAAGAAAATCTGGATCTCGAATCTACTCTTAGTGGTAAAGTTTCCGTATAAATAGTCGAGCCATCCCCTTGGCGTAGGGGTCAATGGAGTGGGAGCTTCGAGGAAATGCACAGCCGCGACTGAGAACAATACCTTATCTGCCCATAAGCCTAACTCAATCTGGCGAGGTCGGTTGATGGGGCGAAACGGGGGGGGATGAACCTCCTTGGTTAAATATTGACTCAGGTGGCACGATTACGCGCCCGGCTTCAAAGCGAAGATTCTCCTGGGTAGCATCGTATTTCTAAACAACATGTGATAAAGGTTGAAATTAAGCGGCCTCAAACCGTTCTATCACAGTGTGTTCTATTATTATTCCGCTCTATTCTACATTAGATTGTTGCTACTACATGGCATATTATTTGAGTATTTATTATGTGTGCCCACTTCAGGATTACATATGTCCAACAGGGTGCTCATTTGTGATGTTCCTCGTTGAGCTTACTTTATCTGGCAACTCAGGCGTCGCTACCATACCTTTTTTTTCTTGATTTTAGGCGTTTTTCTACTCAATTTCTGTGAAATAATCACTCTCTCATATTTTAGCTTTAGTTGAGTATATTTATACGTTCATGCTTGCCTCAATCCAATTTATAATGGCAGAATAAAATTCCATGGTACAGCTTTTCAGCTTTTATAGCGAATAAACAAACCTTTAGTTTCTAATTCAAGAGCAATAACTTATCTTCGAAAATTTTCCTCCAGTTTTGTATGCCAGAGACACCCAGTCACACTTTTAATACCCAAATCATGTCGAAAAAATTTACGTATCCATACTTTTCACGCTTTTAAATGAATCAAGCTTTGCCACTGTCTAAATATAATCATCACCTTTCACTCAGAACGGCCGACTGTTTACAACTTTTCATGTCAGTCTCCTGTCTCATCATAATTTCCTTGACATCTAGAATTAGCCGACGGTTTGGAATATTTTATAAAACGATCCATTGCATTGAATTTCACCAAACCCTACGCTTGCTCCTCTCTAAAATAGGTCAATATGTAATTTTTTGGCAACCACCGGGTTCAAAATATCAGTAAACCGTCAATGTGGTGATTGAAAGCTTCCGACGACTAAGTGCGCAAATTTCAATGTAAATACCCTTCTCCAGGTCTTATCTGGAGTATTCTACATGGGAATCATGC
Organism: Ceratothoa steindachneri; assembly: GCA_963969495.1. NCBI lineage: Eukaryota > Metazoa > Arthropoda > Malacostraca > Isopoda > Cymothoidae > Ceratothoa > Ceratothoa steindachneri. The sequence continues at coordinate 232,321,285 of OZ018317.1, forward strand.
ACATAAAATCCTCCGAGTGATGAAGAAACGCTATCAAGGAGGAGGTGACGTCAACTTTCTGACCAACTAATGCTGTTGCCTAAAGGAGGAAGCTGCATTTCCTCATTACCAGCGGAGCTCCATAAAGAGAACATTAAGCCTAGATTAGCCTATTATTTTCTTTGCCCTGTTCTTGAGCTCTAAGTATATAAATATTCTAAAGCCTGTATATAGATATGCAATTATGGTCCCTGATGAATCAATCACTACCAATTAAAGATAAAAGGAATATTTATAGAGAGAGTGTTTTTTTAAAAACTGACGATAATGTATAATAAACGGAATGTTCCAGTAAAATTGCGATGACCGATGACATCTGAAAATCGAGAAGTGTGTATCGTGATTAATGACAATAACAGAAAGCAAAACATGGCATATACATATAATAACAACAAGTTTAGCATTAGAAGGAATGATTATTTTAATATACATATATATCGCTACCCCATATGGTCGGAAGTGAGTTATGCTATCAGAAAATAAAGTGCATTGAGTTTATTGAATCGATGGCTACAAAACTTGCATAACGAACTGTAAACGTTCATAATATTTATGATTAATGAGGTAAATGACAAATCACTTTTTTTATTGTTGTCTGTAAATATTCCTTCGCAAATTTGGTTGAAAGAGTGTATGTATATTCGAATAAAAAGGTGGTAAAAACAATACGATCAAAATATCTTTTTATGTTTAATTTCATTGGAGATATCTGAATGAAATTAAATATTAAATTATAGATGGAGTCAAAGAGCTGATGGTCATTTACCTGTTCACTTCAAATTTATTAATATTCAACGATGCTATATTTGAGGCTCTTTTTGCTTTTTCATTTGTGAACCCCGTTTTGTTTTGTTGTTAATATATTAATTATTTCAATTAGTTTAAAACTGAATTATTCGGTGTGGTAGGTGGACAACCCTCGATTGTATGATGCTTTAAAATTTAGTAAAAGAGATTCGGAGTCACCATGGTTTATTGTAAAATATTTGTTCTACCCAGCACAATTATAGGAAATTATCTAAAAATTCATTATTTCTTCAACATCGCCATTGTTCCAATGCGGCGGTGTATAAAAGTAACTAAATTATTTCCTACCCTTTTTGCCTTTAATCTATTAATTAATCTTAATGTTTCAGACACTTAACACCATACATAATAGCGAAGCGGACAAAATGACCATTTTTTCCAATTCAAATTCACACATCTTCTTGAATTCAAGTAAGCTTGGCATCATATTCCATGAATGCCTTGACTACGCAATTTACCCTTAGGTGGTATCATATGGTTGCTCTTTCACAAGATATTCCCCGATATTACTAAAAAAGAAAAACGGTCACAATGACCGCCTATCATAGGAGTAATTATGGAGTGTGGTCTTGACTTGTTCCGACAAGTTCAATCTCACTGTATGCTGCTTGCTCCGATACCCTGGCTAATCATTTTGTGCTGCGCTCTCCTGCTACGAACATGTGTGCAAAACGCTCTCTTCCAAATGAAAAAAAATCTTGGAACTTTGAAAGCGATTTCAGATTCAAACTCAGAAAGAAGTGAAATATCTTTTGGCAGTGATAATAAGGAAGATGATTATAGTCCTCAGGCAGAAAGTTCGTACTCTGAGTCAATAGATGAAAATGATGGTCAGTCACAGAGTGATTAATGCCTATAATAAAGAATTCAATGTCTGTCATGTTACGCGTGACTACAATATATATTTACATTTTCCTTTCCATTATGATGATTAGTGCATAATTTTATCGATGATATTTAGCCATTTTTTTTTTTTTACTTATTCGTGGCTCATTATTATAATAATCTATGGATCTGTGTCATATTTGGAATAAATTTCGAACCATACCTTGCCAAAGGAAGAAACGTTATCACATACGACATTTTTACTTCTCTGAGTTTATGCCGTAAATTACAATACGAAATTACTACCCTCGTTAGGATAATAAATCGTGCCTGAAAAGAAATATCAATTGGGGTCAAGAATTTGCAAGACATAAAGTTCTATCCGCATGTTATGGATGAGTGATCAAGCAACGGTAACTGTCTATCTAGGTAAACAAAATAAAAATGTGATTCTTCTGAGCAACATACATATCTGTTTTCGAGCTGAAGATGATGTAAATATATACTGATACCGTGACTTTCTACAATTCAACGAAATGATGAGAAATATTCTTGATCAGATAGCTAACAAATAGCGCAAAAAAGCTGACTTAATAAGGTGGCCGTTCAAGTCTTCTACTATATCTTTGACCTCGTTGAAATGAATCTGGAATTTACTGTTAAGAAAATTAATCGTCGTGATTTTCTTTGGCAGTTTGCTTTACATTTTCGACGAGCTTTTGAAATGGATGACGCCGAGCAAGAAATCATTGTAGATGATATTGCTAATGTGCAATCAGAATGAAAATTGGGAAATTTGCCAAAAATGTAAAAAATTATATGTTTATCTATTACATTCAAAGTAAACACGAAAATCCTTTGCAAGAAGTGTTCTTGAACATTAAAAATCACAGAAATAAAACTATAATTTAAGAGTAAGATAAGAATTACATTTTTTTCTTCATGGAAAGGTGACCTTATGGTTCTATAAATTTTTATAGTTTGTACGAAGTTTGTTTATCTAAGCGTATTGCACATTGTGATTTAAATAGTATTTTTTTAAAGTGAATTTAGAAACATCAAAAAGTATAATTTTCTTCGATAAATACTAATAAACTTATATTGAAAATAATAGTAGAGGGCAGTCAAACTAACCGCTCTCGCTGTTAAAGGTATAAAATGTTTTCAGTTGTTGTAGTGTTAAGTTGTATATTCAACACTTACTTTTATAATAGGCTATAGAAGAGTTTAATCTTGGAGTTGGTAGTCTTGGTTGTAGGTCTATAGAGAAGTTGAGCAATCTAAAATCATCATTTGAATTGAATTATTTTATCAACAATTGTGCATTACTGGCTGTACTATTGTGAATTACAAAACTATGGCTAATAGACTTCTTCTGACCCTCATTATATGTGAATCTAATATCAGTTTTAACTATATCACAGGTAGGAATAACATCGGAATTTGGTGAATAAAAACGTATGTATATTGTAATGAGACGTGAAAATTCTTCTATAGTATTTCATCTTTTTTAACAATATTTACTTTTGGATAACTATCAGTCATACAAATATTATAGGGTTGATACAAACTTGTAACTAAAATAATATGGCCTGATACTGAGTGTAATATAATTGCCTGAGGCTGCCGCGCCTCGCTTCTATCACATATTTGTACTCATACTTCCCACGTGTATCCCGCGAGAAGAGAGAAGCATGGCGTTCTCATCGCCTCGAACATTTTCTGTGTCTTATCTTCCCCCGGTCCAAGTTTAATCAAGGAGATCCAATTCCCCGTTTGCCTGCAGGCGTCGATCTGGCCAGATTGAGTTAGGCTTATGGGAAGATAAGAGTGTTCGAATTGCGAGTGGGACATTCCATGGAAGTCTCCTATTGCTCATACCCCAAGGGGCTGGCTCAGGCTATTTATGCGATAGAATTTCGCATTTGAAGCAGATCCCGATTATCTTCGTCAGGCATCACGCTGATCCTGTCTCCGTTGTGCCGCTAGGAACTCTCTACCTCAAGAACCCCCTTATTGTCGAGAAGAGAACAATATCCTTGAGTGCCAAGGTTCGTGTCCCTCAAGGGGCCAAATAAAAAGGGCCCCCCTGTTGTTCAATTGTTCAGAAGAGAACAACTTTAGAACATTCATTGTTATTTGAGCCCGTTCGACAATAAATGTTCTTGCTCCTCTGATACGAGGAGTGGTCAATAAGTTTTGCAATTAGAATATAAAGAAAAAAGATATGAGAAAAGGTGTTTTATTATTGTTCAATATAACTACCCTCGACTTCAATGCACTTGCGCTACCTTGTACCTGAGGCTTCGAATTCCTGACAACCAGAAATCTCCTGACGGCTGTTCAATCCACTCCTGGACGGCGAGCTGGACATCTTCCTCGTCCCAAAACCGGCGTCCACGCAGTGCAGCCTTGAGCTGGCGGAATAAATAGTATTCGCTAGGGGCCAGATCTGGACTGTAGGAGGGATGGTTGAACTCCTCGAATCCGCACTCGCGCAGGGCAGCTTGTGCAACTCTGGCCTTGTGGACTTTTACGACGTTGAAGTTGATCATGGGCGTGCGGTTTCTAGAGACCCAACAGGCAGAGACCTTGGTCATGGCTAAATTGTCGTGGATGATGTAGCTAACACTTCTATGTGATATTCCAAGTTCTCACTCGATTTCTTCGACCTTCACCTGTCGATTTTTGAGGATCATCCTTTCCACACGGGCCGGCTACATTGTGCTCTTTGGTTACGTCTGACTTGCATCATGGACAGGGTTCATCTTCAAGGGACTTACGACCGTGGCGAAACTCCCTATTTCAGCAAGCAATGGTTGCATAGAAAGGAGCTGTGCTGGTGTACACTGCAACCATGAGTTCATGGATCTCTTTTGCAATCAGGCCTTCCTTGGTCAAAAGTTAGATCACTGCGTGGTGCTCAACCTTTTCCATTGTTGAAACATTTGTCACTGACGATCTACGATCAGCTACTGCTTTTTAAATAGACGAGGCAGGAGCGTGCGGCTCCAATTCCTGACTCGTCATAACTTTTCCTAACACCCCCACAAACTGCCCTCTTCCTACCTCTGTTTTGCTCTACCGATTCGCAAAACTTAATGACCGCCCCTAGTATCACATCAGTGGTAATTTAATTCACTCTTTCAACGTTATCCAAGAGAACGCTTGGTTACCTCAATAGTTCATCCAGAACATCTCTGATATCTTGTCTCAAGAATCGCTCGTACCTCCAAGCCCCACTCGATCACACTTCTTGATGTCTGTCCTTCCCCCCTCCTATGGACAACTTCCCTAAAACTCCCTCCTCCTGGGAAGGAAATCGCCAGTCGGACCGAAGCCATTCCTTCAAATCGCCATCACCTGCACGCCGACCTTATAAATACTTAAGCTACGAATTGCATTTAATTATTTAACTTTGTTGCCTACGTAACTCCGTGCTTTAACACAGATTTATTCAATCCTTTCCCTTCTTGTTTGTTTTGTGATTTAAATCCCTCCAAATCTTAATCCATCGCTTAGTCAAGTTTATCCTATGACCTTTTTATTTTATGTGCATCTCCGATTTTAATTCCCGGTCATGTATATAATTTCCTGTGTTATTTTTGTTAGTTGAATTAATAAAATTCTATTTTGTTAATGCTGGCAATATTATTTATCCTTGGGCTCCGTTCGACTTCTTAAGTATATTGAAGATAAAGAAACTCTCTCCAGGCCTATTTATTAACGTAGATAACTACTTTGCCATTTGATTTAATCCCCGTACTCGAATATAGAATAATCCCCACAAAGAATAGATATATCGTTGAGAGCCTTTTCTTACGACACTGAGAGTAGATGATTTAGAGAATCTGTTACTGTGTAGTGTCATATGAAATTTTAATAAGAATTTCTATGTGCTTCTTATCTTCATCTAGCGCCATCGTCAATTAAATATTTTGTACATTATTATCTCTTAAATCCCTCAAAAGGCCATCACCGTTCACTTTCTTTTCTCAAACCCTTGTATTCGTTCATTTTTGAGACCTAATATATCAATCAATAAAAGATTTCTTACAGATTAGATATACCACATTAACACAGTTTTCTATACTTAGATGTAACTTTTATTCGACCTTACATAAGTATTAGAACTCACTTCAAGGAAAACAACTAACAAATCTCGGCATGTATCCGTTGTGTTCATTCTCACTTGCATACATTGGAAAAACATAAAATACTTGTGCAACTCGAAGAAACCTTCCAACTTTATCGAAACAACTTTGTTCGTATAATAGCTTTAATAGTTCATGTCCAGAATTTCTTTTGTACATCTCTATCTTTTACTTAGAACTTTCAGTTCCTTGCTGAAGGGGAACTGTCAATTACATTTTGACTATTACAAATTCTTTTTCAGAAACAATAACGATGCCCGTTCACAATATATTCATTGTAGAAATATACCAAGCTGAAAGTTCGGTACTATAAAGTATTTACATTCATCATACAGGTAAATCTTTTCTCTAAATATCTGAATTACTCGATGAGGATGCCTCCCTCATCCTGAGAGTCGCAAACAGCAGAAGATTGTGGATGGCCGAAGCCGTCATGATTTAAATGAAGAAACCGGCAATTAACGTACAACTTCAGCCGGAAACCATACTTCCGACATCTCGGCGTCTCGGAATTGACCACCGTTAAAAGAATCATGGTTTGAAACTTTCATTTTCATTTGCCTCCTTTGCTAGAGAACTAGATCCTAGCGACAAAGATGCGTAAGAATAAAGAATGTCATTCGCGGATGTTTTTTTCTCGCCTCGAAGCCTCCGTTACAATACTTGTAAAAAAATGTAAGAAAATACAAGTTCAAATTAATAACGCTGCCAAAGCTGTGAACTTCACTAGTATATATATATATATATATATATATATATATATATATATATATATGCATATAGGTGAAGAAAAGGTTTCAAGAATAACTTAAAAATAAAAAACAATTTTGTGTGGAGTACCACTCCTCTACCAAGCGCTTCATATTCATATAACCATAGATAATTAATCTGCGGAGGGTTATGAAAATAAATAAATTAAAAAACGCCATCGCGTACTCTGTTTGCCATAAGTTGGGAACTGACGGTTGAATTTAAAGACTTAGTAGAGGGAAACAAATAGATTCGTCGATAATGAAATTGGGCTTTTCCTTTTTGATCTAGGGAATATTAGCAGCATCATTCTATTCATATATTAATGGATCATAACGAAATTTAAGACAGTATTTTTCTTTAAGAAATCGACTTAGTTGAGGAAAAATAATGAATTTAATGAATTGAAAGTAAGTTGGTTGGAAAAATTTAGCAATTTCCAGATCGTTTTAAACATCGAAACACAAACCATTATTATGTTTGATATTATAATAGTATTAAAAGAAATTAGAGTTTAGGAGTTTTATTTTATCTACGTTTGAGAGTTTGATGTGATCCTCTTACTTGAATTTATGTGAGCAACCCCAGACCACCAATAGGAAGTTATTTAGAAAAGCGTGACATGCATGGGCAAAATATAGGGCTTTTAGATGTAGGATCCTAATGCCAAAATTTGGTCAAAGGTAACTGAGGTATTGTATGGATGAAAATGAGTCGAATATTTTCTGTTTTTTTATCGAAATTCACTCCTGAAATGGAACAGATCAGCAATGAAAAAACAACCAATGATTTTCTTGGAGAGCACAACAGTCATGGTTTGTTTTGAAGAAAGACGGCGCCAGCAAGCCAACCTAGCCAGCAGCAAATCACCCACGCGATGTTGATCAACAGAGGTTAAATATGATCTCGCTGGGGAGTTTACCCGGCCGTTTAATATCAAATCCTTTTCGTCAATATATTTTTGGGATTAAAGTTGCTCAAATAACTTATTCATCCATCAACAGTTCTTAATTAACAATTCAACGATGTTTCGATGCTAGGTATGTTACTAGTTCTTTCCTTTGCTCCACCTCTGATTCTGGGTTCCTTTTTGTAAGAAACTGAGATGACACTTGTTTACACCAATTGATCACACGATCATTTCATGAACATTCCAGTGAAATAAACTTAATCATTTATAGCGCTCTTTTAAAACCTGAGATTTTTATCGTTCTTTATTGTAGCCACATATTTATGTTCATATTTGAGTTTCATTATCTGAGGACATTGAAACTAATAAAAGGATTTGTGTCAATTATTCGTTAATCCTGCATATATATTTTGTTGTCTGTAATAATACGAAAAAAATCAAATAATATTTTCATCTCAGAAAGAGTAATTATAATATACGTTGATTTGTTGTTTTAAGCAACAGCTCTCTCAAACCCGTTTGAACCACTTCACATGGTAAATCTTTTCTTCCAACCTCTGTCACTCTTTGACTTTTATTTACTTTAAAAGCCCACTTAATTCGTTTATATTTTTTTTTTAAATTTACATAGTGTCATACGAATAATACACCTTTTTATATGCGACGCTCATGAGGGCATTTTGACCCTTCTTGGCACATCTAAATTTAAAGTATTTATGTTTCCTTATATATGATAGAATCAGATGTTAAAATTTATCTTCTCTGTTATCTCGTACAGGCATATTTCAATGTGATAGGACATGAACCACAAAAGGGGCCAGCTCAGTTTTGTTTCAGAATCCATACAAAGTAGAGCTCATGGATTTTGTGTGTGCTTAATTGCAGTGTATTTGGTAAAAAAAATATCATTTATCATAATGTTACGATGTTCTAAACTTTGTGACAGTTAACATTTGTCTAAAGTTACTGGCGTTGCATCTATATATTTTACATATACACTCGACTAATATATACCCATGTGTATACTTTGAGAAAGCAGGGCGAATGTTGGAAAACAGAAAGGGAAAATTTAAGACGATTCAACGGTAAAACGAGTAAGTACTCATACAAGTGACTTAAAATCAGAAAATAATCAACAAATAGCTTGTGACGGGACCGTATGAGAATGCGCCAGCTACAATAATGTTACACAAGGTAGGCATCCTCACCACAATGTACTGAAAGAAATACCAGGCTCAACACCACATGCCAAGAGAAACATCGATGGTGATAGTGTTGCATCGGCTTGGAAGCTCTTTATTGATGATTCTATGCTCCTTCACATAAAGAAATGTACCGAAGCGGAAGCTGAACGAGATCTTCAGAACAAAACTTGGTTCCTCTCACTTTCTGAACTACATGCCTTTATTTCAATTTTATATGCACGCGGATCTAGCAGCTCACGAAATATCGATCTTCTCTCTCTATAGTCTGAACCCTGGGGCCTCCCATTTTGCCGACAAACCATGGCTCGTAATCGCTGCTGTGAAATTAGGAGATATCTTAAATTTAATTATAAATCAACAAGATTGCCACGCTGGCAGATGGATAGATTTTCGATTTTATCTGAAACATGGAATAAATTAATAAAAAATTGCTCCATGTGTTATAAGCCATCTTCCAATATAACGAGCGATGACCAACTTTCCCAAGCAAAGCTAGATGGTCATTTACACAGTTCATGTCATCAAAACCAGACAAATATGGGCAAATATCTTGCTGTTGACAGTGAATCAAAGTACATGCTAAATAGCTTCCCATATTTAGGCAAGGATGAATTTCGTCCCGAAAACATACGTGTTTCGTAGTACTTCGTATTAAATCTCTTAGAGGAATATCTAAATACTGGAAGAAATGTAACTCTTGATAATTTCTTTACATCCTTGAATTTAGCAAGGACGCTTAAGAACAAAGGTACTAACTAGCCTTGTGGGAACAATGAACAGGGCGAGATGAGAAATTCAAGATTTAATGAATAATAACCACTGGCCCCTATATGACACATGAGTTCTAAAAAATGGTGATATATCTCTTACATTATATCTGGGAAAGAAAAACAAAAGTTTTCTGCTAATGAGTAGTTTCCATACGAGTGTAAGAATTGAGATCAATTAGAAGAAAACACCTGAAATAGTTTCTTATTACAATAAGACTAAATGTGGCGTAGACGTTCTAGATCAAATGGCGAGAAAATATTCAGTCAAGGCATCGTTAAGGCGGTGGTCAATCCACACTTTTTACAACGTTCTTGATATGACATGTATCAAAGCTATAATAACTTAGTGAAAGGATTTCACAGAAGAAGAAGTTTATGTAAAAGCTGGCTGAAGAACTAACGTAGGTTTATGTAAAAATAAACGATCTACAAAGCAGCCCTCAGATTATAGCTAATGTTTATGATTTAGAGGAAGTAGAGACTGCCGGTAATTGTGGCCGCAAGTGTGACGTTCGTGAACAATGTAAGGAGAATACGACTAAATTAAGGTGCACAAAAGGCAAATTTAAATCTCTAAGTTGTTTTCTTATTTATGTTATTCAGAAAACAAAATTTATTTTGATAAAAAATTATTTATTTCTTTTTTTAAATCAAATAAACATATACTTAATTAAATTATGAATAATTATTTGAAAAACTTAACAGAGGGTGATTTTGAACCCCATGGGCGTTTAAGGAAAAGAAATTCAGTGGGTCTTCTATTGTTAACAAACTTCAAGTCGCTTTAGAATTAAGTGAGCATTATTAAAATTCTTTGCTACTTAAATGATCATATATTGATGGCTTCTTTAGTAACATAAAAGATTCTAAGACATTATTACTGTTGAGAGAGAAGTTAGACATCACAATTTATATATATATATATATATATATATATATATATATATATATATATATATAATATAATATATATATATATATATATATATATATATATATATATATATATATATGACAGAAAGCGAAATTTGCTATCCTGATAAACTCTTTGGAATTCCTAAAAGTTACGTAACAATTTTTATAAGAAAAGAGTGGCAAAAGTTTTCCACTACGATCCATATCTCTTGCGCCCTGGACTATGGCAGATGCTATTAATTCTTGAAGAAGTTATCTCCCTTGTATATCCTTGAAATTGTTGACAATTTTGCTTCCTCTTATTAAATCTTTGATGGAATGTAAAAATGTTCTGAAAGTTCTCTTAAATGATGTTTAAATATAAGGACTTAGTATGTTTTTTTTAATATTCTGATCGTTGCTAATGATTTTTTAATTTAATAGTTTGTGTTTCCACGCACGAGGTTTGCATCATCGTAAGATTTTTTTAAAAAACTAGTTATGTCTAAACCTGTTGTCAATTTACCGTTAATCATTTGTATATTTGGTTTTATATAATTCACTCTTAGTAGTATCCTCTCTTTTCGCAACATACGATAACATCAAGTATCATATAAAAATATCCTCAAAGATTATTATTGACAAAAAGATATCCCCTACACGAAAAATGTGATGGGGCCACTTTGCCCTCACTTCAATTAAGAAGGAATGTGTGGACGTGGGAGTGAAGTAGGAAGATATGGGATACATATTGTGCATTACAATTTCCCCTTATTTTATCAATTTCAGACTATTTTGATATTCAAGTTAACGACTAGGTTTGTCTTAAATTCTAGCACAGTATATAACTATTTTAATATAATACCTGACAACGAATGCCGCTTGTACCTACATGACATTATCTGATCGAGTTCTGCCACCAAAACAGCGAGTATGATTTAATTCGTGGAGTTCCTCATTCCCTGATTAACAACAGACTTAAAACTACCTCCTGATTGCTTTCGCTCAGTACTGAGAATCAAATCTAGGAAGAGGTAAAAATGTGGTGTTTGTAAGGGAAAGAGTATCAAGTTTCTAAGATAATTGAAGTAGTAACCATTTGGAGATTTTTGTAAGTTTGTGAAAATTATTGTTTTGCCATTCATGTGAATTTTAGTGGATAAATAACTTTCCCTTTGATCATCTCGAAGAAGATCCTCATTCAAGAAAATAACAGGAAATTACTTATATTTTTCTTTTACTTATTTTATTATTCTTCCTTAGCTCAAGTTAAATATGTAATTTTAATTTCCTTTACGTTCTATAGAGGATGTTCGGGGTAGATTTGACGATGTATAAAGTCTTCTTTTATCAGGAACATTTTGATCGTTCGTTGTTTTAATGGCATTGGATAGAATACAGAGTAAAGTTTTAGTAGAAAAAAGTCTAGTAAAATGAAGTAATGTAAGCAATATAATTATTGAAGAGTTACCTGCATCATCATGATTCACACAGAGTTTCAAATCCCGAAATCATATCTGGTGTTCAATGATCTGTTAACACTGTAAAGGCTGTAGAACGAGAAATGGTCATCTTAAACCCAGGTTCCCCAACACTAGGGTGGCCAAGCATTTTTCTGGGTTCCTCAAACACTCATAAAAAAATGAATTCCCTATTAGGAGCTGTTTTTAGCATATGCTATGCTTCTATGTTGGCATAATTATAGAGTATGTTACTGCTGATTATGCCTCAAAATGTTTTCCTGGGTATTATAATTATAACGCAAATGATCTAACCACCAAAACTCTCTCAATACATTTATAATCAACTTTGCTGTCTTCATAAATCTACTCGTGTATATATTTATATATAGAAAATTCTAATAATGTATGTTTATTACTGGTGTCTCTTGGTGTCGTACTGTTTTGGTTCACCCCCTTCTTTTTATTTGTCCCTTTCCCCCGTATTCTTTTCTTTTCGTCGTCCTCTTTACTCCTCCCCTTCCTTTCCCTTTGTCCCGACTCCCTTCCCATCTTTCCATGCCCCCTCTTCTTTCTATAGCTCTACTACTTTTTTTATTCTTATTACCCTGCTTTTTTTTACTTGCTCTCATTCTTTCTCTTTACTCTTCCTCCTTCTCTTCCTTTGTTCACTTCTCATTTGCTTTCTTTGCTCCTCCCCCTCCTTTCCTCGCCCTCCTCCATTCCTCTTTCCTTTGCCCTTTCCCTCTTTTTCCCCTCAGAGTGGATGGTACAAAATTACATCTTTTCTTTGCATTTTTAGCTGCCATCAAAAGAAAAAGCAAAAATAGACTGCAGCCTGAACAGGATTTAAGAGTAGCACTCTCTACGATTGAGCCATAAATGGACAAACTTACCAGTAATATCCAGCTTCAATGCTCCCATTAAAATCAGTTATCAGTTGATAAAAAACAGTTTTATCTTCAGTTTGTCTTTGTGTAATGTAACACAAATCTTCTGATGAAGGTTTTCATAGTAGAGTGAATTAATTTTATTCATGTTCATTTATGTATTTTCTTCAGCCTTACAGCATCTTTTACCAGAAAACTATGATTCGTCTTTGCTTTTACAGCCTGTACACCACAGTAAATAATAGGCGAACATGCAACACATACATTATATAGTTGTATACACTGAATAAAACCAGTAAGGTCGTGCTTATGGCTGGTGGACCATAATTGGGATCACCTGCTTAAAAGGTTGTGAACCAGTTTCTTAAACGGAGAATTCGAAGGCTTAGCCATCGGAGAGAAACATCAAGCTTATTAACTCCGTCCTCATACGAAAAATCATCCGTCAACTATAGCAAGGGGTAATGGAAGAGTCGAGAAGGAGAAATAACTAGGGCCAAAGCCAAGGAGAACTGCCTCACGTATGCAAAGAAGCTACTTGAGCCGGTTACGATCTGTTTGTTCCCAGAAGAAAAAAACTTATCCGGTTTTTCAACACCCAGAATAACAGACGGTTTGCTTATAATCCATACAACATTCCACTTATAATAAAGATAAAGTTCCACAAAACTAATGGGCTGTTGTTGTCTCCAGTGAGGGTGACGCTATGCCTCCACATATATTTGACCAGGGTCTTAGGCTTAATTTAGATACGGCAATGTGGAGCTACCCGATATTGTGCTCATAACGTAGCTAGAAAGGGTTGATGCTGAAAGGCCATAAGTAGGGAAAGAATCTAAAGTGGTTGTCGGAGAATTTTAAAGACTGCACCAGCAGCAATTTTATGCCCTCTAGATCCCCCGATTGTAATTCCATGGAATATTATATAGGGGTGAGGTTTAGAAAAACACCAACCGCTCTGCCTGCAACCTCAAAGACTAGATGATGGACAATATTAAGGAGGTATTCTAAGATCTTCCCATTGATATTTTTTAAATTTTGAAAATAAATATACTTTTGGTTGATAGTGCTCCGTGTTTTCTTTTATGCAAACAGTCGAATTTATCCCAAACACCCTCTACTTTAGGGTAAAGAAGCATTATTATATGCAAGGATAGTTTAATGCTTTCGCTCATGGGTGCCAACTACTCATAGCTGCCATTGTTGCTTATCATCCAGCTTTTTCCCAACATTTCGAAACTGTTGATACAGGCTAGGTAGTCCTGGCGTTTTCGTCATGGATTTCTTCAAATGTATTGACAGCTACCTCGAATTATTCCATTAGACTTTCCTCCGCTCTAATAAATACTTTTATAACGTATTAATATTCGAACTAATATATTTAATATGATGCCCACAAAATCCTTTTCCTCTTAAACCCTCTTTTTCATTGAGTTGTTATTCAAGATCATTACGGGTTAAAGTGATTAATACTTTAAGGATTGAAGTTTTGAAACCCAATCACAATATACATTTATTATTAGTAAGGCAAATTAGTAATAATGATATCAATTATTACTTAAATACTACTGTCAGTTTTAATGATTAGTTTAGTGTCTCTATTGAAATTTACACTTGTGATACTGAGTATTTGTAAGGATTTAAATGTTGTCTTACTTAAAGTTTTCAGTTAGCGTATGGCGCCAAAAAGTTTTCACCCAACTTTTGAAGTAAATTGCTCCGTAGCTATTGAGTTGGAATTTATATCTATTTTTGTGTTGTCAAGAGCAAATAGGGAACAGAATTATGTTAGATTTCTGTTTGGTTAAGCGTAATACCTTGGCTAGTTACATTAGTTTCCACTCCTTGTAAGCTCTACTGTTTGTGAAGTTGCATGTGTTTGATTTACATCTCGGAGTGTTGTTGTATGTTTAACTAGATTGAGCAGTATAATTCAATATTATATTATACCTTGGTTTGCAGAATGATTAAAGTTACGAATTCCTTTATCAACACCTACCTTTCTTGTGTAATTAATCGTCATTAATGCATTAAATTCCGTGATAATTTTCCATGCGTTATGTGTTTCATTTACTTTATTGAGTTTTTAGGTATCAGATTAAATATTTTCCTTAGGAATATCAGCAAACCGAATAATTCCCTCGTGGAAACGTCTTTGAAATATCAATACACAACTGCCCTCTTTTATTTACTGTTTGGCAAAGCAACAAACATGTATGTAAAGATATTTCTACATTGTCCTTCAAATGACTTTTTTAATTTATCAAATGATGTAAATCTCCTCATTTATAAATCATTTATCAAATGCCCACGTAATACCTCAATTTATCTTAAATTAGGGGAACAAGGTGGATAATCGATACTCTCTTTCCAACTGCTCCCCCAATTCTAAAGGTTTCATCAATGAGATTTTGCATTATTATGGAAATGATTATGTGCTACATGTCTGAAAGCAAATTTCATAATTTCCGTATGACAGATCTGAATTGCAGGAAAACTTTTTTCCTGAGGCAAATGCAGAGGTTGCTATGAACAGTAACTATAATAGTGAAAAGGAAGACTTTACTATGTCGCTCCATATTAATGTATGGATTTTTTTTGTACCATTATGCGCAATTAGGACAATTTTATTTTGCGTGGAGTTGCTGATAAACAATTAGATTCGAACAACTGTCGAAATTTCATCATGACCAATCGGTTTGGAATACGTTTGACCTAGGAATTAAAATTTGTTTCTATCCAATATAAAAAATGGTTGAGACTATGTTAATAATTCATTCATGAAACGCTGGTTGCTTCAAAAATAAATAGGGAAATATTTTTTCTAGGGTTTTTATTTAAAGGAGGGGTTATCTTGCTTAAACTTTACAATGTAGTGAACTGAAAACGCATGAAAGCACTTAGTTCATTTGCGCAATCTTATTCTATAATATTCATACTTTCCCCACAGCAATGGCTTAATTTCTTAACTATCAAATTTATTTATGTATCTATTATATATATATATATATATATATATATATATATATATATATATATATATATACATATATATATATATATATATATATATATATATATATATATATATATATATATATTTCGAAATTCTATTATATAGAGGGCAAAGTTCATAAAATCGTCTAAAATTCTTTAATTATATCCTGTACGATATCGAACACCGATTGTGATGTTTCGTTACGGGAGAACACTAACCAATCAGAGATCAACATTCGCACATTCTATGGTTTCTCAGTTACCTTAATTTGTGTTCAACAAGGTCTGGAAATTTGTAAAAACATAAATGCGCAGAATACTTTAAAATATTATGTCCCTAATAGGGATTGATGCCCCAACAATATGGACCAGATGGCAATGGCAGCTGATGAATTATATAATAAACCTTATGTAAACAGGAGAGCTGTTCTTATTTACCATACTCAAATACTTAATGCTCCTATATTGCAGATGTGTACCGATGGATTTTTACGACGACTGAAGTATCCTTCCCCGTTTGTAGCGCCTTCACTGCCGTAAATTACTGCCGCGATTGATAGGATTGAAAATCAAACGCTTGAGCTGAAACTGCATCAAGTAACATAACGAGAGCACAGTATAAGCAGGTAAAGTGTAGTGGAAGGCTTCGATTATTCTCTCAAAAGCGAAACCAAGGTGTGCATTCAAGCATAAAAGATCAGGCGCAGAATTAATTTTCTCATCTGTTTTCGTTTATCTTCACCATCCTAAATATCAGCATTATAAATCAAATGGTCTGTGCAGATACCGTTAGTAATATAGTGGTAACGCTATCGATGGTACACAGCTTTTCCAACATTATCACTCATTCTATTCTCATTCACCCTCTATTGCTTGCTTTTCTCAGTTTTGTCATTCTTATCATGTTTCTTCTGTCACTTACCGAAAAACGTCAAATTGGTACCGCTACCAAAACAAATATGGGGCACTAGCCGTGAAATGCTTACAACTATCCATATTTTTAAACCAGTGATTCCGTCATCAAAACATAATGAACTATTTTTCTCTGCTCACCCTCTATTCACTCTTCCTATACCGATGCTCCAAATCCTTCAAATCCTTTACAAATAATTTAAACTAAAATAGCAAGTGGTATTAGGTCCTACCTTTTCTTCCTACTCTTCTTCTATTCACGTAGGTCTTATTTGATTTTTCGTACCTGGGTGACACTGGTGCTGAATGCACTGTCATCCCGGCGTCTCATATAACTAAAGCTTGTTCTCCCCCTGGTTTATTCCTTAAAGCCGCATATTCCTTGCCTACAAAGAGCTATGGAAGGCGTAACCTTCCAGTTTTATTCAAACTCGAATTTTTCCCTTAATTTTCATTGGTGCCGAGGTAGATTGTACGATACTGTGTCTAAATAATCTTTCCGACCATATATTCTTGGTTGACTCTCGCAATCGCAAACTTATATAACGTACAACTCTTTAACTGTCTTAAATTCTGTTTTCCCTTCAATAATTTATCTTCTTTTTGCCCCTTTAACTCCAGACAAGCAACAGTTCCAGCGCTTAATGCACGAGGTCCTTGGTCTTACCCTTCAACCTTCAAAGGATAGACCTATTTAAACCACAACCTGGTTCATCGAATTGAGACGAGCGGAAGTCCTATAATCTCACATACGAGAAGATGAGACTCAGATAGACTTTGGGTGATGAAACAGGAGTTTATTTTCCTAATTGTTTCCTGCATTACCTATCCTTCGCCGTCCACTTTAACCTGTCCACTTCACGTTGTACCGAAGTCTACACCTGGTGTATTTCGAGCTATAGGGGATTACAAACGTATGAATGCACAGACTCTACGCGATTCTCAGCCATTACCATAACTCTCTGGACATAATTATGCATTTTCGGATGTTCTATGTTTTTTCGATTTGATCTTGTCCGTGCCCTCAAGAAGATCCCTATTTACCCAGATTATCTCAAAAAACAGCTATCACCACGCATTTTGCATTATTTGATGTGCTTAATATGTATTATAGTTTATGTAATAAGGATTAGACCTACAAAAGTTTCATGGATCAGTTCGGAGTCAGCTTCATTTCGTCTTCCACCATATATACAACTTCCTGATAACGTCTTCATCTACCCATGAAGGTTGGTAGCTCTTAAAAATAACTTGATCATTCTCTAAATCTTTACCTACTTGTGAACAGAGGTACACTACTTTCTCCAATTAACTGATAGCTATGTACTTCGCACTCTGCCCCTTCGATCAATATTTGGAAGGTTGTGATTTTACTGTTCTCACTGACCATAAGCAAGTGCTTAGTGAACTTTCCGCTCGTAATCAGTCTTGCGTGCACACTGCAGTTAATTCTAGTCATATCTACTTGGTTCTGCAATTATCAAACAATATTTGCTTGGTGCTTTTAATTTCAGTGACTTAAGCCTTTTAAGGCAGTCGTTAGATAGGCCTATTGAAAAAAAAGCTATTTTCTTGGTTAATAAACACGTCAAAAAGGACGCGCTTTCACATATTTCCGTGATCTCAGTCATGCAAATCTCCCAAACTTCGCCCAACGATCATTCGACGATAGCGTTGGCAAAGTAAAAGGATGAAGACCAGCAAACACTGCTTCATTCTTTTCATTTGTCGTTTATGAGATCGAATTTCCAGACAGTCCTCTCAAAGGCACCTCGTAGCGATTTTTCATTACCTGGCTGTCCATTCCTCCTAATCTTTTAGCTTACAGTCGAAATATTTTCAACCAAACTCACTCTTTTTTCGAACCTGGTATTATAGAAAAACGCAAGCTCACCACACAAAGATTTCATTAGTTAGGTATGAATCCCGCCTTGCCCAAATTGACTGGTTTATGTTTGCCTTACTAACGTGCCAAACCTTTTTGTCACACAAAGCTTCTTCTGGCTTCTTTCCTCTACCCTAGTCATGATTTGAACGCGTTATCTTCGATCGTGTAGGTCGTTTTCCTTATTCTTGGGGATAAAATTTTCTTCTCACCACTATCGACCATTTTTCTAGGCGTGATCTCAGTCATGCAAATCTCCCAAACTTCGCCCAACGATCATTCGACGATAGCGTTGGCAAAGTAAAAGGATGAAGACCAGCAAACACTGCTTCATTCTTTTCCTTTGTCGTTTGTGAGATTGAATTTCCAGACAGTCCTCTTAAAGGCACCTCGTAGCGATTTTTCATTACCTGGCTGTCCATTCCTTCTAATATTTTAGCTTACAGTCGAAATATTTTCAACCAAACTCACTCTCTTTTCGAACCTGGTATTATAGAAAAACGCAAGCTCACCACACAAAGATTCCATTAGTTAGGTATGAATCCCGCCTTGCCCAAATTGACTAGTTCATGTTTGCCTTATTAACATGCCAGAGCTTTTTGTCACACAAAGCTTCTTCTGGCTTCTTTCCTCTACCCTAGTCATGATTTGAACGCGTTATCTTCGATCGTGTAGGTCTTTTTCCTTATTCTTGGGGATACAATTTTCTTCTCACCACTATCGACCATTTTTCTAGGCTGCAAGAACTGGTCACTATTCCAGACATCCGATCATCCACTGTCGCCCAAACTTTCGTCTTCGCATAGTTTGCTTGTTTTGGTGTTCGATCCACCAATGTGATGTACTCACCACAGTACTTGGCTCTTTTAGGATCCTAACCACTTGCTACTATCATCAGCACACCGCTGCCTTTAAACGTCTTCCCTTGACTATAAAAGCAAGTTTACGATTCAAAGATCTAAATATCACTTGGATGGAGAAGCTGCCTTTGATTCTTGTGAGTATTCGTTCATCCTAGACAGAGGATCTGGCCTGCTCTGCAGCAGGACATGTCTATAGTCATTTCTTTACTATTAAAGACCAATCTCTACTTTCCGATTTTGATCCTGCTTCAGACTTACACAATTTGCAAAGGACGATGACAGAAATTAGGCCTAACTCTCCAAGATTGCCTGCTAAGCTAAAACTTTTGTACCAATAGCGATGATAAATTGTTTCCATTTTTTTTGCTCATCATGACTCAAGTCACTCTTCATTGCAACCCTTTTATGATTGACCCTTTTTTCTCACCTATAAGGATGACAAAATTCGTTGTACAACAGCTTGACAGCAAGCAGGATACTCACACTCTAGATCACCTTAAACACGCCTTTATCGATGATGAATGAAACTTTTAGGACGTTAAACTCAATAACAGCTTAAAAAGAACCATTAATTTTAAATACAAGTATATGTAAGAGACTCACCTAATGGAGTTAACCTAGTATTCTTTAAAACTAACTACAATGTTGTGAAATCCATAAAAATAGATCAATGATGAATTTTTATGCAAGATGCTCTGAATATTTGCATTCGTTATTTCATACCATATGTTTTAAACTCTTGATGGTGAAAAATGTCAATTATTTCGAATTAAACTTAAATGCAAAGTTAACCTTGCAACGACATGAAATTAACTTTGTACAAAGACGACTAGGTATGTTGATGTCAACCGAGTATTCATTACATAGGAATCATGGGAGAATCATGTACGACAGGTAGGACTACGTTCATCTTCTAAGATAGAACCATGCAAGAAATTTATTATTATTTCTTATTGCCTTTCTATTTTCTGATATTTAATTTGATTGGGATTCTTTTTTTACTAGATCAAATTGTGCTTTCGTTTAAGTATATACATAATGTAATTTTTTACACTGCTTCGATAACCTTTGGCCATAAAATCCAAGAGTCTAAGCAGGTTTTACATCTGTCCTTCTCAGATCGTTTCAATACTGTTGTTGGCAGGAAAATACTAGCGAAACAAGTCTCGGTCCTCTAATATTAAATTGACTAAAAGAATGTCCGTTCCTGCAAAATTATAACGCTCGTGAATGAATTAACGTTACATATTCAGGGTTATTGAAAGGCGAGACAACTTAATGTTTTCGAAATTGTCCTATAGTGAATATTTTGCTGTAAAACAATTTAGGAGAAGTCACTTGAAAAGGATGCGCTTCATTAGAGAACGAAAAATTTTTTAGGATAATTCCTGCACTTTTCTGGTTTAAGCGCTTATATTATTTTCCTTAAAGAGTCCTCTGTCTAATTTTCCATACCAATTAGAGAGAAGACGGAGATTACAATATGTTCCCTCCTTCTTTGTGCCCTTAGTAATAATTTCTCTAATTATACAAGAATAAACTTTCTTTGTTCACTTATATAATATACCCCATCAATTTGAATAATCTCTCTTTCTCTATATAAATATATATATATATATATATATATAAACACCTTAAACTTCTACTAAACTAAATTTCTTGTAGAAAAAATCGAAAATATACACCTATAATTGAAAAGTTGCGACCATTAAGTAGTTTCCCTTAACACTATTTTAGTCGAAAAGAAAATAGATGAATATCATTTGGCGAGTGGGAAATTTCTGCGACCTCTGACCCAACCAGTTGGTCACTTATCTGCCATATTTAAGCCTGACTATGAAATGGCTTGACTGACAACAGTCTGCAAGAATAGGAAGTGATCAAACAGAAAGGATCCGAATAAAAAGGTAATGAAGTGGAATAGTAAACAAATGTTTGCTAAAGCTCATCGTATATGGGAGAGCTTACGAAGAACAGAGTATTATGGAAAATTTACTTGTTTTTTTTCCTAATAAAATTCTTGGAGAATATGATAAAGATTATGTGTCAATGTTTATATAAATTATAACCTTATTTCAAGGAATATGAATTAAGCTGACAACAATACTGTGGGAATGCAAGTAGAAAATTGAAAATGATTTATGCTTCCGTGGTTTTTAGAGATTCATTGTGTATTATTGGAGAAAGATAACATGTAGGCAAAATGTAGACGTATATAGCGCTATAATCCTTATAATAAAAAGGTGAGTAAATTAATACGCTTGCAATTTTTATAATAGGTTATAGCAGAGAGCAACATATATTAGCATAGGGCAGCATACTGGAGGCGAGAAGGGGTAGAGCAATAATATATCTGTCTACCATATGCCTTTTTGGAACTAGAATGCGTCTTATTTTCATTCCCGCATAGTTCATGGTATCATGTGCTCTAATAATATGATGTTCTATTCATCTAATTTAAATTTTGAGATACTTAGTGTGCCTACTCTTATGGATACTTTACCGTATCGTCCTCGCAAGTTGTTGTTAGGCACAGATTAGACAAATATATATCAACTGATATATTTATTACCACCTACACTCCATGGTCCAACCAGAGCAGGTTCTTTTGCAGCTATATATCTCTCACTTATTTTTATTTCTTATATCTTGCAGCTTTTTATGGCTCTCATCTGGCAAACATTCTCCAGCAAAGACTCCATTTGGAGTGCGTTTAAACTTTAAAATATTTTAAACCAATATCCCCATTTTACATAAAACTGAGACATCTTATTGATTTTTTGTAGTTCTTATAACCATTTAATTCCATTCGTTAATCAATGTTATCTTTAAAATTTATATAATGTTTGAGAGGAAATTAAAATGGCTTGAATTTGATGTACAGTTCTTGTTACTGCTTCGCCAACCTGCTTATCTGGATGAGAGCAATCCTTGTCAACAGCTTCTCTGGATAAGAGTTTTCCTCACCAAATTGCTACTCGGATGAGAACCTTCTTTGAGCAATTGAAAAATGCTAGACTTTGGACAGAGCTTTCTCGCACTGAGGGCAGTGGTATTAATTAATTAAGGATAGCCACTTAGCCAAGATATAAAAAGTTAATTCCAACACATTGGGTTATAAATAATTTACTGAGAATCTTAAATAATTATTAGCATCGGATTTAATTAGTGGTATCACAATGTGCAGGAATGGTCTCGAAGGAATACCGTAAAAGGAAGCCCTCTCGGAAATACCCCTCTATTCTTTCAAGACCACGTGCGCCAGCGTGAGAGTTATAGAAAGTTAGAGGAAGACTAGGGTCCTCGCTTAATCACCACAGAGCTGTGTTTTCTTTCGAACGCCATATGTCCCCCCCTCCCCTACCATAACGCCTTACCCAGCCACATTAACCCTATCCACATATTGCAAGGCCAGTTTCCTCAACTGGAACGACGCGTTATAATGAAAAGTGTTTGCTTAAAGTGGCGCTAAGAATCCCCTAAGGACAATAAGGCCCGGAGGCGTCTATCGGAGCAGCCACCAGGGTATTAAACCCGAAGCTCAGCATCTCTCGAGTAGAATAAAAGCACGCCATCCACTCCGTTCAGACTTCCGTCCGTTTTCCGTAAACCCTTGTAACCCGTCGTCGCACTTCTTCGAAAATCTCGCCAGCATATCTACCTGCGTTAAGCTTTGGTCTTTGTTCAGAGAGAAACTATCGAGCCCCTTTCTTCCCGGAGAGCTGTGTGGCCCTCTTATCTTCCTCATCACTTCAAGATTCCGATTCTTTTAAAACTGGGACTCCCTGCCGATCTGCAGAATCATCTCGAGTTGAGACTACGTCTCTCTGGAGCAGAGAAAATTTCCTTCTTCATCACGAAGTAATCCAACCCCATCTTCGAGTTCTCCTCGTCAGGTCTCCCTGAAGTATCTTTTTAAAGACCTGTGCACTTGTCTTCCACCCCTCCATCCAATTCGCCCGCGCTTGAAGGCAATGCGATCTTAATTCATTTAACTACCATAAGTAATTTGTTACCCTTTTATATATATATATATATATATATATATATATATATATATATAAATATATATTGCACCCTTTTATTATATATATATTAAAATTATATCTTGGGGTATTGTCTTTATCTATCCTTTGAACTGCAACTTGGCAAGCCTTTAGTCAAAAAACCTGCTCAACCATAAATCGTGCGCACTCTTTATTTATCCAAAGATTAGTTGAAAAGTTGTTTACTTTATTTCCTTTCTCAATATATGCAGTCAGCGTGTTAATAACACAAGACAACTTTTGAAAAAAAAATTAGCCTTAAACATTAAGGAATTAACGAACAAAATATTAATAAAGACACTTTGTCAAATAAATTAATATGAGTGAATCCTAATGCAACATAGAATATGTTCTAACAAACCACCATATACAGGGTGCAGCAGAACCGATTAAGCAATTTAAAGAAGTTATAAAAAAGTAAGGGGGGTAGATAGAGAAGAAATGTTATTATATTCGAGGTTAGCAGTATATACTCGTACCGTTTATAATCCCTAGGTTCTGAAGATAATGTCATGAAGATGGCGGCCGTTAACAACAACACACTGTTGGAGTCGATCTCTGAAGTTTCGTACAGCATGTTCACACATACTAAGGGGTATGGCGTTAATTTCTTTAATAATCCGCTCTTTCAGCTGTGGTAGTGTGTCAGCGCGACGTATAAACACCTTTTCTTTCTGAAATTTCCAAAGAAAGAAGTCACAAATGCTCAAATCAGGTGACCGCGCAAGCCGTCCTAAATTACCCTTCAGAGACACCAGATGTCCGGAAAATACTCGTCTCAAAACTTTGAGTGAATTTCGGGCTGTGTTAGCTGTAGTCCCATAATGCTTGAACTACATGTCCCCCAATCCCTCATCTTCAATAATCTCCTCCTTTCTGGGGTGCATAAAATTGTTCAACATTGAGACATAACGTTCAAAATTCACGGTCACGGTCATTCCTTTCTCTTCAAAGAAGTGCGAGTGAAACCACGCGCACCACCCTCATCCCTCCTCCCCCTGAGCATTCACTCCTCAAAACTGCTCAATGGGTTCTGCCGCTCCCTGTATAAGAGAAAATAGTATACGGACATATTTCGTTTTTTAAATGCCTTGTTTATATTTGCCTTTGATGCAACAACTTATTTTTGTAATTGCAAATCGGCGTCCAGCAGCCAGCCAATATTAATTTAGAAATCTTTCACTTTTATATGATTAGAAAAAGATGAAATTAGAAGTGTCAAGGCAAACAAACTAAATTCGCATTGTTGATCAGATAGAAGAATATTCACTGCAAGTTATTAAGAGCACTTCACTTTACTATGCATATAATTCAGTTTATTTACAATATATCGATTGCATTTCTAGTAAAAATGCAAAAAACTAGCAAAAGGTACCAATTCATGATGATAGAAACGACAAGTTAAGAAAGTAGAAATCTTATACAAAGTTTAGAAGAAAGATTGAGTCACTAACAGCTGCCCAAAGCCACGAATTTCCATTCAGATATTCCATAAGATTCTTTGTGACTAATGAATTGGCAAAAGTCTTGGCAAACCAATGGCGATTCTTTTGCAGCCCGATTAATGGAAAGCCTGATGTGCTTTGTTAAAATTTCTTTCTTTATTAGCTAATTGTTTAAAAGAAATCGAAAAATTCAGTTTTTTTAAATATTTGGATTCGGACTGAGGTGTAATATAATTTAAAATTACCTTAAACGGTTGCAAAAGATTTTAAATGCTGTAAAAATTGCTTTGCAAGCTTAATAGTTTTATGTTGATTTAGATAACTTCTCTTCTCTCTTTCTCTCTCTCTATCTATCTCTCTCATTATTGAGACTGAATTCTAGTTGAGACAGAAATTGCCGAAAATTATACTTCCTTTCAAAAAAAATTAATTTGAGGATTATACATTCAGATTTCTTCTTTTTAGATAAATGAAATGATCTTAGGGAAAAGTAAAAAGAAATTACAAACTTCACAAAACTGACCTGACTTAATGAAACATAGATTGTTGTTATTTAATGAAACGAAGAAGCGATACCGTGTTTGTGAATCCTAACCAAATCTGAGGTCAATTCACAATAAGGCAGCAGAGCTTCTTTAGATGGAATTCTCAAAAATGTGTTTCTTATTTTTAATTTTCCGTTGCCCCAGGTGCGCATTTTTAAATTAAATAATAAGGGATTCAATCAGGAGACATTAAATCATTCTGTGAATTTGTTGATAGAAATACATTTTTTTATACACAAAAGATAGAATCTTATTGGAACACATAACAAAAGAGCAATGAAATTTTTTAAACGATATCTTTTACATACATATTTGTTCTATTTTACTCGTATGTAACAGGACAAGATTTCGCCAAACGCATTTCAGAGCTTATGTAATCACATATCTGAACTAAGAAAACCAAACCTAATATGAACATACCTAGACTATTCTAGATTAGGTTGAGTTAAGTTAGGCAAGGTCAAGTAATGTTTACTTATGTTAGTTTTAATTAGGGTGGAAAAACCTTGGGATGACATATATTTACACGATTCCTTTTTTTATTCCTCACAGACCTTTTGAGTCGTATACCGTTTAAATCTGCTTTCTAGTTGGGCGCAGTGCTTCTTCCTGAATTGAACGACTCTAGGCGCCTGCTCTTAAATTTATGCAAGGCCAAGTGTCTATCCTTGAGGTGAGATTACTCGAGTTGCCTATTCTTGAACTTAGGTTGCCTTGGATGCCTAGTCTTGAAATGAACGACTTTAGCTGACTATTCTTGACTTAAGGCCATAATGTTAGTAGGAATTGTTCCTAAATCCAATCACTTGTGTGGATGAGTTTTTAATATTGGGAGTGCAAACCAACGTTTGATATCCGTCAGAATGTTTGTATGGAGAGAGCTTTAACGAAAGATATGAAAATAGAGGAAGAAATATGAAAAGGATATATAGCTACACGATCCTCCTGCTGCATTGGACCGTAATGACACATAACGCTCCAGATATCAGCTGTAGCATAGTTGCCCCTGCTACTCCAAACACTCATTACAGTAATGGGTGCAAGTGCAAATGTGTAGAAGGTATATGGCCAGAAGTGTGGGATAGAGGGTAACTCAAAATTGGAGGCTCATTTTACGAGTTTCGTCGTTTTTTGTGCTCCTCTTTTCAGTCTGAATAGTTTAAAGACCAGCTAATTTAGGGGACTCTTTGCCTGGAAATCACTTTGTTTCCCCCAAAGAAATCACAAAGCAAGAAAATAAAATCATGGAAGCTGCCGCGAACGACGATAATTGTTCATCTTGGAAAAATTAATTTGTTGAAAGAACATATGAAGAGAAAATACTAAAGCGGAAACTAAATAATCAACACAGATTTACGAAGAGATAGACGTAACTAACTAAACAACCAGATTTAGAATCAACGAAAGAAGAATTGCAGCAAATGTTTTGTGTTCTTTGCATCGGTCTGCAACAAACTGGACGCAATCTTCCAGTTTAGAGAATTTACAACCACGGAAGTGACTCTAAGGATTGATTTACACAAAGAAATTCACTTAAAATGGGTAAAGTGGGAAAGGCAAATTTATTTCTACCATGAATGATTGGCTCAAACGCAACATAGTATAGGCGCCTTTAAAATTGCTTCCTCCCTATTTGAGAGCAACATTCAGGTTCAACCAGGACTTCAGATCAATTATTTGTTCGCAAAAGTGAGGTAATTCAATCATTTTGTTTATTCTTGCTCTCTCATGAGCGTTGTACTTATAATTGATTTTATTGTTGTTTTGTCTGTCTTTTTATTTTATATATGAAAAAAAACTCTTGTTTAACTTTTTAAGTGTTCGTACTACTGAAGGATAGAGCATGCTTGTCCGAAACCTGTCGTGTTCGGGTGATAATAACGAAGTCGTCTCTTAAAAACAGATTTCACTATGCATTTAACCCTCAACATGTACATAATAGTAAATATAAGAGTAAAGTAATTGCCAATTTGAACAGGGATACGTTAGAACCTATAGAATGCCGCAATAACATAAGAAACACAAAATTATTAAAAAAGTATGTAGGCGCATGTTCTGAACGAAATGAAATCATCTTGGGGCGCTGGAGTTCATAATATGTGGTATTTATATGGGCATCAATTTATTCCATTGTTCTTCCGATTATTCCTAGAGACCTTCATATTCGTCAGTTTCGAGTCTATAACTTTTACAGGGAATATCTTGAATAGGTTTTATATCGGTTTACATCTTACTTCTGCATAGGGCACCTTATCACTTTGATGGTTTATGCATCCAAGAAAAGCTTTGCTATTTGGCTGTGTTACACGGAAGAAGGTCCTGCATGAAAACAGTCTCATGTCCTCCTGATATTCGTTGAGTACCTATAAATTGAATGAAGTTATTTGTGGAGTCACATTCTTTCTGAAGGAGTAGATTCTATATAGCGTTGCATGCGCTTAAATCATGCCAAACCAAATAACCCTTTCACGTAGAAATTTATTACGTCCTTTTCATGAAGTGGAATTTAATCTTTACCTTTACAAAATCTTACATGCGGATTGGAATCGATCACTGAATAACACTTTACCACATTTTAACACTCCACAGGACTTGAAGGGAGCAAAGGCGAACATACCTGTTTTATTTTTTATTCGTGTAGGGTCTAGCCTGGGGGGTTGTATGAGTCGTCCTTCTCTAAATCGACGTGAGACTGAAAGGAAAGAAACAATAAAATTCAGGTTAATGGCGACATATCATGGAATATTACCTGCCTTCTCAAATTAGTCCTTCATCGTCATCCTTTGCATGGAGCGATCTTAACAGGAGGGGTTTTCATCGGTCAGCCTATTCGTTGTTGAAACGTAGTACCTAAAGCATCGTGCCATTACAGGTTTTAACGATTACAATTTTTGAAATGTCAGACGAATTCATTACGTCATTTTTGCAATGGAAAAAGTGTTATTTAAAGGATTTGTTAAGCAATAAGAAATACTTTCTACCAGATTCTGTTGCTATCTATACGTGACTAAATTTAAGAGTTAACTGAAAGGTATGTTATTGTTTTGTATTTTGCCCCTATTGCTAGTAATTCTGAATGAAAAACAACAAAGATTCGGTCTGAAAATGGCTGAACAGAGGCAAAAGAAAATGAAAAGAAGTCAATTTGTTCTTAAATAAGACTTAATAAAATGGAACTACCATAACTATTTTTTAATCTCCAGCCAGATCCCCAAAACTACATTAACAGTAAGAAAGTTCCAAAATAAATTAGTTAAGTCAAAATAAAACCTGCTCTTTAACAAATAACAACATTTTCAGTAAAAAGATGCATCTATCTTACAACAATATATAGCTATATATATATATAGGGTCTTTCAATAAGGTCGCTTGATTTTAAATGTAAATAAAACAAGTTGCGTTTAATATATGCACTCAATTTCTTTTAAATTTGAGAGTAAATTTTATTTCATTAAGTGTGTAATATGAATTTGTTCAAATGTCCACCGCGGCTTCGCTTGGTGGAACATAATCGGGAGGCCCAATTTTCGATGACTTTATCCCATAAATCTGGCTGAATTTGCTGGATGGTGTTCGTTATGTTGGCTTTGAGGACATCAACTGTTTGCGGATTATTGGCATAGAGTTGCGATTTAAGGTAACCCCAAAGAAAGTAGTCTAATGGCGTTAAATCGCATGATCTCGTCGGCGAGTTGATGTCGCGACCACGCGAGCTGAGCCTGCCCTGAAATCGCTGGAGCAAAATGTCTATCGTGGCTTGCACAGTGTGGCACGTAGCGCCGTCCTGTTGGAACCACATGTCGGCAGTATCCATATCACGCATATAATCGAGTAGAGGCCAAAAGAAGTTGCTCATCATGGATCTGTAGGTCTCGCCGTTGACGGTTAGGGCAATACCATCTTCGTTCTCCAAAAAATACGGGCCGATGATTCCGTTAGACGAAAATCCGCACCAAACACTGACTTTGTTGGGATGCAATTGGTGATGGTGTATCTCATGTGGATTGTTTAGTCCTAAATCTGACAGTTTTGCTTGTTCACAAATCCATTCATCCAAAAATATGCCTCGTCGCTGAACATGATTTTTGGGGGGAAGTTGGGGGTAACTTCCAACTGCTTTAGAGCCCAATCAGCGAACATACGGCCTTGTCTATGGTCGTTTTACTTAAGTTCCTGGGTAACTTGAAATTTGTACGGATGCAGACCCAGAACCTTACGCATAATTCGCCAAATAGAAGTCGCAGAAAGGTTAAGTTCTTGTGAACGACGAGAAATTGACTGCCTCGGATTTTCCCATACACTCTCATTTATGGCAGTGAGGTTTTCAGCAGACCTTGCGTTTCGATGACGTACGAGTGTTGGCTGATTGTTGATCGACCCTTTCGCCTCGAATTTGGCCACCAAGCGTCAAACAGTGGATTCGGCAGGACGATTGTGGCGAGGATAGAAATCATGTAATGTGCGGAACTTTTGTCAAACGGACCACTGATTTTAATAATAACATTTGATGATTTGCACAGGCTGTTTAACGCTATAACCTTCCATTGTGACTTCTCAAGTACTACTAAACAGTTCACAGTGAGGTAGACAGATGTTGCTTTAACAACATGGCCACTATCGCGTGACAAAGCTCGAGCATCCTTGTTGAAAGACCATATATATATATATATATATATATATATATATATATATATATATATATATATATATATATATATATATATATATATATATATATATATATAATATATATATATATATATATATAATATATATATATGTATATATATATGTATATATATATATGTATATATATATATATATATATATATATATATATATATATATATATATATATATATATATATATATATATATATATATATATATTATATATATATATATATATATATATATATATATATATATATATATATATATATATATATATATATATATATATATATATATATATAAATGGTGTGGACGTTTTTATTTCGCACTTTTTACCTTCTAATTTAATTTACGCTATGTTTTACAGCATAATTGACTATGAACAATATTCACCCCCTAAATATTTAAATAAGCAAGTTCTCCTAGGAGTCTGCGTTAAAAGAATAAACAGAGAAATAAATGATCAACGATCCGACGCCATCAGAATACCGGTCTCCATCGCTCAAATCTAGGAGTTTATTAAAGATGATCACAGAAATTCGATGCCTGCCATTGCAAGGGAGAAAGTGTGGACGAAAACTCATTAAGCTAGTGATTCATGAGAGCAACGACGATAATCATGATCTTCTCTGTCATCTGCATGGTTGGCGAGCTAGCAGAGTGAGGAAAGGGTGGTAGGGACTGGTCAAGGAAGTTTAAGTAAGTGGCCAGGAAAGGGGGAAGGAGGAAACTGCTTTCCAGAGGTGATTAGTGGCTAGAGGCAGCTGTCCTAAATATACATTGTGCCTCGATATATTGTGGTCACTGTTTCAAAGGCAGAGGGAAGATAGGGGAAGGTTTGCATTTTCCTTTTCAATAAGCGTGTAATGACCTGCCTCCTAAGTTAGTCTACGGCTTCACCTCTGTCATGAACCAGTTTTTGCCCTCGCAGGTTAAAGAGGTATTGTAGAATTTCGAGCAAGTCTTAGCCTAATTTTGTGTTACAAGCTTAAAACCATTGGCCAGCATGCCTATATCAATATATATATATATATATATATATATATATATATATATATATATATATATGAGAAACCACAGAGTTATGTCCCGCCCATGTACAAGGACAGGAAACAGAATAGAAAATATTATCAAAGACGGGTTTAGATAGCGTATATTCAGGTATAAAACCGAATAGATAAGGTCTACTTTCAGAAATTCAACATCTGATGACTTGGTTCAAAGAAATATTGTCGAATTCTCACTCATTAATTCCTTGCCTAATTTTAACATATATCCCGGTCTCTTTATATCCATCCGTTCTCGCTTGGCGTAATCCCTCGTTCCTCTTCAGCCAGGTCAAACAAGGTGTTTGCAATCAGACTTCACAAACCTCCGTCGTCTCCAGGCCCCAGCCAATACGATTTACGTGAGTCTCACTAGGAACTCAGTCTACCCGTTTTCCCTGAAAAGTTCGTTCCTACGTCTAGTGAACCTGCCTTATCGAGTCACGTCTCCGAGTCTCCGTGACATTGAATTGTACTTTCATATTCCCCCCTTAATTTCGTGTTGTTTATGCATTGTAAAGGTAATTATATTCTTTATTTTTGTAAATTGTAAATTATTTTTAAATAACCAGCTTCTCTCAACCCAGAACCCTTAGGAGTTGTTTAACTTAGGTCAATTATCGCCCTGAGTTTTTTATTGTTTTTCTCATGCGTTCAAGAACTCCGATTGTCCTCATTATTTTGACTCCTCCCCCTCCCTCTGTTCCGTCGGAGGAGAGTAAGAACAAGATCACTCAACGACCTTGACTCTACGACAATTCACCAATTGTTGGCCTTTTTCATACCTAGAATTCTTTACCTCATATAGCTTGAAAGAGACAAAAAAGCCTTCAGTTGAATACTTACACCAAAGTTTGAACCCAAATCTAATAGGCTTTCATTTTATAAACTGTTTCAAGCTATGACCTCCAAAATATGGTTTATTGCCTCATCAACAGCCGATGTCATAGGCAGTGTTTGAGCAAAGTCCATAAGTAATTTATTAAAATGATCAAACATATGCGTTACCTTGAATATTTTGTCAGCTGTAGGCATCTTAGCATTATCTACAAAGTGTAAACTTCTAACTATGTCCTCAAATCTATTACCTGACATTCCAGCTTTAGTAACAGCCAATATATTTTAAATCGGCACATTTTGACCAGAATAAGCGGCGATTAGAGACTGTACAGCACATTGATAGTGACATGGAGCTCCTTAAGAGATTTTACTTGGTGATATCTATTTGTTTCTTTCTTTATGATATTCATGCTCTCTTTATTCCATAATTCAGTAATAAATATCATAAGGAGTTACACCATCATCTGCCCACCTATATACAATTTCAAGAGTGTGTGGACTTTTATGTTCTACCTTTCTCTTTTCAACATTTGTTTCTAGAGGAGTAGTGCATTTTTTGCTATGTTCTACTTCTTCCTAACTGGTTCAGTTGTTTTGTTAATTTTCCCCTGAGGTTAGTCGGGATCGGTGCCCTCCGCACTTTTCCCTTTGAGAGCCTACTTGTCAATACCCTGGGAAAGGGCACTCGCTCTGCGCCGTGCACAGTAGTGTGGAGCTAAAAACATTTTTGCTGAAATTTCTTTTCTCACTACGATTGTTTATGGGGATGTCTGTCAAATTAACCTCCTAAAAGGATTATTTGATATAATAACTTTTACAGGTTCGTCAACGCAATTGAAGATTCAAAAGAATGAGATTTTCAAAAAAAAATTGACTTTCGTGGATTATATCTAAAAATTGAATTCGAATTTTTAATTGATACCTACAAAAAATAATTATTGGATTTTAAAGAACGAGTAAACAAAAATTGAAAGTAATCGAATGGTATTTAGACGTTAATCAATGGCATATTATAGCAGCGCACGTGACAATAATGTTTTAGTAGCGCGGAGGATCTCATTAAGAGTGGATGTGTGTGCGTGTGTGGCTCTGTCTAGTGTCTATTGTTTTTATCACCTTCACTATTTGTATTTAAGAAGAGTTAGTTAGAGTGTACAATAAATACACGTTTTATTGTATTTCAGTGCTAAATAATATGTAAGAAAAAAATAGAAAAATATTTAATTATGGTATTTAAACCTAGAACGCGTCATGAATTTGAAAGCCCTTTCTTTGGGGCACCCTGCGCCATTAATGAACAAGTGTTGCCAACTTATAAAGATGTTATAAAATGTGTTTTGTTCAGGCGAGAAAAGCTAAATAATCGCAATAGAATATACGCACCAATTAAACAAATTGTCACATTAGTTGCAGAGAAGTTAATTTCTATTTGGTAAACGGCATCAAACCCTCGTGTATCAATAGAAGCAGTTAGAAAAAAAATATTTAATTATTATTCAATATATCAGGCTTTAAAGAGAAATATTATCAGGAAAAATGTGAAATCATTCAAACAGATATGTGACGCTTTTACAAAGATTGCTGAACATTTGTTTGATATTTCGTGTTGTAAATGCAATAGCTTTGAAAACTTTTCTTCTAGCAAAGAAAAGAAGGTGTTGCCATTGGAGCAAACGTTTCTGGAAGACCAACGAACAACCATGAAAACTGCAATAGGTAATATAGATCAAATTCAATCAAAGAAAAATATTCAGAGTGCAATTAAGAAGAATCGAGAGTATTGTCTTTTAAATTAACCATCTAATTCGAAAGATAATATCGAAGTGATTCTTCCTCCATCCAGTACAGAAACAGAATCTGCTGAGTAAGGTAGCGACTATGATTTTCATTGATCCGTGAAACGCAAATAATTAAACACAAATTTGTAGCCATGAATCCATCTAAACGTATAAAATTGTTAGAATTTGTTTGTCATGTGCCTGCACTGGCGTGTCTGATTAGCTCTATAACAACTTCAATCCTTAAGGACTTACCTTCAATTGAAGGCAAAGAAACGTCTCTAATAGTTGACAGGAAGTTGACAGGTCAAAAGTTAAAAGAGAGAGTGTCAAAGAACGTAATACACAACAGCAAGAAATTCGATCTGATAACCCATTATATTCTATTTATTTTAGCTTTCTGCAAAATCTATATGCGACGCAATATTCTCTTATCTAGAAGCAAATAACATCACAACTGCTGAACTTGTTGTTGTGAGATGCGATGTATCGGCAGTGAATACGGAAACAAAAGGAGGTGTGATTAGAATGTTAGTAGAAAAACTTAATAGACCACTGCTTTGTTTTATTATCCAGCTCCATGCAAATGAGCTGCCATTGCGCCATCTCATCAACAATTTAGAGGGAAAAACAATGGGGACTCGTGGATTTGTTGGACCTATATGAAAATAACCTGATAAATGTGAGACTCTAAGTGTTATTGAATTCGAACTAATTCCGACTAACTTGCTGCCTGCTGACAGAAAAACTCTGAGCACTGACCAAAAGTATCTGTTTGATATCCTTCTATCTATCTCACAAGATAAATGTTCTGCTAAAATGACTCGTATGAGTCCTGAAAAAATATCGCGTGCACGATGGCTGAAGCCCATTGTCTTGCTCATCATGCAGGAACATGCACCATGCTGGTTTTAAATAAATGATAAGTCTTATTCGCAAGATGGAGCACTCAACCTCTTCAAGAAAATGCATTTACTGCAAGGGATGAACAAACAGATTAAAGATATAGTTTATTCAGTGATCTAAAGAAATGCTTCTTATTTTGCACATGAGGAAAACATTCTTCTCTGTATGCTGCAAGATGGAATAAAACATATCTGGGAACTCACCTGGGGAAGAATTATGAAAGCACGAAAAGATTAATAAAGAAAATCATTACGCAGGTACAAGATCTCAGACATAAAATTTGAAGCTGACGACTACATCCACCCAATTAAGCAGAAGCAAACCGTTGTGACCGAACCTCCGCTGACGAGTACGCTCTCTGATAATTAATTTCAAGAATTTAGCCATCAACAACCTAAATTAAATATTCCGAATTTTCCTTGTCACGCACAAGCGGTTGAGAGATGTATCAAACTGGTCACAAAAGCGTCACTAGCAGTTTGGGGAGAGGACAAACGAGACGGCTATATAAGGAGTAGAATTCACTCCAGGAGAAAAATACCCTCATTTAATACTAAGAAAGACTTAGTAATGAAAGCTAATAACACTACAAAAATCTAACTGCATTGAATAAATGGATATTGAATAATAGTGAAAATTTAAATATTCGACTGTGAATTGTTCCATTTCTTATATTTCAGAGTGGTGATAATAAAAATCTACAGGTTGCTTGGAAACAAACGGATGAATAGGAAATAAAACTTATCGAGGAGTTAAATGATTATTTTTATTCAATTAAATGGAAGTAGAGATATTGATTGTAAAGTTTTATGGAAATATAGTTTCTTAAACTTTATGGAAATAATATACCAAGTATAGGACATAAATGTTGATGTAACAACTAGAAGTTTGAAAACAAATAGATTGAATTTTCCGTCATTTTTGCATTCTTTCAAAATTTCAATTTTGTTAAAGAACCTGAAAATATTAATTTAGAAGTCTCGGCAAATGAATTTCAAAAGTTTTGAAACCTTCCCTTTTACGATCCAGTTTAGTGCATAGTTATTATTATTCGCCTGTACGCGCGAGCCCAGCGCGTACACTGCATCCGCAGCTGATTTCAACCGTGCCTATACCGCCAAAAGACGCCAGCCATATGCTAAGCCTTTGGGTTTAGGGCAAGGAAACTCCTTCAAAAGCTAGGTCTAGTTCTCAGACCGGTGGCATCCCTGGTTCTGCCCAGGACTCCATCTTAGAGGGCACCACCTTTGACTAGTTGTCGCCACGCCCCTAATTCCAATCTTCTACAGCGCCGGGAGTATTGTGTTTGACCTTTCTGGAGCACCCTTCATGTCACACTGGAACTGTGACACTGTAAATAGATGGCTCCACGTCACAATAGGGGTTCGGTTTCAACACCGTATCCCCTCTGTTTAAGTTAATGGGGCTCTGGCAGGCGCTGAGTCTGTCTTCAAGGCCGAGGTGGTTGCAATACACCGTTCGGTACCGGAGATAACGCGACGTGCCTGGTTTTCAGACCGGATCTTGATTCCTAGCGACTCACAAAGCGCTCTGAGTGCTCTCGTTGCATTGGATTTTCACCATTCCTTGGTTCGCGATATCCATCATGTCACGGTATTGGCAAACTGAATGGATGTCGAGATCACCTTCTGCTGTCTTCCTGGACATATAGCAATTGCGAAGAATGAACACGCCGATGAGGACACCAAATACTCCGTGATGATTGGGCGACCAGATCAGCGTTTTGCTCTACCTCACACCGATTACTTGACAGGTATACGGGCAGCTCTCTGAGCTGCTTGGCAAAGAAGATGGGAGACGATGGAGGGGAACTTAATGTTGCGTGCCATTGCGCCGCGACTGTTCCCATGGATCTATCCCCCAATGCTGTGACGGCTTCAAGTTGCTTGCTGTCTTCTCCGAATCGGAGACACTCGCGGGACACACCGTCATTTATTGTTATGACTGCGTTGTCCTCCAAACTGTTTGGCACATTATTGTTGAATGTCCGAGTCTGAGCGATCTTCGCGCACGTTATTTGTTCCGGTACCGAGAAGAGCGGGATCGATATTACTTGTCCCTTGTACTCGGCACATGTTCATGCACACTGACTAGTGGACTTTACGAGTTTTTGAAGGCTGGCATCTTGCCCTTTATTTAACTCTCATTTTTTTTTGTAGGTCGCATGTTTCAGCGCCCGGGGAGAAGTGGGCCTACCACCAACGCCGTAGCGTGCTTCCTTCTTGTTCTTTTTATCTGTTTTCTAGATGTTGTTATTTTTTTATCCTTGTTATTTTTTTTTAATATAGCCTAATTGTAGTTTATGTTGTGTAAGGCGACTTCTCTACAAGTAAGCAGCCGCCAGATGGGCTCCCAAAATAAAAAAAAAAACAAATATCCCTGAGGTAACTCCTCTACTACATCATCTTGAAAATCTAACCCAATTAACCAGGATGAATTAAGCTTTACACATAAATTTTCATTTGGTTATTCAATGCGGGTCGCTTTGGCTAGTTGGCTGAAGTTTCACATTTTCTTCTCCTTTATCAACCATATCTTCATTGGGATCTTCTGTGCGAGATTCATCCACATCATTAGGCGGCTCAAGTGCTATATCTATGCCCGTAGTCTCATCGGTGTCAGGTAGGGAATAGATGTAACAAATTGCATCCTCATCTTTCAGGAAGCTCTTACTAAAGAAACCAGTATATATTTAACTTCTCAAGATTTAGTTGACTTTTGAACAATTTGATAGGTACATAACATAACATTAAAAATTAGGGAAAATAATATTTGGCTGTAGGGCACACATGAATTCACCTGAAGGGTGTACATGTAGACACCCTATACAACAGAACCCGAGGTCAGGAAGAGAGAGCCGGCTTATAAGGTCGAGATAAAAGCTGGCTTTTCTCACAGTAATAAAGTGGTAGTCTCAGTATTTGGGCTTAAAACAGACAGGCGCCAGAGAGGTAAACTTTAAGAAAATGAGAATGTCTGGAGGTAATAAAAGGGCGTGTGATATAATGATTTTACCATTTTGTAGCAAAGGTAACCACAAGTTAAACTAATATAAGCCTAATAGTAAATTTACGCCTTGTAGAAATATTGGCCAATAACGAGGTACAGCAGAGTAGACGCCATCCAATCATAATTAAATAAAGGATTAATTTCAGTTATTCAGGAGGCGAGAGAATGGAATGAGTAGCCAATGACGTGCGCCAACGTCATTTTTAAGCGGGGTGTGATGCTGACTTGATGAGTGTCTTCTCCACTTTTATAAAGGGGTGTAGAGAGAGACTCAAAAATTATTATTATCATTATTATTATTATTACTATCTTAATTGTTGCGCGTTCAGTAATTCAATAAGTCGATCTTTATAATCGCCCTGTCGCTCTACATTATTCCCGCATTACTTTGGTGTAAAATCGAATTGTGAAATTATACTTGGAGTACTTCCTATTTTGGAGCAAAGTAAAATAAATAGAGTGAGACTCGTTTAATTCTCGGATCAAGTACAAGACTACCTAAAGGGATATTTCCGTTGCGCATTCAAATAACTCGTTACCATTGCCGGTGGAAGCGTTATCCCAACCTACTAAGCTCACCCATTTGAGTGGCAACGTTACCACTAAATCGACAAACAAAGTCCGAGGTGGTGAGAAGGATTACCACTCAAGAGGCTCGCTCCATTAACCTATATGGGGTGGTAACAATGACAGAGAAGTAAGAAAGACCATCATCATATACCGCTCCCCCCCCCATAAGGCTATGTACAGAAAATTGACAAATGTATATAATGTTATAGGTATAAAAGATTTTTAAAGTGGCGATGGTAATATAAACTGTCATATAATGTTCCTTCAGAGGAACATCCCTATTCTGACCAACATATTATGAACAATATTAAAGTTTACTATGATTTTTTCACTCATGAATAATCTTTACATCTTTGAACAAAGATATACATTGCATCTTACCTTCTTTCACTGATTTTTGCAAAACTCAAATCATGTGGTAAGGAAAACAATGACACTCCTCTTTGTGGTATAAACTGGAGACAAATGGCCCCTATATTTGAAAACTGAACGTTCTCACACTGAATTGACACAAAGAAAATGTGAAGTGGAGGACACACTTAGATATACCACACACGTGCTATGTGCCAATTCTATGTTCCTTTAAAGGAACATTATTTGGTTAAGGGTTAAACTAAATCATTAGCTTTCACACGCAAAAGCCATATTTAGAGCGGTTACTCGCTTTATGCATTAGTCCTCCGATTTTGGTTGTCGCGGGAGGGGTTCAATCATAGCAAGTGGGGACACAAATCTGGTCTCGTGAGATGGCCGCTCATTGTGGGGATACGCTAATACTCATTCTTGCAAGAGGAAGTGGCTCCACAAGCTTCATCCTCATGCACATATCAAATTAAACATCGTTATCACTTCCCTTTACTCCTTCACAGTAAATTATACTTAGTCGCTTCTATTTTAAGGAATCAGCCACATAAAGTAATAGTCTCCTGGATTGGAGCACTCATATCCACATAGCGTTGACGGGGAACGGTGGCCTGCCCTCTTCGGTTGGGCCAAGGATGATTTTATAATATTCCCGGAAATACTCTCCCCCTTAAAGAGAACCAACCCCTCGGGGACTTATGCTTCCCTCTGATTGTCATCCTGGTCTTTGTGTCCATTTCATCATGTGGTATTTGAATCTCGTCCCCAATGCGAGGGAGGAATGCTCCCTACTTACATTCATATTATACTATGTGCTGCAACCATTTCCTTAAATTCAACGCGCGTCAATGAGTGCGTTCTCGGGCTACCATTTCTATGGAATTATCCTCGGCCCTTCACTGCGCGTAAAGGGCGTCTCTAAATAGCGATAAACTTCCACGAAGGTGTCAAGCGAAGAGCAGAACGATTTAATCTTTAAAGGAAATGAAAAATATAGCGGAATTATTTACAGCGCCAGAGGGGTTGAAATATAAAAGGAGCACTAACGCTCTCGCTGAGAAAATAGAGAGTTGGAAAATATAGTTTTCTATTTTTAAGGGTGATGGACGATAGGTTTGATAATTTTATATTTATTTTATTATTTTTTTATTCCTGAAACCTAGAATGGCGGGAGATGCTTTTTGTTGAATCTTTTGTTTTTCTAAACATTTTTATATGTCTCTAGTTTGCTTAATGTTATTTGACAGGCCGTAAGATTTGATCCTTTATAAGATATAGTATTCCTATAAAGGCAATAAAGGTCCTAAGATTTGATATCCATTGTCTACACCTTCTTTACTGTTGCCTTTCTTTTTTAGATAAATTATTTGATATTAAGGCTTAAAACAGAAATAATAAAAAATAGAATATTAAAAAAAGTGAACAAAAGCCTACGTGTTCTTTATATTCTGTGAAGAAGAGGCTCTCCGTACCAAGTCCTATATATGTTTTATATTATTTCCTCCTTCTATACCATTCTGTAAAAGTAAAAACTACTTCGTTAGTATTTGTCTTAAAAACTAATATAATAGCTTTAAATTAGGCCTGTGCAAAGTACGGCTCACAGGGCAAAATGGCCTGCCAATATTGGCTCAACTAATTGCCTGCGATTTTGTATGTTAAAGTTATTTAATTTTTAAAGTACATTTCAAAGTTTTCCATATAATAAAGAGTGTAAAGCACAGTACAAATCATAAAATGTATGTCTTGTGAATCATGATCTAATCCACTTTTTCTTACAATGACCAAAAGAGCTCAAATACCCTTCTCAGCGTGATTGCCTCCTGTTATTGCCGCGTTAGAATTAAAGTAATCCGAGTCACTCTAATAACGTATGAACTTCAATTATTTATCAATAATGGCACCCAAATTTTGGTACCAAATTGGAGAGTATTATACCTCAGGAAAAGAAGGGTATATTCATTACTTAATGTTAAGTTTTTAGTAAACTGGTATGGTAAA
Source organism: Ceratothoa steindachneri (assembly GCA_963969495.1). Classification (NCBI taxonomy): domain Eukaryota; kingdom Metazoa; phylum Arthropoda; class Malacostraca; order Isopoda; family Cymothoidae; genus Ceratothoa; species Ceratothoa steindachneri. The sequence goes on from OZ018317.1 coordinate 232,361,890, forward strand.
GTTATGAGAAGAGTAATTTATTCTTATATTAAAAATATGGCAATTAATAAAGAAAATATTAAAATTAATGGCAGTAAAATTGTTTCCATAGCTTTCAATAATTTTTACATTTAATTAGCATTTGGAAAACAAATTAAAAAGAAAATATAAAAAGAAGCAATAAGTTTTTTAAATTAAAACTATTTAAAAATAGTTGTGGGAGAAATTATTTTTATATATAATAAAACTGTAGTTTTTACAAATTACTAAAAATTACTGAGGCCATAGTGCGTAATCTATTACAAGCCTAGATCAAAAACTTAATATCTCTAACTTTGCTCTATTAAATGAGATAGGTATAATGATTTAGCTCCATTTCAAGTAAATTTAACACCAATGCAAAAAGATTTGGCAATTTTTTGTGACTCGATTGACAACATAGTTTGCTTAAAATTTGTTGAGCGCGATGCCGATTAAAGGATTCTATTTTTAATTTATTAACCACTTTAATGTGAAAGACCATAAGAGAAATGAAAAATATTAGATAAGTTCCTCGTTTTGAAAATGATAAAGCACTCTTTGTTCTATGTACGAAATTTGTGCCACTTTTTAACATTAAAACTTGATGCGTCATTATTAAAAGAAACAGGTCAAGTCTGATGAATTATCAGATTAACACCTATCCATATGCGTAAATCAAGGAACTTCATCCATATGCTTGTAAGATTTTGTTACAAGTCTTTATATATATATATATATATATATATATATATATATATATATATATATATAGAATGAGTGGTTTAATGGGCTGTTTAATTGAGATCAAGGCGGTTGCTTCCTGCCTCAATGTGCACGTTTCGAATCCGACCCCAGCTAGGATTTTTCGAAGTAGGAAATAACTCTCCGAAGAAAAATTATTCCGTTTTCTCTTTCCTGCGGTGAATTTGGATATATATATATATATATATATATATATATATATATATATATATATATATAAAGGGTCTTTCAACCAGGATGCTCGAGCTTTTTCAGGCGATAGTGGCCATGTCGTTCGTTAAAGTGACATCTGACAACCTCACTGTGAACTACTCAGTAGCACTTGACAAGTCACGATGGAAGGTTATAGAGTTGAACAACGTGTGCAAATCATCAAATATTATTATTAAAATCAGTGATCCGTTCGACAAAAGTTCCGCGCATTATGTGATTTCTATCTTCGCCACAATCGTCCTGCCAAGTCTACTGTTCGACGCTTGGTGGCTGATTCCGAGGCAAAAGGGTCTATCAACAATCAGCCAACACCTGTACATCGCCGAAACGCAAGGTCTGCTGAAAACATCGCTGCTGTAAATGAGAGTGTACGGGAAAATCCGAGGCAGTCAATTTATCGTCGTTCACAAGAACTTTGCCTTTCTGCGACTTCACTTTGGATAACTGACTACTTAATAATACATGCTATGCAAGCAAGAAATTTAAAATAAATTGAGTGCATATATCACACACAACTTGTTTTATTTACATTTAAAAATCGAGCGACCTTATTGAAAGACCCTTTATAAATGCATATAGACAAGTTCACAAACTTGCACACTATATATATTTATATGTATATAGCACGCACACACATGCGCACATTCAAAGACAGACTACACACTCTTACACATTTGCCATAGTTTCCAAGTGACCTTCCCTTATATGGCTGCAGTCACTTTTTTATAGTAGTTTACCCAGTAGGCCTAGTCCTCTTCAAAGAATCTTTAGCATGTTGAGCACTAAAAGTGTTTCCATTATTTTCCTGTAAGACGGACAGATGCCTTTCTGGAATATGTCACATTTAGGTCTACATACTTTTGAGCACATTTTACATTGCCCAAGACGATTTGCACTTTTCTCCTAAATTAGGTCAGGTTGTTGTAGATGGGATAATGCCCCAAATTTCCTCAGCTTCTTTGGATCTCATCTGCATTCTTTGTTTAATTGTTTCAATTCTCTTCTGGGCAGTCGGTCAGATAATCAATTTTTCTCAGTTTTTCAAAAACACTTTACGTGTATTTTTATAACCATCCTTTTCATGAGTAGAAAAGCGTTCTGTGCATCAACATCCATCGTATTGTAGGAAACAAGAAGCGGCCAACGAACGTTTTTTCTCCTGTAAGTGAACTCTTCTATGTTTTCATCAAACTGATCAACTCCCTTTTGCCAAAGTTTTAGTCTAAAATTAGTGCTGGCTTATTTGCATGTTTAGAAATACACTCATTCCCATCATAAAAAGAGCTGAAGAAGATGACACCCTTATTTTTTTCGGATGTAAGAAACCAACATTATTTTATTCTGATGGTCATAAGCAAATAAAGTTGAATGAACTGGCCTCTTTTTATTTCTGAGAGTTGAAGGAATTTCTTTCTTGTGTATACTGATTGTCCCAAGTAAGGTGAGTATTTTCTGAAGCAATGAAACAGCTAGGCTTTGTGATGTAAAATAATTATCTGTAACTATTTTACGTCCCGAATTTATATAAGGCTTGCATAATTGTAAAACAACATTTTTTCCAAGTTCCTGCTGGTCTGAATTTCCTTGTTTACCTGTGCAGATCATAGGATTTAGAGCATATCCATTGTCAGCTTCACATAGCCAAAATATTTTCAGACCATAATTTCTTGGTTTGTTGGTATATAAGTGCGGCCTGGAATGCGTTCTCGGCAACCAAAAAGCTGCTCATCTACTCAATATGTCTCCCGGTATGTAAAACTTTAACAGGTTTTCATTAAATTCATGATATACTTCGGTAATTGTAGCAAACCGATCATTGGGTAATCGTGTTTGTCGAGCTCGGTAGCTATCAAATCTTACAGTACGAAGAAAATGTTCAAAGCGATTTTGAGACAAAACAGCACGATATATCAGTTTACTATTTACCGGATCCCATAGGTCATCAAGACCCGTAAAGTTTTATCAATCGGCTTCTGCATACAATATAAGGCCTAGATATGCTTTTACTTGATCCACTGTGGTGAAAAGGGTACATACACAGGCGTCCCTGGAAGCCTCTTCAGATGCCTGGGTGAATTGTTTTCTTCATCGTTGCTGAACTTGGGTCATCGCTGTCCATTAGGCCCACCTCCCTGAAGAACGAAATATTACCTTCCTCGCCCTATGGGTGATAATCTGTATTGTCTTCACTCATAATATCTTAAGATGAATCGTATTTGTTATCTGATTCCTTCAGCATTCTGCTGAGATAAAATATTACGATCCTTCACTCACTTTACAGGTGGTCCTCCCGAAATGGTTGGGTTAGTACTAACTCTAAAAATATACGTAGCTTCTAAATCTCATGAAATGTTGGTTGCCACTTTGTAATTACTATTTCAAACAGGAATTTAAAATGTTCTGTAAATGTTCGCATGTATAAAGTGCTTGTGGGAAATTATAAACAAGCTCTAACAAAATGTTGCACGCATATGGATAAGGTACCACAACCAAATAGCAAAAAAAGGTCCACATCAATTATATTTTTATTTTGTATAAATAAAGTAATTATCTTCCCTAGCATCATTTGGAAACTATTTTCTACAAGAAAATTATTAACGTATTTAGAGAGAAAAAACTTCTGCAACAAACTGTTTTACACATATGGATAATGAAAAAGGACAAAGAAATATACTGAAATGGAAAATACTTTATAAAATTATAAGGTAAGTTTTACAAGTATTTTCAAAAGCGATATTAAACATAACAAAGTAAGTTACATGATTAGTTATAATATTTAATAAAATCCAAATCATTTTCTGAAGGCTAATATTTTATTAATCAATGCCTAATTGACAATTCATAAAAATAATCAGTTTGAAAAATGATATCAGTCTCCTCGTACTGTTGTTTCGCGAAGCACATAAACCTCATAGAATGTTCATGAATAGAGAATGTTCTTCTCTATGGCCCATGATAAAAGTTTTGACATCAATGACAGTGCACATCTTTGATTATTATTAGAGGAATTACAAACTATACTGAATTGAGAGAAGAATTAGCAGTTTTGCAACCATGAAAATTGATTCGAAGAATTGGAGAAATGTTTTACAAACATGAATTTCAGTCTGGAAAAAAATCAAGAGCATTACCACCGATGGGTGCCGAAGTCTTACAGGTAAAATAAAGCCTTACCATGAAAAATTCAAGATAAAATATATGAAATAACTACAGTAAAATCGTTATTTTTTTCCATTGTATTATTAACCAGCAATTTTTTTCCAAAGTATTCTCAACTGGATCATGTTATCAAGCCCATCCTAGAAAGAGTAACTTTATCAGATCAAGAGGATTAAATATTAGAAAGTTCATACATTTTCTCGAAGAACTTAAATCAGAACATACTGATGTTATTTTTTTTACTAATATAAAATGGCTCAGTCTAGCTAAAATATTTAAAGGAGTATGGGAGCTAAGCGCAGAGATTGACCTATTTTTAGAAATGAAAAAGAAGGGATTGCCGCAGTTAAATGATAAGAATAAGAATTCTTGTGTATGGCCTCTAGTTTATAAGGATTGCGCCCGCCTGAAATAGAGTTTGTAGTGAGACAATTCTAAAAACACTTAAAAATATTTTGTGCAGACATGTGAGTTATTAGAGGGTAAAAGATTTATTTCCCGGCCTATATGATATTACTTATATAAGGATAATTTCTTAATTAAAGGTAATTTAGATCAGGGGAATTAAAAAGGATTAATGGTTCTTGCTCGTAACAAAATATAAGAATGGCATAAGAATGCCGGTATTTAAAATATTCTTATTTATACTAAAAGTATAACCATAAATTTAAACCCCTAAGTTAATTTATCTTTACAACCCGAAGATACTGAATACTAAAATTAGGTAAGTAGTAGATGGTGAATTCTCCATCACATCAAATTTAAAATTGATATCAATATCGTACAGCACCATCGTCAGTTAGTTACCTGAAAAAATTAAACACAATGTTCAACAACAATACTTTTCCGGATTCGATATAATTTCATATATATATATATATATATATATATATATATATATATATATATATATATATATATATATATATATATATATATATATATATATATATGTATATATATATATATACATGTATATATATATATATATATATATATATATATATATATATATATATATATATATATATATATATATATATATATATATATATATATATATATGTATATATATATATACATGTATATATATATATATATATATATATATATATATATATATATATATATATATATATATATATATATATATATATATATATATATATATATATATATATATATATATATGTATGTATATATATATATATATATATATATATATATATATATATATATATATATATATATATATATATATATATATATATATATATATACATACATATATATATATATATATATATATATATATATATATATATAAATATAGGTGAGAAAATTAGTAGAAGTGATTGTTAAGATTAAACTAGGCACAAACTGCCATGGAGCTAGGAAGTGATGAGATGTCAGAGTTTTTAGGATGATGCAAGGGCAGAAGAGAGAGAGAGATATAGAGACACGAAGGATAGGGAAAAGAGACTGGAACAATATCAGTGCTAAATTTCTTCAATGTTATATTTATCTATCATCTTAAAGATGAAATTTAATTCATCAAACTAAATTTATAATATTTTATTTCTGTTCTTTTCTTTTTCTATTTACGAAAATGTAGAAATATGTATTTATTTTTGCTTGCGTGAAAAGAAAGGCGGATGAGTTGAAGCTTACATTGTTTGAAATTCCTCTAGTTTAAGTTTCAAAGGGATATAAAGAAATTATAACTTTAGACGCACCAACTACTCATACTTTGAAAACATATGTAGTTTACAATAGACCTCCTTGATGGAGGTGAGAAACAGATAAAGAGAGTGTATAAAAAAGAAGCGTTGCAATTTATTTAGGAATTACCAGCGCCCTCACAAATTTTACTGGCCAGGAAGAGCGCTCATTACAGGAAAACACGGTTAGTAATCACTTTCCTAAATTCTCTCTACAAAGTTTCAGTGCAGGGGTATATGTTTAGTGTGTTGATTCGGTTTTTAGATAGTGCATGGTCGGAAAAAATGCTGCAATTCCTTAATTTGATTATACCTCAAACCGAATATATGACGAAGTATCCTACTACTTTTAATGAGTTTGAATAAACTTTTTAACCCCTAAAACTTGAAAGATCCTTAAAGATTAATTATATGATTTCATTTAATTAAGGCAGTTTCGTTAGCAGAGGAATGAGACGAATGATAAATACAAACATGAATGAAGTTTTTCATAAAGTTATAAAATTGATAGCGAATCATTTGTTATAAGTTTATGAATTCCGCATTTTGTAAAGTATTTATACAAATTACTCATCGGGAGGGAAATATTTATAGAATGAAAATTAATTTTCTCACTTAACCTATATGTCAGAGAACCGAGAGAGAGAGAGAGAGAGGAAGATACACGCTGCCTTGTCCTTCAATGGAAAGAGAGAGACAACAGACACCTTGGCGACCCTTTTTGTTTGCGCTAGTGGAGGCACGAAATTATGAAACGCCGCGGTGACTTGATATGCCGCCATCACAGGAAGCTGTGACAAGTTTGAGGGCCCAGAAGGTCCCATCTGAAATCGGACAAAGTTGGCCTCGCCGACTTATGAACCTTCTCGCGCTCGCGCTGAATGGACGAGATTATTCTTGCCGGCGATGCGTAGGACACTAGAACCCACGTGTTCGGACAGAGGCGGCAAAACCCTACTAGACCATATAAAACCGCCGGCTTTATATGGGTCCGCCACCCGCCAGGCACCGTCCCTATTGGCCATTTGTACTTCCCCATTCGTACCCGCTATTTATGTTCCGTTGGACTCTGCACAATTCTCGTAGAACCTCTTAAGCTCTCGGAATTCTCATTAATTCACGTGAGCCTACATCGACCCGCGCCTTCCTGCTCCTCGAACGCAGCGCGCTTATGCTCGATTCGTGTTAGTCGAAAGCAAGATTTAAGTCCATCCCGTAATAGTCATTCTTAAGAGACTATTGGTTGAACTTTACGTCAAGGTAAGGATAACTCACTAGGACCAAATCTTCGAGGTAACACCAACGCGCATCTCTCCTGTTTAAGTGCTCTCTCTACTCACCATCTACCTCCGCTTAAAGCATTCATCATCGGCTTAGCATACGCTGAAAGTGATTCGAGCGTCCCTTGCTCAATATTGTTCGTTTGTTTGTACGGTGAACGTCCTCACCAAGTCTTCGGCCCCCTTTTAGCCACATAGACCCGTCTACATCTAATGTGTGTATAGCTCGGTTTAAAACTCCTTTTAAACTTGTATAATAATAATAATTTGCATATTTGTAAAGTTACTTTTGTACCCGTTTTTCTGTTATCCCGGAACCTCCAAGATAGTCGACTGTAAACGACACAGCTCCGAGAATATGTTACCTGAACATGTAGCCGTAGAGGGCTTGTGTTCCTTCTACATCCCAGCATGATTTAGGAGAGAGAAAGTTCAAATGGACAGTGAGGTGGATCATTTTTTTCTGTCGGTAAGATAAATACTCCAAGAATTCTTTAAATTTCCCTAACCACGAAAAGTATAGATTAATTTCGTGGGTATAGAGGAGGGATATATTATTTTTATTACATATTTTGTGTTCCCTTAAAATATGGTTGCTGTTTCACAAGCGTTGAACTCATTGATTTACATTTTCTTTAGTTTTACATATTTCTCTTCATTCTACACTGACAATGTAATTAATACATTTTCTGTAAAATTCAACTTAACGTAACATAATCTAGGTCAGGAAGGATAGTTTAGTGTATGTCACTGTGCGACTTCCACCAAGATTCGTAGTTAATTAATGATACATTGTTTCCAGTCTGCATTGAATTGCTCCCAAAATCTTAGCACATAATGTGATAATTTAGTGTTTTTGTATTTGCGGTAACTTCTTCCAAAGAGATAGATTTTCCATTTCGGCAAATCATTAAATGGAAACGATAGTCTTTACGAGTTGTTTTTTTTATAATTTTGGGGTATTATTTCCTTCAAGCTTTAGTCATTATTTCTTCATATTTTCCTCTCTCCTAATTTTCGTTAACACATGGGAACAATCCTTTGCTGCTTGTGGCAGATTCCTTGCTTTCTTTGAATAAAACACACTATTAACCATTACCTCCTCTTATTGCTTTCCACTTATTTTGACCAAGGAAACTTGGTAACATTACATGCTCATATAAGGATCTGCAGCTTTAAATCTTGCTCATATTTCTATTTATACCCCGTCTTGAGCACCGGGTCGAGGGTGAGGAGCCGAACCAGGAACCATCATCCAACTCAAATCCTCTAACGGTCAGAGAGGCAATAAAAGTTAACTGACTACCTAATAATACATGCTATGCAAGCAAGAAACTTTCTCCTCCCTATTATAGTTGAGGTTCAATGAATATTTACCTCGCTTTCATTTTATTCAACCTTTATTTTTAATATTATAGATATTTCCCACCCAGCTCACCTACAAATATTTAAAATACTTTTACTAATTTTCGAAGCATTTGTAAAATCAGAAAAGATATTCTTTTACTTAGGCTCTCATCTACTGTTGATTATTTTGGTAGAAAACTTTTCAGATATACCATTTTCTTAAACACATAAAAATATATGTTAAATGCACGGATACAAAATCGATTTTTTATAAGCAGCAGCCCAGAACTGTACAAAACTTCCTGCTTAATATTAGTTACTCTCGAAACGTCTCACTTGATACTAAAACCTATAGACAAAGAATTGGCCGAGTAAAAACATGTCTTGTTTATGCTTAATTGAAGGAATTATACGAATGGCTAGTCATTGAAGTGGTAGGAGATTAAAGTTGACAATTTAATGATTGCTATTAGATTTAGAAATTCTTGGTTTCAAATCCTGTTTAAATGTGGATTTACACCGATATTTAATAATTTTAAGCTACCTCTTCCGTCACGGGTCACTCGTGCTAAGCTAGTAAAGCTGGTAGGCCTACGGCTTCACACCCCTCCTCCGTAAAACTTGGGTTCACCTCCATTCTTCCTCCACGTGATCGTCTCGTGTAAATCAAACGAATCTATGTCATCCTCAAATCGTTAGACTTACAAGAGAAAAAACTCAAGAAACTGATCTGCAACCATATTAATGGATTTCTTATGCTGTCTTCCGTGAAGCGATAACCACGAATGGAGCCTCGGCTTCCAGGCTTCTGCCCAAAGCCAGATAATTTCAACCTTCCAAAGAACAGGGCTCGCTATATCGAGTCAAAGGGAGGAATAGACGCGTGTTATCCCAACTTCTCCAAGTAATTCCTCGAAAGCAACGGCGCTTCAAAGCCTTATGCAGCCAAAGGCTCCCAGACTTCTGCGTCCTGAAGCGTACAGTCATTCCACTAAGGATCTTACGTTCCTTAGCATCTGCTTGGCGCTAGGCCCCGACTGGACTTTACATTCAGCATCGGTGATCGCTTTATGATTGATCATCGCTTTGGTGCTACCCATATTCCAAATCTGAAGTATGGACTCTAAAATCTAAAATGGACTTAAATTTGGTGATCAGTTTTACTGTTATCCAAGGCTCAACACCGCTTAGCAATGGTGACTCAAACGGTGGTTGCATGGAAGAGGAGATTTCGACAATTTCTTTGCTCTTGTTTTCATCCAATCTCGTTGGAGGCCCATATTCGTAGCTTCAACTTCTTTTGTGCCTGCGCCATGAACATTCTTGTTTTGTGAATTTCAACAGTTGTTATTGTATGTATCTATCTGTTCATCGCTGAAAGCTTGAATACGGATGCATGTTTTACGACTCCGGGACCGAGTGTGAAATATGGAAGGGTAACTTCATCTCTTACACCGCTCTCCGTTTGGCAGCCGGTACCTTCCACAATTCCCACATTTAGACCTTCTTTGTCGATGCCTGGCAGATGCCAATTGTACCACGATGTAAACAATACATTATGCGCTTGAACGCCTGTGCCCGGTGTCTCTCTCAGTCACTAACTTGCCTTATCACTTGCGCGGCCAATCTTGATGGTGCCTATACCGAAAAAAGAAGCCATTCATATCCTAAACACTTTTGGTTTATCGCTAGAAAAATCAAACCAGAACTCGGTGTAGCTCACGGTCCGATGACAAATCCGGTTTTGTCTAGGAGTCCACCATGCATGTTACTTCGTTTGTCTATATTTGGCGATGCCTTTGCTCCCAAAACATATATCAATAAAACATAAGATTTGTAGAACGTAACGATGCTTAGATTTATGGTTCCTAGAATTTTGCACTTCCCAGGGATTTTCGTGTCATAAGTGCATTGCTATACATTTATTTGTATGGAATGAAATTAATCTGCCATTATTCCACCTATTTTTCTACTCTCAGTAAGTCTCTTTATAACACGCAAACTCATATAATATGAGTAATAAATGGTCAATTTTGATGTGAACGAAAGTGTATTTTGTGACCCTTTCAATGATTGAATTCACCCTTTTTAACACGAAACTTTTCATGGTGGTTTCGGGATATCACTCTCTTAATTCGTCTTTCTCTTAGATAAAATGTATCCCATACCTAACATTTCTTTCAAAATTCATTTCGAAACTTTCTATCGAATTTAAATATATTGTTTGTATATTTTAAATATATGCTCACTTTTTCTCTTATCTGTCTAATTCAGACTAATTTTTGTGTAACTATTTCTGTGAGCCTCACATATAATTTTTGGAGTAGAGGAAAGCAAATAATGCTTATTCTGGCATCCTTATAACCATCACTCTTGAGCCTCAATTTAGATACAAATTGGAACCAGCGGCATCTTAACGGCTCATTAGATCCGCCGTTTTTCCGATGAAAGCAGAGAAACCTAAAAATGGGAATAATGGTCACCTAAATTAAGCTAATTGGACTTGTATTACTACGAAACAATCATTTCGTAATAAGATAACTAATGTAGGTAAAAAGATGCTTATAAATCATCATCTTATGATTGTAATGTCTCCGGATGCTGGGGGAACTCGGGACGAGTTCATGTACTTTGACTGGTGGACTTATTGACTTTTTGGGGGAGGCTGGCCTTCTCCCTTTCATTTAACCCGGTTTAATTGTTGTTGTTGTTTTGGTTATTGCTTTGTCATTGTTATTGTTATTTCTTTTTATTGTTTCCTGTTTAATTTTTTAAAGTATCCTAGAACTAGGCTGTTTGTTTACGGCGACTTATGCCTAAGTCGGCAGTCGCCAGATAGCCCCTTAATTCAAAAAAAAAAAAAATCCGGATACTGGGTGTAAAAGCCAAAATTATCAACATTGTTGAGAGAAATTATGTAAATCGTTGTAAAATATTCTAGGGCAAAAATTGGCTAAATTTATAAATAGAGCAAAACGGTATTAATTCAATAATTAGAGGGGGAGAAAGAGACCAGAGACGAATTGATGGTTAGAAACGTATTCAAAGGAATTCTAAACAGATTAGTCTTAAGAGAACTAAAGTTGTGTATAAGGGAAAGTAAAGTAATGAATCAATTTTAATATTTATCTGCAAGTTAAAACTATTTGGGCATGTCCATTTGAAACATTATATAATTAAGTTTGTGAAGGAATCAGTGCAATTATAAGATAAGATTTGGGTTAATAAACAAGAAATAAAATTTTATGTTTCTGACAAACAGATAAAAAACATGACGAACATATGGGTAAGAAATATGCCCAGCATGGTACAAGGGTGTGTTTTTTTTTAAATCTACTCACCCAGGAGGACAAGGAGTGGTCAGTCATTTCCAAGTGGATATGACAATACCGCCTACCTGGATGCATCCAGGTAAAGTTGCAATTAAACTTCGTCTACCTGGTGGTAGCATGTATCGCTAGCATAGATAGAAAGGTATAAAATTACAACAGCCACAAACAGCCTCCCTCCACTTTGACCTTATTCCTGATGAAAGTCTAACGTTGACGGGTTTTCTCTCTTAGTCTCCAAAGCAGTTGGAGAAAACAGAGTTGTCAGCTGCTCTCAAGGAGCTATAAACAACAACAAACTTTAAAGCCATAAACTTTTAACAAAGCAAGTGCAAAAAAATTAATGAAGTTAAAGTGGAGTGAACATTTTTGGCCGAAAAAGAATGGCGTTAAACTATATGCTTTTTTAAAGATCAAAACACAAACAGGTAATTTTAAGGGAAAATTGGTTAAGTAAGGTTAAGTATAATTATATTCAAGGTGCATAATTGCATGAGGAAATTGATCCTACACCTTCACAGAAGGCTTCTTACCTGAAGAGTGGAGAAAAGAGAGAGGAATTGAAGATGAAAGTCGAGTGTAGAGGTAAAAAAGGAAGAAAAGCCACAAAATAATGGAGAATGAGTGGCGCACGAATGGGCCTTACACCCACTCTTCTAAGCCTTTAAGCACGTACAATTATAAATATTATTGAATGATAATATCTTTTTATTTTCTTAGAGCAGCAAGTGACTACCTAATAGTTATATGATCACTATTGAGGCCTATTTCGTGGGTACCAGGTCTAAGATTAGCAGAGTTGTGAAACCTTTGTTCCCCGAGTAGCCTCCTCTTTGAGATAGGGGGTATATTTATCCTCCTCTTATTTTCCCTTTCCTAACAGTATCAGTTTCATAAGGAAGCTCTTTTAACTTCATATTGTAGTGCCATCGTTAAAATTTACGTTAAACACATTTTAAATTAGTGATTTAACACATACAGCGAACATATTGAAATCAGAGTGAGGAAAAGTGAGAATATTTTTAGTCATTAAATAAAAAAGAACAGTCATTTCTTTTCTCATTTCACATACTTAGATTATTATTGAATTTCCAATAATTAAGTTGCCTGATAGAATCGTACTCTGTGACATCATCTCAATGTAGACAGCCATTGAAAGGAAGTCACCAACTCAGTCACCTATGAAGATGGTGGTCATTTATCAACTTGTATAAGACACCTTGCTCTAGTCAACTGTGAATAATGTTTATACGTCACGGACATGATGGGATTTTAACAATATTTTGACACTCACAAAAGACAGTAAGTGACACGAACTTGAATTATAACATAAGAGGATAGGATGGAACATCAAGGGTTGAGTGAGGTAATAAGGAAGTATACCGATATAACATGTCACATAGTCTTTTCTTTTACAAATGTAGAAACGCTATAAAAGAAATTTGCGCAGGATTTCCTGTAAACCAAGACAAATTATAAAAAAATATCAGATAGATTAATAAAACTACTAAAAAATATCAAAAAGTTATTCTCTACGACGCTTCCCTGCTTACGCACCTATATTATCTCATTAAGATAAAAGTTGACTTGTATGAAACACTCTTAGAGAGCCATATACAATTATAACACCAGTTCAAGATAATTAAGCGGGAATTCCTACCAACAATCGAGAAGAATGAGGAGATAAACGATCGATATGAAGTTTCGAAGTAACCGAAATTAATGAACGTGGATTTAATATAATATTTTATGAACAATTCCTTCCAAAAAGGGACGAGGGAAATGATAGAAATAGATAATAAAAAATGAAATAATAAAGATATTACATAAGTTTTAAGATGTATTTTTTTATTGTTATCAGCTGTTTTAACACATGTAGTGACAAAAAATTGCTCAGGAGCAATATTCAAATTAATAATAAACCAAAATGATTCGATGTCATGAGCAGGAGTAAATCATTCCAAAATATGACACACACAATAACCGAAATACCTTTGAAATTACATGAGAAAACAAGCTTAAGATAATTACTGATCATGTTTCACCTTTAGAAGGTAGTATAACAAAATAACTGAGTTATACTTTGAAATGTTGAGAAACCGAAACGAGACTAAGTGATTTAAAGAAAAAATAAATAAGGCTTTTAAATTATTAGACAAAGGGCAAAATATGAGAATGGATAGAACAATTAAAATATAGAATATTTATTGCACGTATAGTGGTAAAACTATTAAAAAACCTATTTAAAATTGGTGAAAGAACACCTATGACTTAATAGACGCTACAGAATAAATAGAGAAACTTAAAGATGAACAGAGATAATCATTGATCTAGTTAAAGAAATTTATCAGGCACAATATGATAGCAATTAGCACAGAAAATAAAAAGTTCTAATCAGATGGGATGAAACTTTTACCAGTAAAAAACAATTGAAATTTTGCATCCACTTTGAGCTATGAAAAGTGGCATAATACATAAGGTAGATTTGTCCTCTCCAATATATATATAGCATTTATTAGACATACAGTGGCATATGGACACACCCATCCTAGGCCTGTAAAGTTAAAAATTACAGAGCCATTAATAAAAATACAAATAACGATTCAAGAACACATTTTTTTCCTCATTGAAAAACAAAATTGACGAATTTGTTTCTTCTGTTGTTAAATAAATAGATACTTCCTTAGATATTGTAATACAACAAAATATTACATCTAAAAAGCTATTTAATATGAAAACTCATTTGTAGGTTATTCCATATACACGTGGTCAGATGAATACGGCGTATTCTTGGAAAGGCAACATGACCTTCATAGTGATTAAGTTTTGTGGTCATATCTGATACCGAAGCATTCTTTCAAGAACAAAGGATCAGGATCGCTAATTGACGTTAGAACAGAACTTTCAGATTATTTTTTCAGGCTTTATAAATCATTGTATTCTTGGACAGGAAGAAAAAAAATTCGCCACTAAATATTGGTTGATTCTTTCCATAAAAAATGATTAAATATATTTGTTACCCATATATGTAGGCATTTATTTATTCATGGAAGGATAAATTTGTTACTTTTCAACCTCGAATATTTATTATTTCAGTTACTTGGGAAAACACATTTTTCCCTCCACCCAAACCTTTTGTGTATTAATATCATAGAAGGAAAATAAATTAAACATTCAAATTCGAAAGATAAATAGTTGTTAGACAAATAAAGTTTTTTATTAATACAAATTCAAATTTTGGTGAATTTTTGGTTCGCTAGATGAACTCTTAATAAAGTAAATTTTTTTGTAGGTTACTCTATACCATGTTCCATATTTAAATTAAAAGAAGTTATAATTAATGATATAATATTACTGAAGTCTTTTTCAAAGAGGTTCCAAAATTTAAAATGAGTAGTGAGATAAAATGTAGAAATTGTAAGATTAGAAATCTAGAATCTTTAAAGGAATAGGATATTCACATCCCCGGATCCAGAGATAAATTCAAGTGTCGGTCATCAGAAAAAAAGAATAGAGCAATCTAACATCTGTTCGAAATCAAATTCATTTGAATTAAAAGAAAAGTTCAAACTAACATACCTACAGGTAAACAAATACCTCTCTTAAACAGAATATTTACAAACCATAAATCTAATATGCACATTTATCTCAAAGCACAGAAGCACTTAGAGTATAAATATCATAAATGATAGCAGTCTTCATACAACCACACGTAAAAATGTAAGAATATTTCATGTATTTAAAACAATTCCCCCAAACTAAACCCATTCTCAAACATTATAGGAGATGAGTGCCTAAAATCATATATCCTGCATTAGTTTTCTACTTCAAAATTTAAATCTATTTTCGTTTTGGGCCTCATAAATTGCGGATTTACAAACTTTGAATCATAAAACGAATATATCTATCCTTATCTTCATTCTTCCCTTTATTGCCGTGTCTCATTCATCTGCACCGTCCGTTTTCCTTGTTTGCCTGATTACAGATACTCAATAAAATTGAGAGTACCAGATAGAGACTATTGACGAGGCAGTGGATTTCACTATGTTCTGCGTTGTGACTTGGTAGCTTGTTAAGGCAGAAAAGAGTCTTTAATTCCTTGAGGATGAGCTACAAGATTAGATCCCACCGATAAAGGGGCTCAAATTCATAAACTGCGAGACATATCTTTTTAAATAAATACGAGAATGGATTCGAACACCAAATGGTGACTGCATTTGGGCCAGATGTTTACCAGATATTGCAGGATGTCTGAAATCTTTACCTTATGGAAAATATTCGAACTATCCCTATTAGTCTTGTTGATTCATTGAATTTTTAGACACATCCAATAGACTACACAAATACCTATCAGTTATACGTTAAAAAGGATTAATTTTGTTTTTGTGTTTTCATGGCTAAGTTTTACAAAGAGGATCGTTAGGGTTATACCTTGAGCTAAAAGAAAAAAAAAATTCTCTAAAGGTGTAATGAAAACAATTTGGTAACGATAACGTTTTCATGTGACTTATGGTTCTTGTTTTGCAATCAAAGTCATAGCAACTCTTTTCAAGGCTTTATGATCCATTGGAAAAAAAATAATAGTAAGTGACTTTATGGTACCAAATCCTGAGCGATTTTTTTCTAATTTTTCTTTCTTAACGGTCAGGGTTGTCAAAGTTTCGGCAGTACGGCTTTTGTGAACGGGTTTAAAAAGGCATCTACAAGACATTGATTGGATTGCGATATTGGAATTAGCCAGTGAATGAATTAATATATTAGATAGTGCTACCATTGTTACTTTCTCTTTCATGGTTGTAAATGTATGAGTTTCTGATTACTGATGCATCGTTTTTAGGATTTTCTTATGTGACTGTTTGTTATCTAATTTCATTTATGGGATTTCTTGGGGTTAAATAAATATTTTTATCTGTCTTTGTTGATTAATTTTCAGCATATCCTGAGTTCTTGGATAATTGCTTTAGTTTGCTTTCATTTTCATTAAAATGGTTTAAGAATCATAAGGTAGTGCTATGAACCTGGTAACAAATAATCAAAAATATGGACTCGTATCACCGGACAGTTGAAAAGGATTTTTGTTTTAATGAGATAACGCTTAAAGGAGGAGATGGATGTTTAAAGCACATTTGAAGGCATCAAATGCTCAAGAGGATGATATAGTAAACGACACTAAATTCCAAGTCAGAAGGTTGCCGTTTGTAATAAAGGGTTACGCATTAAACATAAGATAAGACCAGATAAATACACCAAGCAAGTATATTCAGGAAACAATAAGCTCTGGATCTGTGGGAGGTTCAGTAGATAAGAATAGTAAAGAAGGGTAGCGGTTTTTACAAACCTGTAATGAATTTGCTTGTAATTGGGTTAATCGGCGTAATTTGTGAATCTTTTTGGCCTTAGGGATCGGATAGGCAGATATTGCATTAAAAATAATAGAATATTAGTTAAAGTATCGAAAACAAAAAATAACAGAAAATACTACAGTGTGAGAAAAGCACAAAAGTGAATGAATAGTTTTTGTGGGTAGAGTGAATAGAGTACAATCAGTTATGGAAAAAGGTGTTTGAGTTAATGCTGGTATGACGGTGCTTTTATGTTATGATAATGGAGCTCGATAATTATTTATGAAAATTTGAGATTTGTAAAGGTAAAATTGTGTGTGATTTTCTTTTATGTACCCTGTAATGATATAAATTAGGCTGAGAAAAAGTGGTTAAAGAATGATATGTGACGAGTAATGAATGACACCTGGAATGGGTATTGATTAATAATTTCAGTATGTATCAATGAAGTAAATTGTGAAGGGATGTGAGATTACAAAACTGGAGAATTTTCTACTTCTTGGTAGAATGCAAATGGACAGAGGTTTGTAGGGTCCTTTTCCCAAGGAAACCTTTGTGTAGCTAACATCAATTTCATAGTTTGGGCATAGAGGTTTAGGAGAAGTTAAGAGTATATTAATTTATGTCTATTAAGAATGTATTTAGTGTAAAATATTTTACAGAGCATGATCTGTGCTGCATTTTAACAATTAGAGAGGATCTGTATGTGGAAGCTTGAGAACATGAAAAAAGAGAATTGCAATAATCAGAGATAGATAAGGAAGCAAATATATAGAAACACTTTTCTAAGAAAGAGTTACTTAAAAGAACTCTGATCATAAAAAAAGGCTGCTTCCGAGGTAAGAAACGCCAAAGATATATTAAATATTTGCATAATCGTAGACTCATTAAACTACAAATTTAACAATAAATAATATATACACAAATAAATACTAAATAAATATGATTTACCCTTCTATCAGAGATCGAAGCATGTAGCAAAAATGTTTTAAAAAATCTTCCCTTGTGTTACGGCCCACCTTGGTAAGTTATTTGATCACATGTATCGAGTTGACTATTACTAGCAGCTTAGCAGTGAAAGCACTCGGAGCCCAAGAGACCAAGCTGCACGGCATCAGTACAGCACGATATTTACTGAAAAAAGTTTGAAATACTAATGAAGCTGCAGAAGGTGTGCTAGCAGAGACGTAGCGACAAATCTTCAAACGATTTTAGATTGGATTGAAAAATCTGGGCTACCAACTCGAGAATTACAATAAACTCGTAAGGGAATTTCTTGGCCCTGAAATTGAACTATATAGAGCATAATCGGCCTGTATTTCAGCATTAAAATCAGCCAGAGGGTCCGAACGAAATAAAAGCCGCTTGCTATAGGTGAAACCACAAATACGCGCTTACAAATGCATCATGCACTGTGCAAAATGTATGCACATAGAGCGTATGGACTCTATCATTATTACGTTTGGATAGATTGGAATAAACAACGCACCCATAGTCTTATTTTAGAATAAACAAAGAAACAGAAGTAGAGAAGTATAGTGGCCAATTTAACATTCCACTTCCTGAACTCCAATGAGGTTAAAATCACTATGAGGTTTGTTTATAATATATATTCCTAAAATATATGCCCTCTTCCCCACACACACGTGAATATCGGTTAAAAATAAGGAATCGGTGCGATTACACAATGGATTGACCAAAGAATATCGAAACTCGTTCGTTTCAGTATAACAAGACAAGCAGTTCAGTGCCCCTTGCAATATAAGTCCAGGAGTAGATATCTGATTACGCGCTAAAAGCGATGCAATATTTTAATAAGTACAGTGTGACGATAAGAACTATCGACAATATTGAAGTGATAGCGTTGATAATTTCAAAGGTATGTAAAGTGAAGGAAGTTGACGACCATTTCCTCCTGCAAATTCTTATCTAGCTCTATCGGCGTATAGAAGGGGCTTTCTTTGTTACCATAGAAAAGGGAATTTTCCTGATAGCTATAACTACGAGACATCGTCGTTCCTGTGCAAATTTGAAGAAATCCCTTGGCTAATTCAAAAGGTAGTAGAATTTACCTAAGACATATTGTGATAGGTATGAGTGACACACACCTTACTGGAAATAAGATGACAAATAATTTAATGATTTAGTTATTAAAAGCCCAAGAAGGAATTTATAGTGAATATGCTGAAAACTGCCTACATGTAAAGATTTCTCTCAGGTTGCGAAAATAAAACTGGGAAATCATTCCTTAAGAATTTTGGAAGATACCGTTCTACCAGATACCAAAGATAAAAAAAAAAAAATAAAGTGTAGTTCCCTTAGGTTTAGGATAATTGCGCAAAAGATTTAATTCAAATCAGGGGTAGTATCCGTACATAGTTGAAAAATAGAAAGCAAATCGATCGGCCAACAATACGCTTTTGAATAGCTCCTCGCATTTGGGTGGCGACCAGCGAACATTGTAAGTGCTTATAATGTGGGTAGAGCAATAGTCAAGTGATTTTCACAAAAGATATCTGGGTTTCCTTTCAAAGTTCGTTTCTACCCTTCAGTTAAATGAATGAGAAATGGCCATGGCAGTTGGTTTATGACATGGTATGACTTCGATTATTGAAGGAGCTGAAACTAGAAGGTTTACACACACAAAAGGAAACCTCTTATTTTGAACTGCACTGCTAAGTCATGGATGGATGTATTGAGATATACCATCTGCTTTTGCAAATTTCTGCCCAGCCAGCCTGGCCAACGTTCGATTATGGAAGTTGTCTAAACCCATAGACATCTGAAGTGTTGGCATCAAGAGCAATTTCAATATGATGATTTCAAAGTAAACAACTAAAGACTACTTCAATAGGAGATTCCACAACTTTTTTTCATTTTTCCGTCACCCATAGTATTTATAATGAAGAAAAGTCCGATTCAAATATATTGCTCTGAATCTGATAAGGGCAGTTTCGAGCAGCAAATATCAAAGCGATGGCAGGTGAGCTCTTGCATACCATAATTTAAGGAATATTAGCCGCGGAAAGCTCCTGAGGCATTCACCTGCATTGTCTTATTGAAGGAATTAGGCTAGACACGCGAGAGCTCCCTCTCTTACATCTCTATTGTGTCGGCTGGCGTGATTCAATCGGGCAGTGATTGCGGTCAGGAAAAAAGGATCCCAACCTTCCTCATTATTACCCGCTTTCTGTAAGGTAGATTTGACTATTCCATGCCTATCTCATTTGCCTACTGCTAGCTTCTTTGTTTTTGTCTACTCTCAAAAATGTAACAGCATGGAGGAAAGTGCCTCATTCAGAGTTTTGGCAATAAACTTCAGGCATGGAGTGAGGTAGACCAAACTTTAGGTCGAGAAAAGCTCACGCTGTGAGTAACAAGGAGTAAAAAGGAAAGGAAACAACCTAGGACACCTTACGATCCATTCAAAGAGGGTACCTTTGGACTAGCAATCGAGCGGGCACATGGCTGCTCAATTGTTTTGCGTCCCTAAAAAGCCACTTTTCAAGACTTTGTCTTGTCTTGACTTAAACTGGTCAACAGATTCACTGTTGACAACTTCCACTGGGAGTGCGTTCCACTTACCGCGAATACTGTAGGTGAAAGTTTTTCACACAGATTGCGGTTGTAACGATTCAGTTCAAGTTTGAAGCCGTGATTGTGTGTTCTGTTCCTACTCAGTGTGAAAATATCCCGGTAGTCAACATTGTCGAACCCTCGAAGTATTTTGAAAACTTCGATGAGCTAACCACGAAGTCTACGGGTTTCCAGCGAGAACAGATCTAATTCCCTTAGTCTATCCTCATAACTTTTATTTCGGATAGAGGAAATCAGTTTGGTTGCCCTAGCTTGAAGCTATAATCTGTCGCTGAACAAGCTTTAGTCCATTCGTCCAATCTGATGCGCGGATAATTTGGGAAATTGTGACCGTCTCGTGTGAGGGACTTTCAGTCCATAAACATTGTGGATTGCGAAGAGTATCAACAACGTCTGTCCACCGACCCTAAACAAGAAACTCAGAGTAACGCTGATACCGAACCCATTATCTTCACTAGGCTGATGTCAAGGAATGTTGGCGTGCCTCAAATTGGTGTGCAACTCATCGTTTTTCTTCTCTCCATGAGTGCAGACAAGTCTGCTTTTACTATATTTGTTTTTTACGGAAGATCTTGAAATTTTTAGGTGGGAACATCTCTATTCATTAGGCCAGGGTGTACGAGGCGGCCACTATCAGAAAAAAGATGGTAAATGGCAGGCCCATTTACGGAGAAATTAGGAGAGAACAAAATCACTTTGTAAAACCACCACCATAAATTTGCTAAATTTGACAAATGCAATATGTGCTGCTTGATTTTCCTATGTAGAGCAGAAGAGTGGAAAGAATTAGCTTTAGTTAGACCGTGATTTCGAAGAGAAGTTGGCTCAGCAAACAGAATTCATGCATTCGGATAGAACCCCATAATCTTTTTCGGAAATCCAGGACATCCTTGATAACGAGGCCAACAAATCACTGAGGTATATAGCCACGGACAATGGACTCTCACATTATCTAATGCGGGCAGTTGTTAATGATGATACTTGATAGTACTCATACAAGTTAAGAAACGGCAAGCTTTGATTGGGAAGAAGAATGAATAAATGAAAGGACCGTGCTCTGAAGCTTGTAAGCAATTGAAACAATCCCGAAGCTTGCCACGCTTAGGTTCCTTTCATGCGAAAAGATTTTCGGGACAGGATCAGCTGGTGAACCTGCAAAACAACACTGGCTTGCTGTGTCCCAAAGATATGTACCGAGAGGAATCATGACCAAGTTTACGGTTCACATCATAGTGTTTAGGGTGATCATTAGTGTGAGGAAACAAGTACGTGATGGAAGAAATAACGTCGCTTTTAAGCATTGACTCCACGTGAAGGGCCTCGTGTAGCTTACAAACAATTTTCGAAGCTCAAAAAAGCGAGAAAGTATAGGAGCGGGCTCATGGAATGCAGCCCTTATCAAGGCTATTATTTAAACAAGACGAGAAGTCTCCCCTTCTCCCTTTCCAACCACGCTGGGAGCGGCTGAGACAATAGCCACGCGGGCCGCGTTCGCCGTAACCAAATGATGGGCGATAGTCGCTGCCCTTCTATGGGGTAATCTCCCTCACTTCTGGTGTCCATATTTACCGTCGTGAAGAGACATGAGTAGATTGGTGGGAGAGAAGCTCACGAGTGCAGACGATCCTCCTTCTCCTCAATTCGGGTTGTCATGCGACGAAGGCAAGGAAGCCTTATGGATAAAATCAAGAATCCTTCTTTAGATAAAACAAATATATGCCCCTAGAACTAGTTAAGAACTCTTCTTCTCATAAGAATACCCTCCCGACTCCGCTCATCGACGCCATCTCCAAAGAAGAACCAAGTTTTATCCCCAAAGTCTTCAGTGAAGATTAATCTTAGCGTAATACCCCCTTGATTACACATATCCGACCAAACAAACCGGTTGACATCTCGGAGAAACTCATTCTCCGTTTTCTTCAAAGCAATTTACATCGGAAGAATTCCTACCCTTTTTCTCGAAGACTCTGCTCCCGCACCCCGTCATCTCAAAAGAATATTTCACTACAATCAAGTTGACCTTAGAACACGTCGAAGTGACCCAACCATAATCTCACAGCTTCACCAGAAATAACTATCGTCTCCCCAAACCACTCCATATGTCTACAAGGTATCGTAACGAATATTTTAGCTTCCCTAAATTTAGAATTCTCGTCTACCCTTCCCCCATTATCATTTGTGTGTTTACCATTTTTGAATACCTTGTATCCTTAATAACCTGTTGACAATTGTAACTATTTGTCTTATATATCTGTGTATTGTTGTATCATATTAACTTTAATTATTAATATTTATCAAAGTCTATTTTTGCTGACTCCTTTACTTTCCGACGCTTGAGCTCATCATAGCCGTATAACAACCATCCGTAACTAAGTAAGATTTGGAACTCTCAGCCAATACCAAGTTTTAAAGTAGCATCTATTCCACTAGCCCTCCTTTACAAGGATCTGACCTTGTCACCGGACTTCGGCCTACCCAAACCTATTAAAATGAAACCCCTGCGCAATCTAAAATCAAATATAATAGATGTATGTATGATATATAGAGCTATACCACGACAAGTAGCAATAGCCAAGGCAAATTACTCCACTACTATTATTTGTGTGGTGTGGTTGATAAAGATACCAAGATGTATCCGTGCACCAACAGATGTGGAACCTAGGTCCAGAAAGCATCCAGCAAGTTTTTACGTCTGCTAAAGACCGTAGCAGAATAAAATAAAATAAGTATTCTCCTGTAAGTCTTTAATATGTAACTTTCGTCAATATATCTCTAAAAATGAACTCTGTTATATTGTCAAATACATTTCATTCTTTTAATAAATCTCAGCTTAATATAGTGATTAGTTCTGCATTTAACCCCCGCAAAATGTATATTTATGTATGACGGTTCCATTTCATTCTGTCAAAGAAGTCTGCTTAATAAATATAGTGCTTATTTCTGTGAACTCAAACGAAACATCGTAAAAATGTTTCCTTTCAGTAGGCTCACTCCAACCCATCTCTTCACTATTTAGGCAACCGACTGACGGCTAATAATATCTATTTTATGGTATATTGAAATACTTATACCAGAAAATATTACGTTGGCAAATGCTGATAGAATACAATATATGGCAATATCTGGCCTTTTATGGAATTCGCGTAGATATTTAAATGCGCTTTCATGTTGCGAAATTGCATATCGACAAGAGAATCCGAGAGATACTTATCGTCGCCTAAATTTTATCCCCAAGACTAGTTTCGTTATGAAGATCCCATATACACTAGAGTCGTATACTGAGAATAGCCACAAATATATATTCATAAATAACCAAATATCAGCACAATGTCAGCAATAAGGAAGAGGATTAAATATTAGCAAAGTAACTATATTTAAATTGCTTACCCGAATGGTTGATATTGGCGATTTCTTGAATTAATGTCGAATCTATAATTTATATTTTATGAAATTCATTACATGTAAATTATCAGCAACTGAGCTAATTAAATTAAATCGTTTGAGTTTGGGAGTTGGTCATAATACTCAGTATAGTGCTGGCTACCTTGGGATCCCTTTTCTATAACGGTATCCCATTTTTCGACCGTAAAACGAGGGATATTTAGTGGATTTGCCAGAAATTATTAGATCTCTGATTTATTCGACCTCTTTTTGGATTTCCATGAAGGCAAAGTATTATTGATACTAAAACCTATTTAATAGTAATTCGGTTGAGAGAAAGGATAAAATGTAAGGAATATAAAAAGATGTAATAGCGTTTGAGGCATAAGAAACTGAGCAATTAATAAGTACTTATAGGTTGGACCAGGATTTTTCAGTATATAATAAATTCTTCAGCACATTCCTACTGCAAAAATGAGAAGTGTAGGTGTAGGAATTCGAATAAGATACTCCAGCCAATCCAGGGTCTCATTCCACCTCTGAAGGAGGTGTTTCTCAAGCCAATTGCACACTTCGATTCTGTGATGTGGTGCTGCCCAATCTTGTCGGATCCACATCCCACAAAACTTGGCCCAGTTCATTAATTTTGGAAAGAAATCCTTTTTGAGCATGGCTACCAAGTCTTCGCTTCTCACTTTTCTTTCAAAAAGAGCAGACCGACTCGACCTGAGGCACAGATGCAAATCTAAACCTTAAAACTAAAGATGTTAACCTCATTCTTGAACATATTTACATGCCCGATAAAGAGAAATATGTCGGATGATGTTTTATGCAAATAGAAGGACACTTCCTTCAGCAATACATATGATAGTTTGGCGAAAGGCCGTGTCTTTTGGATAGAGTTTTAAAAGATCTCACAGAACTTCAAGATTCGTTCAGTGCATGGAATAAGTAAGGATGATGAGGCCTTACTTGTGCAGTGTCTCTGGTTTAACTTTGAAGCAACATGAATTGTCATTCGATTTTGATAGCACATATTATTAGATTGAGATGATATAGTAATAAATATATATGGAGGTCGTATCGCATTCAATAGAGGCAGAAATATCACATTAGCATGGCAAACCTCTATCGACTATCCTGTGTAATGATTTTAAAAAAATATTTTGAAGTGTTATATGGTGTTTTATGGTATAGATATATAGAAGGCATTAGCTTAGATCATTCTTAAACGCTTTTAACGCATTCATAACTTCGTTACTATCTCAATTACCATTATCTCAGTAGTGGTGGCACAAGTTCACAATAGTAAAATGCACACTTTTGTGTGCATTTTTCTTGTGCGTATGCATGACTTTAGTGTACATACGGTTTTAAACAAAGTATAGGGAGGATCCAAATTAGATAGCGCGTTGTGAAAGAGTAGGCCTATGCTTAGTGGATTAACAGAGATTGAGGCTACATATAAGACCAAAAACTTCTTCGTGTTCACTTTTTATTGTCCTTCCTCGCGCACCTGCGCTGCTGTCATTCATGTCTGTACACTCCACTAACTCAACTCGACTTACCTTTTTTTAGTTGTTTACTTTTCTTTTTTATTTCTTCTGACTTTCTGAATTTCTCTTTTTCTTGTGCTTAACTCTGTCTCTTCCTCATATTTACTCTATCTTTCGAAAATATCCTTGTCCATAACTTGTTCAATGATTTCAATTAAGATCACCTTACTTGATCTTTCAAACTTCTCATTCTCTTCACTTCCTTTCTTCCCCTATTCCTTCTTTTGGATCCTACTTGCTTTCAACTCCTTCCTTCTTACATATGGATCGGTTTTATCAGAATCAAGAACAATATGGTAGATTCCATCATGACATGAAGGAGATGAAGAGAACGTATTAGGTAGGATGAGATGCAGTCATGATGGCCGATTACCGTTGGCTTCTGAAGAGAGACACCCATACCGCTGAGCATGCTATGAGTCAAGGCTTGCAAACCGGTTGTACAATACCAGTTAAGCCGGGTTTCTATATTTAGTAGGTAAAACCGAAACCGAGTGTCGAAAACCGGTTTTCAATATTTTTAGTTACCCGTCAAATATAGTTTTATATTGTGGCTGATTTTCTTCAGCTTGCTCATCTGCCGAGAACTTCAGCTATTTTCTGTTCTTAACATGTTTTTAACATATACTTGAAAGGAAATGATTTTATGCGTTTGTCATAAATAATTGCAAAAAGCAATTTTTTTATCTTTTAAAATTCATATACGCATTTTGCACAAAATATTTAAAAAGAAATATCTACTATTCATGATAATCTAATAATATCTATGAGTATGTGGTAAGGTATGATTTGGCAATTTAAAATGTCTTGCTCAATCGTTATTAAAAATTTCAGTGAGGGAAGACGCATGGACTCATATAGTTGTGTCCCATATTTTTAGCGCCTTTTATAGTAATATTAATTCGCGTTACTACTTATTAACTATTATAGTAACTACCCTTAATATGTCAAAGGTGAAATCAAATGTATGGAATTATTTTGCTAGAAAATGCAAAGATGTAGCAGAGTGTTTGAAATTCAGAGAATAATGAAGTCATCTGAAGGAAATACATCGAGTTTGATGTTGCATTTAAAGAAAATTTACCAAATTGACATGAATCAAGATAATAGTGAACCTCTAGTTAAAAAGGTTAGAACATTAATAAACTTTATGGTTCAAAAGTCTATGTCAAAAGAGATTTCAAAATTAGCTGCTTTAGATGGATTATCTTTTAACTCAATTGCCAAGAGTGAGTTTTTACAATTTCGCCTTCAGTTTCAGAAAAAAATACGATAAACCACCGTTAACTTCTGTAAATGGGGTTAGAAATATGGTTATGGATTATTATAAAACTAAGAAAGAACTCATTCCATATTTCAAAGAATTATCATTGACTCTAGACGAATATAAGTCTATACAAAATAAAAGGTATATAAATATATGTGCATTCAAAAGACAGTCATTGGTCTTTAGGTCTTATTAAGCTGAATGGCTCACTTGGTAGCAGTAAAACTAATAAAATTGTAAATGAGCATTTGAAAGAATTTGGTTTGAACTTGGATAAGGATATTGTTGCTTGCACAACAGATGGTGCAGCAATGATGGTTAAGTTTGGTAAGCAAATTAAGCCTAAACATCAACAATGTATAGCCCATTGTATGCATCTGGCTGTTATAGATGTGTTTTATGATAAAATCATCATTCATGAAGCCCTAGTCACCGAATCTAGCAAAGACAATGAAGCTAATGATGAAAATGATGAGAATGATGATGAAAGTGATAATGATACAGTTAAAGAAAACCAGCAAAGCACGTTTAATCAAATCGATGTAACTGATGAGCTCGTCCATTTTCCCGAGTTAAAGCCTAATATTGCACAAACTATAAAACGTCAGGAAAATTTGCAAGCTTTTGGGGAAAAGCCAACCAAAAATGACATATTGCAAAACTTTATTAAAGCAAACGTCAATGGAAAGTAATATAAGCTCATACTGGATTGCAAGACTAGATGGAATAGCACATTCTATATGATAGAGATTTTTAAAGTTAAAAAAAATGCATTCCAAATGCTCTATGTGCAGTACTGTCAAATGAAGCAGTATCTGATGATGATTGAAAGACACTAAAATTGCTATGTGAAACTTTGCGACCAGTTGAAATGATTCTGAAGCTCAGAAGATTCAAATCTGCTCAAAGCAGAATCTTCAATAAAATTTCTGTTTACTAAGCTTCCTAAAGCAGAAAATCACTTTGCTTTAATACTTCATCAAAGCCTTTTGCAGCTCTATAATCCAAGACGAACTGATGAATATACTGTGCTTCCTAAAAGAACATTTTCAGAAGAAGGCATGAGAATAAAAAGCTTACACAATTAAAATATTACAGTAATTCAGGAATATTTTTATTATTTTTTTCTGTTAGCTATGCGAGGAGTTTGTATTTTTGGTTAATAAACAGGAGAACTATTTTTGTAGAGGATTTTTTATAATGTGTATAATTTCCAAATGATTAAAGAAATACATAGTTGTTTAATAAGGTTTAAATATTTTTTGCTTATAAACAAGAGCACGATTTTTTTAGAGGATTTTTTATAATTTATATAATTTACCTATGATAAAATTAATACATAAGGTTTAAATTATTTTTCTCTAATTCTGAGAAAATCAGTTTTAAAATCGATTTTAAAAATAAACTTCTATTAAAACCAGTTTTTAAATTTCTCGATTTTGTGCAAGCCCTACTAGTAGTTCGATAAAATGGAAGATAAAATTAGTAAGTACGATGAGCAGAGACTGGATTACGTTGGTGCTGATCGTTAAGAGGTTAATTGCGCTTTTGAGCTCGTTGTCTTCAAATGCTCTTTAGTTATTCGTTCAGCTAATAGTAGCATGTTGGCCAAAGACAACATAATCCATCTCATGATTGGTTGAGCGCCGAAGGTTATTTGTTTTTCGGACGAGAGATTTCTTGCGAATGCGTCGGGTTCTTCCGAGGCGGCTAAAATTAGTACTCTTCGGAAACTTAATGGCTCTCCGGTGAGGGTGACGCCCCCTTCTACCATGAACCAGATAAAAAACTGCTATATGCGAGGAAACTCATGGACTACTCTAACGAGGACATCAGCTTAGAGCTGGGCGACCAGGGGGCGATTAATGTCGAACTTGTGGTGAGAAATAGGAAAGGGACTCGAAAACCATCCAAACACTCTTCATCACCTTTGACCGTGACAGGTTCCCTGAGTCGCCGTTTGTCACTTGATATCGCTACCACTTGAAAACATTCTTGCCAAAAAATGCGGAGGTGCTACTGCTACCACCGCTCGGGCCATACGAATTACTCGTGTAGACAGGAAAAGTTGAGTAAACCCGAATTCTGTGCAAGTTGGTCTAAGGCCGTACAAGGTATAACTCATTATCGTGTATGACCAACTCTGTCTGTTACGAAGAGCTGGACAGCGCATACTTGAACGAGATCTTGGCTTTCAAAACTGCGGATCTTCTCTCATTTGAAATGTAGGAACCCACTTTAGGGAAATTGCTCGTTCAATCCCAGTTGTCAGGTTTTTGCCGATCTGATCGATGACCGTTAAAATGTGTGCTACATGTTGATCAGTTTTCGGAGCAATTCCCCTGAAGTGCTTAATTTTCCTCCCTTGATCTATCCTGCGATGCACAACCTGATTTGCGGTAGGAGATGGTATATGATCTCCATAGTAGTGATCACTTTCCTATTCAAATATATTTTTTTTCAAACGCTGCTGTTGTATAACTACATCGGTGGTGCTTGGTGGGGAATCGGTTTTCCACATTTCAGGAAAAGATTGATATCTCTGTTCCGGTCGAGAAAAAAAACCTCCCCGACGTAGGCATACCCATTATTCCTAGAACGTCTTGCCATATTCACGCCGACCGCTTTCATGGTAGTCAACCAAGCGTGGGACGGCCTTCAAACCTTAGCTTTATGCCTACAAACACTATAAGCGATTTCACTGCAAGTGTATTTGGTCAAAATAAAGCGTTGTACGGGTATGTTTCCAATCACTCCTGCGGCTATTGACAAATATCCATATATATGTAAATATTAGGTGGTAATGCAATGTAGAAAAATGAGATCGAGAAGAATCCCCCCCCCCCTTCTGACTTCCTAGTTCACCGTTGACCGCTTTATATTCGTCTGCACTATATACTGCAAATATTAAAACAATGGAAAGACCATTAATTGGGTATCGCGCCTTCGCGCTATAGAACTTTATCGCGACCCAAGGTAAGTAAAGAATTCTGTTTGCGATAAATCTCTCTCCCCTTCTGGATAATTCAGGAGTATATATTTGACAGTTCAGAATTCACATGTGTCTGAAGACGCCGTCCAGTACGTTAGGTGTAACGTCTTTGTTAGTCGAGAGGAAATGGACTACATTCTCGTCTAGAGAAGAATTGAGTGATTGTCGAAGAGTCAAGAAAGAGCTAGTCATCACTCAGTGTTGTTTGTGGAAATATTTAGGTGTGCTTCAACCCTTCTCATCATGTCTTTGGATTTTAAGGATCGGAAAAGCCATCCCCGAAGCACTCTCCGTTTGCGTCTTAAAGATAAGAGGCCTCGCAACTTCAGTTTCCGGAAGTTGAATTGAGCGTCCCGTGAGACGCCCACAAGTTAAAGTCGAACTTACATACCTGCTCCTACTAGCCGCACATTAATGTAAAAGGGATTTAGCTCTCGCTGCGTCACGCTCCTCCCACCTTTACCGTGTCAAACCTCAATGACCCCCTTTGCTCTAGAACTTGCGTAATTGTAAAATCATTACTTAATTAATTATCCCTCGGTTCAAACTAGAGTGATAGTGTCGTTCATCTTAGCAGTGAACCATCAATATTTAATTGCATTTTCATTTAACTTGCATTATATATATATATGTTATCTTAGTCCTATTAAAGTATATTTTTGTAGTCGTGTTTAAATATTCCTTGGCCTAGCAACTGTGAATGTAAAGCACTCTTAGAGCCATCCCCAAGTGGAGCCTTAATTTCGGTCAGCCAGTAGGCCTGTGTGCGTATAACAGCGTACAGCAGTCATGCCACAACATGCAATATATATGTAAATCATATTCACTAAAACTGCTCTCCTGAAAATTTGATTTTTTTCAATTTGAACTTGAATAGCCTTTTTGTTTATAGAGCTAGAGCAATGCTGTTTGCCTCATTGGTTTCAGCGTCTTCTTTCCATAAAAGGTCTGGCAGCCGTTTTTTCTTTTCTTTATTTTGGTTATATTATTATGATTATTTGAAACAGAAAAAAAGGTGTAAAACCAAATTTTCATTCAAATATTCCTAAAGAAATATAAATAATAAAAAAAACACTGTTTATAACATTCTTTTACGAAGGAGACGCTGAATCCAATAGTGAAAAACACATTACTCTATCTTTAGAAACAAAAATGTAGTTCGTTTTAGCAAAGGGGCCAATTTTTCCGTTAAATTTGCAATATCCCGTTTTCTATACAACAGAACGTGATTTTGACAAGAACAAAATATTTCTATCTTTCCTTTTACCATATATCTTCCAGGTTTCAGGAATGTAGTTGCAATAATAAAAAGGTTTTTTAAAAACCAGTACGATATCCTTAAGGCACAGCAAGTCCACTTCTTTCCGAAAAAAAAATAAAGGATAATCTCACTCAATGAAAGAAGATCATTGGCAACATCGCATTCGGAGTTCATAGTATAAAACTGGCCTTTGGCACCTGAAAATCCAGCCATAGCGGCGAATAGATTTCCCTGTTTAGCTAAAAATCTAGAAAAGTCAAAATACATGTCGTCGAGCTAAACTCGACGCGAAAATTCTGATCGTGTCCCTCTGAAAAGAATCTTTCCCTCACGCCAACCCCTACAAACCAGTTCACCATTGCATAGATAACTTGACAGACGAAGTTGATATTCTTCAGGAATAGGGCCTGGATATCTCTCCATTTTAAACGACTCTTTCCCCTTCGTGTTTACGAGTGGAATACATGTCTCGCTCCGAGGCCTAGGGCTCACCACGAAGAAGTGAACCAACTATTCTAAATGAAATGGAGGATATCAGAAGTGATACCCCTCTTTAACTAGGGAGATTGCGAAAGACTATGTAATTTTAGGCGACTAGAATTGATAATTTGGTGCGGTTGGAGGAGAGAGCTAGTACAAAACCCGTGCACATGAAGAATTAAAAAGGAATATTGGGTGTGAAGGATAGCGAGATTGAGAGAGGATCGGAAGGTATATATGTATAGTAGGATAGAAAAAATTAAAAGTGTTTATAACATATATTTATTTAGGATAGGTGTTTCAATCTTGTATCTTGTAGGAAGAAAACCAGAGAGATGGACGAAAACGAATATGAGATAACCCCAGTTCTCTGATGGAAGAAGGTTTGGAAGGTCATGTAAATCATAGATTGATTACCATAATATAGAGTCTTAAAGAATAAAAAGTTAAAAAACAAGGGAATATGAGAATGACAAGTAGACTATATTTATTATGGAGAGTGTATATCAACAAAGTTTCCGAGGATCGAGAGTGGAATTCTTTGCTTCGGGATGTACCCTGATTGTTACTTCACAATTGAATGAATAGGAGAGATTAAAAAGTAAATGAAAAGAAAGAGAAAATGTGTAGAAAGCAAAACTGATAGAGTTCGTTTAGCATTAATGCGTTGGCCGGTAGGTGGGTGTTTTATCTATATTGAAGACGTTTTCATAATGAAACTCTTGGATCCACACGTAAGAAGTAGCACGAAATTTTATACCTAGGCTAACGATATAGTGGTGTAATTCGCAAATGTTGGAGTGGTAAGGTAAAGCACCAAATGAGATTAATAAATGACGCTGGTTACAATTTAGTCATAATTCGCGATGCAATAAAAACCATCTGCATAACCATCTTTGTAGGGGCTTGGTGTTGTGTTGCTATACGGGCAGTACGTGCATAGTGCCCTAGCAGGAATACTATATACACTTCTAAGGGCCTTCTATTTCGTGCCCCTAATCATTTTGTTTTATTCTCAACTGAAGACAAATTTATCTCTCTATACAAACTTGTGAATTTCATGGTGTGGAGGTGAATAAAACTCGATTGCCAAATAAAAAAAGGCATGGTAAATAAAATCAGGTTTTAAAAAAAACATTTTTGTGGGGGGATCACACGTTCAGGACTATTTTTATGGAATCACGCTTCATCCTCTTCTGTACCAGTGCGGCGAAAGTGTGGCTTAAGCTATTTTTTTTACAAAATAACAAAGATAAAATGCAAGAAGAAGAATATGAAAATAATAAGACCAATATTGCCTAATAGAGAGAACAATATACATAAAATTATATTTACAAAGACGAGCTTTCTCCTATGTATTTACCATTTTCGACATTATCAATTCCTGGAATTTCTCTTATAAAGTTAAATCTGCCGATGTTGGTATTAGTAGGCAGAAGCTCCTCTCCCTAGTTGTAGATTCTATTTTCACCAAAGTAACTGTTAATGAAGGTCTATAGTTTTTAAAAGAAAATTATATATGCTTGATATAATCCTATTAGGCCTTCTTAGCGTATTCATTTTATAATAAATGCAGCTAATACTATTAACAATTCCTATGAGAAGGAGGGTATTATAGACTTTAGTATGTCTTCTCCTTTTGGAACCCTTTATCTTCTGTTGTTTGCTGCATTCATCGAATTCTTTAAATCAGAAGTATGGCCTAATATTTAACAAATAAAAATTGGCCCATGTCGATACTATATATTTTTATTATCAGAAAATAAAAATTTATATAGTTTACTAAGCTAATCCCAATAATCACTATGCTTCCATTAAATTTAAATTTGAATAGAAATCTAACTTCCTTCTCTCCTTTCTTGATGTGCTCATCCACGTTAGCATGGATTCTAAATCCAGGCTAATTTTTCATTTATCGTAAATCTATTTATTCAAAGGTATGCATATATTTTTACACATGTCAAATTAATCCAATAAACAATTAGTTATGTCGACCTGTTCATCCGTCCGTGCATAATATGTATATCATCCTCAGTTAATCGCTGAGGAAGGTAATAATATACAGAACATCTTTTATTGCCTCCTGCAATTTATATTGAGGAAGCACATCTGCAAGTCATAAAAACATTTTAATGGCTATTAAAATCTAGAATAATAAAATTAATTCCTCCGAACTAAACTACCGAGCAAATGATGAGAACGATTTTCCTTTAATAAAATATCTTCAAATTATAATGAGTAGGTAAATGGAATTTCTATTGTACATATATGTATACATGTAGTTAATGTATTTTATGAAGATTTCTTTTTACGACAAATATTCTGTACGCACAGGCATCGAGTGTACCCTAAGCATAACTTCAATTCTGAAAAAGAATTAATTGATACGACCAATGACTAGTTCGGCCAAGAGCACGGGACCTTCCTGGCAACCAGTTCATTAGATAAAAAATCTGCTCCCAAATAACAATCACCCGACCAAAATGAGAAGGCAGCTCCTCTTTATAATTATTCCTCCATCTTTATTATTAAATCTCATGCTCACTCGTTGGCGTTATTATTTGGGGGGATTTTGCGTTCTTATTTTTATTTCTAAATTTTTATAAAATTAAATGCCGTTGTGCAAACATTTTCAGTGTATGTAAAGCTGAATTATGGAGCTTAATGCCCTAAAACAAGTTATGTATATGTAAGAAAAATACACAACGTTGCTCTCTTAATAAAAGAGATTTGTTATGAATTGACTCAACGTGTAGAAGGACAAGGCTAACACTACCAATATAGGCACCTTTCTAATACTAAAGTTACTAAAGGACAATCACCTCAACGAAACCGACAACTTGGGATGAGTGTAGAATATAGGATAAAAGAGATAATAAAATAATAGCGGAGTTTAGACGCATGTGAAAAGACTCTTCCCAAAAGGAATCAAACCTTATTGAACCTTCAATTGACTGAATCACTTTTAATATTTTTTACGTGAAAAGAGGAATTCGAGTAAAATGTTCGTAGGCATTATTCTGTCTATAACGTGGTAAGGTGTAAGGTATATTTACGAGTGTATGGTGTCCGGGATATCCGTAGCATGATGGTTCCAGCCACGTTAGTGCGTGTGTATGCAGGTCATATTTGTTTCTCGAAGGGTTTGGATTTATTAAGGTACCTCCGCGTTCAGTCTCTTTAATTTGTTTTCTGGTAGTTAATTACATTTATGTTGGCATTTATTTGTTGCATTTATTGGTAGGGTGGTTGGGATTGACTTTTTGGTTATGGTCCCTCCTTTCTTTTGTTCGAGAAGTTCATTAACGCGTTCGAGAGACGCGTATAACCCCAACCATCGCCCATATTCTAGTATCTCTAACTATTGAATTGCTCACCTTTACCTCTTTCATTACTAACGTCTACAATTTTTATAGCACAAATTCCTTCGTTGGTTTTAACCCTTTGAAATGAATTAAAATTAAGATATCATTTCAGGTAAGGTACAGCAGTGGTGTTAATCCACCGGCCCGTAGCGCTTTTCTCCCGGGGCTGAATTTTAAACATTCGCAAATGAAGCCGGCATATAGATAGCTTAATCACATTAAAGCCATTTCTGATACATTAGATTCTTACACATAACTTATAAAATATTTATTCTTTTATAATAATTCACAATTTTTAATTATATATTTTAATTTCAAGGTATTTTTATCATGTATGTGATTAATCAGTGTCGCTTCGAAAAAATGTAGAAATTCTGAATAACTAAGACATAAAAATTCCTAAAAATCGAGAGACTTATTCGTTTTCTTCAGCCAAATTTGTAATGGAATTAAAATTCGCAAGGCTGCTAAAATGTAGCCCGCCAATAAACTAAAACAATTTAAGTGTGGAGGTGTTATAATCCCCTACCTTATTTTGTCATCTTTACTTTCCGCTCTCCTTCTCCAATAGCAAAATGCCTTCTTCCTCACTACATCAGGATACAATTAATCTCGTGCATTGAAATGATGTTTTACACATGATCTAACTTCATAATAACATTCGTTTCAAACATTCCTATTCAAAATATACCAATAGATTTAACTGTCGATAAAATTAATTTACCAGGTAAGTCCAGGTTCTTCTATATTATTTCACTGTAGCTAACATCAACACCTTAAAATACACCATGTTTTTTAAACGTTTCACGTTGTTCTCTCCCATTTAAATAAACATAGTTTAAAAAAATCATCATCATCGTATCCACAAGTTTAATACAAATATCAACTAAATATTTTGCTTAAGATTCAGTTCTTCTTATCGATTTTCAGAATCTTTGTGTATTCTCGATTCTTTTGTTTTTCTACCAAACATCCAATACCGCATTACATTATGGAGATTATAAATGGACAACGATGTTGATTACATCAATTAAGTTAGTAGTAATTCAAAAAATATGTAGCACACATTTGATAACTCTTTCTTGCTTTACGTGACCTTTACTCCTAATTGGCTGACTTGAGCCATTCAATACAAATAAACGACTTTATAGAAGCACCTGGAACTAACTATGGCTGCAATTCATATGTAAATCGAGACCTGATAAAAAGATGTAAAAGAAGAAGTAAATGGCTTTCCTTTTTCTTTCTCCTCTTCTAAAAAATTCGCTCTAGAACAAAGGTAATATCACTTAACGAAACAAAATGGTTTCTAAGAACACATTACATTGAAATTAATATATCGCCTTAAAAATACAAAATACAATGAAATAAATACAAACAGTATTCATATTATATATATATATATATATATATATATATATATATATATATATATATATATATATTTTACTTTGAGTGTTGTTCGATATTTACTCGTATCAATTTCTTTAAGCGGAGAGCTTTTAAAAAAATTAACTTGTATTCAGTAAAGGCATACTCTGATGGTTTCAGTCATTTGGATCAGGACACAGTGCCCTGAATAATACTGGAATATTGTAAAGCTGTGAATATTAAAGTATCAATTACCATTATAACATCCCTGAGAGATTTATATATCTCGGAAATGAAGATCTGGATCCCAAATAAAATTCTAATTTGGTCTTCATAAAGTCTTGGGCACCCTTTGATCTCATGTCAAAGTTCAGTCTCAATATTGTAATGGATCCAATTGAATTATATCGCATACTACCAGAGTCCAAAAATCCTACTCTTCAAAGAGTGCTACGTAACAATTTTTCTTTAAACTCCACAAATGAGATTTTCTCTTTCTCACCGCTTGGTCCAGCCCTGGTTCTACGCTGCTTATTAGAATGCCACCGATATCATCTTTCTCTGACTTGAATTTACTTTACCTTTTGAATGGCAATGCCATCCGTCCTCCTCAATGAGGGTAGAGAACTTCGTCTTCCATCCCTTTCAGATCTCGAGTCATCTGGTGCTTAATCTAAATTTCATCATTAAAACTGAATCCTAACCTGTTGAGTACGATGATATCGGCCACAGGGATTTTGTTTAGATTCGAGAGAAATCACCGCAAATCTTTCATTTCCCAACGAAATTAAGTCTTTTTCTGTCAATCTAACAAATAATATCTACTTTATATGAGACGTATACGAGTATTTGCTCATATATATTCTGTGAGATTTATCACCCATTTCATGTTTAGAATACAAATTTGGTATACCTTTGCCAATGAACTTCAGCCTTTGTTTATTAATTTCTCAAGTGGTAAATACATTATAACAGGGGATCCGAATTACCTTTACTAGGCCGTAGATATCACATACTAAGTTTTGTCAACAAAAATTGTGAATTTATCTAAGAAATATCCAAACGCACTGATCTGAAAGAGATAGAATCTGAATTAGTTTCCTTTTTTCTACACTTTAACCATTATGTACAGAATCTTATCTGATATACCGTATTTATTCCCCCAATTTTTGTAATATCAACTGGAATAATAATACTACGGCTAACATGGTTTCTCGAATCAACATATCTGTCTCCTGAACTTTTTTTGTGCCGTTTTTGTACTTGTTCAATGAAATCATAAAATGAACGAGAGTCGATGTCGATCAGAATATTGTTCTTCTTCTCCCCCAAATAATACTATGTACATAATCCTTTCCCTGCTCTTTATCAAACAAACCCCAAAATTGTGTTTCGTTCTTCTACTTTGAGGTGTTATATTTTTTTCTTTGCACAACTTCGAATAAATACGTTTGTTTCAGGCAACTAAAAAAACCTAAAGGCAGCGTGAATCACTATAATTCCGAAGAAATTTAACCAATTTATCCAAATTGAAAAAAGGCTCCTGGGTCTTAGAAAATACGACTCGAGTGATATATTTTATCCTCATTTCATAACAAATGGCGAGAGTTGGCATAAGGGATACACGAGCGAGAGGCACTAAATGGGATGCTGTAGATATTTAGGAAATTTAATAGAAAAAACTCAATCTCGTTAGGAGATAAAAATTCTATTCGCTGTTCCAGTTTCTCCGTTCATGCAAGTACTTCTCGTTTAGTGTTGATTGATGACTCACAAAGGACTAAGGAGCGAAATTATTTATCTTTTAGAATGATATTTTGGTCGCCTCGAGATAGAGAAGGTAGTGAGCGAAGTAATTAAGAAAAAATATGTAACATGTCGCGAGACGGATTAGCGAATTTCTGCTTAAATAATTGGCTGGCGACATTTTTGCATTAGGAAAAAGTTACTTGAGGTGAATATTATCATTACACAGGTTATGTGCTGAAAATGTGTAGAATTCAAATTTTTTCATAATTATATACTTTCATAATTTCTTTTCTAATTAAATTTTTAGGTCTCATATCCTACTCTTCAAAGAGTGTTACTTAACATTTTTTCTTTTCACTCTACATATGAGATTTTCACTTTCTCAGTTCTTGGTTCAGCCGAGGTGTTACGCGGCTTAGGACAATTCCAGTGATAGCATCTTCTTTCAACTTCAATCTACTTTTCCTTTTGAATGACAATGCCTCCCCTCCTTCTCAATGAGCGTAGAGAACTTCGCCTTCCGACTCCTTCGAATCTGTAGTCATCTGTTTCTCAATCAAAATTTCATCATTAACACTGAATCCTAACTTGTTGAGTACAATGATATGGGCCAGAGGGATCTTGTTTAGATTCAAGAGAAATCTCCCGAAATTCTTCATTTTCATGCCAAATTAAGTTTCCTCCGTCAATCTCAAAATTTTATCCAAATTATATGAGCGAAATATTTCCTCATTAATATTCTGTGAGATTTATCACCCATGTCATGTTTAGAATAAAAAAGGGAGGCCTTTGAAATTGAACTTCAGACTATGTTTTTTAATTTCTCAGGTGTTAAATACATTATAACAGAGATCCAAATTACGTTCACTACGGCATAGATACTCTATGAAATACTTTATTAAGTCAACAAGAATTGTATATTTTTCCGAGATATAACCAAGTTCACTGTTCTGAAAGAGATAATTCTAAATTAGTTGCCATTTTCCTGCAGTTTAACCGTTATGTACAGATTTTGTCTAATTTACTGCGTTTCTTGGTCCAATTTTCGCCATACACACTGGAATAATAATACTACGGCTAGCATAGTTTCTCGCCTCAACAACTCTGTTTCCTGTAGTTTTTAAGGTCGTTTTTGTACTTACTCAATGAAATCCATAATACCAACCACGGAACGAAAGACGAAGTCAATCAGAAAAGTGGTCTTCTGAACTAGTTAAATGCAAATCAATCCTACCCCAAAATAAAAAGAAATTGTGTTTCATTATTTCCCTTTGCGAGTTTAATGTTTTTCTCTTTGCTTAACTTCGAATAAGTTGTTTTGTTTAAGGGAACGAGAAAAGCCCAAAGGCATCGTGAATCACCCTAATTCCGAAGAAATTTAACCAATTTATGCAAATTGAGAAAAAGCTCCTGATCTTAGAAAATACGGCTCGAGTGACATATTTCATCCTCATTTCATTACAAATGGCGAGATTTAACAAACTGGATACACCAGCGAGAGGCAGTTAATGTGATTGAGTAGACATTTAATAAATTTAATAGAAAAAACTCAATCTCATTAGGAAATAAAGGGTCCATTCGTCATTCCAGTTTCTCCTTTCCCACAAGTGCTTCTCGCTTAGTGTGATTGATGAATTACAAAGAACTTTGGAGCGAAGTCATTTATCTTTTTAAAAAATATATTAATCGCCTTAAGATTGAGAAGGTAGCGAGCGGAGTAATTAGGAAAAATACTTAATATGTCTCGGGGTGAATTATCAAATTTCTTGTTATATAATTCGCCGACGATATTTTTCCTTTAGAAAACATTATTTGACTGGATATTATCCTTGTACAGGGTTACCCTGAATTAAATATTTATAGTAAATAAGTATTTTAAAAAAACTTCAATATTATTTATGGTTATGTGCTGAAAATGTAGAGAATTTCATTTTTTTCATAATTTTATACTTTTTATAATTTGTTTTCTAATTTCGTTTTCATTCCCTTTTATAACTCTATTAATAATGATTGCACAATGCAGGGATCACCACATTAACCGGGAGGATCCCGTTAGAAAAACGGATGAGTTTTTACACTACCAAGTACACGGCTATAGCCACCCTATAGTGGAAGATTTAACTTTAAGCCAACATAATGCAATCAGTTGTATAGACACGATGGTGTGAATCAAATCTACGTTTTTAATTTTTTAATGAGGCCTTTATGATAGGTAAATGGTAACATTTGCCAAAAGAAAATATTAATTTGATCAACTCGAAAATATTTAGGATGAAAAAGATTTTCCCTTAACGCATTCTATGTTTAATCCCTCTGAAAACACCTCAGAAAGTCTGGAGTGGAAGCCACCCGAAATACTGTGCTTATAATTTACGCCAATATAGAATAACTGCTATTGGCTTATAACAGTAACAAGAAAATATAAAGAGGTTATTATAACAGAGAATATCAACGAAAATAAAAGTTACCTAATTCAAATAAATAGCCAAAATCGGAGCTAAAGTAAATCGATCCCCTGACAGAAACTGAACAAAAATGAAAAATAAACACACGAAAATTGTACAGCCAGAAAATATATATATTTCCGGAAAAGATTTCAAGATAATTAAAAAAGTCCATACCATTTCCTGAACCAACGTAATATCGAATAGCTTCACCAATTATCTAAGAAAAAACTCTATCATGGCGGTTTCTTGCGAAGTCTAAGCAACCCTACTGCATCTGACATCCGGACCATTGCTAAGTCTATTGGACCAACGTAGTGTTGTGCCCTTTTAGCCCCACTGCCCGCATTTATTTTTTTCAGGCCCCAATGCACTTAGGAGCATCTGTGGCTATGCATATCTTCCGCACACATTTACCCCCTCCACCTTGAAGGCACTTGTTAAAGGTCTCCAATCAAAAACTTTGGGCGGTTGATGCATTCGTTATTTTTTCATTAAATAAAAAACAATGGAATGAAATGTAGCGAAACCACGCGAAGAAACAACCATTAAAACTAGCGTTACACTAACCAAAATTCGATAAATCAAACTTTGGATTGTGAATTTACGGCTAAGACAAGATTGGGGCCAATGTCCTGGAAGGCCGCGCACATGAAACTTTTGGTTCGGGAATAAAATACACATTAGCTAGCACTGATGTGCTCCAACTCCAATTTGTGATAAAATAGTTGAATATGACATCTATTTACTAGTTAATAATAAATCAGGAAATCTACAGTGGTATATTCGGTAGTTAGTGAATTGAAATGTTGTGCTGGGGAAATGTATTTAAGTTGCGCCACTCTATAAGAAAGAATGAAGAGTACTTAGAGAAAGATCGGATTGGTATTAGACCTTACAATGGTGTTTTCCCTTTCCTCATTTATTATTATTTTTAAAATGGAGTTCTACAAGTGCAAAGAACATACCACGACCATTTGCCCCAATACGAACATCCTGGTGTGTATTATCTCCGCCTGAGTAGGGTATGTCTGGATAGTTTGCCCAAACAATTTCCAGAAGCGCTTGAATTGCGGGAGAGAACATATAACAATGCTCAGTTTAAAAAGATATGATACAAAGGAGGAAGAAGTAAAACAAAAAGAGGAAAGGATAACGCAAAGGTTGCCAAAGTAGTAATAATAGTGGAAAATGTGGCACATAAGCAAATTCCAACATATATTGAGAAGGAACGATCATTCTCTTTCAAAATAATGTGCTGGATATATTATGCAGAGATTGCTAATCTAACCAAACTAGCCACCTTCGGTACGGAAATAACCCGCATGTTATTAAAACGACATGAATGAAAGGTAGTTATTCATGGAAGGAGTCCCCTGACGAGATTCTGCATAGTAAATTGCAACCAAAGAGTGGTGATTGGTGCTAGATGACTCAGTCACGACTAACCCCACAACACTCAACCATCGAATCCATGACATGCTTAAAGGAAGACAAACATACAATGGATATTTTCAGATTCACATGGCTAGCATAGGGAGACCCCAGGTGAGGTCCCCAAAGGTGTAGCATTAGACATGTCAGATTAGATTCTCCTCTACATGAAAACGCAAGCATAGGCTCATGTACTTTTCGAGGAAGCTTAATTTAATGGTACGAGGGAAAGTCAATAAGTTTTGAAATTCGGATATAAGGAAACGAGAAATGAGGAAAAGTGTTTTATTATTTTTCAATATAACTACCCTTGACTTCAATGCACTTGCGCTACTTGTCCCTGAGACTTCGAATTCCCGATAACCAGAAATCTCCTGACTGCTGTTTAATCCACTCCTAGACGGCGAGCTGGACATCTTTATCGTCCCCAAACCTGCGTCCACGCAGGGCAACCTTGAGCTGGCGGAATAAAAAGTAGTCGCTAGGGGCCAGATCTGGACTGCAGGGGGGATGGTTGAGCTCATCGAATCCGCACTCGCGCCGGACAGCTTGTGCAACTCTAGCCTTGTGGACTTTGACGACGTTTAATTCGATCATGGGGCGTGAGGTTTCTAGGGAACCGACGGACAGAAACCTTAGTCATGACCAAATTGTCGTGGATGATGTTGATAACACTTCCATGTGATATTCCAAGTTCTCGCTTGATTTCTTCGACCTTCACCCGTCGATTTTCGAGAATCATCCTCTCCACACAAGCCACATTGTCCTCGTTGGTCAGGTCTGATAGGCGTCCTTGACGGGGTCATCTTAAAGGTACTCACGACCATGGCGGAATTCCCTATTCCAGCGAGCAATGATGGCATACGAAGGGGCGATGTCGGTGTACACTGCAACCATGCGTTCATGGATTTCTTTTGCATTCTTTCCTTCCTTGGTCAAAAATTTGATCCCTGCACAGTGCTTAACCTCCTTCATTGTTTAAAACTTTCTGACTGAAGATCTGCGATCAGCTTCTGCTTATT
This sequence comes from Ceratothoa steindachneri, assembly GCA_963969495.1. Classification (NCBI taxonomy): domain Eukaryota; kingdom Metazoa; phylum Arthropoda; class Malacostraca; order Isopoda; family Cymothoidae; genus Ceratothoa; species Ceratothoa steindachneri. Next base: position 232,404,962 of record OZ018317.1, read on the forward strand.
AAATAGAGGAGGTAGGAGCGTGCGGCTGCAGGTCATAACTTGTCCTAACTTGTCCTGACACCCTAACAAACAGTCCTACCTTTTCCTCTGTTTTTCCTCACCGATCGCAAAACTTATTGACTGCTCTTCGTATATGCTGGGGAAGGGAAACCGTTTCCACAAGAGGGATGCACAAAGGAAATTATCGAAGGTTTCAAGACGCGCCAATTCAAATTGGAATATTCAGACACCAAGCCAGAAAGACTGGTCGATGATGCACTCCCCACGGCGGAGAAAAGCTGTCGGCCAATAGTTTCGCTGAACTCACAGACATTCCACTTCAAAAGAATATGTACTTCACTGGTAAGAATCCAGTGTCCAGACAACTGGGATCAAAACTGGAGTAGGAGTAACACACACGTACATAAACACCTACGCTACTTAGCCGGAGTAGAACAAATGTTCACTGTATTTTAAAATGACCAAAATCTGAAATTCAAAATAAAAAATTTTAAATTATCATCCCTATATTTAAAACTGATTTGCCTTCCGCAGTGGCGAAGTAAAGCAGCTGCTACAATGGCTTAATGCCATTTGCTGAGAAGTCAAAATACAAGAATATGACATTGTCGAGGAATAGGTCACCTCCCTAGACAATACTTATACATATACATGTATTCATCTATTGGTTGGGAAGAAAGAGATAAAAGCCACGAAAATATGTATATATACAGTTTGTATACCTATATCCTCTAATATACGTACGCTTCCTTCGCTACGTACAATTACGTTAACTTCGTAAGAGTATTCCGTTGATTACTAGTTATAAGAGTGCAATTTACTACAGGGGCCGGTAGCGTTTAATGAGTTTACCAAGTTGCAGTCCCCGTAAGGGGCGCGGCGATTTGCCATCCTGGCCGCCGTGCTGACGGGATCCAGCGCTCCATCCGGCCCCAGCTTAGCCTCTCTTCCTTCCTTCAGATAGCCCGATTTCTTCCCTACCTCGTCGCTTTTCATACAACCTGTCCCACAACTTTCTCTGGTCAGCCTCTAATTTCACAGGGTAGATGCTGACCTTCTTCTCAAGCCAACCACCCCGGATCGGGGCTGGGGGGAGAGGGGACATTGTTCCCTAACCCCTGAGCTCCGGTTCTGGATGGGGGTTTTTTAACAACCTGTTTCATCCACACCCATACCTTCCTCACATCTCCTCTCCTCTCCTCTTCACATTTTATCAATTTTGCGCCGTGTCCAAGGTGGAGCCACCAGGCCGATGGACTGCCAGGCCACCAGGCAGGAGGGGTGTTCCCGAATGGCGGCGCCTGGCTCTGCCGGGCTTTTAAGCACCTCTTGCAGTGTGGACAACTGCGAGAGGTGATGAGCTATTGCGTCCCGTATTAAAAAGAGGGTCACCATGCCCATGTATGACAAAAAAAACAAAAAAACCGAACCCCCAACTTCCCCAAGAAAATCAACGGAGCCGTCCTCAGGCAGCTCCACTGAGAAAATGGAGGTCCCCCCCCCCCTTGTGCTTGCGCAAGGGACCCTCCATAATTCTTTAACCGGAGAGGAGGCTTACTCCTCTCCTACGCCTACGGGTGTAGGGAACTCCCCCTCACCCCCTTCTCTGGAGGTGCTTTCGGGCACCTCCCTTTTTCCAGCGGCAGTCCCTCCTTTGCTTTCTAAGGGGACTGCCAAGAAAGCCAGCAGGCAGCCCATTGCCGACCGCCCCTCGTGCAAGCGGCTCGGTAGGGCAAACCCCCTTAGGGGGGAGAGGGAAGCCAGGCCCCTTCGGTCGCTTCCCTCAAAAGACCTGCTGGCAAGAATTTTAAACCTTGCTGGGGTCAAGGCCTGTGCCTCCCCACACAAGACTGGCGACACTTCCAAGGGGACCTGCGATGTCCTGGGAGGAGATGGCCAACTGGAGGCCCCTCCTGTGATAGACATGGTCCTTGAGGAGACCCAGCCTCAGACGGTAGGGCCTTCCATGGGGGGGGGGAATCCGGGCTCGGCGCCAAGCACCGAACCCGAATCCGCCCCTATGCAAGGTCCCCCTCAAACGGCCGAGGGCTCCAAGGCAGTAAAAGGAGGGGAGGGATCTCCTCCGACAGGTGCCCCTACGACTACCAGGACCTTCTCCATTTCGCAGTGGGAACTGGCTGAGGCCGGCCCATCTGGCATGGGGGCTTCTGCCGGCGGAGGTGAGAAGCGGGTTCATTCCCCTCCGTCCTAAAAAGAAAAAGACTAAAAAGACGAAGAAGACTCGGGGCTCCTCTCTATCCACGGGGGCTGCGGGGACGGATGGGTCTGCTACCACTTTGGTAGGCGACCAAGCCAAGATCGGCACATCCGGCCCCTCTACCCCCTCGTGTGCGGAGCCCCTGACTAAGACTAACACCAAGAATGCACAGGGCAGGGCCTCGATGACATCGGGGCCCCTCATTCAGAGGTTACCTGGCGTTTTCGAGCCCGCTGGCTTCAAACGCTTCCTCGTTATTCGCTCTACTGATGGCACCGTGTTGTCCAAGGGCTACATGTTCCATCAGAGGAGAGGATTAGCTAGTGCAATTGGTAGAGAGCCGAAGGTAACCCGTTTCTCGGACGGAATCCTTCTGGCGAATGCGGTGAATCCCGCCGAGGCGGCCAAGATAAGTGCTGTCCGGACACTTCATGGCACCCCGGTGAGTGTGACTCTGCACTCTACCATGAACTTTGTGAAAGGAGTAGTTTATGCGGGGAACTCGTTGACTACTCCATTGAGGACATCACCCTAGAGCTGGCCGACCATGGGGCGGTCAAGGTCGAACGTGTGATGAGAAAACAGGGAGGGGCCTCGACACCCACCCCTACAATCTTCGTCACGTTCGACTGTGACAAGCTCCCTGAGTCGGTGCATGCCAGTTGGTACCGCTACCGCGTGAAGGCATTCGTGCTACTGCCGCGGCGGTGCTATTACTGTCACCGCTTCGGCCATACGAATCGATCATGTAGATGTGCAAAATCGGGGTCACCCGAAGTCTGTGTAAATTGCTCCAAGGTCGCACACGATAAGTCCAAATCGTGAGTGGCCAAGTGTGTCAATTGCGGAGAGCCGCACCCTGCTTCTTCGAAGCAATGTGGTGCATATCTTCTCGAGAAAGAAATCCTGGCCGTTCAGGCCCAGGATCGACTCTCATTACGCGAGGCTAAGGACTTGGTCCTGGCGCGCCCGGCTCTGCCTGGGACGTCATATGCCTCAATAGTTATGAACGCACCCTCTGCTCCTGGCCCATCGAGCCAACGAGCACGGTTGATTCCGCGCCCATTCGGAGCCCTTCTGCGGGCTCTACTACACCCGGGCGCTTCCCTGGTAAGGCTGGTGGCAAAAAGGGTTCACACCCAGCCCCGGCTAAAACCAGGGCTCCCCCTCTTCCCCCAGCGTGACTGTTTCCCGTAAGGCGAAACGGCCACGCGCCTCCACAGATTCTTTAGACTCACAGGAGGCAACACCCTTGAAGATGGTCGCTAGGCCATCTTCCAGGGTTCCTAACGAGGTCCCGTGAAAGGAGGACAACAACAAAGGAGCTTCGGCTCCTTCGCCCACGCCCCGAGGTGGAGCGAGTGGCTCGGAGACGGTGGTTCCTCGAAAAGAGGGCCCCCCGCATCCGAAGCCGCAACGCCCGCCTAAGGTTTTGAGGTGGAGGGAAGAAAAGATTCGCATGGCGAGCCCAACCTCCCTCAATAAGTCCTCGAAGGCGACAGCGCCTTCAGCGTTTTGTCCGGCTAACAGCGCCCGGGGTTCTGCCCCCGGAAAGCGTACGGCCATTCCCGTGAGGGTCTTCAGTTTGATGAGGGGCTCGCGTCTCCTCCGAGCTAGGCCTGGAGGGCATATTCATTCAATAAAATTGCCGTGGACTCCGGGCCAACCGGGAGGAGCTGCGGAGGCACGTCTCGTCCCGTTTTCAGTTAGCTATCTTTTTGCAGGAGACCATGCTAGGCGCGTGCCCCCTGCCTGCCCTCCCAGGGTATAAGGGTCTTGCGACCCCACCGCGGCGGGATGGCCGGGCTGGGGGATGCGCGCTTTACACCCGGCATGATGTCTCTGTTCTTCCTTTCTCTTTAGATACCTCCTTTCAGGCAGTGGCTGTGCATCTGCACCTGGATAGGAGGTATACTATCATTTCTGCGTACATTCCACCGTCAGCTGACTTCGACCGTGGGGACTTCCGCCGCGTCGTGGCACGGTTGCTGAGGCCCTATCTCTTGCTTGGAGATCTAAACGGCAGGCATCCTCTCTGGGGAGATTACTCCATAAATCCCAGGCGACAAGTCCTTGCCGATCTGATCGAAGAGCTTAAGATGGGTGTCCTAAACGTGGATGAGTTTACGCATCACTGTCCGAGAACCACTTCATTTTCTTGCCTTGACCTATCTTTGTGCTCTTCGGATGCACAGCCTGATTTTGATTGGGGGGTGGTCGATGACCTCCATGGTAGTGATCACTTTGCTATTCAAATATCATTTTCAGGGCAACTGCCGCCTGAGAGACCACCTCGGTGGTGCTCGGCGTGGGCGCGGTGGCCTGCATTTCAGGAAATGACTGAATTCTCTATCTCAGTCGAGGAGTTTAGGTCGATAGATGAGGCCGTTGAGTTCTTCTCCGGCATCCTCATCGCCGTGGGCCTGACTACTATTCCTAGGACGTCTGGCCGTTTTGCACGCCGACCACTCCCATAGTGGTCGGCCGAGTGTGAGACGGCCCTCAAACAGAAGCGTTATGCCTACATGCGCTATAAGCGCCGCCCGAACGATTTCACTGTCGCTGAATTTCGTCGGGCTAGGGCTATGTTCCGGTATATTTCGAAGCACGCCCGCCGCTCTTCTTGGCGGGCATACGTGTCTTCACTCAATGGGAAGTCCCCTTTAGCTGAGGTGTGGAAGCGAGTCAAAAGGATTCGGGGCAAGTTCTCGCAGGACCCCCCTCCCGTTCTCCAGGAGAATGGGACCGCAATCTCGTACCCCGCGTACGTGGCGGATTCCTTAGCGACCGCTTTTTCCGCATTTTCTAGCTGTGATGCTGCTCCGCCAGCATTCAATGCACGTCGTGATGTCGCGGAAGGCCGCCGGCTGGACTTTACCTCCAGAGGCGGAGAACCCTTCTACGACAAGTTTACTGTTAGTGAGTTGCGCTCCGCTCTCACTTCGTGCGCGGACACCACCCATGGTCCAGACGATGTCCTGTAGGCCCTGCTTCGACACCTGGGTGAGCGAGGCATGGCTTTTCTGTTAGATTTGTTAAACAGGATCTGGGTGGAAGGTCTTCTCCCAGACTCCTGGCGAATCACTACTGTTCTCTCCTTTCGCAAACCGGGAAGAGATCACTCTACTCCGACCGGTTTCCGCCCAAACACTCTAACCTCTTGCGTGTGCAAGTTTATGGAGAAATTGGTAAATGTTAGATTAGCCTTTTTCCTGGACAGCGAGGGCCATCTGTCTTCCGCACAGTGCGGCTTCCGCAAGTTACACTCCACGTCGGATGCTCTGCTCCGACTGGAAAAAGCCGTCTGCGAGGCTTTCCTTCGTAGACAGCACTGCGCCACGGTCGTTTTCGATCTGGAGAAGGCCTATGATACCGCATGGCGATACGGTATCATGGAGACTCTCCACACGATGGGGGCGAGGGGACGCCTCCCAATGTTTATATCTGAATTTTTTCGAGATCGTCGATTCCGCGTACGAGTGGAGGGAGCTCTCTCCGGCCCAAAGGAGCAGGAAGAGGGCGTCTCGCAGGGAAGTGTCCTCAGTGTCACACTCTTTACCCTGAGCATCAACGGCGTCACCTTGGTGCTGCCGGAAGATGTTCTTGCTACGCTCTACGTGGACGACCTTTCGATCTCTTTTGGCGCGGCCCAGATGCCAACTCTGGAGCGTCGACTCCAACAGGCATTGAACCGCGTCTCTCGCTATGCCGAAGCGCACAGGTTTCGGTTTTCTTTGGCCAAGACTAAGGTGGTGCACGTCTGCCGCCATCCACGGCTTCACCCCGACCCAGATTTGATTTCTTAATGGGGTGCACCTGGATGTGGTGGAGTCGCACCGTTTCCTTAGGCTGGTATTCAACCGACGCCTCACCTGGGAGGCTCATATTCGCAGCCTTAGGGTCTCTTGTACCTGCGCCATGGACATTCTCCGTTCCGTGACGTTTAGCGCCTGGGGCGCTGATAGGGCTTCTGCCCTACTTTTTTATCGATCCTTTGTTCGTTCGAAGCTCGACTACGAATGCATCCGCAGCCGAGCGTTTATTGCGGAAGGTGGATTCGATCCACCACACTGGCCTTCGCCTTGCGACCGGTGCCTTCCGCACTTTTCCCATTGAGAGCCTGTTGGTCGATGCTGGGGAGATGCCACTCGCTCTGCGCCGCGTGCAGTGCATCACTCGCCTGTACGCGCGAGCCCGGCGCCTCCCTCAGTCGCCAACAGCTCTCACTGCATCCGCAGCTGATCTCGATGGTGCCTATGCCACCGAGAGACGCCAGTCATACCCTCAGCCCTTTGGGTTTAGGGATAGGAAACTCCTTCGAGAGGTAGATATAGCTCTCGGGCCGGTGGCGCCGCTGGTTCTGCCCAGGACGCCCCCCTGGAGGGTACCACATTTGGCTATTTGTCGCCACGCCTCTGCTCCCAAAGCTTGTACTGCGCCGCAGTATTGCGTTCGACCTTTTTGGAGCACACATCGTGTCACGCTGGAACCGTGCCATTGTATACGGATGGCTCCAAGTCCCAAGAGGGGGTCGGCTTCCACACCGTATCCCCTCTGTTTGAAGTCAGCGGGGCTCTACCAGGCGCTGCGTCTGTCTTCACGGCCGAGCTGGTGGCAATACACCACTCGGTACGGGAGATTACGCGACGTGCCCGGTTCGGAGACCGGATTGTGATCTATAGCGACTCACAAAGCGCCCTGAGTACTCTCGGGGCATTGGAATCTCCGCATCCCCTGGTTCGCGATATCGTGACGCCACGGTTTTGGCGAGCCGGGCAGATGTCGAGATTATCTTCTGCTGGGTTCCTGGACATGTAGAAATTGCAGGGAATGAGCGCGCCGATGAGGGCGCCAAAGAGTCCGCGAGGACTCTGCGGCCGGACCCGCGTTTCGCTCTTCCTCACACCGACTACATGGCAGGAATACGGGCACCTCTTCGGGCTGCTTGGCAAAGAAGATGTAAATGGTCGAAGGGAACTTTAAGTTGCGTGCCATTGCGCCGCGACTGTTCCTATGGCCCTATTTTCCCAATCCCGCGGCGGCTTCAGGTTGCTTTCTGTCGTCTGCGAATCGGACACACTCGTGTAACGCATCGCTATTTGATGGAGCGCTCGCCTGCGCCCTATTGCAACGACTGCGTCGTCCCCCAGACTGTTCGGCACACTCTTGTCGAATGTCCCAGTCTGGGTGATCTTCGCGTACGATACCTGTCCCAGTACCGGGATGGGCGGGGTCGCTACCGCCTGTCCCTTGTGCTCGGTTCAGATTCGTGCACATTGACTTGTGGACTTGTTGACTTCTTGAGGGAGGCCGGCCTTTTCCCTATTATTTAAGCAAGGTTTGTTTTTTTTTGTTTTGTTTTGTTTTTTTGCATTTGTTTTTTTTGTTTGTTTTTTTCCTTTAGTTGCACGCTCCTGCGCCGGGGGGACCTCTTCTCGACGCACCAGCTTGCTTCCTTTCCCCCTTTTTGGGGTGTTGTTTTTTTTTCTCTTTAATTTTATTTTAAAGTAGCCTAGAACTAGGCCAGTTTTAATACGGCGACTAATGCCCAAGTAGGCACTCTACAGATGAGCTCTTTAAAAAAAAAAAAAAATATGGTTGTGTGGCATATGGCACTGTCATGTTTAAACTACAAATCTTCGACATCCATAGAATTCAATTCAGGCAATAAAAAGTTGGTTATCATGGCACGGTATCGCTCGCCTGTTACCGTTACAGAATTCCCTGCATCATTTTAGAAGAAATACTGCCCAATGCTTCCACTAGCAAAGCATGCACAGCAATCAGTGACATTTTGTGGATGCAGTGGCTTTTTAACAATCTTCTTGGGATTTTCATCGGCCCAAATGCTACAATTCTGCTTATTAACGAATCCACCAAGATGAAAATGGGCTTCATTACTAAAGATGATTTTTTGCGAAAAATCATTATCGGCTTGTTTTTGCTCGTGCACCCAATTAAGGAATATACGGCGCTTTAAATGGTTAGCAGTCTTCTGTTTTGGTGTCACATGAATTTCCTAAGCGTGGACAGATAATTCTTTTGCCAAAATTCGATGTAACTTGTGGAGAGGTTCAATTCCTGCGCGCAATGACGATTAGAGGTGTTTGGATCTTTGGCCTCATTCTCGCGCACTGCAGCAATATTTTTAGCTGAACGGCTTAAAGGAGCACGCAATAGCGTTTTTATATCTGCCACCGACCCCGTTTGTCGGAATTTACGAACAATTTTCCCAATTGCACTCTCGTTTAGTCGATTATGTTAACCAAAAAAATCGCGAAGTACCCAAAATGCGTTTCTGTTTGAACGTCCACTTTTGTAATAGGCTTCGATAACTTTAACACGTTGTTCGATTATTAATCTTTTCATGCTTAAAATTTCCAAAGACTGAAGTTATCAAATCTGGAAGAAAAAGAACAAAATCATTAGACGCTTAAACTTAACTCACATTTAAAATCGGTCGAAGTTATTGGAACACCCGTTATTAGGACAATTATTTTGATTGACAGGTGCTGATGTGTCTACAGTTTTACTAGCTAAGCGGGAATAGTAACCGCCATTTTTGTGTCATGAGTCAGATTCTTTCGTTAGTTTTTTTGTTAGAGTTCGTCTGATTTTTACCAGGAATTTATAATAATTTTCTCGTTAATAGAGATGATATTTTTCTGGGTCAAGCTTCACTAGCTCTGGTAGCTTTTGCGTGTGTAAAGGTTGAAAGTAGCATATCTTGGATGTCTTCATTCGATCGTTTTCATACGCAAGGGAAGATCCTTAGCTTATCTGGGAAAGATTTAATCGCTTACGTCCAGGAAGTGAACGTAACGAACGTGCGGAAAGAAAAGCACAGAGAGAAGCAGAAGAGAGACAGAAAGAAAAGCGCAGAGAGTATCAGAAGAGAAAAAAGAATTAAACAGCACGAGAGAGAGATAAGCCGTGACCAAGTCGTGATAAACTCCGTAGGATCTCGAAATGAAGAGGCTCAAGTGCCCCCACTAAAACTCCCCGTATACAAGGATGGAGAAGATTTTTGCTCTTATTTAACGCACTTCGAGAAGATCTTCGAAGTCAACAATTGGGACTTGGAATTCAGATGGTGTCGCCCGGCTATTTCCACTCCTGAAACATTCTCGTCTTCGCGACATATTCATTTCGCTTCATGCAGACACCGCCCTTGATTATTTAACCCTAAACACAGAACTTCTTTCTGCTATTAACATGAATCCATAATTTGATGGGGTTAGATTCCGCTCCACACGAATACAGCCAGGCCAAACTTACAAACAATTTAGATTCACGCTTCGGCGTAACTTCCAATTCTGGCTGGATTCCGTCCAAGTATCTAATGATTATGAGTCGCCAATCGACTTCATCCTACAGGATCAACTGATGTCGACCATTCCTACGAACTAAGGGCCTTCGTAGCGGATAGAAGAGCGTCCACTTTCAAGGAGTGTGTGGAAGATGCCTACCTTCACGCTTTCAGTCACGACCTCTACACCAGGGAGGTCAAGAATAACCCTCCCCCCTACACCAAACACAAGTTTGAGTTTAACAGATAGCAACCCAAGGGCAACAACGGCTTCTTAAAACTGCAAGCGCCGAGCAACTACAGGCCTCACCTGCCACGAGAAGAAAAGGACGTGAAGCCTCCAGTACTCCCCTCCACACCTAGCAATTATCCCTGTAGCCTCATTGTATGCTTTACGTGTGGCACCCCTGGGCACTTAAGTTACAATTGCCCCAAAATTCTTATCTGAGGACCTCTTCGAGTCAACAAGTCCACCAAATCTCTCGTGCCCCCTCGCCTAATCCACCAGTCGCATCATCTGCGCCACTTCTCCCTCTCCCCCGGATAAACATGGAAATTTGCTGTTCAACAAGAGTTCCCCGGGGGGCTCCAGTTTGAAAATGGCGCAGTAAATGGTTGCCGAATGGCAACCTTGCTTAGAGTTACAGGTTTCAGTATAGTAGTATCCGATAAACTACTACCACCCGTAAACCCCCAGCATAACAGGTTCGCGTTGGTACATGACATTTTAGGTAGCGCCGCCAGGTTTGCTGTGCTACGGTGCCATATTTAGTGCGAGTACTTTACCAGATGAGCCTACGTAGTGGCGACACCGATAAAATTCTGCTACGTCTATATCGGACAGAGCGCACAGCTCTCCCCAAACTCAATTTATCAATCGGTCGTTACCAGGGCCAAGGCGGAGAAAGAAGTACCCCTTCTGGCACCCCTATCGTCTTCAGACGTCGACCTTGCCACCAATGTTTAATTTGCTGAGGTGCATAAGAATTGACTCACATTACAACGCCTGTGGGAAAAAACAAGGAAGAAGGAGGCTGAAACGGTGCAAGGCAATCGGAAGATCGATTTCACTGTGAAAGACACGTTATTATACCGTTCTTCTGTTGAACCAGAGAGTCTCCCGACCAACGTGGTGTGTGTGCCGAAAACGTATATCGAACCCGTCTTCGAAGCTGCCTATCCCGTTGAACCCTTGTGTCTAGTCCAAACGGTGTGCGTAGAAGCAGACGATGATTATCCCTTGCCGTACCTTTCTTTCCACCAAGAGGAGCCTAACTGCGACTTGGACGAAAACCTCAATCTCGCCCCTAATGAGATGGCCTAATTGTTGCCTTACTGGAAGACTCTACCGACGTTATTTCAGGATCCACGGGTTGCTCAACACAATTTACACATGAAATTGTCCTCACTACTTAAAATGCGATAAGAACCAATCCTTATTCCATACCCGTACATTTACTGCCGACTTTCAATGCAGAATTCGAAAACTTACTAAAACTAAGAATAATAGAACCCTCTTCGTCAGATTTTTGCTCCCCCATTGTCATGGGTAGGATGATAAGTCTTTTAGGATGTGCGTCGATTTTGGCAAATTTAACGCGGTTACACAGTTTGACGCCGAACCGATACCCCCAATCGCCTAAAGTTTTCATGCCTTCGAAGGAGCAAAATTCATCTTATAGATCGACCTATGCAAAGCCTACCACCAAATGCCACTTTCAGAGGGTTCAAAACGCTTTTCCGTTTTCGCTACTGAAAAGGGGTTATTTCAGTTTACTCGACTTCCTTTTGAGTTGGTAACTGCTTGCGGAAGTTATAACCAGAACATGCGCTGGTTGCTAGATGGCGTATCTAATGTGAGTTTTTATTTTGATAACGTCTACATCGCTACTCGTACATGGGACCAACAGGAACAGTCTCTGTGCGCGCTACTATCCCAGTTACGCGTACACGGGTTCACAGTGGGCGTGAGAAAGTGTCACTTCGCCTATGACACTATTACCTAGCTTGGCCTACAGGTCGGTAGGAATCAAATAATTCCCCAGGACGACAAGATAAAGGCTATCTATTAAATTTACATCCCTCTATGTTCCTTTCTCCAATATAATAAAAAATCTAGACGTCACCATCGATATCAGCTATCTCTTAAAACTTATGTTGCAAATTGTCTCTCTGCCATCTTCCTAATTTCAGCCAATCCTTTCCCACTTTGACTACATCATATTTGATTTTGCCTTATATGATTTCCTTACCTTCCGTATTTAATTTAGCAAAACCCTTCTTGCTTGTTTTAATATTTTTTTATCATCGGTCCCTCTAATCCCCTCCACATGGAACGCTTCTCTCATGTTAATCACTTGTCTTGTGAACTGCACTGGTTGCCCAATCGATGGAAATTCACATTATTGTGCCTCCTTCTTTAATTGAAGACTAGAATGCCGTACCTTGCTTATACATATCATGCTCACTGAGTTAATTTTCCTTCCCAAGAACAGTCGCTATGGCATTGCCTATTACTGTTTGCTCATTTAAATCATGTGAGAATGTTTGGCTTATCGTAGTTTTGGTTTATTAAGGCCTTAAAGTTTGCAATGAACTGCCTCCCGTGATACGCTTCTCCTGCTCACTTATTTTTCCTTTAAACCTTCTTTTAAGATCCAACTCTTTCCTCAAGATTTTGCGAACACCTCTCCAAAAAATCAGTAGAATTATTATTACAAACTGGTACAGGTACACGGCGTTAACTGGAGTAAAATTCCTTTCGAAAATGAATACAGATGCATATTGTTTGAAATTTATACAATGTGCCCAAGAAATATCTCTACATGTTGTATATATTATTATTATTTTGGTTTAGGGAGTGATGACAGATTAAGGCGAATTTTGCATTCTCCCTATCATATAATATTATATAATATCTTATAATATGATAGTATTATATAATAATATATAAAATCATATATGAAAAATATGCTATAATATCATGGAATATACTTTCAATAAGAAAACGTTTCACCGCCCGCGCACTCGGCAGTTTACGAGAATGCGTGAATAACCGTTAGTTATTTATTAGCAAACAACGTTGTGGCCACAGGAACAGTTCGAGAGTCTTATAGATAAACATTGTCTTTTTCTTATTTCTGTTTGTAGGCTGGATCTGAATATAAAAACAACATCAATCAAAATCTAAATATTTTCTGCGTTAAGAACGTTTGGTTATATGATAATTTAAAAGAGAATCGTTTGATGGTAATAGATGAGTGGTTACTTTGGACCTTGAGAAAGATTGTGCGTAATGGACTATGGCCCAGAAATATCTATGTGAAGTGCTTCATAGTTTCTCTAATTTGATGCTATTTTTTTAGCATGATATTTTGGCACTCGAGGAGTGAATTGTCCCTAGCTCCATTTACAAAAAAATAACAGAAATTTTTGAACGGTAATAATTTTTTATTATAAAGAAAGGTGATATTAAGGTGAGATATCTGCTGTCTTGGACCATTTGCCTCCTGGTTTCTCACTCTAATACGGACTATACAAGTAACGCATAATATCACTCAACCAAAATTTAACATTTTCTCACCTTCTCAGACATTTTAATTCCTAAATTCCCTAATTTTTTTGCCCCTTTATGAATATATGAATTATAAATAAAAATATAGACAACCATGTACAAATGTGAGGCAGGAAATGTATTTCCTGTTAAGCATATTAAAATATTAAAATAGTGCTTTGATTTTCGCATACACTGAATATATATCAGAGCTGGAGTAGAAATAAACCGCTCTTGGCAAATGATTATACCACTGAAGAAACTTTATGACGACTAATCGCAATTAGAAAACCAATGAAAACTTCGTATGGACATCCTGTTACCCCTTTAATAAAGATACACGTACGCTGGTGTTCACTTTTTGTATTATCTCTTATTTCATTTTCAAGCCCGAATAGCGAAGAATACATCTACATAGAAAAGGCGACATTAACGATAGTGTGGGCACAAGAATATCAAATCCAAGCTCCTCATCGCAATCATAGGACTAGTATATCTTACAAGGGCAACAGATAAATTTCCAGGACTAAGCTATTTAACAATTTCAAAGAAATGGGTACCCTGATAAAGTGTGTTAACACGCACAAGTAACAACCCTATAGAGGTAATCCAAAAATATACAAAATATACAAAACGATTTAACAAAAAGCTTCTCAACACGCTTCAATTTTCTGTAATGAAAAACGATATTATCTCACTCTATTTTGTCTATAAAGGTAGAGAGCGAGAGGAAACATAACTCAGCGAGAGTGCCAAAGCTCCTCATATATTTAATCCCCTCCGGCAATGAAGATAATCCCACTCGCTTTTTCATCTCATTTAAAGATTAAGTTGTTCTGCTCTTCGCTTGACAGATTAATATGAATGAAATGCCCTTTAGAGACGAACCTTTCGCGTTGTGACGTTCAAAGGTTAATGCCATGTTTGGACACTCATTGACGTCGTTTTAAATTTAAGGAAGAGGTTGCAGCACATATTAAAATCTGGATGAAAGTAGGTAGTCACATTTGTCTCTTGCAAACTAGGCGAGATACATAGAGGGCTTAATGAAATGCACACAAAGAGTAGGATGAAATCAGTGGCGAGCACAAAGGCAATATGGGACACTCCTCTTTGAATGAGAGGTTTTTCGGGTCGTATTTTTTGTTTTGCAGCAACCAGCAATTGTGAAGTCCTCCTTTACACAAGAGATGGGGGCGAGCAACAGTTCAGCGTCAAAAGTAGACAGATGTGGGTATTGCCATAAAGAACACTAGTGCTGCAGGGGCATGATTCCTGAATACAGGAGGGAGTATTTATAATGCAGTATGAAGGCAAGAAGGGAAATTTAACGGTGTTTTAATTGGATTTCCGCATCAAGCAAAGTATTGTAAAGCCACTTACCATTGCTTGGGTGAGTCTCAGCGTATCCGTACATTGAGCGGCCGTCTCATGACCATTATTTTGTTCCCACTGGCTGGAATTAGACACTACCCTCGACGTCAGAAATCCAAATAAGTATGATTGAGGCTAACGAGCGCTCAACTACGAGTATGTGTGTTGCGAGGGAAAGCTGATGATATCGTATAATTGTGTTCGCGTCTCCTGTGTATGGCTGTTATTTTCTATTGTCACTTGCGTTTCTCTCGTGTGTTTGTGGGTCGGGGAATGATAGCTGATGACTTCGGTTTGGTTGTTTTTAGAGACCTCCATTTGCGTGTGCATTAGTCTGAAACGATTCAAGACTCGTGTAGTGCGGAGTACGAGACGCGTTTTTTAAGCCAAAGCTAAAAAAATGGTGACAACAGGATATTTTGATATGTAATAATTGGAAAGAAAAAATTAAAATTCTTTAGAAGTATCTATAGAAAGTTTATTAATTAATTTAAGTTTGAAAAAGTCGATATAATTCTTAGAAAAGAGAGGGTCTAGAAAATAGCAGACGAATTATATGAATTGAATAGCCTAGGTAAAATCACAATGAGGTGTAAATGAAGTAACCCTCTATTTTTTGGTTAATAAATGGTAATTATCTACATGTGCACATGGCTACTAGGATGTCTTAAGAGGGATTCTTACGGGTGGTTTACTTAGGGTAAGCAGAAATATTGCTTACTTTGTTATGATGCGACAACCATCGAGTGGAGACAATTTGAAGGCAGAGAGATCGAGGTTCAGGCAAGTTTGCTATTTTGCCCAATCTTTCCAAAAAAGCATAGGGGCTTTACAGAAATGTGATAAAATTCATATATACTCCAGATATAAAACGAATTATCTATACGATAATGTACATTCTCATTGCTAAATCCTTATCTGTGATTAAATCAAAGCTCATTTAGTGAAAACTCATGCAATTCATTCACACACCCAGCTAGAAACCCAAAGTCTACGCAATACCAATACATTGCCAAGCATGTACACCCTGAACCATGTACATATTACTGTGCACATTCGTAAATATACTGCTTTCATATTCTCAGCAACACACTCAGAAATACATCACTTCTTACATGCCAACTGAAGTATGTAGATAACCGAAAGATACATCAGGCATTCCACCAAATCATTGATATCAAACCCACTCCCATATAAGCCCGTACTGCGACAAACGCAAATTCATACTACAACCACCAATCAAAGTAGATATGCACACTTTGTGTAAATATTTATTTACACGTTGCATAACAGTGATTACAAACTTCCCTTTACCAAATCGCTTAGAAATAACACTACAGACAAGGTGATTAACACCTAGGACCTGATTAGACAAAGATTAGAATTTTTCTTTGGTTTTTTCCTTCTTTCTATTCTGAAGATAATAGGTGTATCAGTCGCAGAGGCCCTGCCCCCTACCCTATGGTAGGGTACTAGGGGAGAGGACCTCCGGTCAACCCCTCTAGGCTCGCCAACCCCTTCTTCCCCGGCGAAAGGATGAATATACATTTTTAAGATAATGAGAAAATCTATAACTTATATTATATCAACTAATTAAAATTATTTTGAATAATATATTGCACTAGTACAGGGGTTGGACAAAATAATGGAAACATTAACTAATGCACCCATTCACACCATATGGTCTCCATAATTCACTGATCTTGCGATAATCAAGTTTTTTTTGTGTAAATTGGAACAAAAACTAGGGGATATATTCCCTCTAAAAAAGCGTCTACGAAGGAGCTAGACCAGGTTTCACCCAAAACCAGTTAAATTCGTATAGATGCAGTACAAAACTGTATGAATCGATTGGTCAGCGTATTAAATCTATTTATACTGCTAAGAAGGAGGGGTATCAAAGTCAGTAATTTAATTAATGTTTCCATTATTTTGTCCAATCCCTGTATATCTTTAGTGATATATTACAATAAAGTAACCAATCTAGGAGGATCAAGTCATATATACATTACTGATGTTACCTGTATGATTTTAGCTGTTGCGTTTTTAATATTATGCCAAAACAACAGAATTGTTTTTAAAGGGTTGCATTCGTATATACATTTTTATTATACACAAAAGGATGTATCACATGTACGTTTTAAAGTTTGCGTTTTGTTGAGGAGATCTGCGTCAAAAAGATTAATATTTAGCCGCAAAGTAAAAGAACAAAATGGAAACACTTTGCCCCCAAGGCGCAGATGACGGGAAAGTGAAAGAAATGGTGAAATTCAAACCAAAAGTTTTACAATTTCTAAAGAGAGATAAAATCTCACACGTGTCAAATTTTTTGCCTGATTTTTTACAATTCTGAGGTCGAAAACTTATAGAATTTAAAATTTGAGACCGAATTAGAGAGCATTTTTACATGGAATACATTTGTTAATAATAATCTTCTTATAGTTTGGAAGCAGAGTTCGTGCTTAAAATATTGGTAAGAATCTTTCACCAAAATATATCACTCTTCTTGCACTAGAAAATTCTTGATATACTTTATATCAAATTTCTAAAAGATTATGATAATGATTCGCCCTCGGGTTTCTGATAAATTTAAAAGGGCATTTGTAAGTGGCCATAGTATAATAGGCCAAATAACTGCAGATGAAGTATAACTTTGATTAGCTTAAGATAATTCGGGAACTGAAAAAATACGCAACTCAAAATTTGAAAATTTTCTACCATTAAAAATGGTGAAGAAACTATTTTGTTACATACAATGAGTTTGTTTTTAAACGAAAGTTAATCTTCCATTATAGTAAGTGTTTTTTAGACGTCACTTGCAAAATAAGATTAAATTTACATCTTCATTATAAAAATATGCCTTAAACTCATAATATGGTGATCATATTAGTATCAGGGTACACTGATACTAAATTCCAAAGTCCAACTTCTGATAATTTATACGGTTTCGCCGGAAGCGGCTTGGCCCAGACGTTGTAAATGGAGGGGGGGAGTTGAGTTTATCAGACGCGTCGCTGGAAGAAGTGAACCTTTGCTTGGTTCACACAGTCTGTGATGCTTCTGTCACGACTTTTCTGTTCTCACGGCTTGTCAATCGCTGCTCCCCTTCGCAGGAAGCGCTTCCGTCGGGTGAAAATTGAAGATTCCCCCGACCGCATGATGCTCTCTCTTTTTTTTTCTCTCTCTCTCTCTCTCTCTCTCTATCTTTCTCTCTCTGACAGATAGTTTCAAACAATTTACTCCTTATGTATAGTCCTATGTATTGCAAATCTCTAAACCACCAAACGCAAACTTAGCAGCATGTTGGGTGAAATGGAACCTGACGAAAAGTCCCATCTTATCCCTCGGTAGGGAGTCGTCATTAACGTTTTCCACGTAAATGGAGGACAATATTCCATCATTGAGAGCCCTTTCAACGTGTCATTTTTCTTAAAGCGGATAGATTTAATTAGCTTCTTTCAGCCCAAAAACGACGAATCTGAAATGAAATTTCAAGTACATAACAGAGCATAATGAAAACTGATAAAAGAAAAATTCAAAATTTCCCTACCACTCTATTTTCCTTGTTCATATACACATATTCTTCTAAGACAAAGTTACTTAATATCGTAACTTTATAACACTGACATAATTTATTTCCACCAACGCCCATCTGGTTCGATCTTATGCTCTTTGCCGCTCAGTGATTTGGCGGAAAATGCAGAGCAAGCGATCCGAAGAGAACGTTACGGCAACAAAAAGAAGATCCATACTATGAGTTTGTATGTTTAAAAAGCAAAAATTGCCTTACTGAGATATCATGAAGAAGACTTTAATAAAGGTAAAGTACCGCATTCTTATGTACATACATGACAAGGCTATCAAACAGCAAAATCCCTACAAAGTGTTAAGAGCAAACTTTAGTTTCCTAAAGTGCTACTTTTTAGAGTTGTAGATTAGACAAATTATAACGAAAGTCTAGTTGGTTACTCTATAGTAAAGTCTAAACTTAAAGAAGGCATGATTGAGCTAGACTAGGCATAAGGAATGCACAATTTCATTTGCCTTAATGAAATTATTTGAAGATTTTCCCATCTTAAGATGCTCATCCAAGTCCCTTAATTGCAATATAACACGTTTTTTTATGGAGTTTCTAAAGAAACCTAGAGAAACCTCTTCGGAGTGCATTGGTCATGCCCGATACCTTAGATTCATCCATGATGATGTCTACTTTTAATGAAGCAACCTAACACTTCTAAGAATAAATTCTTAAAGAGACCTTTGGATTTTTAGGCTGGTAGATTATATATATTGACTTGCTCGGTTCAATAAATGTAACATTGCTATGGTTTGAGTTTTCAGTATGGTCAATCGTGACATATTACCATTTTTTTCTTTTATGATAATTATTTTTTTATCTTCTTTTGACTCATATTTATATTTAGCGCGTTTTTCCCCATAGTTTACTTGCATCGTCATTTATTGTGATTGTCATACTTTAGCCTCTAAACAGATTAGTCATTATCTTATCCATAGGTTCACTTTGCTAAGGAATATTCTTTATAAGATCAACTAGAAAGTGGAACCATCTTTTTTAATTCATATTCCAATATCAGTCGTTTCAGCAGTTGTATCCGAAGGGGAAAACTTAATTTCCGTAAATGGTTTCCGTTATCTATTGAATAATTCTATTATTCTGATGTTAAATATGATTTCGAGACTTTTGGTGTCTCACTTAAGTGTAATTAAGTTATACCAATGAGGCTCTCTATGAATTTGGTCGTTACAGCTACACTTTGTTAGCATTTATTGTTCAAGCATCCTGAGTCATTTCTCAGTCAATTCACTGAAGCTCATTTCTCATTTACTTTTAATCAAGGTCTGTTTTTTATAATCAAGAGAGTTACATTTGTCATCTCATTCATGTCTCTGTTAACTAGGAAAAGGCTTTATATTTTAATTATCTAGCATAATAGATTAGTGGAAACTAATGTGGAGAACAGACCTCAAAGTTGCTTTCATTAGACCCCAAAATTTAGTACAATCATTATCAGTCCAATCTTCCTGCTCTTTTGCTCAAGACAATCGCTTCTTCTTGTTCACCTGAAACAGCCGCGGTTTCTTTCTAGCTTTAAAACCTTTAAGACAAGCTTCTAACAGCTACTAAAAAAAGAATGGCAGAACTTTGCCACAACCATTTATGCACAGTATGTAAAAACGCATTAACGCGGTTATAAAAGTAAAAGGAAAACATATAAAATACTAAATATAGAAGGGATATACTCGACTGTTTATTATATTGTTTAAAAATATTATGTGATTGAATTTCATTCGTATTATCTATTGTTTCATACCTGCCCCTTATTTTGACCCTTGGCTTCATCAAGGGCCCATGGCTGTTCTTAGTCACTCATGGGCATTCCAAAGTAGATCTATTAGGCTATCCGGAATTTGGGACCTCTAATTTTATAAGTTATAGGTTTTGTCCCTTTAAAATATACACACACGTAACAAAATGTATCGGCAGAAATTTTGATCCTCTTGTAGCCTTAATCAAAGCAACTAAAATTACATCCTAGAAAAAAATAAATGGAAAAATACAGTAATTGGTAGAATAGAGAAGACTGAGTACCTACCTAACTTTGTCTGCATTTCAATGCCTGTTGAATTCATTTCCTCAAATCTGAATCAATGTCAAATAGTAGGGCATTGACACATCTAAATATGCTGCTAGGTAGCCGAAATATTTTTGTCTCTGGCAATTAAAGTCGAAAAATATATAAAATTATTTCATAGCATTAATCCCAGAATAGATGGATCACTAGCACCATGTTTGGGATTCATGGAATGTTTAAAGGCAGAAATTCTGATATGTTATATGTAGAAGGATAAGGTGAAAGGCAACCTCGTGTCCGTCGGTATCCACCTGGTCTCGAGATCGCTGCCTCAAGCATGGAAAGCGAGGCTGATCTACGGCGAGGGTGCGGTCCACGCCATTTTCTTGCACCCCAGCTGCATTCACATAGTGGCATATTTTTATGTCTCGCAGGCCCTTTCAGCCAGACCCCTTCCCTCCAGAATAGATCGCCGCTCTTCAAAGATTCTAAGCCAACTTTATCTCGGTTCCCAGAAGGAGTCACTGCCCTTTCCCAAGATCGCGCGAGTCGTAGATACTCTCACCCAGGCAATCCCAGCCACCAGTAGAGCGTCAATATAATCCCTTGACTCGGTTCAGCAGGTAGCAGTGTTGTATCATAGCACTGGAATAGGGCAGCCCGGCTCAGCACTGTTCCGCCTAACACCGCTTGTAGGGAAATGGTCACTTCGTCCCCTCCCGTTCACTCGTGGGGCAGTTCCAAGGTGGTTACCGCAAAGACATCCGGCCCAGGCATCGGGGAGTCTGAAGCGTAACCGCAGTATGGCAAACTCAGTGCCATGAAAGACCCTAAAGGTCAAAATGTAAGATCTCCCCCAGGAGAGTGAGATCCAGTTTCACGTCGAATAGAAATTGGAGACGTGTTTCTCCCAATCTCGAAGGCTAACGAGGAGCTGATGTTTGACTTCATGGGAAAAATCGTTGTCCAAAAGAACTCTCCTGGGGCCGTCCTCAAGCCCCTCCCCCCATACCACTCCCCCAGTGGGGTGACGAGGTATAAATGAGGAACTCTGAGGAAAATCGAGGTAGTATACGTCAGTCTCTAGGTGACGAAGTCTTCGGATCAAACCGAACTACCGAGACTAGAGAGGTAGTGCACTTGGCTTGCCAGACCAAGAAGTACCCTGCAAGAGAGGCAGGGATACCTACCTTAAGGGGCTAAGAAGAAGCTCACCCTCGAGCTAAGTCCCTGGTTATCAAACCAAACGATAAGTTAACTTTAGAAAGTTCAACTTACTCTCGCCAGAGCGACTCCTCATATCCTGATGCACCTTAAACACCAGGGGTATTCCTCGTCCTTGAGGAATTTAGAAAAGAAGAAGGAAAAGGCTTCCCCCTCGAGCCCATTATTCGGTGGCCACACCGAACTTTAAGTAACTTATTCTCACCAGAGAAACCCTCCTCCATTATCCTCGCCCTTGTAGAAGACCCTCCCCGAGTTCAGTCCTCGTCCATAAGGAAATTAGTAACGAAGGAGCTAAGCTCCTCCTCGAGCTCGTTACTCGGTGGTCACACCACACTCCAAGTTAGCTTAATTTAAGAACCAAGTTCGACTCACTCTCACCAGAGAGACCACGACTGCCTAGGTGTTGCATAAAGCACCGTATTGGTTCTCGTCCTTGAAGAAACCCCGGCCCCCGGAAGAACCTGTAAACCCCCCAGCTGCCACCCTCGCCAAAACAACCGTGTGATCTCGCTCATCTAAATCTGGCCGGCGGCACGCGTCGAGAGTAAATAACATTTCTGAGGCCTTTAAACTCCACATGAGTCCGTAAGCCTAATTCTTATATTATTGTTGTGTGTAGAGAAAACGTTTCCTAAATTTTGTGGGTAAACTAATTTAATTAATTCTTGTTTAGGATAATATTCAGAGTATTGCTGTAGTTAAAGTATAAAGGTTATGTATTCAATTGATAAAGATAAAATATAAGTTTTTGGGGGGATTAATGTTCGTTTCTCTTATATATCCTTACGTGTTTCAGAATGGCTCTGTTCTTTTTAGATATCAAGATATCTATATATATTAGACACACTTAGCACTCTTAGAGATAGAACAAAAAGGGGGGGAATTTTACGACGACGCTTACGAACAAAAGACATATTCCTCCGTCGCGATCGGTGACAACGGCGATTCAGATTCGAGGACGAAGGCTAAATCGATTTTCGTGGCATCTGCCATGGTTAATCGGCGAGTATCTAACGAGGAACTCCATCACCTAAGGCCAAACTACGTGTGCTGCCTCATCCGCCCCGGGAGGAAACCCAGCTTCCCCATCGCAGTCATCGTATCCGGAATGGCCCGTCCCTTCAACAAACACGTAAGCTGTTGTAATCGTTGGTGCCTACAGATTATTCTATAATCTGGTTTTAGCTAAACCGTCCCATCCTTTGTGTGCCCCTAGACTAAAATCCCCATTTTACTCACCGAACTGAACTGGCTAGTTCGACTCTCAAACAGACTTCGACCCAACCCCCAAAAGGCATATATATATATATATATATATATATATATATATATATATATATATATATATGTATATATATATATATATATATATATATATATATATATATATATATATATATATATTCTATAGGTTTGCTTTTAAGAAGGCTTATTTTCAGGTTGAGGATAAATCCCAAAATGAGACATGTAAAATTTCTAATTTAATTAAGTACAACGTTTCGGGTACCTTACCCATCTTCTGGTCTATAAGATAGATTTAGAACACGTTTAAAATTACAAAAATCATAATGCACACAAGTATTAGAAATAAATTATTTACTTAATTGAAATTATGACAAATTGTGATATGAAATATCACAAAACTGTAAAAGTTCATGCCGAGACCAGAAAAGGAGGATTTGCGATAGACGGAAGTGGTGAAGTTGGGCGAGGAGCTTGATATGAGAAAATCCAAAAATGGTAATTTTCCATCTTTTACTTTATCAATTGTGAATTTTATATTTGAATAGCGATGATTCAAATATTCAAAGAATGAAAGAGACTGTTTTTTGTTTTAAATATTAGAACCGTATCGTCAACCAATTGAGAATGCCCTCCTGATTTGAAACCGATATTTTATCGTCGTTTTGTTGACGATATTGAATCATCATGGGTACGAAAAGAAAGTAAGAAAGAAGTAGTTGATCTAAGTTGATCTTCTTTATGCAGGAATGGGGATAAAATAGAAAGAACGGTACATACATATCATTATTAGGAGTTACTAATCAAAGTAGAATTCAAACAACGGTCCATATTTTTTCTTAGGTCGTCAGGTATGTGCAAGTTCTGTTTCTTAGGGATTTATCGCAACTAATTGGGGCACAATTCTCTAATACGAGTTTTACGGCCTCTGTAGATACACTGAGGGTGAAAGGAGGTATCTATATGATTTAAAAATATGGAGAAGAGACGAATTGAACATCCACATAATGCATGTACACTGTACAGGTGATGAACCAGAAATTTTCTTGCTTTGAGAGCTGTAGGAATGGTAATTTATTACAAACTTGATAAGGTGGAGAACCAGCAAGCAGAGATAGTATAAATGCAGTATTAAATGACACTTCTAGACAAATACACTTTGGATTCGAAGTAGAATTTTAAAAAATGGTAAATGCCAACAGCCTTTATGAAGTCTAAACGAAAGTTAGCACCATTTTGGGGTTTGAGCGTTTGGAGGCACTGAGAACCGCGAAACCAAGTCTTGCGCAATTAGTTGAATATAATGTGCAGCAGATACATCGCGCAAAGCTAAAATCTGGACCAATTTTTATATATATTGACCGTAGATTTTGGGTAGTTAATTTTTTTTTTTTATTTAAGGGGCTATCTGGCGACTGATTTAGGTAGTTAAACGAATATGTTTGTGCGTAGTGCTCATTGATTTTTACTTGAAGCAGAATTAACTTCAAGTCTGGCAGCAAAAATTGTCGGAATCAATGTGTAGTTAATTTTTTCGTTTGAAGTTTACTGACTAGGAACACAAGTAAGAACAACTTTTTTAACATTTTGCGCATCTGAGGTCAGAAAAATTGATTTAAAAAGAGAAAGAGTACGTTTTTAACATTAGAGTGAGACAAAAAATGAAATAGGTCAAATATTTGGGGTTGGAATGATTTGGGCACGAGGATCCATACCCTATTCAACGGGAATTCCACAACAACTTTGCTGTTACTTTACCACAGCAAGAGGCATAAAAACTAATTATTTGGTCATCCCTTCTTAAGAAGAGAGTAATTTTAGGGTAATTGAGTTGGTCAGAGGCTAGCAGGGCATAGTGGACAATTTGAATCGACGTGGAAAAATTTAAATCGTTCTAAAAGAGGAGGTTCATCTGCGGTCAAGCAATGCCATTTGAGTATGATCATTCTAACAGGGAGAGAGGATGTATGTGATCCATGCAATCATCTCACCAATCATCTTACCCTAGCTAAAGCTAGGGTAAGATGATTGGCGTGTGACCATTGAATGTCGCTCACAAATAGGGTAATGAAATTCCAGTTTTCAAGCCAAAAGATGAGGGTCAGAAGAGTTGGGGTAAAGAAATAAAAAAACGATAGCCTTTTAGCTGGTAAAAAGGGTAACTAGAAGCCGTAAATGAAAGCGTGAACAAAATCCAGGATTCTTACCTCGGAACGAGCTTTTCATTATGAAGTTCATTATGCAAACCTCGGTAGGTCGGATTATTGAGGGCGGCAGCGGTAAGTAACTCTTGGCCGTCAAGTGGGTTTCGTCCTAAGAAGCAATGAGCAGCCTATGACAAGCTATCAGGCTGTTAAACATACCTTAGCTACTCCACGATGTGAATTGGGAAACGACAGAGGAAGGCTTTACTCAGCTGTGCTACCGGAAAGTCAGCAGCCTTCTACGTCTCTTAGAGGTTCAAGGAGATTTGTGTGTTTTTGAGTTATTGCGGCCGAAGGAAGATGGCCTTGATAGCCTCGTAGGTTATCTGCTCTGATGGTAACACGAATAATGATTCCGCCGATTCCATGTGGTCTGCTGTTAAATGGGAGAAGGGTAGACGGATTTTTTTCCTGGTGGAGATAACATTTTGTTTTTCGAATGAAGATCACAAAGAGGAAGCTAGTGTTTTGCACTACCTGGCCATGGGTATTCGAATGTTGCAAGAAACCTTAATAACATATGGATGTATTTGTTTTTTTGCGAGTTTCACCAATGTAGCGTTAGGTGGTTGCTGCTGTATGAATTGAGTGATAATATTTTGTTCTTTTCTGGTAGTATGGCTAGTCCTATATTCATAAAAGAGCGGCATGCAGCTTTCAAAGGAGAGTACTGAATGTGATATGCTTTCCTCTGCCAAGTGACTGGCTCATATATAAGGAGTAACCAACTAGTTTTTATCTCATGTTTATGATTATTTTGCTGTGAGTGGAATTTTTTGATCTCTTCAAATATTGGCAATAGTATTTTGCGGGAGATTTGTAGGTAATTCTTGTTTTTAGTCTGGTGTATCTGCATATTTGAATTTTGTGAGTGTAGTGATCTCGTGTGCAGTAGTGTGGTGGTGGTGGCCACCCCGTCCCTGGCCTGACAGTGGGCCGGGGACCCTCACACCTATTCCAGGCCTTCCCTTCAGTTCCCGGGATCATCGCAGAACTAGACCCGCTGCCTCCCGGGGTCTCTTGCAGAGATCCACCAGGCACAGCTATGTGAGTATCTGTGGGCATCTGAAGAGATGTGTAGTGTCGTGTTTTTATGTAAAGCATTTGGGGCATTTGGTTTTTGTATGGGTAATGGGAGATATTTTGTGCTTGTATAACATCAGGAGAGGTGATTTGTTTGTTCTTATCTGTGCTAGTGTTCTTCTGATCTGCTTTATGAGTGTTTGTTCTGAGTTAGGAATAGTTGGAGGTTGTGCACTTAATATTTTGTTGTGGGTTCTGTTTGTCAAATATTGTTGTGGGATCTGAGAGTAAATAGTTTTCATGTTTTTCTTGAGTGTGTCTTCTGTTGTTGTGTTAGGTTCTGTGTCTAAGTTGGTGGTGTAGTTGTTGTTGTTATCGGAAATGGTCTGTTTTTTGTGTCAGGGATTGCGAGGTTGTCTGGTAATATAGTGGAGGGGATGATTAGATGTTGTATTTTCTGCCTGAGTTGTGATGCATGTAGTTTTAGCTGATTTTTTGATTGGTATGATGATCGTTTCGTCGTGAAAATGTTGCATTTTTGTGTCAAGAATGCACCCTTTGGCAGTGCGGAGGGCTGTGCTTTGTATTGTCTGTAGTTTTTGGTGTTAGTTTCTGAAATGATTGGAGACCAGATTGTGTTGACATATTCTAGTAATGGTCCTGTGATTATCTTGTATGTGTTAATGAAGCATTTCTTTTGTTAAGTGTTTTCGTGGCCTTGACTATTGTGTTTTGTATGTGTTTTTAGTATGTTAGTTTGGATTCAAAAGTGAGGCCAAGGATCGTTGGTTCTTTTGTGGTGGGTAGTGGTATGTTTTCTATGTTTAGATTTAAGGTGTGTTGTATTCTACAGGGTCTAGTGTGAAGAGAGTGGTCATTGTTTTAGTGACGTTTACCTTTGGTAAGTTTTTATTGTCTATGTGTGTATTTTGTTGAGGTAAGGTTGTATCTCTTGTGCACGCTTCTGGTTTGTGGTGTGATGAGAGTATTGGGATGTCGTGGGCGAAGGTGACAATTTTTACTCTTTGAGGGGGAGTTGGTATATCTGAGGTGTAAATGTTAAAAAGTGTTGGGGAAAATACTCCTTCTTGGGGAACTAATGATTTTATTTGTTTTTTATTTGTGTGTATTGGAGTCGTCCCTTGATGTAGTATGCTATGTGCTTGATGAGGTTAGTGGGTATGGTGAGTATGTGGATCTTGTTGATTAGTTTGTGTAGGTTTAGTATGTCAAATGCTTTGGACATGTCAAGGGCGACTGCTATGGTTCTATGTGGTGGAATCCATTTGTGATTATGTTGTTTATAGTGTGTAATGCTGTGGTGGTTGAGTGGATGGATTCAAACCCATGCTGGTGTGGTGCGTTTGTGATATTAGATATGATATAGGAGTCTCCTTTGTTTGTTTTGGGTATTGGAATTATTTTTGCTGCTTACCATTGTTTAGGTATGTTGTTTGTGTTTATAGCGAGGTTGTAAGTGTGCGTGAGGAGGTTTATGGTGTTTTGACCTAGGTGTTTGAGGTGTTTGATATTTACTTCATCAGGGCCTGGGGAATTGTTGTGTCTTGCTTGTTTTATTGTCCTGATGGTCTGTTCTGTTGTGATTGTGAATTGTAGTTTGGGACGATTTTTTGTAAGTCTGTCTATTTTCATGTTTACATTTTTATGGGGTGTATGGTTGTGTTTGTAAATTGTTTGTTGAAGCGTTTTGCTTTTTGTATTGATGTTATAGGTTATTTGTTTCTGAATGTGATAGTTTTATTTTGTGGCTGTGTTGTTTTTTTTGTTTGTGAAGCCAGCAATATTTTTCCAGTTTTTGTATGTGTTTGTTTTGTGGTCCCATTGCTGGTCTAGGTGATGTTTCCATAATTCATGTTTGTGTTCTTGTATGGCGCGATCTATGTGTTTGTTTTGTTCTATAATGTTGGGGGCTGGTGTGTTTTGTTTTCTAATGTTTTTCCGTTGTGCTATGAGGATTCTGATTGGTTCAGGGAGTAGTTTTTTGTGTTATGTATTTTTACACGTGGGATGTTAGTTTATCTGCTTGTTAAACTTCTTTTCTGTATTCTATCTAGTTTGCCTCATGATAATATGTGTATATTTTGAGGTTTTGCTGTAGCCTGAAGTTTTTTTTGTGTTTAATGTAAGTAAGATGGGGAGATGGTTAAAGGAGAAAGCATGTATTGTGTTACAGTTCAGGTGTCTGTTTATGGTGTTTGTTGCATTTGTAATGTCTGGCGAAGTAGGTTGTTGGTTGGCATGTGTGGGTATGCGGGTTGGTGTATCTATGTTTAAGGTTATGTGATTAAAGTGTTGGATGATGTCGGTGATGAGTTCTCCTCTGGGGTCTTATGTGGGTAAGTTGCAAAGTTCTGAGTGTGCGTTGATGTCTCCTGTGATTATAGAGGTCGTGAGAGTGGTTACGTGGGTAAATAAGATTGTCATATCTGCATCTTGTTTGGGTGGCTGGGGTTCATAGTGTGTCTGGGTGGGGTGTAAAGATTTTGGCGGTGTAAGTGCTTAGTTTTGCTTAGATGGATTTTAGTGATTTGTGCTTTAGTTTTTTGTGTTTTTATGTTGTTTGGGAGGGGGTGTCTGTGATAGGTGATGTTGTTTTTTATGTAGGTGATGAGGCCTCCTCTCTCTTTGTGTTTTCTGTCGTTCTGATTGATTTGTAGTTTGTGACTTGAGGAGTTTTCTGTTTTTCCGTGAGTTTGGTTTCTTGGATGGTGATTATGTCTATTTCATGTTTGTTTGTGAGGTGCCCGAGTTGTGTCATTTTCTTGTTCAGTCCATTTATGTTTGTTTGTAGTATTTTTAGATGTTTGTTGTGTGTGTTTCGTTTCTTTGATTGTCTAGGGAGTTATGATGTTTGCACATCGGTCGCGATTCTGCTTTACACCTGCCCGCATAAGGAATGTTAGATTCAATGGCGTATGATAGTGAATATGTATGTCTGCAGATTTGAGGTGGTCTTTGGGAGTGATTATTGTATATTTTGTGATTGTGTATGCAAGTAAGGTACCCTGGGGTATGCTGGCGTATGGTCTCAAGGGGTGTGATATCGTTTTAATATATTTGATGTGACACTTCCGGTCGTTCAATTAGTGGGAAAGACGCGTTATGGTGCAGATTAGGAGTTACTTTTTGTTGGCTAATTTCTAACGGAGTCTCTCTTGCTAGACCTTATCGAAGGCTTTCTCTACAACATTGATGATGGAATGATTTTGTTGTGAGCGTTCCTCTATTTGTATTATGTCATGAAAAATGATCACAGCCACTTGGAGAACCGACTAATTATAGAAAATACAGCAGAGGTTTGTTGATTATTCACTCAAGTATCTTCACTATGTGATCTGACATAGCAATAGGCATAGAGTTATTTGCGTGTTTGAGGTTTTAGTTTTGCTGTATAGTATTATGTTATGCAATGTTTTTAATGGTTGTTGGAAGTACTTATAGGGAAGTGAGGCGTTGAATTGGTGTGTAAGAGTAGCGAAAATGTTTTCGGTGAGTTAATGTATTGTTCTGGCTGGAAGGCCGTGAAGTCTAGGAGCACGTTCTGCTATTGTTTCATTGACGGTGATAGGAGTAATTATTGTAGAGGGGTTGTTGAGAATTTCCTTTTGATCAAAGGGGCGGGCCAGAAATCCTCAACACGGAGCTAACATCAAGCCCCTGGCTTCTTGTAAGTAGCCTTTCCGTGTGGGTAGGGGGCGTTATGTGTGTGTCCCGTGTCCCAGTCAGAGCTAAATGCGTCGGTGATGTAGTTAGTTTGGTGAGTGTACGGTCTTTGTGTTGAAGTGTACTTAATTAGTTTCATTGCGTCAGTGTCCTAATTTCCCTTCATGCTCCGCTTCGATAATTTAGTGTCAGTGAATCAGGGATCATCCGCCGTGCAGGTCACCTCGTGCCTCTGGTCGTTCCCATCTAGCTGCACGCATTGTAGAATACGATCGTTTAGGAATGTATTGTTGTGTTATCGTCCGCCTCTGCTGTGGTGATTGTTGTATTGTGTACCATATCCGTCTGTTTGTGTGCACGAGGAAATTGAAGTGGTTAAGGTATGTGTGCATTGTTTATGATGTCCATGTCTTTACTCCAGTGGTTGTCTATTCCTGTAAAGGTGGTGTTCTGAATATTGAGGTTATGTGGTAGGTTAGTGGTTATGTAACTCTTGAACTCATTTCAGTTCGTGTTAGCGTAGTCGAAGTTCAGGTAAATGTGTAGTAGGATTGGTGAAGCGACTAGTAGGAGGCATATAGAGATGTAGGCCGATAGTAAATGGAGACCTTTGGAAATGTAGGTGTGGAAGCGTTTTGTCCGAAAATAATGCCTGGAATTAAATGGTAACTTATCGGTGTAAAGTTGCGTTTTGTATGTACTTCATCGTGAAATATGGTAGATATTTCTCATAGATTTACCGATTGATGCATGATAAAGTTAGGGTATGCAACTTTCTGTGTTGTAGCCGATGGTTTTCTATTGTTGAGAAACTGTTAGCCATCGAAAGGCTTGGTGTCATAAGAATGGTCAGAGGTCCGGGCTGTTGTTCTCGCAGCAAAATCGTTGCAAAGAAGAGGTCATTTACCTTGCGCTTCATGAGGGGTGTTCGAACGTTGTGTAGAATCATGTGCATTTAGGTCACCAACAAAGAGGATTGAAAACCTGTAGTTTTCTAACTGCTAGAGTAGGAGGTCTATGTTTACTTGTTATCGTGGTGGGATGTAATGGGTAGCAACTATAATACGGCTAGTGTGCGTTTGAAACTTGCCTGATAGAAAAAAACCTTCTTGCATCCTTATGGGAGAGTTGGGTATATAACGCTTAATTAGATCACTGATCCCAGTTTTAGTGCCCTTAGAGTAAGGTAGGTGAGGTAACTATCAATGCGAACTCTGGTGCCACTGCGTAAGTTAAGTTTGAGTATACTAAGCTGATATATGGTCGGAAACAAAGTTCACCTAAGGCTTTGTTGGTGATAGACGCTTGACTTAAATCTATCCCCTGGCATCGCACCAGAAAAATTGGAGAGGGTGCCGTTACCTTCACCAATGTCTGTGATAGAGGAAAGGTTAAGAGGAGAAGTGTGTGATTTCTTAGAAATTTTTATTGCTGGTATGTATATTCTCTTACTGGATTAGAAGGAGTCAACAGTAATAGTAGGGGCAGTAGAAGGAGGGGTTAAATCAGATGGGTTTAGTGGTGCTAGAGCCGTAGCTGGGACAAGGAAAGGAGGAGAGCGGATTCGCAGTCAGAGTAGTTAGGGGTAGAATGTCTAGAGAGAAATGAAGTGGATGGGTGTGGGTTCGTGCACCGTAGAGTAAAGAGGAGAGCTGTTTTTTTTTGTTCGCGTATAAGTGCGAACATCTCATTCGATAAGAAGATGAGATATTCATCCATTTTAGCATAAACCACGTTCAGGAGATTGGCCTAAATCCGAAGGTCGCCATTCAACATGTATTTTCCACTGTGGAAAGCACGGCGGCCAGTTGTGTTTCTTGGATTCGTTTAGGTGTTGGATTGTTGTTAGGTTGAGTGGGAATTTCAGTGTCAATTTAGGGCCTAAGATATTATTGTGTGTGAGGTTGGATGTGTGTATTTGGGTGGTGCAAATTTTCCGGTCAAGGGAGGAGCTCAGGGGCAGTGAGGATAGGTGAGGTCGATTTGTGCAGGGGGTGAAGTAGCGGTGACTCTTTAACTTTGTAATAGTTTGCTCTGCTACCTAGGTAAGGTGATGGCTATTTATACTTACGGCCCCCCTGTTTAAACAGCATTTATTTTAGAGGAAACTATTAGTTTTGCGTTTAGCGTAAAGGGAGGAGCTCAGGAGCAGTGGGGATAGGTGAGGTCGATTTGTGAAAGGGGTGAAGTAGCGGTGACTCTTTAACTTTGTAATAGTTTGCTCTGCTGCCTAGGTAAGGTAAAGGCTATTTATACTTACGGCCACACTGTCTAAACGGCATTTATTTCAGAGGAAACTATTGGTTTTGCATTCAGTGTATAATTGACTACGAAACTTCATTTGGAACATCCACGTTCAGCTGTTTATAGTGTTGAGTCCAAAACTTGAAAAGAAAATACCAAAATCGACATTTTCTCGAAAATACATTTTTAATTTCTATGTATATATCACAAAATATTCTTGCCTCTAATAGTGTTTAAGGTTTACTAATGTAATTCACAATAACATAACATAACATAATTTAACGGATGACAAAAGCCACAAGGGCCTATCAAAGGTCTATACAAATGTACGTTATTTTAGTTTCATGAAGGAAATAGCATAAGCAGTTTCTTCTGAAAATGCAATCTGAAATCTAAAATGTTACTCCATACTCTCAGCCGCCCTAGCAGTGAGAAGCATGAAAGAGCTTGATAATTTGTTTAACTTCCTAAGGAAGCTCATTCACAAAGGGAAACAGCAGTAAAGCTAGAGTGAAAATAATGAGAAAGTATCTACCATCATGCAGAGCAAATTTCCCACTTCTTTGATGCTATTGGCGGGGTCAGTAGCGAGGGCCACGTTATGAGTTATCGAATTCAGGCCAATGCGCACGCTTATTTTGAGCTAGAAACTACTCAAAACAAGACTTAGATGGACCAAATAGTCACGGGAAAGAATTAGGTTTTCCAGTAGTAAAACACAGGTGTGTGTGTTCAACTAGCTACTTAACCACTAGATCTCAGACCTTTTGTCCACAAGACTTTCCGACAAAATCCCCTAGAATCTCCTGTGCAATACGTTATTTTAAGGATGTAAGCTAGGCTACCCAACATATCGAATCTTTTAATGACAGCCATTTTGTAATTAATGTGATCAATTTGTAAATTATATTTAACCAAGAAATATAACGAGTTCAGATGACGCCTGAAGCAGGTCGTGAAGGCAGCTGAATGAATATTTTCGCATATACGAGGGGCGGTCAATAGGTTTTGCGAATCGGTAAGGGCAAAACAGAGGAAGGAGGATGGTTGTTTATGGGGGTGTAAGAGAAGTTATGACAAGTCAAGACATGCAGCCGCACGCTCCTGCCTCGTCTATTTAAGAAGCAGTAGCTGATCACATATCGTCAGTCACAAATGTTTCACGATGGAAAAGGTTGAGCACCGCGAAGTGATCAAATTTTTGACCAAGGAAGGCAAGAATGCCAAAGAGATCCATGAACGCATGGTTGCAGTTTACACCGACACCGCCCCTTACTATGCAACCATTGCTCGCTGAAATAGGGAGGTTCACCATGGTCGTGAGTCCCTTCCAGGACGTCCGTCAGAGGGGACCAACGAGGATAATGTGGCCCGTGTGGAGAGGATTATCCTCGAAAATCGACGGGTGAAGTTCGAAGAAATCGAGCGAGAACTTGGAATAACACATGGAAGTGTTATCAACATCATGCACAACAATTTAAGCCATGACCAAGGTCTCTGTCTGTTGGGTCCCTAGAAACCTCACGAGTTATCATCGCCTTCAACGTCATCAAAGTTCACAAGGTTAGAGTTGCACAAGCTGCCTTGCGCGAGTGCGGATTCGAGGAGCAAAACCATCGCCCCTACAGTCCAGATCTGACCCCTAACGACTATTTTTTATCCCGCCAGCTCAAGGCTGCACTGCGTGGATGCAGGCTTGGAGACGATGAAGATGTCCAGTTCGCCGTCCAGGAATGAATTGAACAGCAGTCGGGAGACTTGTGGTTGTCGGGAATTCGAAGCATCAGGGACAAGTGGCGCAAGTGCATTGAAGTCGAGGGTAGTTATATTGAAAAATAATAAAACGCTTTTCCTCATATCTCGTTTCCTTATATCCGAGTGGCAAACTTATTGACCGCCCCTCGTATATATATATATATATATATATATATATATATATATATATATATATATATATATATATATATATATATATGAATATGGAGAGGAATAGTTGCTGGATTGTGGCTGAGTCACCGGTTCCATGTTGCAACAAATATTTCTTCTCGGCTATATAAATCCAAGTTCGGGTTTTAACCTCGTTTAGTAAATGTTTACCAAATAGATTCTTATATGGATTTATAAAAATGTTAATATAAATAACTATATTCTGCACTTGACTTT
This sequence comes from Ceratothoa steindachneri, assembly GCA_963969495.1. Taxonomy (NCBI): domain Eukaryota; kingdom Metazoa; phylum Arthropoda; class Malacostraca; order Isopoda; family Cymothoidae; genus Ceratothoa; species Ceratothoa steindachneri. The sequence goes on from OZ018317.1 coordinate 232,438,797, forward strand.
TAATAAAAATGACTGGAGTCGGTGAGCTTAATTACCGTTTTTGCTTAATGGATTAAATTTCAATGGGGATGGAAGGACTACCTAATCCCCTCCCACGTGGACTGTTTGATGAAGTGAGTTTAAATTCCTTCCTCGGGGAACGGAACACAACGTGAAGAATAATGGAAAAGAACTTTGCTTCTTGAACTGATTTAATTGACTGTCTTACTATGTTATAATGTGTGTCCGATTATTAATGTGAAAATAAGGTGGGTTTTTCTGGGGAAGGAGCTTTGTCTGAGGTGAGTGTTGGTTGATGTGTGTCCAAGAGAGAGAAAGAGAGAGATAAGAGCATAAATGCTTAATCAACAGAATTTATCAGAGTAGAGATAAATTCTGAATAATAATTGATAATATAGTCGGGAGAAAATTGGAAAAAATATTCTATAGGTTTTCAGTCTAGCAGATTTGCATTAATGAACAAATAGAATGAAGTAGTTCTACGATAACATAACTTTACCATTTGAAATAATTTCATTTTCGATGAGTTTTTTAATTAAAATATAGTTTCAAACTGACAGTGAGAAATATTCATATTTAGAAAGATACTACTCGTAATTAGGGAATATTCTACGATATTCCTTTGTATATAATCTTAGGAATCATAATTAAATCATGCAGAATTAAATTTATTGGGGTAATTGAGAGCTGATATATTAAAAAAACATTTGCATTGCAAATTTAGCATTCAATTGGATATACTGACCCTAAATTTTAAAAATTTTATGAATTAATTGTTGGTATGCTGGATTTGCATTCCAAGATATTTCCGATAAAAATCTGTAAAACCTATTAAATCCCTTCAATTTAGTACGAGTAAGAGCTGATACAACTCGATTTCGTTCTTGTTACGACATAAAGAAAAATTAAAGCTTTCCCTTCCTATAAATCTTCAATTTTACCTTTTATAATAAAAGGTAAATAAAGCAAACAGGAATAAACTGATTGTACACAATCACCACAAAGTACAGAAACTTCGTTGACGCCTGTTAATTTTAGATGTTATTCAGGATTGCTTCAAAGCATTTATACTAGACTCCTTATTTAGCTTGTTTATTATTGCCCCCATATTTTAACAAACATAAATATCAGAATGTCAAATGTTAGAAAACAGGAAGGGAAACAATGGCTGTTCATCTTTGGGAGAATGGTACAACAAAAGTAATAATACTATCTTTACGGATACCAGATACAAGATCAGCATTCTTGACCGAAGTGAGGTTGATCCGTTCCGTTTGAGGGATATGTTGGTAAAGAAATCATGTTTGCAGGATCCAAGAACAAAGATTGATGTTTTCTCTTTAAAAAGGCTGGATAGAGAAAGAGGCAGCAGTGTCGTCATTTGTTGTGAGTAAAGATGTGTGTCGCTGGAGATGTTGAGGTCACCAGTTGGCGACTAGCTCTCTTTTTACGCCGTTATTGTGTTTCCTCTCACTACGCTCGAACCGACTTTCTAGGAGTAGAAATTTCACTCTTTATTTAAGTCGCTATCAAGAGCTTCATATAAACCATCAAGCTCCTAAATACTCAAAACTGTGTATGTCTTGGCTCGTTAGTATAGCGAGCTAAGAGACGTTTCCCATTTACAGTTCATTGAGCTCTTCACACTATCGTTCGATGTTAAACGGAGAAAATATCCTTGATTTGCATTTATTTTTTCAAGTTTTTTACTGTTTGTATTCTAACAACCGCAAGCGAGTGATAATAGGAAATTTAGATGGTGTGTTTCCTATCCTATCGTTCGATGTTAAACGGGGAAAATATCCTTGATTTGCATTCATTTTTTCAAGTTTTTTACTGTTTGTATTCTAACGACCACAAGCGAGTGATAATAGGAAATTTAGACGGTGTGTTTCCTATCCTATCGTTCGATGTTAAACGGGGAAAATATCCTTGATTTGCATTCATTTTTTCAGGGTTTTTACTGTTTGCATTCGAATGACCGCAAGCGAGTGATAATAGGAAATTTAGACAGTGTGTGTCCTATCTTGTTTTTGATATTTCTAATCTCCATTCTAAGAATCTACCATGAGGATTTCATGACTCTCTAAAGTAAACTAATTTCTAAAAAGTTCTAAAGATTCCTCTGATTGAAAACTGGTTTGATATACTCGTATATCATATTTTCTTTGCTAACATTTCAGTTTCGGGGCGTACGGTAGGTGGCGCTGTGTATAGGCTACAATTTTTGGCTACAATATATGTCTTATGATGTCAGATGTGAACAATTGATTGATTGAAACTCAGGATCATCGCAGGGTGGTCGTCCCGCAGTGATATTTCCCCCACGAGCAGTCCTCTTGAATTTATTGGGGGTTTTTCTCAACAGCTTTTTACTGGCAGAAAAACCTAACCTAATGACAATCAATACTTACCTTTATAGGTTTCATGATTAGTTTATGAGCCTCTAAATAATCTAAAAGTTTTTCGCAGTCATGCAAAATAAACCCGAATTCGAATAACGAAGATGCACAACTAGAGCACCAAAAAGCCATCACCAAAGAGAAACAAATGCTAAGCTGGTTCTATTTATAGCTATGACGTTGCCAGTAAGAAGCTGTTATTGTTCACTGCAAAACAAAAAGTACAAAAACAAAAAAAACAATAAAAGACATCAAGAAACCTTACCTATCTTAGAAAAAATTATAAACGAGGAGAGGCGCAGATATTTAGTATATAATACAAAAAGTGACAAATCTCCAAAACAACAAAAAAACATAACGCCGTTATTGGTCACATCTGAAACTACCGTCTGACGTCATAAGAGATATGTTGTAGCCCAAAATTGTAGCCTACTAACATCGCCACCTACCGTGCGCCCTAAATCTGAAGTTTACCTTTTCTTTTTATATTGTCTACAATTTCTAATGCTTTCAAACTTTTCGTCTACCTTTTTAATTGTAATTATAAAATTAGTTTCCCTTGTTTTTATCGTTTTCTACCCTCTTTTTTCTTGCCTATATGTCTCTCCCATTTTAATTTTTTTCCTCGCTCCACCTATTTCTACCTTAATAAATTTCTGTCCAAAAACCTATTCTGAACTTGCTTCCTAATTTAAAAGCACTTTAATTAAAGCTCAAACTCATGCTTCCTCAATCCGATTATTCACATTTCATCCTTATATCCTTCACATTTCACATATTTCTTCAGTTTACCTTCACTTTAATTTGACTCTCTTAAATTCCACACTCATTACTCACCTTTACCACCTTTTACGTTCATATTGATTTTCATCAAAGATGTCCCAAAATCCCAAACTGTCCTTTATTTATCCATACTTTTTTTCATCAATCATATATTAATTTCATTACTAATTCTGCTTTTAACAATTTATATCACTAAATTTTAGTATACTTTTTCCTCTTAATTTTTCAATATATCGGATAGCCTAACACAAGTTGCATTCGTTGCGAAAATTGGATAGAATCTTTAGAGCATTTTAGAGTATTGATTCTCAATTATTTGGAGCAATATTTTGCAAGCTGTTGTAATTAAATTCATAAAAGACGAAAAATTCCATTGAATAAAGTTATTTTCTTTCAAATGTTCGTCTCGCAGTTCGAATCCCATTTGAAAACGGATAACCATTTTATTTATTATGGAAACCATCTGAAATATCCGAGTCAGATTTCTTGCAAAGGAAGTATTTAAAATGAGAGTGGTGAGTGTAAGAAATTTGAATAACTTTTAAAAGTACTTAGTAAAACCATTAAAAGATGCTGACCGATGGAGATCACTGATCTCCCGAACATTGACTGATCAATTATTTACTTAGCGTCTTTTTTCCACAAATTGGAATAAACCACGTCTTCTGAAAGTTACAGATAGGAATATAGAAAATATTATTTCTTTAAATAAAGAATTGAGGGACAAAGAATAATAAAGATTAGAGACAAGAAAGATAATAAGTTAATAACCTTTATAATGCTAAGGTGGGGTAGTGTGTTTATTGAAAATGTGAAAAGAATGGTGTAATACAATGAGAACTCGCTTAGTCAGTGTATCAATGAGAAGGCGGCTAAAATAAAAACATGAAGTTAAGAAGAGAAAGAGAATAGAGTAAGGGATCAAGCTTAAAAATATGTACAGAGGTAAGGGGTGGATAGAGCTCAATGAGTCTTAGATGATATTAGTAAGCTCCGTTTCAAAAAAAGGCAATTTTAAAACTGATGAACTTTCTCCATTAGAATCAACAATTGTATCTTATTGTTTAACTTTGTTCCTTTAAGAAGTTTGTCTTTGAATGTACTCTTAACCACAAATTAACCCATAAAGTTTGGTGCTTGGTCGGAGATAGATTTAGTTACATCTTTCAGCTTCTTCGTTGGGAAAAGTAGAGAGGAATGTGGTAGGATGAAAGCTGACACAAATTATACAAAACTTGCTCAAATGGTTCTCCTATAAGAAGATAAAGATTGAGAGTACGCACATACTCAAAAATTGCTGTAGAAGCAAAACTAATTTTTAGAAAACTTTGCCCTCAATTACAAATAAACTCCTTTCGAATACGAGAAGACAAAATGAGGAGAGAAACATTTAACCTTGAAGGGCAATTTGTCATTATTCTCTATTTTCCTTCAAATTAAAACGCTATATTCGTATTATGCCAAAAAAATGCAGAGCAGTACGTTTAGCACCAGGTTGGCTGCTGGAGGTACAGCGCACTGGTTTACCTTCAGGATAGTGGATATTTTTAAAAAAAAAAATTCCAATGAAATTACAACTTAATTAAGGATGTTCTTTTTCCATACCAATTTTAAGATAATTCGTTGATTACCTCACGAAGGTTTGTTTTATTTTACTAGTCACTTTAGTTTGTTTTTAATCGTGTCACGAATCAGTTTTCGGTAATTTTGTTTAATTGTTTCTTATTCGGGTATCAAATCGGTAATCTTGTTTAGTTCATTATTGGTCTTATTTTTAATGGTCAAGATGAATATCTTCGTCGGAATCAATTTCCTCTTTTTTGTTAAAGATATTTGAATTAAAAAAACTTCGGTGCTTCCTCAATTCTCAGCTGATGTCTACAACTGTGAAATCGAATACTAAAAGGATTTCGTGCTCTGATGTTCATGTTTTCTGCAAATGTTGCAGGTAATTCTTTTATTTTTCGCCATATTTTCTCCGTTCTTTTCTTAATATTAAAATATTGAGCGCTTCAATTCCTGCCTCTATTTCCAGACTCTGCTGGCGTCTACTCTCTCTTCGTCAAGCGTTAGTAATTAAGTAGAGAGCTTCATTCTGAATCTTTAGAATCCCCGTTCTTTAGTTTTTTGACTAGCTATTGATAGAGTTGGGAAGGTACAGAAGAAGCTCTATTAATATCTTATATATATTTTCCTTTTGTTTCTCATGCCTAAATCTCTTATACTATACATTATGTTTTTCATTAGCTTGGCATGATTTTCCCTCTGTGTTATGTGTTATTTATTTTCTCGTGGTGTTATCTCTAAATGCCAAGAATTTTCTGTTTAAAATCTGTAAATCGAGTCGTCGAATTTCATATCTACAATCTTGTTTCGGGAGATTGGGATCTCGAAAGATTTCTCTTATTTGTTCTTTATTTCCGTTAACCCTAAGCCTAGTATTGAAGTAGCCCCATAGATGTTGAAGGGAGACTTATGCCAAAGATTTTTTAAAATATGTGCAGGGGATTGATGATAGCCTATGGCAGTTATTATTGGCATAATTTTTATTTTAGTTTGAACGGCCATGAATGCCTCATCTTTGTTGTGGACCTTCGCAATTTAGGCCTTATCTGATTGCTATAGCCTCCCATCATGATGCTCGTCTGAAGAGTTTGCTTTAATGACTGTAATCTAACGGTTTCTTCGATATGGATTAAATTTTAATTCAGGTATTAATATAAAATCGAGATTGGTCTCTCTGAAAATATTTCCGAGTGTTGATATTTTAGCCATCCAGTCTTGGGTGTTTATTTACAGTGAGCTGAAATTTATCCTCATTTCTGCTTCCATTATCTTAACTTGAAGCACTTAAGTTTCCTTTGAGCATTTTGGTTTGATCTTTTGCCGGCGTCTGCTGTACTTTAAAATTTGCTTAATTTGATTTCTTAGAACGTCGAGTGTCTGAGAGTGATGCAGGCTCCAGGATATACACTTTTTCTATTCTAGAATAAGACTTTTTTCTCATTCCACTAAATGCCTATTTGCATTCAGTACCTTGTCTGAGTGCCTTGATGACGTTCTCTGGCCTGTTTCCTTTTGGTAGTGAGTAGGACTCATTAATGTATAGTTTCACATTAATATTTGACTTATCAAGGAATTTACATTTAATATTTTTTCCTTGGTTCGTTTCTTCACTGCTTTTTGTATATTAATCTGTGATGGATTCGTGGGTGTTCATTTATGTTGTTGTCGCAACGTTTATTTTTGGTAATTCGGATCAAAGTGGATTCTCAAGAAACCACATATTCTTCATCCAAATCTTCTCAATAATTTTATTTAATGTGGTTAGAAAGTTCCTGACATCTATATGTTCATAACTAATGAATAAAAAATTCACGTCAAAAGTTTCTTCATTGTTCCTTGTTGTAGTATTGGTGTATTTTATCTTCCTTCATCTGTTTCACGGTTGCTTTTGTCACATCCGCAATCGTTGCGTTTCTTTTCTTTTCTTCTTCCTCTTTCAATTCTCTTCCCTTTTTTCCCATTATTTCCCTTCTTTTGGGTCCTATAAATGTATGTATTTCTCTTTTTTTCTTGTAATCTCTCGATTTGTGATACCTTTTCCTACTCTGAGAAGACACAGTGTCCTTTTAGGTGTCATGTCGGCTTAGATGGTCTACCATTGTGTAACCCCTAAGGCTTATTTTTATATAAATAACTTTTCTCGTTCTATTTTTCTGAGGGATTCTTCAACTTGAATGTGAGTATCCTCGTTGGTGTATTTTTAAGCCATCTCTGTAGTTGCGCACACAATTATTAAAACAACAGTGTAGTGGCCATTTTAATAATATCGTAGTTTCTGATAACTTCATGATTTATGTCAATTTCTTTCTCTTTCTTCATTTGTTCCTCATCTTTTGAACCTATCCCAAATGTCTAACTTCTTGCACATAATGTTTCTGTATGATATTACCTGGAGAGGGATTTGGGGCATTATCAAATTTTCTTGAGTGTTTTGATTAATTCTTGTGATACTAATTTCTCAACATCCTTCTTCTCTGCGTCGCAGACTACAGTGTAGCCAAATCCTAGGTCGATAATCTTAACAAAAACTACTTTCATATGTCAGCATAGCGCTTCACATACTTTCCCATTTATCTTTCATAAGGGGACGCATATACCATGAATATTCCGTTGGAATATTTCAAATATAAACAGCTTACACCCATAGGATAAGGGTTGGTGAAATTTACACGTCGTATAAAGAAATGAGCATAGACTTCCTCTTTCGGATACGCCCGCTTCGATTTTAAATTGGGACTTCTGTAATCCTTCATTTGGCTTGAACTTTTCTTTACATTATGTTACCACATGGGTTTTCTGGCTTTTTACTATTGGCTTTTTTTCAGTTATTGCGGCGAGGCACGTGTGAGTCCATTTTCTCCATCAGGAGAAAATGGTTTTTATGCAGATGATTTCTATTTCTCTTGATTGTTTTCATAATTGCTGTTTCTCAGAGCTACTTGTAGGTATTCTATGATGCTTCCTTTTCCGATTAGATAGTGTTCAACCATCATCGTTGTTCGAGTACATGTGTGCCCATTTCTTTGTTCCTTCTTCGAGAGATTATGTTTTTTTTCTTTCTTCATGGTTAAAGACTCTTAGAAGAAAGTATAAGCGCTTTCTAATTGCATAACTACTATTGTTCACTATTTAGCTACCTATTGTAGCAGTTAATTAATACCCTACCTATTTAGACATATACCCTTTCGAAGGTAAATATTAAAGCAAACTATCAAATCAGTACTAAATGGCTTGCAAAGATGACGGAACTCTCGAAAGATAACGATCTAAATTAGAGAGAGAAAAATAGAGAGGCAAAGATTTTTATAAGTATGGGTACGTTTATGTGGATTATAAGTTGTAAAAACGTAGATCTCTGGGGAGATTGAATCTGCAGCGTGTGAGTTGGTTTTCCTCTGTTCTACGCTGATTCAAATTTTGTCTAGGAAGGAGAGTTAAATTTGGCTTTGTATGTATTTATGTGTGCATGTTTAGACTATACTTTAAAATATAATTTACATAGTTTTCTGTCTCCGTATACTGCTCGTAAATAACCTCGTTAGTTTTAATCCTGCCATATAAAGATACCCTAATGCATGCCCCTTCAAATTGATAGGACTGAAATTAATCCTATGCTGAAGCCAGATTTGCCTTCACTGATATCTATCAGTATGCATTGTGTTTATAGTTTCCTTATTTTGAACCTTTGACGTATAATTATTTGGTGCTTGGGACGCGCACTATGAAGTACAGGTGAATATAGGAGCATGGAGCGATTGCATTTGAGAAACTAAAATTCTGAACTTATCAAATTTGCCCAAATCGGTCTTTGTATTTGCTGCAGCCCTTTAACTGTGGCTCAAATAACCATTCGTCTCCACTCTAAACCGCAGAATTGTGCCTTTCTCGCAATAATAGATTCGTTCCACTTTACGAACATATAAATCCTTCGTCTAAAAGCAAGGGAAAATATTGAATTTTAGGTTTTGGTTGAAAATATCTTCCAGCTTCTCCTATAGAGGTTGTTGTTTACCACCTGCATAGCAGTAGTTCGGGCAATAAGATCTATATGTATAAGGGGACGCGTAAATCAGTAATATTCCGGCTGTGAATTGCAAATATAATGACTTAACAGTGAGAGGATAATGGTTTGTGAATTGTATAGGTCGTATAGAGAAATAAGCATAGACTTCCGCCTTTAGTTATCCCCGGCTAGCGTTGGAGTTGGAACGTTTGTAATCCTTTATTTGTCTAAGAACGCTTTTTTCCATTGTATAATCACATGAGATTTTTGGGGGGTTTACTAATTTATTTAAGTTATTAGCGCGAAGGCGGTGCGAGTCCATCAGCTATATCGGTAGCTATATTGCTGGTTTCATCAATAACGAGTAGGCTCTGTTGTCCAGAACCTTATCAAACATTTATCTTGCAAACTTTAAGAGAGATAGGCCAAAAAGAGGCTGGATTCTTTGCGAATTTTCCAAATTTTAGAATTAATATCACATTAGGCCCCTTCCAGTTGTTTGAAAATATCACACGTTTAGAAAAATTTATTTTAATACCATTAACCTATACCTTACTCTCCTATGGTAATTAATGATGATGGTGTATTCTGTGTATTCCTGAATTTACTCATGGTTAACGTCACTTTCGGATTCTTAGCGAAATTTATCATCATTTTCTCCGGGCAAAAAATAGAAAATTTACCCTAAAATAGCCTGAAAACTTTCTCTAATTTTGCTGTTTCCGTGGTTTCTTCTCAGTTGTGCCTAACTTTTATATTCGGAGGTGTGGGTCGTCCGCTGTCTTTTAAAAACCAGCCAGAATTTGCGTGTCTCAATTTAATTTCCGATGGGTATATTAAATTTTCCCAAATTTCACTCTGCTTCTATGTTTTCTGCTTCTATGTTTTCTGCTTCGCCATTTCGTCTCTAATCATTCTCATTTTTCTAAATATGGTGCTTAGAGCACTGAGTGTTCCTACATTAAACGAGTCGCTGTAATCATTGATTGAGACTATAAATTAATGAAGATGGGTTTATATTTAATTCGCCGATTGTTTGCTTAATAGGCAACGAAAAAACAAATATAGATTCTTTTGGTGTTGCATCATCAATAGATTTGGGAATGAATGCTGACAGATGGAGATTATACAGATCTTATTTTGCAAGTCTGTACCTGGTGCGTTCTTGCCTATGTTTTATTACCTGCTTCCTGACTGTTGTAATGGTTATGGAGTCTTAGAAATTGGGGCCAACATTTGTGATGACTCGCCTGTTCAAGGGTATTTTGAGAATTCTACCAGTTCAGTTTGTCTTCTTGTACTCAGGTGCAACAATTCTAGCAATTCGGTCTCCTGCGTAAAGAAGGCATTTTTCTTGACCGAACGTTTTTTTATGAGGTTGGTACCACTTGGCTAGGACAGGTGATCCATTTCTCCATGGAAGTTTCAGTTAGGTAGGACTCGATGAGACAACTCAGTACCTGGAAGTCAAACCCTCAATCCACATTTATCGCGCATCCGTTAAAGCATTCTTGGGTATGGTTGGGAGCTGGGCGTCATAAGGAAAGGGTTTCAGTTATTTTATATATATATATATATATATATATATATATATATATATATATATATCCTATATTCGGAGATGAATACTAACTGATGATCACAATGTCTTACAAAGTTACCATAGGTGGTATTTTCTTTTCCGCTTTTTGCGTTCATATGTAGTATCTTTAGTCTGGCAGTAGTAATTTCCACGTAAAATGTCTTTCTGGCTTTATTAACATCTGGTTGTCATAAACAATATTTTATTAGAGATCTCCATAACTTGTATTACTATAATCAGGACAAGACATTCAGCACCACCATGCGCTCTTAAAGAGCATCTATAATGCAACTGACATTGAAAATGGTTCTAGCTTCCTAGCCCTAATGCCAAGAGCAATATCTGCTTGATTTGCAAAAGGGATGTTTTGGGGATGTTGTGGTCCTCTCTGACAATAAATTTGAACTTTTATTTGCATTAAGTAGAAACAAAACATGATACAAAAATAACCTTTATTTATTCTAGAATTACATAAGCAAGACAATTAAAATATCAGAAACGAGTAGTTTTCCGTGATTTACGCATATACTGCAAATTATTTTCACGAATTAGCCCCAAAATATAGTCTCCCATCACATTTTCATTATATGATCCTAGATAACGTTGTTCAAGGTCCAGTAGATCCCTTGAAAGTGCTCACCATTCTCCTCAGAGTACATACATTTCCATGTTTTCCTTAAATTATGAGCGTCAAGAATATGGACTTTCAGGCACATCCTGCAACCCATCTAGCTTGAGTTTCTCACAAACTTTTCAACAAGCTCTACATAGTTTTCAGCTTTGTGATTACCTAGAAAGCCCAGAACCACTGCAATAAGCTGTCCCACGCGGAGTTTTTCCGTCCTAGTGTGCTTCTCAGGAAACCCTTTGCACTCCACGATCTTTTTTATTTGTGGATCGACAAAGACCCCGGCTTCCATTTTCGATGGAGATAGCTTAGGAAAGAAATCTTGGAGATACTTGATAACTGCAGAGTCCTTATCTGAAAAATCCCAGTGTTTGAGTCTCAAAATAAAAATCTCGCCATTGGACTTGGTGAGACTAATATCTCTGACAAGGTCTTTGAGATCTTATTGTTTCAGTTATTATGGGCTTCTCTAATTAGTTGCACCTCTGTAATCTGGATCAATGACTTCATCGGTTCTGAACTGCTTTTCCTTTGTAAAATCTGCTGCTCTCTTTTTGAACGGAGCTTAGAACTATGTGTTACTAGGGTAATCGATGACTGAAGGTTTGGATAAAAAATAACAGGCCCCCCCTCTTCCGTGTAGAAGGTTAATAGTTAAGAGAATAGCGTACACACACGGTCTTTAGCAAACTGAGTTTGTCTTCATATTTGGCTAACAAAGTAAAGTGTGTTGCAAGGTATTAGTGCGTTTATCAACTATGTATGCATCATAGTGGGTAATTATTGAGATTAAACAATACTTATTTTCTAATTGAGGCAAGATTCTTTTGCTAATTATAGCTGTTTTGGCAAAAGTTACCCTAGAAAATTCAAGGAAAAAAATCTGCTGTCAATCGTTTTTAACCATTACACACACACTCACACTCACTCCATATCTCTTTGTGTCTTTCTCTTTAACTACCTATATGAATTTAAAAAATAGCACTAATATAGCTTAAATTAAAGCCAATAAATATATAACCTATTAATTTCCACAAAGATGCAATTCTGAAATACCTACAGAGATCCAGATAACGAAAGATATATTAAGTTTGAACTACTCAACACTTGGTAAATTTTTTTAAAATAAAATCTTTTAATAGGTTAATTAATCCTTGTTACTTGAATAGGAATTCCATAATCCTTCTATTGTTCAGGCAATAAAAAACAAGTTCTGCTGACCAAAATGTCGCGTGCTCTCACTTATTGTGATTTCAGACCTTGTGACCTTCAATCTTTTAATAATTCCCGGAATATCATTGTGAGGAACTTGGCAATTATATCATTCGAAAGAAACCGTAAAGCAACATAAGACTTTCAAATTTCATTATAATCAGCCAAATAGTTACGATGTTATTGCCAAAACAAAACAATTCCCGAGCTAACCTAAGGAGGACTTTTGCAAGTATATTATTCGAAAGAGAATTTAAAAAAAAAAATGATGGTTTCAAATTTCATTAGAATTAGGCAAATAATTATGATGTTATTGAAAAAAAAATAATTCCCGTGCTAACTTGGGATGACTTTGGCAACTATCATTCGAAAGAGAATGTAAAACAACATAACGGATTCAAATTTCTTTAGAATCGGCCGAATATTACAATGTTATTACAAAAACAAAATGAGAAAAACAGGGAGCGACCGACCGAAGGACCCACAGCCTGATGACATTGTGAGCTGTAGAGTAGCACGCGAATAATAAATATCTAATTTTCCTCCAGAATAGGCCATTGATCATGATATTAGCACCTATAACTCAACCTGACCTCAATCGCATTCGAAAGAGTTACCGAGTATTTGAGTTACGGATGCTTAAGTCTCTTTTAATTGACACCAAACTAATCTAAAGTTTAGGAAAAAAAGAGAACCAATGTAATAGACTATATATTAAACACAAATCCCCCTCTTAACACATAAAGGGTTATGGTGTACATAAAAATGAGTATTGCAGCAATTGCTCGCTGGAAAGACTCTGGGAGGGACTCTGATAAGCCTAGCTCTGAGACCATAATTAAAATCCTCAGTGCCTTAAACTTGGGCTCTTCACAAACGTTTCCGATTCATTCTCTTTACCAAACTATCCATCCATGAACTTGCACTAGGTTTTTAATTTCTTATCAACACCACTTCACCCTATCAGAGGCCGATCTCAGTTTTAGCCTAGAGTTTAATACGGGATACGAAGTGCAGTACGTGACAGCATTGGGTAGTCACAATATATCCAATCGTAATAGGGCACTAACTATACCCAAGGGGGTTCAAATGAGTTTCAAGCGTGAAGTGAGATTTCACTTTCTCGAAGATAAAAGTAGTTTTACCTATGAAAGTTTTCATATATGTGTGTTTTTATGGTTTGGGTTGTACTATATATTTGTAAAGATTTTTTCTAGACTTTACTTAGACTGCTCATTTTTTTTTTTAAGAATATTGATTAGATTAGGGGCACATGTGTATTCTATCGTCCCAAAGAACCCCCGCGTGCCCAGAGACTGTTGGTATGCATAAAACATGGTTCACCTTCTCCATTCTGAGCATAATCAGAAACGGAGAAGAACTTGGTGTCTTATAATGGCCCAACTTTGAAGAAGTTAAGGGATTAGATGGAGTAAATTCGACCGAGATAGGCACTGGAGGATTAGAAGAAGGCAGGGCCAAATGAAAACATGAGAAACGACAACTTCAAATGGCTATATGATTTATGGTCCTTACTGTTACAAGTCAACAGGATCACTCGGCGTAGAAAGGCAATGGGAAACCGTAGAGTGAGGACAGACAGAATATAACATATTAAGATAAGAAATTGTGCAAAAAGAACAGAATGAATTTTAACGGTCACAGTTTTAATACAAATCAAATATGACTTGACGCTCACCTACACATCCACACAAATGTTCATACGCACACATGCTCGAAATAACAATGTGTGCACAGCTACCCCTAACCCATCCATCTCAAAAATTTCTCAATTAAGCTCTGGGTTTATTTACTGACGTGAATTGCATGTTTGTTGGTGAATGTTAAAGCTTTTGGATGTGACCCCATTCATTTCCAGTCTTACCATGGAGAATGGTCATCCTCTGAGAGTTCACCGAATCGTAGCTTAAAACATTGATAGGGACTACTTCCACTAGAGATTTAAGAGAAGATCGTGTTACTCTTATCTACTCACTTCGGATCATTTAAGTCGTTTTTTTTCTCCTTTCTTTCCGCATCCAAACAGTTCTTAATGTGGACGGGTGGGCATTGAATAAGGCCTTAACTTGTGTTTGTCTTCATTTTATAGTAGTTCTCATTATTATTTAATCATTCTTCCGGAAAAATTGATTTGTAGAGTAATTCGATCTGATATACTATGTAGAATATAATAAAAAAACCTGGACATAAGTTTAAGTTCATAGCCCGAAATATTTTCCATAATATATAATTTTTAGTACAATAGCGGGACTTTTAGAATAAAGGTCATTTTAATAACAAGGTCTACTTTACGAGAGAGCATGTGGTTCAAAAATCTTTTCTAACTCTTTTAATCGAAAGATGTTGCCTCGAACTAATTAATAATTTGAGACTAACTTTACGAATCTAATGCACATTTCTAGATGAATGTATAGCACATTTGCAAAGAATAATTAATTCTAGTGAATTAAATCAAACTTAGGTTTACACACAAAAAAGTAAGTTTCATTGGTTATCGGCATCATTGTGTATGTGGATATATAATTATATATAATCATAGATCTATTGTTATCTACTGCAAGGGTTAATTGTTCCTTGTTACTTTACTTTAGTTTAAAAAGTTGTTTTTTTGATGAGTCAATCCCATAAATATAAAAATGCGTGGCGACATTGGACATAGTAACTTTAAATACCAAAATACGATTCGAAAGAAACACAATATCGCAATCAAATAAGCTGAAAATCATTGGGCAATTAGACTCAACCACTTGACCTAAAATACTGGGAGAATAATTCATCATATGTGACCACAATAACTGTTTGATTGCAAGGAGAAAACATTTTCAAATTAAGAGAAGTCCTGGAAACATAACTTGGTCCAACAATCGAAGCTTTTTATTGAAAAAGCTATCATATCTATTCTTTACGCTAAATAGGGCTCCATATTCATGTATGCACTTGAATAAAGCTAATTTATAAAATGTTGGGAAGAAATTAACGTTCGGAACATTACATTCGGGCTAACTGACATATTCATATAAATATAAATATATATATATTTATATATGCGGATGAGAAGGCAATCTTGTAGCTAACTAAGCTCTTCATCAACAGTTAGCTAGAATATCACCTTCATAACCGCAGAATTAAGATTGTGCAATTAGACAATAATTCTCGATATATATATATATATATATATATATATATATATATATATATATATATATATATATATATATATATATATATAAATATATATATATATATATATATATATATATATATAAATATATATATATATATATATATATATATATATATATATATATATATATATATATATATTTATATATTTATATATAAAATATATATATTTATATATAAAATATATATATATATATATAAAATATATATATATATATATATATATATATATATATATATATATATATATATATATATATCAAACATTGGCGTAGATTAACGCTGCACACCTTACACCAGATCAATATAGATGTCGTAAGTTAAGCCTACACACCTTACAATAGTTTAATATAAATGTCGTAGAATAGGGTCAGGTTCACCCTTTTTGCTTTACAAATGCGTTGGAAGTTTACTATATAAACAGAGTGCAAATTAACTGAAAGTAGGTTAGCCAATAGCCGAATATCTTGGAGTTCCGGGATAGCAGAAAAACGTGTACAAAATAACTTTACTAATATGCAATTCAATATTATTTTAAAATGTTAAAAGGAGCTTTAGAATGAGATATACACATACTAGATTTACACCGGTCTCTGCAGCTAAGGGGGGAAAGATACGTATTGACGACGGTTACCGTACAAACAAACGGACAATGTTGAACGAAGGACGCTCGAACGACCTTGAGCCGCAACAAGCCAATGATGAGGCTTACACTTGGTGTGGGTGGGTGGAGGCGGCAGAGAAAGCACTTGCACAGGAAGTTGCGCGTTGCTGTTACCTCGAAGATTTGGCTCGAAGGAGTAATCCTTGCCGTGGTGCAAAGTTCAAACTATAGTCTCTGGATAATCAGTATTATGGGGTGAGCGTAAATCTTGCTTTCGACTAACACGATTCGACATTGAGTGTGCTGTCTTCGATGAGCCGGGGAAGCGGGTCGAGGTAGACTCACTTGAATTAACGTGAATACCGGAAGCTTGAGGAATTCTGCAAGAATTGTGCAGAGTCCAACGGGACGCGACAAGCGGGTACCGACGTGGGCGGGCAGAGGATACTGACTGGGCAGGAAGGACAGCAGATACCGATGGGGCAGGAAAGACAGCAGATATTATGGGGCAGGCAGGACGGCGGATAATGATGCGACAGGAAGGATAACAGATACTCTGGATACTCAGCGGATACTGACGGTTCAGGGAGGACGGCGGATATTGGGCGGATACTGCATTCCAATTCTGGGGCTGGAGGATTTATAGTTGTCAAATGGTTTTTCCCCTACTTCCGGAGTCTAGGGTTCTAGTGTCAGACACATCGGCAGACAAGAATAGACTCAGAATTTTAGTGCGAGCGCGAGAAGGATCTTAAGCCGGCGAGGGGAACTTTGTCCGACTTTAGTTGGGAACTCTGGGCTCGCCACTTGTCGACGCATTTCAGGTCATCGCGGCGTCTCACAGCGACTCATAATTTCGCACCTCCATTAGCGCAGACGAAAAGGGTCCCACAGGTGTCTGTTATCTCTCTCTCTCTCTCTCTCTCTCTATTGAAAGGCGAAGCGGCGCGTATGTTCTTCTCTCTGTATATCTCTGTGACCTCTTACACACATATTTCCTCCTTATTCCCCTCGTTTAGTGTACCTTTTAATAATCAGTAAAATAATAATACTACAATACTGAAATTTATCTTCACCTCACTGGAATAAGTTTCCTATGTTCACAAGTGCCAGCCCTTACTCGATCTTTGTTGTATGAGTGCCGATTGTGTCTATTACTCCTCTTTTCGACAATCGCCGCTTATAATCACTCAAACTTTCAGTGCTGAACGAAAGAAAAGACAAAGGTACGTATCTCTACTTTCTTCGCATCTATTATTTTGGCCTGAGACTTCCATGAAACCTCAACATCTCATATATTTTACCAATAAATAAAATTAATCAATAAAGTGATGATATGTATGATACAATGGCGAATTTGTTTACTTTTTCTGGCGTTTACCTCCTTTTTTCCAATATTCGTTGCGATAATGACCAGTTGAATGGTGTTGGACCGGCAGTTTAGGGATGTGTGGTTGTCCGTTAATACTTTGATTCAATGATCTGACACACTTTCGGGCACACAATATATCCAAGCACTTCCATCTATTATTCCATTGGGTAGGTAGTATAGTTATGGTTACAATCCAATGGGCTGGTTTTGCTCTACCAATTCTTAACAATTATCGAGAGATCCCAAGGCCGGAAATTAAGTGTCAATGGTTGAGACATTCTGT